>BSBN01000119.1:6059684-6665652 GCA_027924645.1 Cunninghamia lanceolata | reverse complement strand
TTGAATGTGGTCCTCTAGATCAAAGTACATGAGCTGATTTGTTCAAAAGCTTATTTGCCTCATTTTCTTATGATTGTTTTAAATGTTTAAATTGTTTACATGTTTCCAAATTATTTTAAAAGTTTTGATTTTATGTTGGATTTGTTTAGACTTGCTAATTTTTAGCATTTTCAATTTCCAAATTTCTCAAAAATAAATCTAATTATATGAATGCAACCTGTTCTTTTTTAAATCCTTTGAAAAGTGTTTTAAATGCTTTAACTAACTTAATTAATCAATGGTAATAAAATAACTAATTTACAAGGTCAAACGGATTAGTCTTTCTAACTTAGCAAACTAATTAAATAATTAGATATTAACTAATTATGTAAGACTTAACCTAAAAATAAATAAATAAATGTTTATTTTTATATTTTTACTTTTTTATAAAAATAAAAAAAAATAAAACACCTAACTAATCTATAACTACATGAATTAATTAATTACCTAATTGAATAAATAAGATAACTCCAACTGATTTAATATCATTAATTAACTAATTAAAATTAAATCTTGCAAAAACCATAGAGAAATAGAAGTAACAAACAAAATTTATTTTCTTCCTTTCAAAGTAAAAATGGAAAACATAGAGTGAAGTAGAAGTAGAATATAATCAATTTATTTATTTTAGAAGTTGTAAACAAAACCCGTCAATCTATGGGATGAAGTTAAATTGTCTCTTTTCCTACTTCTTTTGCTATGTTTGTGGCTCTATTTTGACGAGTCTATAGGTTTTGAGTTATGCCTACTAAAGGGGTCCTGGTGCCTCTTCTAAATCTCTCTAAATTAGTCAAAGATTATAAAGAGACCATATAGGGAATACTTTCTAGGAGACTCTATATGTATGCCCAGAGTCTTAATTGTTGATTTCTTTATGAGTTTCCCCCCAAGACCAAACCCACTTAGCTTGCTACCTCATTTGAAAAACCTTCAACAAGTGTTGTGCCTTATGAATCATTCATCATAGAGCTTCTTTATCTCATAAATTGATAAGTGGGAGGTATTTTTTGCAATGTGTCAAATTATGATATATGCCAACTTGAAACTTTTCTTTTTACAAAATGTTGCATATGCCATCTTAAATTCTATAAACAATTTGCATGTCGAATAACTAGTTGATGGATACAAATTTGACCACAACCAGTCAAACCACAATCTATATGTGGTGAATCCTCAAAAAGAGTTGTCTTGGTGCCATGATGCTTGCTCTAGTTAATGTATGCAAATTTGGCTACAACAAGTCAAACCACAAATTTGGTTAATTATATCAATGGTAAATAAACAATTAAAACTACTAAATAAAAACTTTTGAACTACTAAACAAATGTATACCACCAATGAGACCACTTCCATCAACTAAGAAGGAGCTAGCATAGCTTGACCAACAAAGAGTACCTATATAAGAATTGGCAAGAATGTAAGATTCTATGTACATAATCATAATAACTTCAATTAACAACTAAATTGCTATAACCAACTATAAACTCTAAATCACTGTAATTAAAGTGTGTTAGGAGAGTTATTAATAAGAATTCACTTTTATTCATAATCATTCTTGCTTTGTGAATTATCAAATTAAATATCCATGTCCACAGTGATGAATGTCACACCCTAACTACCAAATGATGAATGTTAAACCTTAGGTGAAGAACCTAGAACCATAAATCTTGAAACACAAACCTTAGATGAACATTGAATGCTAAACACTAAATATTAAACAATCCAAATTGAAACTTGAACGTCAAATGTGAACCCTAAAACATAACCCTAAATGAATTGATATATAGAGAGGGAGATATAGAGGAGAGAGATAGAAATAGATAGAGGGAGCGATAGAATGATAGAGAGATAGAGATAGAGGGAGAGATAGAAAGATAGAGAGATAGAGATAGAGAGGTAGATAAAGGGAGATATAGATGAATGAATGTCACACCCTAAGTACCAAATGATGAATGTTAAACCTTGGATGAAGAACCTACAACCGTATATGCCTTGAAACACAAACTTCAGATGAATCTTGAATGCTCAAAATTGAATATTCAACAATTCAAATTAAAAGTTGAACCTCTATAGCCACCTTTATGATTATTGACATTATTCCATCCTTCTTCATTTTTAACTTCACAAATTTTAGTCACTAATTTAGAGGTTGGTTTAGTCTTATAAATAACTAGAAGATGCTAATTTTATGTTTAGAAAATTAACACCTAAAATAAATGTTTGATAAATTGATATACAATACTTCTTTAAACATGATAGATATCTCACCATTTTGTAATTTAACACATCAATATAATATTTTGAAGATATTATAGCTTAAATATTTTATTAAAAATATATTTAAAAGATGGTCCTATTTAAAAAGTAAACTTAGCAATGATAACTTAGAAGACCCGAAATGCTGTCATAAAAGGCAGCTCCTCTATTTTTTATATGTTTGTGAAAAAATATTTTCCATTAGTTGTTTTTAAACATTATCCACTTCAACAGTTAAAAACCAATTTTGACCAATAAAAATAGGACAAATATTTAACATTTTTTGTTATGCATGAAATTACTATTGACTTTTTGACCATTGAAGTGGATGATGTTTAAATAGAACCGCGTTAGATAAGAAAAATTGCGTAAAAAGTCAGCTTCCTATGAGCGTGAATGGAAGAAATTGACTAGGAAGCAAACCCACACTACGTCACTACTTCGTTAATTTGTGCTACCAGTTCGACAAATGTCCTTCGACGAGACAATATGAAACCATTGCGAGGAAAAACTCTATACAGATTCATGCGCGTATACGCTGAGAATGCAGATTTCGTCGCAACTTCAATAAAACCGTGTCGTTTAATATTTGCCGCCTCTATTTCTTATATAAAGAAGACATGTATGTTAGCCCTGGAAAGACGAGAAAGCACATAAAAGAAACATTGTAAGGAGAAGCCGCTTAAGATTACGCAGCAGTAACCTTCAAATTGGAAAGAAATTAACCGTTTGTAAAAAGTTGAACAAATTGCTTCGATGGTTGCAAGCTCTATGCGTGGGGAATCGCAAGACGTTTGGAAGAGGGCAAAGAAGAAGATTTCTAAAGGAAAAATATATATCAGATTATCACAGAAAAGGGCTATTTAGATCTCTGCAGGTCAGTATCGACTCCTTAGACGATGTCGCCAAGGAATGCTTCTTAGACTTGGGATTATTTCCCGGAGGCAGGAAATTCTCTGCTGATGCACTATTGGACATTTGGGTTTATGTTCGAAAGCTACAAAGGCATGATGCTTTTGCCATCTTATTAGAACTTGCAAGCAGAAATCTGTTAAACTTAACTAGCAATTCAAGGTAATTGCCTTTAATTTTATATATTGGATTTCTTTTAATCATGTTTTTCAATACTAAGCTGACATGCTTGCCCTTAACAGAGGAAGTACAACAATCTCATATGGAAATGCTTCAGAGCTATACTTTTCCCAGCATGATGTAATGCGAGATTTGGCCTTGTATCTGGGAAACCAAGAGAGTATAGTCCACCCCAAGAGGTTGGTCATAGCAAGGAAGAACTACAGTTTGTTAGGGAAATGGGAGTTGCTTAATGATACAGCATGTGATACTCAAATTCTCTCCATTCTCACCGGTTAGTTATTCAAAAACTCTTACACATGCAATATGCAACATTACTGTTTTCAATTCTCAACTATTTCACAGTGTAACATTAAGAACTCTTCTTGTCTGCATATTTTCAATATACAAGCACTCTTTTCCCTTATATATTTCCATTCCTGCATTCATCTTCAATATGATGAGAATTTAACATATAAAACTAGTAGTCATAATTACTGCACAATTTTCTAATTGAATTTACTTTGTATTTAATACATGCAGGCCCTATGGAGGAAAATCACTGGTATGATATGAATTTCCCCGAAACAGAGGCTCTCTTGTTACTCTTTACTTCGACAGAATACTTTCTTCCCCCATTTCTGAAATCCATGAAAAAACTAAAATTTCTGATGGTATCCAATTGCCGTACAAAGAAGGCAACAGTGGAAGGTCTAGATGTCTTATCTTCACTCACTCAGCTCAAGAGTGTCCGCTTGGAGAGGTTGATTTCACCCCTAGTCGAAAAACAGAGCATTGAAGCACTGAAGAACTTAGAGAAGCTATCTTTGAGCTTATGTGAAGGATTTGGAAATCTATCCAAATTCACCAAGCTGCAACATTTTAACCTGGACCACAGCAGTGATTTGGAGGAGTTACCCCTCGGTATCTGCAATATGCCCTCCACTCTGTCATGCTCTATTACCAACTGCCATCTGCTTCAGAATTTACCATATGATTTTGGAAATATGAGCTATCTAAGAATGTTAAGGTTATCTGCATTACCACATTTGAAAGAGCTTCCTGCGTCAATTGGAAAACTTGGACAGTTGGAATATCTAGACATTTCAGTATGCGAGGGCTTGAAAGAACTTCCAAAGGAAATAGGACAACTCAAGAAATTAAGGGAGTTTGATATGAGAGAGTGTTCCCGTTTGACGAAGTTACCTTCAACTGTCTGTGAACTGAGTTCCCTGAAGCTTGTTATCTGTGATGAGTAGATTGCGAAGCAGTGGTTGCGGGCCAAGAAAATTTCAATTCCGGAGTTTAGAGTTGAAATTGTGGAAGCGAACTTTAGTTTGGATTGGCTTGATGATTGACTTATTTTCTTATCTCTCATCTTAAAGAACAAGATCTTGTAAAATTTTCAATACATTTTCATATTTACTTGTAAAATTTGTTGGATATGAAGTCCTACTGTTCTTTTCATCTCCCCTTCTTTGTCTTTTCCTCTTCCTTGAAGATCATTGTATATATGTGAGGGAAATCTTTATGTATGTAACTGTGAATAATAAGAATACTATTGCCCTACTTTCCAGTGGATGTAGCCACATTGGCGAACCACGTTAAATCTTTTCTCTATGTATGCTACTTTATATGCTGTTTATTTGTCTAATTTCTTAACAAAATTTTCAATGCATTTTCATGTTCACTTGCACAAATCAATATAAGGTCCCCTGTATTTTCAGTATATGATTATGGTCAATTTTTATGGCAGTTCAACTTCAGTGCACTAAACATTCTTTACTGGATTATAGATGCATAACGAACGTACTCTCTGTCCCAAGGCATTTCTTTGTTTTGTTTAAAATTAGGATGTGTGTGTCTGTAAACGGGTGGGAGTTGTCCGCACTGCAATTAAATTTGACTTCCGTCATTTTCTGCGAATGTAGATTAAATTAATCGAAATGCACATAAGTTTTCAATTTCGAGTACTATGTTGTAACTTGTATGTACAATTTTGTACAATTTATAATCAGAAATTATTTTCTTGAATTTGCCTTCTATAATGTTTACAAGCTTGAACTTTTTCTTGAATTTGCCTACTATAATGTGTATGCGCTTGAGCTTCTGTATAGGCTGATATGGCTCCATGTACCCAGGGCCCAAACTTATAAAACTTCTGAAGATAGGCGATTGATTTGCTGGAGAATTTGGCCATAAATTTGTTGGAGCGGATAGCCACTTAAACAGTTAAGTGGAAATAGAGTTCTAATGTGACATTCAACATTTGATAATAACACATTCCTCTCACATATTCTTTGGAAGAAAAAACGAAAATGCTAAAAGATTTAAGATTAAAGTCTGCAACCCCCAACTGTTTAGTATCACTTTATATTATTTTTATTTTTATTTTTTATTTTTTATTTTTTTTCCTGCTAAACATTATATACCTATGTGCACTCACTTAGTAAAAATGTATTATGTTGTTAACCCATCTAATATAAATTTATATCTTTCATTTTATTTTAAAAATGTGTTGAAAGTATATTGTTTATGAATAATAATACATTGCATATATAAATAGGTGAATTGTCATCTTTTGGAATAGTTTACAATTGACACATTTTTAATCATATAAATGTGTGTGATATTTAAGTTGATATTATTTGGCATCCTCAATAGATGAAGGAATGCCTTTACCTAACCTCACCCCATTGAGGCTTTGTGTGATGGCTAGCCATCACATAACTAATATAAATGATGTTGCTTTACATTTGATGCAAATCCTTGTAGCCATCTCTCTAAAGGAGTCATCAATCACACATCCTCCACTTTTGATGGTTCGGGTCCCCCCAAGGTGTATTTCAGTGTCTTTCCTCCCTAAGGTTAGTAAAAAAAGGTGGGAGAAATTAGCACTTAGATAAGATTAAAGATTTTAAAGAACAAGTTAGTTGTTAATCTATAGATGTTACTAATATCTAACCTATGTTTAACATCTTAAAAAAAGGTCTTGATTTCACTATTATACATAATTACATCCCCAAAGAAAATTTCTTGGTTGAGTTTGAAATGGTTGCTAGGTTCTCACCTCATGACACTACATAAGAGATCAAGCAAGACTATGCTGTAGAACTTAGACATGCCAAAGTACCTAGGTGCAATATACTCAAAGAAGAATAAAAAGTGAAATAGGTGTTGGACAAGATAGTGTTTATTGAAAAGGCAAGACTACAAAATCAATCTCCCTCTCTCTAGTTGGTTGAGTTCTCAGTTAGTTCATTGATATTGGATATAAGAGGATCGTGGACAAAAACAGAGAGTTGGTGAGCCAGGACAAGTTTAATGATATGGTTTAAGAGTTCATGAAAGTCTTTGTAAATACGATAGAAGCCCTAAGTAAAGATGGAGCAAAAGTTGTGAGTGAATGAGGAATTCACTAGCAAGAATGAAAAGAATGCATAACACCATTATTGTTGTTAACTTGTTGACAAATGCCTACAAGAGATATCAATGAAATTCAAGAAAATGGTCAAATCTATCCTGCAGATAAGGTTGACTAATGAGGAGAACACTTCTATAGACTACCAAGTGCACAAGGTTGACCAAGCTTCTAAATATCCAGTTTGAATCATCATGAAAGAACTACATATTTGGGAAGTGTGAGCAGGATGTGGAGTGTTTGTGCTTAGATTTCTTGCTAGATACATGACTTTCTTGGTTCAGTTGTCATGTTATTTTATATTTATTTCTATTACATACTTTATGGGATTCAATTGCCCAGATTTGCTTGTGTACCAAAAATTTGCTTATATAGCGTCTGGTTCTAAACTTGAGAAAGGAAAAACATTCATGTTGGATAGTTAATCTCAATTCTAGAATTTACTTTCAATTTTATATGTTTCAAATTTTCATGGTTTCTAACTGGAGTGTGGAGGACTAAGAAATAGAAATTTGTAGTTCAAGCATCTGATGGAATAATTATCTATGTTATTTGTGAATGCTAATGTTCAAGATCCGTGCATGTTTTAGGTTGGTCTTGTATGTTAAATTCAATCTACAAAACTCCACAAAACATTGCATCTAGGTGGTGAAGTGACTGTGTGATAAATGGTGTTGCTATTGGAGGTTAAATAACAAGACTCCAATTTGTGAACCTCATTTCTATCCCTGGGAATACTAAAAGCCCTTTTTTCTTCTCTTTAACCTATTTTGTCTTTCGATATTTCTTTTCAAACTATTTAGTTTAGATTTATGACAAGTTAGTATATGAAGAGAAGTCAGTATTAAATCCAGATGGCAGTTTCAGATGTTTCTATAGTTGAACTGCAGGATGGATAATTGACAGTTGGTTCTGTTATTGTTTCTGTTGCTGGTTTTTCTTCCTATGCTTAGTATTCTATTCTCTGTTGTTCACAAATGAAACCAGAAGAGCTGGTAGATCAAGAGAAGCATAGTGTAAAGTGAACTCTGGAAGTGCAAGCTATGGGCCGCTACCTAGGCAGGACATCAAGAAGTTGAAGTTATACTCTGTGTGAAGAAGAAGTTGAGACTCTATAAATTGGGTGCACTACCTCCAATATGGTGCATATTGAGGTTTGTTAATGTTTTTGGATGCTTCTGCTGCATTTCAGTCTGCAAACAAGATTTGAGGAGACCTTTGTTCCTTCAACTATGGTTCAAATTATGATCAACTAAATCTTTATGTCTTGATAAGGGATATATTTTCTGCCATGCTTCATTTCCGTTCCTTAGTTCGAGATATAATTCCAATCAGATAAAAATTTTGAGGCTTATCTCATGCATGTTGATTTCTAATTCTTCGGGATCACTACTGCCTTGAGCCACGGCTGAGTGATGTGGAGAAATAATTGAAGCAGCCCACACTCCTTGAGCTGTCCCTCATCTGGGAGACACAGTATCAAAAGGGCAAGCTGTACAAAGAAAATCAGACTGTTCACACGTAAGAGATAAACTTTATGGAAGTAGGCAAGCTTTAGGGAACCTGAAACCTTTACTATCATTTTCACGATGGATGGGTGCTCTGTTCTTGAGATTGAGACTTCTGAAAACCTCACTGTTGCATGTTTCGGTCTGCTATTTGCAGCCTTTATTTTAATACCCTCTTTACTTCAATATATTTATCTGTTATCCAAAATATATATTTATAGGCACCCACTTCCAAGCTAAAAACAGAAACAAACTGCATTGGGACGGAGAAAATGTTACTTCTGCACCCACAACAAAAAAAAAAACTTTAATCACAAAGGCTTTACTACACTGAGTGCTTGTGTGAAAATTTAGTCACACTCCTGGGCTAACACTATATAGCATAGAGAACCTTATATGGGCCTGTTCTAGTAAATAGGGAAATAAAGAAATTGTATTGATATTTTACTAGGATGTCAAGTCAATCATCAAGCTAATCCAAATTGAAATGTACTTTCACAATTTCAACTCTAAGTTCTGGGATACCAATTATCTTGGCCTGCAACTACTGTTGCCCAATCGTCTCATCGCAGATTGACATGTTTCAGGGAAGTTAGTCCACAAACACTTCTAGGATGAGACAAATGAAGTTTCACTATCCTACTCCTATGTATTATCATGTAAGACAAATGCGCATAATACATCTAGAAAGTTTGGTAATTTAAATTTTACATTAGTCAATGACACCCAAGTTACTTACAGCAATGAACTAAATGCAATATTAGCTACAGAACTTCTGTGATATATTATTATATATAGCGAGTATTTTAGAAACAAGTTGGTAATTGGTGAGATCCCATCTGAGAGAAATCTTGTAACCCACCTGTGTGAATACTAAATAGAAACAATTTGAGCATCAAACTATCTATCACAAAGCAACGTCCATGCCCCTGGCAAATTATGCTCCTTCCTGGGCATAAGTAAACTCTTCCTTTGGACTATACCATCTTGGAATGCCAGATACAAGGCCAAATCTCTCATTCCATTGTGCTGAGAAAAAGTACAGCTTAGAGACACTTCCATGAGAAATTGCTGCTTTGTTCTGATAAGTGTAACCACCATGTGAGCATAATGTTAGAAGAATTGATAACAAAAAATCTGTACATAAAAATATAGTCAATTATCCTGGATTGGTAGTTAAATTCAACAGATTTCAACCTCCAAGTTCCAATAAGATGAAAAAGGCATCCTGCCATTCCAGATTCCGAACATAAACCCAAATAACTAAGCACAGATCTTTGTGTCCTCTGGAAATGACCATGACTCTACGAAACATTCCCTCACAATACTGGTCTCCAAGCATTTAAGAAGCACTTCTTTGTGATAATTTGATATTGATTCCCCTTTGGAAAGCTTTTCATTTGCATTCCCAA
This sequence comes from Cunninghamia lanceolata, assembly GCA_027924645.1. Taxonomy (NCBI): domain Eukaryota; kingdom Viridiplantae; phylum Streptophyta; class Pinopsida; order Cupressales; family Cupressaceae; genus Cunninghamia; species Cunninghamia lanceolata. The sequence continues at coordinate 6,655,945 of BSBN01000119.1, read as the reverse complement.
ACCACATGGGGTTCCCCACGCAACAAGCTTCCAATCACCTTAAGAGCTGGTGGCAGGCCTTTACATTGTGCTTGCACCTGTAACTCATGGAATGGCAAAAAAAAAAAATCAGGGGACCTTGTCGGACAACAAAAATTACAAAAATAATTCACACCATAAGTTTGCATATTTATTTGTTTGAACTTTATAACCATCTAAAATCACAAGATAGAAGGTTTAATTTAATTATAGTTAGACAAGTCGAGAGACATCCTCGTATAGTCACATCAGAGACAAACCATGAAGACGATGAGTTTAAGAGTGCATCCAAGATTGTCGTAGATTTGGGAAAGCTAAACCCAACAAACCTCAAAGTAGATAAGTTTAATGGTGATAAAGTACCTTTTATTGGCTTATGCCTATATAATGGGACATATGAATTGGAAGGTGAGTTCACATAAATTTTAGTTTCAGGCTGAAACATATACAAGAGAAATGGCTGATCAAGTTTAGGAACACCTCGGAGTTATTCCCTAAACCCTTTTCTAATGGACTTGGATCACAAGGGCATCATTTTTCCAGGTATTGGCCACATATCCGCTTCCAAACAAGATTGAAGTACCATATAGTTCTCCTCACTTTAATCTCTTAGGGATCGAACAAATATGATTATTACACCTAGACCTTCATAGCCAATTAAGAAACTTTCCTCATAGAAATGAAATAGAAAGAATACTATAGAAGGAAATCCATAGAAGGGATTAAAGCCAAACACTAAAATAAATCACCATCTACCAATACTTATTCCAAAATAAAGCCATAACTCAGAGTTTTATTGATTACTATTGCATACCCCAATAGGGTTCCTTTTTAATGTTTCCCTTCAATTAATAATGGTTAACAATAAGAAGGGAAACACAACTAAGTTCACAATTTAGCAAACCTTAACTAAAGAACTTTCTACAAAGACACTGATATCTCTATTTAGAACTCTCCACCATTAGGTTTCATAATTCAGCATAAACATGCTAGAATCCTTACAAGCTTATCTTAATAACACATTGTTTAAGTCGATTACCTACCAAAAAGTAATTCTTTTTGTTTGTGCAAACCCGTTAGGATAAATAAGCAGTTAGACTAGTTATTTACAACCCCTTTCAAATTTCTCACTAGGTATGAAATGTATGCATTCATTAATGTCAAAATTTATGATATTTATATATATCACCCCATGTTGACACTAATAAGACACCAGATTAAATATGTACATACATTTATCTCAACTAATAGTAATACCCACTTCATATCACAGTCTTATCAAATAAAAGTCAAGTTTCATTGTTACCAAATTTCAAACCAACCATTACTAACATTGCCAGAATCGAATCCATACACAAAGTATACCTAATAGCTAATCAATATAAAATAATTTCAGTCCTATCAATCACATGACTATGGTAGTTAAAATATCTTCACCATTTCACAATTATGCAATGACTTGATATGGCTCCGAATGACATCCTACTATAATTTGATTCGATGATAGCAAATATCATAATCATATTATAGTATGATATCCTTCAAAATTGGATCACGACATGCCAGTATACTGAACCATATCATATAACATTCTTTATTATATAATTACCAAACATATGGGACTTGTGTTTAAAAACTCATTCAATGATATTATACTTAAGACTTATGAAACAAAAATTTGTATCATATATCATATATCATTGTCCTATAACTATTGTTAGTAATCATGGTAATAGACTATTGTCATAATCCCCAAAACTATCTTCTTCAAAATGAGTACACCATAAGAGAATTACCTTTGAAAGGGTTACTTACAAATACTCCACTCATTGAAGTAGTTACATCATTTTCACATAATAAAGCATCAATACACAAGTCTCACCCTACGACATGTAATAATATGCTTGTTGCACATTTAGTTTACATGTTCATATTTAGCACTTCTCATTTTATGTTTACTCACAAACAATCGATAGGACTCCATATATCATTTCAAGATGCACTATTTCTTGTACTACGCATATAGGTACCAAACATGTTATTGCTACCTACATAGTGATAGTCAAATTATTATTATGTTGTGAACAATGATAATGTACAATATCTTACCCCTGCACACGGTTTAAATTTGACAGTCCACCTTGCATGTCAAGAATTTTTTTCCTACTGTTTCGTCTTCATTATTACCGTTGGTATGATAATTAATTTTTTTAATGCAAGTCAAATTTTATATAACAAATATAAAAAAAAAATTACAAATAGTTTTAATGTATAGATATTTCAAATAATATATGCATTCCAATTCTTTCTATTTTTTATAACCCTTATCCTTCAATGCAAAATTTAATTATTTGTTTCTATTAAAAAATTTAAAAATTATATATATATATATATATATATATATATAGATTTTTTTAATAACAGAATTTTCTATTAAAAAATAGAAGAAATTTCTATTAAAGAATATATATATATATATATATACAGTTTCTAAAATCAATTACATGTATATTAATACAATTAAATATTTATTTTTATTGTATCAAATTCAAGTGCATCATTAGAGTGTTCAACAACATAGCTATATAACGGTAAAGAGTAAATGCTTAACTTCCAAAAGTGAATTTCCAACATAAGATATGTCTTTTAGCACTAACGTGAAAACACTATTTTGTTTTGTGTCCAACTAGTGAAAAACACTACTTTTCGGGGAAGGTAAAAACCCAGTTATCTATCAACCTTATAATCCTTAGGATATAATTAGAATAATGCAACCTGATATCACCTTAAAGCCCCCCAGAATGCAAAGGAATTGTACCATAATTTTGTAACAAAATCATACAAGATCATGATTCCATAATGTATATAGCGCAGTAGTAGTTACGACAGCCAAGTAGACATATATGCACAAAGTGGAAACGTTCACAACACACCTGAGTTGATTAATAAAATTCCTTTAAGAAATTATGCAGGCATAGTGTGCATGGAGTGTTTGACAAAATACCTTCAATAAAATATACAAACATGCAGAGATAAAGTTATCTCTTTTAATTCAAGGCAGGCTTATAAGTTCAGGGATATAATCATTCAACTAGCAGCCACCTGTAGGCTTTACAGAAATCAGCACATTCTCATCATCAGTGTGCAACCCAGATTTATATTAATTTCCTATAAAACCCACCCCAAAACATATTATCTACCAGTTGAGTACTTCCTTATAAAGAATAAGTTGACACATACCATGATACCAAGGCCAAGAGCAACGTAAATAACATATAAGACCGATTCATGCCCCCCTTTAGAGATATTATCATGCATAACCTTCATAGCCTACAGTGGGAATACCCAGTATTTCATACACACAGCATAAATCAACCTAGATTAACTATTATTCAGCTGAGTGAGTGGATAATTCAGAATTAGATTCTAAGTAATCGTGATGGAGGAGTATACTAGGCTCTAGGGACGTCAATGCTGGAGGTATTTCTAATGCAGGAGCGCTGAAATCTGCCTTTCTTTCCCGAGTCCTGCTTTTGCCTGATGTACCCTTGCAGACGTTTAAACTTCTAAGAAATCATGAAAATCATGAAATTTGTCTTATCTTGGTGTTCAAAACCACCCTATTTAAATATCATTCATTTCAAAGGTGAAATAGTCAATAGCAATTTTACATCTCATTCACAATAAAAAGGTGTAAATATTTGTCCTATTTTTATTGGCCAAAATTGATCTTTGACTTTTAAATTGAATGATATTTAAAAATAAGTGTAATCGAAATAAATAAATACTAAAAATATTCTAAAATATATAAATAAGTGTAATTGCAATAAAAAAATACTAAAAACATTCTAAATTAAGTCATAAGAATATCTTTCTAAAAGATTCTTATTAAAGACCATTTGCATCATCATAATTTGTCCATTTATGGAAATTTAATTTCCAATTAATGGCGTCAAAAGGAAATGTAGGGAATTTTTGCTTATTGATACGGAGTCCTTTCTCTCTTCTTGTAGGGAGTGGGAGTCTTTCTCTCTTCTTGCAGTTTCAATCACTAAGATGAAAAGTCTGGGTTCAACACATGGGAAGGTTTGACATGGTAATTTATTATCAATATATAGGTAATGGGAATGGTCGAAAAGAGCAAAATTTAACCATTCTGCAATACTCAGTGCCTCATGTTGCATGTATGGGCCTAACCGATGTTGTCATTGATATCAACATACTCCTGTTGCATTAATGATAGAGATTGGATGAGTTGTATGCTGAGGATATTGAGAAAATTAGTCCTATCAGAAACAAAGAAGAACAGTGAAGACAGTAAGGTAAAGATCCAGCTAAGATGAAGATCAGAGGATACAGATCAAAGGGTTTGTAGATATGTGTCTTAAGTTGATTCAGTAAAGATTTGAGAGGTCCGCATGAAGATTTGAAGAAGTTATGGCCGCTTGAGTAAAACCAGTTCTAGCAGATGTTCAGAGGTGACAGAATGACACAGATAGGTCCAGTGAGATCCGGAAATGCAATATCTTGTTCTGCAGATTTGGTGGAGTGTTTAAGGAGTCAATCTGAATTGACAACTCAATTGGTTCATGGTCTAGAGGTCTGCAAGCATCTATTCCAATATGACAGTGATGACAAACTGTGTTCTTGAGGTTCCAGATGAAGGAGAGGATGATTTCAGTAAGCAAAAGTAGTGTGGATGTTCTTGGTGATTTAGGCAACCTTGTGGAGGTATTTGGATTGTGTCCAGTTCGTGTTGGTGGTCCGCACTGAAGATTGAGCTCGTAATTGAAGAATTACTTCCAGATGATGATGTTCTTCCTAAGTTTGGCTGACCGGATGAGTTACACATCCTGCAGATGATCTTGAAGATGTTCTGTGAAGAATGACGTGTTCCTAAAGGAAGATTGAAGTCTCAAATCTGTGTGGCCGACAGCGTGTTGATCTGTGTGAAGTCTTTTTGTAATTAGTCATGTTGTATTTATGTATTTGCCTATAATGTATGCCAACTTGGATGATTATCCCTAAGTCAAATGTCTTGTATAAATAAGAAGTTGTGAAGTCATTTCGAAAGCATCTTATGGAGATAAGTGTGTGGTAGAGAGGAGTAGAGTGAAAGGCAGAGCAGAAGTATTGGGCTTAAATGGAACTGACTCAAGCATGGTGAAGATGCTATTCTTCAGTTCAAGTATGTCATATTTTGTATTCTATAGACAATGTGTCTCCTATAGGCAGTGGGCCTCTTGTGAGCAGTGTGCTCGGGTAGTGAGCCCTAATTGGCATGTGCCATTTTGTTCTTCTTATTCTTTTAACAGAGAATACAATCTTGGGTTAGTCACCCCGTGGTTTTTCCCTTAACCGGGTTTTCCATGTTAAAATCTTGGTGTCATATTTGTTAATGTGTTTCTGCTCTTGAATTGTTGCATTATGTTGCCATGATTGATTTATTTTTATGCTGCTGAATTAAAAGAAGGATTTAAGTGATTAATTAGAAGAAATTTTTAGACAACTAATTCATCCCCCCTCTTAGTTGTTTGTCCTGAATCTAACAATTGGTATAAGAGCTAAGTTCCTCTAAAAGAGCTTAACCATTTGAGGAGATCCAGGATGCCGTCCTACAAGAAGGATAGTCCGAGGTTCAATGGAACCATTTTACTCTTTGGAAAAGTCGCATGGAATGTCACTTGTAATGTATGGGAATGCAATATTGGATCATAACTTCAAAGAAGTATGTTCCTCCTCAGAATGGTTCGAGAACCTTAGATGAAATCAGAGATGCTGAAAACAATCTTTAGTCTAAAGAAGCTCTTCTAAGTGCCTTATCTGATTCAGAGCTGACAAATGTCATAGATCTAACAATTGCATTTGAGATTTGGGAAAAACTGGAACTTTTGCATGAAGGAGACAAGTATGTTGAAATGAAAATTTGAAAACCTGAAGATGAGAGAAGATGAAAATATCACTACATTTATGCCAAGAGTGAATGAGCTTGTTTGTGGCATTAGATGTGTTGGTGGAATCTTGGATGAAGATGAGATTGTAGCCAATGTTCTCAGATCCCTACCTGCTTCTTACAAATACAAGGTTGCTACCATTGAAGAATTTAGATCTTTTTCAAATATCACAAGAGATCAATTGGTTGGTAAATTAGTTGCATTTGAATTGCCAATTTTGGAGATGCACCCCCCAAGACTGAATCTACTTTCAAAGCTAGTGCCTCTGTAAAAGGAAAACAAAAGTTTGATCTGAGAGAGGGGTATGTGTAGGATCATCGCAAGCCAAACAGTGGCAATAGGAAAAAAATCACATTTTTACTTAGCCAAATTCACGACTTGGCAAAGTTTGACTTTCATATGTTTTGAAACGGATATCTGTTTTGGTTTGGATACCAAACCAAAAGGGATATTCATTTCTAGAAATCCAAAATGGATATCCATTTTCAAAACAGATATCCATTTTGGATTTCTAGAAATAGATATCCATTTTGGATTTCATGCCCTAAATTGCATTACCCAATCCTTCATGTGATTTGATTCATGATACATGGTTTGAGAAGGATACACATGATATACCCTTACCCTCTAGTGATAAAATTATGAATGATACTTTATGTGGTGAAGCTACACCTTCGTTAATCCTTCATGACATTGTTATTCCTTGTGATGATGATGATCCTTCATGTGATATGTTAGGACATAATGCAAAGTTAACATGGCATGAACTCTCTTGGAAGGGTAAGCATGGACTATAAGAACATTGAACTAGTTGGATCTGTTAAGTTTGCCATTTATGAAAGAACCTTAAAGGTTAACCTTAATTAGGTAAGGTTATGCTTTAGTGTGGTTGTTTGTGCAACAATGTGTAAATTAATGTTACCTAAGGATAAATCTAACTATACTAACATTTTAATAACCATGAGAGATGGGACCAACAATTAGACTAAAAACTTGACAAACAATACAACTTGGACACATGTAGGACTTGGAAAATGGAAAAAAATATAATTAAATGTGGAAAACAATGAAAAAGTGGTATTAGTTGCACCTATATAGAGAAGTGGTTTAGAGGTTGGTTAGGGGAATTATTTAGGGTTTAGAGGTTTAGGATTGCTTGGGTTTAGGGGTTTAGGGTTTATAGTTTAAAGAGAGATAGAGAGAGGGGACTAATAGAGTTTGGGAGAGATAGAGGAGATAGAGGCGAGAGATAGGGAGATAGAGAGTGAGAGAGATGTCCAGAGACATAGAGAGAGAGAGAGAGAGATTAAGAGGTAGAGCGATGATAGAGATAGGGAGATAGGGAGATAGAGGTTTAGGGGCATTATTTAGGGTTTAGGTATTATGGTTTTGGGGTTAGGGGTTAAGGTTTAGAGGTTTAGGGTTTAGGGTTTAGAGAGAGATAAAGGACCAATAGGGAGATATAGAGGAGTCCGAGTGGAGAGATAGGGAGATAAAGAGTGAGGGACATGGAAAGAGACATGGGGAGAGAGATTGAGAGGTAGAGGGACAAAGGTGATAGGGAGATAGGGGAGAGATAGGGAGATAGTGGTTTATGGTTACTTGGTTTTAGGGTTTAGGGGTTAGGAGTTAGGGCTTAGGGGCATTATAATTTAGGGTTTAGGATTTATTGTTTAGGGGTTAGGGGTTAGATTTAGAGGTTTAAGGTTTTGGATTTAGGGTTTATAGAGAAAGAGGAATGATAGGTAGATATAGAGGAGTCTGAGGGGAGAGATAGGGAGATAAAGAGTGAGAGACATGGCCAGAGACATAGGGAGAGAAATTGAGAGGTAGAGAGACAAAGGTGATAGGGAGATAGGGGAGAGATAGGGAGATAGTGGTTTAGGGTTACTTGGGTTTAGGGTTTAGGGCTTTGGGGTTTAGGGTTTCTCAGGTTTAGGGGTTAGGGGTTAGGGTTTAGGGGCATATTTAGGGTTTAGGATTTAAATTATTTAGGGGTTAGGGGTTAGGTTTAGAGGTTTAGGGTTTTGGATTTAGGGTTTATAGAGAGAGGAATGATAGGGAGATAGAGAGAGGAGACTGAGGAGAGAGATAAGGAGATAGAGAGTGAGGCACATGGGCAGGGGCATAGGGAGAGAGATAAAGAGAGGTAGAGGGATGATAGAGATAGGGAGATAGGGGAGAGATAGGGAGATATAGGTTTAGAGTTGATTGGATTTAGGGTGTACCTGGGTTTAGATTTTCTCAATTTTGGAGATAGCTAGATAGAAAGAGAGAGGAGACAGATAGGGAGAGATAGAGGTGACAAAGGGGAGAGATAGGGAGATAGAGAGTGAGCGAGATGTCCAAAGAAATAGGGAGAAGGATTGAGAGGTAGAGGGATGATAGAGATAGGGAGATAAGGGAGAGATAGGAGATAGGGTTTAGGGTTGCTCACGTTTAGGGTTTAGGGTTTAGGGTTTAGGTGTTAGGGGTTAAGGTTTAGGGGCGTTATTTAGGGTTTAGGGGTTAAGATTTAGAGGTTTAGGGTTTAGTGTTTAGAGAGAGAGGACCAATAGGGAGATATAGAGTGGAGGTCATTAAAATTAATATCCCTCCACCTCTATCTCCCTATCTCTCCCTTATCTCCCTCTCTCTATCATCCCTCCACCTCTCAATCTCTATCCCTATCTCTCTAGACATCTCACTCGCTCTCTATCTCCATATCTCTTTGATGGGGAGTGCACAGTGGAAACCACAGATCAGGTCCATATTTCCTCTTAATTGACAAGACTTAGAAAAAGAGCTACCAATACATTTTGATCAGCCAGACAACCATTGTCAGAAAGAATTCCTCAAGTCTTACCGTGACAAAACTTACACCGATAGCTGACTTCACTTTTGATGAGATATCGCAAGACTCACACTAAGTCATTCAATTCTCCATCATCGGTGAGACCTCCTTTATCAACCAAGTCTTTCATCCTTCTGTCGATACCTTGATGGTTGTCAATTTCCCTTTGCCTTAATCATAACAGCTTCCATCGGTTGGACGTGACATTATCAGTATGACTCTTCTCATCGGCAAAACTCTTAACTTGGCTTCTGATGCCACAACTCTTACTGATGGCATTTACCTTCAACGTGACTTGTTCTATCAGTGAAACCTACTCTAAAGCTTCTGATATGCCGATCACCCCAATATCACCTTTGATCTTTACTCGTCGGTGAGACATTTACTATCAGCCACCTTAGGGTTTGCTATGTCAATACACCGATGCATAGTTTGCCTTCTCTGAACCCTAGCACATGGAGATGCTAGGTCAACCTACTGTGCGAAACGCCCTATCTGGATCCTTTGCACCGCTGAATAGGAAAAATAAAACAAGAAATAAAATGAATACTAGTACATCGAAGCCATTCTACTGATTTTGATAGAAATTGTACTAGCAGAATGCTTCACGAGGACATATGGCAATAATAGAAAACATAGAAAGAATGGAGACCTACAGTTACACAATTTACAGTTACAAGAAATGGAAATCGAATTGATAGAACATAATAGCTTTATTTCTTTCAAGCACAATACACAATTACATTTACACCCTTCTTCGATCTGATTACCATCATCATTTGGTTCTTTCCTCTGGGTATTTATCAACTCACCCTGAAGAATACTGAACCGACTCCAAGCGGCTAGGAGACAACTATCTAAACAGCATCCAACTACCCTACTACCCTATTTTTGGCATTATGCGGTTACAATTTGACAAATGTGCCCTAAGTCACTTGGGACTTACAAAATGAACCTAGATACAAACTGAAATGACATGCATTGGTCAATAGACCTTATTACAAAAAGAAAACATGATTTTCTAGGTGCTCTTGCACCATACTTCCTGGGTGAAAGTTGTCTCAAGTCCTCTTAGAGACTAACTGCTACAAATCACCACCCTGCTTTTTGATGTCTTCTTCCAGCATCCATGTGGCTTCTGAGTCTAGAAGTCCATGCCATTTAACCAATTGCTCAAAATAGGTCTAATTTCTTGTCTTCTTGGCTGTCCTGCTATCCAAGGCGCACTCCATTATAGATGGTTCCTCAGATGGTAATTGCTGCACCCACTCTGCACTGTCTTTGACAGAATCTGCTGTACCTTCTCCTGTATAAGGACTCCTATATAATGTCAGATTAGCAACATTGAATATAGGTGAAATAGAAATATCATCAGGGAGTTCAATTTTGTAAGCATTAGGACCATATTTCTCCAAAATCCAACAAGGTCCAATTTTTCTCATCATCAACTTGTTGTGTTGTCCTGCGAGCAGTCTAGTCTTGTTGAGATGAACCATGACCATATCTCCTATTTGGTACTGTACATCCCTTCTCCTTTGATCCACTCTAGCCTTAATCTTCTGACTGTTCTTGTGTAGAGTATCTCTGACTTGTTGATGAATCTCCTTCATAGCCTCTGCAAATGTATCAACATGTCCACTCCTTTTGTATAACCCTTGAACATCTCTCAATTCAAAAATGCCTCTAGGATGACTACCGTAGACAACTTCAAAAGGACTTAAACCTATGCTTCTATTGGTAGAATCATTACAGGCATACTCTGCTTGTGGGAGTACCACATCCCAACTACTGCCATGTTCTCTTGTCAAACATCTCAGTAGATTGCCTAATGACCTATTCACAACCTCAGTTTGGCCATCAGTCTGAGGATGATAGGCAGAACTAAAAGACAAGTTTTTACCCAATCATTTCCACAAGGTTCTCAAAAAATGTCCCACAAATTTGTTGTCTCTTTCAGATACAATACTCAACAACAACCCATGAATCCTGACAATTTCTTTAAAGAATAAACCTGTGATGTAACTAGCATCATTGGTGGTTTTACAAGGAATAAAGTGTGCCATTTTGCTGAACCTATCTACCACAACAAACACACTATCATAACATGTCCTTGTCTTGGGCAATCCCATCACAAAATCCATACTCAAACTTTCCCAAGGTCTATTTGGTATGGGCAAAGGTTGGTACAGTCCTGCATTGGTTGAGACTCCCTTTGCTCTCTAGCAAATCATACAACTCTCAACAAACCTTCTGATATCAGATTGCATCCTTGGCCAAAAGTAAAATCTTCTTACAAGATCTAAGGTCTTATTGAGCCCAAAATGTTCTCCTAAACCACCACTATGTTTCTCCTTCACTATATTATCCCTCATTGAACACTTAGGAATACATAGTTGACTTCCTTTAAACAAAAGTCCATCCTGCAATGTATAATATGAAAATTCACTATGGAAAGAATTGGCAAATTCACTGCATACCTTGTATATCTCCTTGAAATCGTGGTCCTTTTCATACAACCCTTTGAGTGACTCAACACCCATGCTTTGTAGCTGCACTTCTTGCACTGTCAACACCCTTCTGCTTAAAGGATCAACAATCTTATTGGTTATCCCTTTCTTATGTTTGATGATGAAGGTGTATGCTTGAAGACTTTCCACTCATTTCATGTGTCTATGGTTGAGCTTTTCCCATCCATTCAAAAAACTAAGAGCATGATTGTCAGTGTATACAATAAATTCTTTAGGAAGCAAGTAGTGCCTCTATTTTTTGAGAGCTTGTACCATGGCATACAACTCTAAATCATAAGAGGAGTACTTCCTCTTAGCTTCATTCAAATTTTCACTGAAAAAGGCTATTGGTCTGCCTTCTTGACTCAACACTGCTCCTATGGCCAACCCACTTGCATCACATTCAATGGTGAAGACTTTATTGAAATTAGGAAGTATTAAGATAGGATACTTGGCAACTTTCTACTTCATACTTTCAAAACTCTGGTCTGCCTCTTTTGTCCACACAAACTTCATCTTACCTCCACCCTTGATGGTCTCTAACATAGGTGCACAAACATCACTGTAGTTCTTAATAAATTTTCTGTAAAATGTGGCCAAGCCATGGAAACGTCTGACCTCTCCTACTGTACTAGGTGTAGGCCAATTCAAAATAGCCTCTACCTTGGAAGGATCCATTTTCAAATCACCCTTAGAGATGACAAAACCTAGGTAAACCAATTCTTGTTTCATGAAGTCACACTTTTCTGAGTTTATCATTAACTTCTGATCTTGCAGACTCTTCAAGACTATCCCCAAAAGTTTCAAGTGTTCTTCCATGCTCTTACTAAACACCAAGATATCATCAAGGTAGACTACCACAAATTTCCCTATGAATTCCTGCAACACCTCATTCATTAGTCTCATAAAGGTGCTAGGGGCGTTTGAAAGACCAAAAGGCATCACAAGCCACTCATACAACCCTTCATTAGTTTTGAATGTTGTCTTCCACTCATACCCCTCTCTTATCCTTATCTAGTGATACCCACTCTTTAAATCTATCTTCGAGAAATAAGTAGCACCTCCCCAAAAAATCCATTAGATCTTCTATTCTAAGAATAGGAAACCTATACCTGATTGCCATCCTTCTTTGGGGCTAAAACAGTACAGACTGCACATGGGCTAAGGCTTTTCCTTATCAGTCCTTTGTTTAGGAGTTCTTGAACCTGATTTGCAATCTCTTCATTCTGCTGAGGGGTCATTTTATATGCTACCTTATTAGGAAGTACTGCTCCTGGTATGAGGTCTATCTGGTGGCTAATATCTCTAATAGGTGGTATCAGGGATATCCTTTGCAATCACTCCTTTGTAACTTTCAAGCAAATCTCTGACCTCCTTAGGCCCTACTTCTCTCACATTTTCCTTCTTTTCCCCCTTAGGCTTCACAATCAAAGCAAAACCTACTCCACCACCTTCCTTTAATGTGTCCATGAATTCCTTTTCTCCTACCATCATTACACTAGACCCTACATGCTGTGGATCCTCTTCTACCAATGACTGTATCCTATAAGTCACACCATCCTTTTGGAATGAGTAAGTATTCTTTTCTCCATCATGATGAGCCTTTCTGTCAAACTACCACGGTCTGCCTAACAAAAGATGGCAAGCATCCATTGGAAGGATGTCACACAAGATTTTATCTCTATATTCCCCAATACTGAATTCTACCCATGCTTGTTCATTGATGAGTATGCGCTACCCCTTATTAAACCAACTGACTTTATATGGACTGCTATGGGGTATCCTTTCTAGATTCAACTTATTCTCTGCTTCCAAAGATATGATATTATCAGTAGAACCAGAGTCAATAATAACTTTACAAACCTTACCTTGAATCGTGCAGTTGATTCTAAACAAAGCCCTTCTTTGAGATGGTTCAGTCTGCACTATTTCCTTGAGCAATGTCCTCTTGAGCATCAGATTTTCTCCCATTTCTGATGCTAGATTCACTTCAGGAGATGTCACACTCCTTGCATCTTCTTGAATCAAAGTGGTTCTCTTCTCACCACCATGAGAAGTTGAGGCCTTCTCTAGACACTTGTATGTCGGATGCCCTATCTGATTGCAGTTATAACATTTCATATTGGAGAACTTGGATCCTCTACCTGATCCATTTGTTCCACCTCTTCCATTAGGCCTTCTTCCTTGGTAGCCTCCTCTGCTACTTGAGTCTCCAACTTGCTCTTCTTGGCTAGACTCACCACTAGGCCTCTGGTTAGGACTTCTTCCTCCAAAATTGCCTCTGCCTCTGAAATTTCTTCCTCCTTTACCTCTATTATTCTGCTCACTTTTTCTTTTTATCTTCTCTTTAGCCCTTAAGGCCATTTGGAAACACTTGTTCACTATTTCTAGTGCTAAGATGCTGATCTCATCTTGGATGTTCATCCTTAGGCCACTCAAATACCTAGCCACCTTCTCTGATTCTTCTTCTTATCTCTTTGATTTGAGACTGAGTTTATGAAACTCTTGTGTGTATGCATTCACATCAAGGTCTCTGTGTCTGAGGTTCTACAATTTCTTATACATCTACATGTTATAGTCCAGAGGTAAGAATTGTGCCTTAATTTTGGTCTTCATCCTCTCCCAGGAGGTTATCATATTCTTCCCCTCCTTGACTCTCTCTCCTTGCTCATAATTCCACCATGCAAGAGCCGATCCCTTCAATCTTACCTTTGCCAACTTAACCTTCTTATCATCAGGGACTTCTTTGAATTCGAAATGATTATTCAATGCCTCAATCTAGTCAATCACCTCTTCAGCTTCCATACTTCCACTATACATAGGCAACCCATCTATGGTGTCCCTATTGACTAACTTCGAAGCATTTACAAATGCCCTTTGGTCTGCTGGTATCTCCTCTGTCTTCTTATTGGTTTCCTCAATTTCTGTATCTCCTTCCTCGCTATCACTTTCATCTTCCCTATCTTTGCTTTTGGACTGCTTGAACTCTCCCAACTCGGAGTCAAGCATCTCCTCGATCAGCTTCTTGATGGCGTCCTATGACATACTTTTGGGAGGCATCCTCTCTACCTCTGTTTTGCTTTCTCTGTCTGACATACACTATTCACAGACAGCACCCAAATGCCAACACTCATGCAAATCCTCAATTCGATTTGCCGCCCCAATCTTAACCTCAGCTCTGATACCAATATGATGGGGAGTGCATAGCAGAAACTACAGATCAGGTCCCTGTTTTCTCTTAATCAACAAGAGTTAGCAAAAGCTCTACCGATACATTTTGATCGGCTAGACAACCATCGTCGGAAAGACTTCCTCAAGTCTTACCGTGACCAAACTTACACCGATAGCTGACTTCACTTTCGGTGAGATATCGCAGGACTCACACCGAATCATTCAATTCTCCATCATCGGCGAGACCTCCTTTATCAGCCAAGTCTTTCGTCCTTCTGCCGATACCCTGATGGTTGTTAAGTTCCATTCACCTTAACCATAATGGCTTCCACCAGTTGGATGTGACCTTATCGATATGACTCTTCTCGTTGGTGAAACTCTTAACTTGGCTTCCGATGCCACAACTCTTATCGATGGTATTTACCTTTGGCGTGACTTGTTTTGTCGGCGAAGCCTACTCCGAAGCTACCGATACGCCAATCACCCCGATATCACCTTTGATCTTTACTCATCGGTAAGACATTTACTATCGGCCACCTTAGGGTTTGCTACGTCGATACACCGATGCACAGTTTGCCTTCTCCGAACCTTAGCACATGGAGATGCTAGGTCAACCTACTGTATGAAACACCCTATCTAGATCCTCTGCACCGCCGAATACGAAAAACAAAATGAATACTGGTACATCAAAGCCATTCTGCTGATTTCAACAAAAATTGTACCAGCGGAATGCTTCATGATGACATATGGCAACGATGGAAAGCACAAAAAGAATGGAGACCTACAGTTACACAATTTGCAGTTACAAGAAATAAAAATTGAATTAATAGAATAGAATAGTTTTATTTCTTTCGAGCACAATACACAATTACATTCACACCCTTCTTTGATCTGATTACCATCATCATTTGGTTCTTTCCTCTGGGTATTTATCAACTCACCCTGAGGAATGCCAAATCAACTCCAAGCAGCTGGGAGACAACCATCTAAACAGCCTCCAACTACCTTACTGCCCTATTTTTGGTGTTATGCGGTTACATTTTGACAAATGTGCCCTAAGTCACTTGGGACTTACAAAATGAACCTAGATACAAACTGAAATGACATGGATTGGTCAATAGACCTTATTACAAAAAGAAAACATGATTTTCTAGGTGCTCCTGCACCACTCTCCCTTTGTCTCCTCTATCTCTCCCAATCTATCTCCTCTCTCTCTCTACCTATATCTATCTCTCGCTATCTCTTACCTCTCTCTCCCCTATCATTCCTCTATCTCCCTGTCTCTCTAGACATCTCTCTAACTCTCAATCTCCCTATCTCTCCCCTTCATCTCCTCTATCTCTTCCTATCTATCTCCTCTCTATCTCTCTATCTCTTACCTCTCTCCCCCTATCATTCCTATATATCCTATCTCTCCCCTCTATCTTTCCCTCTCCCTTATTGATGAAGGAAATGGAAACAAGAAAACTAGGACTCCCTTTCTTAGGTTTAGGGTTTAGGGCTTAGGGGAATTATTTAGGGTTTATGGTTTAGGGGCATTGTTTAGGGTTTACGGTTACATGTCAAAAGCAATCTCTCTCTTTAAATCCATAAACCCTAAATAATGGCCCTAATCCCTAACCCCTAACACGCATCTACCTCTCTCCTGTATCTACCTCTCTATATATATCTCCCTCTCTTTATATTTCTCTCTCTATCAACATCAATCCAATGATGTTGAGGATGTGCTAAATTGATTTGCCACCTTTAGAAAATAAATGACATCAATCCAATGATTGTCTTGGAATTTGAATAGGTATAGAAAAATGAGAGGTCAATCCCAAGTGTCACAAGTTTGATCTCAATTGTTGACACAAATATCATCTAATATGTAAGTCAAACATGAAATGATTTTTTAGAATTTACACCAAAACTACTTGCTTTTACAATTTTTTTATGACAATTATCTATTCAAAAGTGCATTTGAAATACTATGAGATACCTTAGTATAAGTAAATCATATAAAAATCAAATATATATATCATCATAATCCTATATAAATTTGGATAGTTTGTCCAAAATCTCTCCTTTCATATGATACAGTCTTTCTAAAGTTTGGATTGTATTTTATAGCTAAAATGCCTAAATACTAAAATGCTAAAATACTAAAATGTCTTAACACTCTCACCTACTTCCCCCAACGCGGTAAGGAGGAATTTTATTTGAATAAACTATTGCCTCCAAAATATTTTCTTGTCACTTAAACATTTCCACCAACCATTCCTCTCAAGAGCCAACATGGAGGGTTGTTACAGGCTGATTTTCAACATTGCTTGACCAATATTGTTTAGTGCTAAAACCATGCTCATTTGGACATTTATTTTCTGCTCCTCAAGTTTTAGTAACCTTTCTTCATTCAAATCACTCTTGTTCATGCGTTGTTCATGGTGTTTCATTCATCCCTCCTCAGCCATTTGTAGAGTAGAAATCAGCAACTTATTGTTTTTAGCAATAACATTCTTCATGCCTATTGCATTAGAAATTTGATTTTCATTTTTTTCCTGTGCACTATTTGTCCCTTTCACTATCATTTTTAGATTGGTCATAACTTTCCATATTTGGTGTTTCAAGTTCATGGAATGGCTCATCTTCATTTGGAGGGTAGTTCATATCAAATGCAAAGGTTGTGTCAAAAGAGTCAATAGTGATAGTTCTTGGATTGATGGCTTGATCTTTACGAAATACAGTCTCCCTTGCATCATAAAGTTTAGTGATGAACTTTACAGGAAGTTTCTTTTTAGCCCTCTCCTGAGTTGTCATATTCCAGTAACTATCATGCCCAGATGGAATATTATGGTCATAGTCTCCGATTCTTTTGTAAGAAGGTTGAAGATGCTCCCAACAATCTTGACATTGGTTAGTTGTGCGAGAAACACCATGAGAAGAGCAATATTCCTAAATAATTTTCCACTTTTTAGTGGAATTTAATGCTTTTCTTGTTGCACCACCACTTGATTGTGTTTCTCTCTCAATTTGTTTAGCTTCAATTAGGACCATTATGTTTGCAATGCTCCAATGAACTCTACTTTTTACTTGAGGAGGTACTTGAGACTGATTTTCTATGACTTCCACTTCATCAGTTGGAATTTCCTTTTCAATTACCACTTTTTCGGTGACCACTTCCTCATTGTTCACTTGTGTACTTGGAACATACTTTGGGCAATAGTCATCACTAGAGGAGAACAAATTTTCACCTATGCCATCTTGTGAAAGCATTGATGTGAAATGTAAGAAACCACGTCTAGAATTTGGGTGGTATGTACTTTTATCCATGGAAACTAATCTATTGTTAGCACCTACATTAAAACAACAAAATTGACAATATTGAGCCATTTAAAAATAACTGTTACAAAACATACACAAAACCATATATTTATTAAATGAAATATAGAAACAAATTTATAAAGCGTACTGTAGAAGAAATGTGTATTTATGTAGATCAGCTCTTCTTTCATGACCCAGATGGTTTCATGATTGAGGTCTGCAACCGTGAGAATTTTTCAGTAGTGCCATTGGCAACAACTACAAGCTGTAGTCTGCGTCCTACCAATGCACTGCAACAGCAAAGAGCAATACTCTGTTTAGCAAAAGCAGATACAAAATACTGTTGGAATAGGTCCAGACAACTAAGAGGGGGGTGAATCAATTATTGTTCTATTTAATCTTTTTCTACTGTTATTCTTCTTTCACAACTTAAAATTAAATCAATGATATAAACATTCCAGCATTAGACACTAGCATAAAAGTAGAAACATGAATGACACATTTGACACCAAGATTTTGACGTGGAAACCCGGTTAAGGGAAAAACCACGATGAGGGTTAACCCACAAAAATTAATACCCTGTTAAAAGTATTTTATAAATGGGAATGAACTTGCATTCAGGCTCACTACCCCTAGCTCACTGCTCAAGTGGAGGCTCACTACCTACAGAAAAGTTTACAAGAGATTTACAGAGATTTTGAACTGGTAAGATGCATCTACCAATGCTAAAGATCAGTTCCAGTTAAGTTAAAGTACTGAATTTGTACACTTCATCTTTATTCTGATCTTCTCTCTATTCTGCCTTCATTTAGATATTAGATTTCTGGTCCTTTCACATTTTCTCCACAATTGCAACATGCTCACAAAATATCCACAATCATCGGCTATGTTGGTGCTTAAATATGTATATGCAAGCACCTTCCCAAAAAATCCAAAAAGTTCTAAGTCCTTGGGCCTCCTCAGCATTTTTCAACTTCAACATCATTTTTTCTTCCGAGGAGGTCATCATCATCATATTTGTGGTTATCACCCTAATGTTGCTTGTGAGGGTCATCATATTTTCTGCCTACATGATCTTTCGCCGGGGTGATATTTTAACATCGGGTGATCTTAGTTAAGATCATCCTGATGATGTTGTTGCAAGGTTCTAAGTATGACCCGTTTTTCATCGGGGTCATCATATTTGAACATCGGGTGATCTTGGTTAAGATCATCCTGATGTTACTTTATCACTTCATGTTCTTTCATTGCCTGATGTTGATATATGAATGTGATGGTGACGTCATCCGGATATGTGGAGATGCGTGGTATGTAGATATGATGCTGACGTCATCAGGATTTTTGTGGGCATGTAGGATTTTCATCGGCTAAACATATGGTATCGGCAAAGCAAGAGGATCTTCCTTCGATGCATCTGGTTATGCTGATGAAGGTGATTATCATGCGGGTGATATTGCAATATGTTGCTAACGTCAGGGTGATATTTTTATCAGGTGATGAGGTTCAGATATGCTTTCCCGTAGGGTGATATTTTCTGCGGTGTGATATTTCATACCAGGGTGATGTGAAATATTGGGGTGATATTTTGCATATCGGAGGATGTGTGTAGGGAGAGCCGTCGACATGACTTTGGTCATCAGCGTGTTAGGAATGTGTCGCTCCAATATGTTGGGTCCTCTCGATGAAGGATGTTCCTCGGCAAGATATGTGATGTCGGGAGGACAAGCAAGTGGTTTGCCGATGAGGAGGGTCTGGCCGATGGAAGATGATAAGGTTTTTACTGGTGTCATCGGGAGCAAAAGCACTGACATCATATATGCTTGTGGCCCAGTATATAAAGTGTTGAAGGGGTCGTCGTGTGGTGCATGTGGGATAATTTGTTCCTACATGATTTGAAATATCAGGGTGATAAATCTTGGTGAGAAACAGTTGTGATGCACAGCATGATGTTTTTCCCAAGGTCACGAGTTGGTGTGCCATTAATGGCGGATGTTATAGGGTATGGGTGATGGCGTGAACGGATCAGGTACCCGATTGAAGTTGTACATCCACGGGCAGTGGCGCAAGGCTCGAGACCTTTCCTTGTCTCCTCTTCCACCTACTGCATCGAATGTTTGAACGCCATTTCCTCAGAATGAACTATATCTGGTAGACTTTTGAGTCACCCGGTGATTAATGCTGAGTACATACCTTGCTATATACAGCAAGCTGTGTTGCTCATTTGGTTGTTGTTGAAGGCCTGGGGCATTTTTGTGTAAATAACAAAGAACAAGGCATGATCCTAGTTGTTCTATCTCTTTGGAGTTTATGAGTTGCATGATGAATGTATTTTAGACATATGTTCAGTTTCAATGTTAATTTTATATGAGAAATGCTTCATTGCATGTGTTTATCTACTTGTCTCCATTTGTTGCATGTTATTCTCCTTCTTCTGAATCTAGTTGCTAAGGGTTTCTCAGGTTCTAGGGTATGGTTTTCTGTATCACATGTTTGATCTCTAACTTCCATTCAAGGAGTGGATTAAATTGTAGGTTGAGCATGGGGAAGGTCGCATGTCAGTAGGGATATTTGTAAGTAGAGGCAGCTAAATACCCATCCTTGGGTGATGTTTGTAAGACAAGTATCAAGCTCAACCCCTTAAAACTTGAATGACAAGTTGCAAACCATCTATTGTATATCTCTAGTTGACTCCTTGCCCTGAGATAGGCACCGGTCTGCTTCTGGGTTAGTAGTTATGAGCCAAAACCCCTTGTCTTGCATCCATGACATTATGTCCACCTATTTCAACACCTCCACCTGTTAGCTGGAGGAGTAGGATTAGGACCCCTGCATACTCTCGTACCCAACCAGACACATATGTCCAAGAATGTTGCCAACTTTGTGATCTATGATGCAGATCTTGGTCCATACATGAGAGTATTCTGCTTGTTGTTGTCAAGTTAGATCTTTCTACCATTGAGCTAGTCAAGGTTACATCTTTAGCTATAGGGATACCCCCTTGGTGCGGCAGAACCAGAAGTGAAGGGGAGGAGCTCACGCAACCTCCTGTATTAGTTGGCTGAATCTGCCCATGAATTAGAACTAGCAAACCCTAATGCTGATTCAGAAGAAAAACTAATAGGCTATATATACTTATCTTGAATTGCAATCACTTGCCAGTCAGCAACAATAACACTTAGAACTTTTTAAGAATGCTCTGCTCTGTCGATTAGATCCATACACCAATATTGATGCGTACCAAAAATAACACATGTAGATCATTATACATGTCAGCCACTAACATTCTATCTCATACATGGTTCACCAAAACACTTCTATTGGGTCTGCACAAGGATTAACATAAGTCTACATGTTCTTCACTGAACTGTTATGTCATAATAGGATCCGGTATTCAGATGCTCATAACTTCTGATCCCATTATCACTGGAGGCTAAAAACTTGGATTTAGATTGTCCTGGTGTCCCTCTACACTCCTTTAGATTCGCAACACATAAAGATTAATTGGAGAGATCCGCTGACCAAAATACTAGACTCTGCTATATGCTCTATTTCAAGCTCCTGAACTTAGATAGATTATCATTCTGACTTCCGGTATGATCAAATAATGCACTGCAGATATGTGGAACAATCTTAGTTGCCATCAATGATGACACCTATCAATGCTAAGTAGTGTCTCTTGCCAACAATCTCCCCCTTTGGCATTGATGGCAACACTTAGTGAAAAATGACTAAGTGTCTTTGTGTAACTCCCCCTTTGTCTGTACACTCATGCACATCACTTATTCTGGTGCTCCCCCTTTGTTGAATACTTCATTTTTCACCGCCCTTTACTCCCCCTTTGACATCAATGGCAAAGAGTGGGATCTGCAAACCAAAATTCTCCAAAATTTATGTATACATTGTCGCATATGTACAAGTAACCATTAAGTTTCATTCACATGAACTTGAGGATGTCTGCAAAACTAGCTTTTATTTGCACAAGTTTGAAGGCCCAAGTACTCTTCATTCCATCCAAAATTGAAATGTGCCCATTTAACACAAATGAGTATGCTTCTGCCTTTGACAGATCTGATGGAACATTGGTCTGAACTACAGTCTGAGCTTCAAATAAGGCATTATACATTGTCTCTAACTTAGGGGCAATTAATCCCTGGAGTTCACACATTCTTTTCATGATGTTGCTTTTCTCTTTGACAAGTTTCTTTATTTCCTCAGTCAAGTTAATTACTTGACATTCTTGACTTATGGGAGAAACTGTTAGGGGATCAAAATTTTGAGAGAGATTTGACAAATTTTGTTCTTGCTCCTTTATCTTATTCTCAATACCCTTATTAATTTTGGGCCATGATAGACAGAATTTGTACATATCACTTCCATCATTTAGAGCATTCTAAATACTCTTTATGCTAATACCCCATATTCTTCTATCATTTCCTATCAGGTTCTTTATTTCACAAAATTTCTTATCTAAGAATTCTTTCTGAACTTTTACCTCTGCAGACTTTACAAAGGATTCAAAATGTGAATTTACTGAACTTACAAGATTCTTTAGATGTCCAGAGGGGGAATCATTTTCATTTTTCTAATAGGTTGGCATTAATTCATCCAAAACTCTAATTGCAAGTCCCAATAGCTCATTCTCCTCCATGTGGAACTTTAACATCTTCTCTCTGGCCTTTACTTGGGTGAATGATGCTTCATCAGTTGAATTGGAGAGAGAGCATTTGGATTGGCTAGACCTTGGAGTAGTTTAGGTTCATCAAGTTCAATCACTTCTTTTCCAAAAAGGCCTTTTACTGCATCTACAGTGTCTCTTGCAGCCATTTCAGAATCAACCTTTTGATCTCCAAATTTCTCAACCTCTGCTTTAGGTGCTTCAACGTTTACACCATCTTCTTTTGTTTTATCTTTCTTTTTTCTTTCTTCCTCTAACTCTACTTTATCCTTTTCTGTGTTCTCTACAGAAGAACTTTTTCCTATTTGTTTATCACTTTCTATCTGATCAGGAGGGCTTTGTGAAACAGTAGCATTATCCTCTTTCCCTATTGTATCAGATGGATTGGGAGTATCTTCTGCATCAAATATTTTATCCAACATTTTTGTATCCTCCTGATTCTCTTGTTCTACTTTCGAAACTAAAGCTTCACCCAACTCAGATTGTTGCTCAATAATATTTTCTTCTTCACCATCTGGAACTTCTTTTGTGACTATGGGAAGATTGTGCTTTCTCAAGGATTTCAAAAGAATCTCTTGATTTTCTTCAACGATTTCACTTGTTTCTCCAGGCATGAGTTTGTTCATTCTCCTCTTGTTTCTAAAGTCATCTTTGACTTCCTTGAGTATCATATCTATTTGATCAGGAGAAATTTGAGGACACAAATTTATTAGCTCATGTTCCCTGATCTCTATGTCCTTGCACTTGGCATTTTCTTTTCTCAGCTCCAAGATATTTGCCAAACTTTGTGGTAACTCAGAAGTTATCTCAATTAGTGCCTTGTTGTAGATCTTCAGATATTTGACCATTGCTTCCTCCAACACCCTTTTATCCATGTCATTGTATTCATCATAGAATTCAATCACGGGGTTTAGATTACCATCCACAGTGATTGAATTTCTCACATCTTCTAGGGAGAGTGTGGGCTTCTCAACATATTCTTCATACTCTTCAATCTTTTGCCTTTTGCTAGTCCTTTTGCTTTCGTAGGACTTTTCTTTGGTTAACTTTGCAGTTTTTGTTCTAGTGACTTTTAGTTTCTTGATTTCAATGTCAGAGTCTATATCTACTTCATCTTCTCTTATGCTTTCATAGGTCCGAGAAGCTTTTGTTTTCTTCCTTTTCTCCCATTTTCCAAATGTTTTTGCTTCCAATTTTACAGTTTTGGAAGGAGCAGAGGTAGTAGTAGAACTTCTAGTAGTTCTTGAAGTGGAAGAGAGTTCCATTGGATCACTTGTTTGTTTCTTATCTTGTTTTGCTTTTTCATCCTTTTCTATTCTTTCTCTAAAATTATTCACACCTTCCTTTGTTAGGCTAAGATTTTTAGATAGCTGCTCAACTTCTTTTCTTACTCTCCTATTGGTTTCAGGTTCTCTGAGCTCAGTATGTAACTTTAGACTCATCTCCTCATTAGTTCCAAATCTTTCAACTATTGTGTCTTTGGGCTTGCTTAGCAGATGTTAAGCATACATGTCTAAGATCCTTTCATCTACTTCATACCCCATAGGCATGATCCAAACAATTTTGGGTTTCACTGCTTCCATTAAACACTAATCAGTATCAACCATGAAGCATATTTCATTTTTGTATTTGTCAACAATTGAATTGGGGATTCTTTCCCTTGAAGGCATCATATTCTGAAAATTCTTGAAGTAACCCCATATTGTCATTTTTTGAGCATTGAAATCACCAATGCTGCAAAGATGATTTATGATTTGAATGGCAACTGGCTCATCCTTAGTCCAGTGCACACCTTTTACCCCATGTACCTCATTCATAAAGTAAAAGAATAGACATAGAATTAGTGTACCATACTTGAAGGTGTTCTTCTTGTCCCTTTTGATCTTGTTCAAATTTTCAATCAATTGATTCTACAATAGTTCACACAAGTCATAATCAACATTTTCTTTTAGCATCTTGTATGCAACATAAATGGTTGTTCCAGAAACAAAATTTTCTCTGCTCGAGTGGTAAATCTTGTACCCAATCACCATGGAGGCAAATTTGACATCTGGCTCTATAATATCATTTATGGTCATTACTCTTTTATCAAACTTAGCTCCAGTAGCATTAGTTACTGTATGATTTTTCACAACTTTCAACATGGACAATCCTCTGGTTGAGTTTAAACTAGTTACATTTCTGATAGCATCCCTGGTAATCTTGAATAGTTTTAACAACCAAATGAATTCATCATGTATCTGACTTAAGACATATCAGACCCATTCATCCTCATCAAATGTTGGAAACCCCATAACCTGAACAAAGTGTTTATCCTATAGTGCCTTATATTCAGGTTTAAGTTCTTGATTTTCATTCATGAGTAGTTTCTCAAACAAATCTACATACCTTGAATCTCCAAACTCATCTATATTTGCATGAATGTAAACCCTAATGTCTTCTACGTGTAGCACACCATACGGAACACTTGAAAAAGCACCTAACGGATTGACTTGAATTGATTTGTGATGATACTTCTTAAATTTGGGTCAAGGCCTGTCGGTAATGTCAATAACATGAGGGGTAGCCATTTCAATAGATTTCAGATTCAAAGATTTACAGAGAGGTACCTTTTTCTTTCGCGGTGTTAGGGTTGATCAATTGTCAATTGAATTCGTTCTCTGCCTTAGTCTCTGAACTTGTAGCTCAAATTCTCTTCTTCTTGTTTACTTCGAATGCAATGTGATTCAAATAAGTGATCAAGTGGCCATTTAAAGCTCCGCATTACCTAATTTGCCTTTGTAATAAATGTGTTGCCCTAAATGTATCCAATTACATTGTTTTGACAGTTCTTCATGTATCAATCCGCAAGATTTCATATCAAGATCTTTTCTTCCAGAAGTCCTTCCATAGGTTCTGGACCAATTTAGAGTATTTTCTATTAATGTGCCATATTCAAGCACCCACTTACTGACTGGGGGAGTTTGATGTTCTATGCAGCTCCCCCTAAGCCAAAGTTTCTAACTTAATTCTTGGAGGAATTGTCAGCACCAGATTCTGGTGCAGACTCATTATCATTGTTTACTGTATCTTTCTTTATCCAAATCTTGTTCATTTCACTCTGTATCTAATCCAAATCAATTTTTCATTTGCCTCTGTCTTGTTTCTACTCATCTGATTTTTTATTTACTGGACCTTTTCTTCCATTGTCTTTACTTCTACAGAATCTTGCAATATGACCAGATTTATTACAGTTAAAGCATACAACATTTCTTTTCTTATAAATATGATTTTCTCTTGATTTGCACTGATTAGCCATATGTCCAAACCCATTGCAAACAAAGCAGTATCCATTGAAAGAATTGCTAATTCTTCTATTATTGGGATTATTCATTGTCATACTTCTTCATTCATTTGATCTATGACCATACCTGTTACACTTAAAGCATTGACCAGAGAAGGATGGACCATTTTGATTTACTCTGCTTCTGCACTGAGTAGCTCTGTGACCAAATTTGTTGCAGTTGAAACAAATTCCATTGAATGATGGATATCTTTGAGCATTTAGTTGTCTTACTGGAGGTTTTCTAGATCTGTTTCTCCCATTCTTAGGTTGAAAATTTCTCTGTCTGGATCTGGAGCTTTCACCTTTCTCATACTTAAGATTATGCTTATCAACATCCTTTTTCTGCCCTTCAATGAGTGCTTCAAGTTTAGCTGAGCTTATCTTGAACTTCTCCTTATACTCATTTGCAATTTCTAGGTCATGTCTGAGTGTGATAATTTGTCTCTCAAGTTCTCTTTCATTGTCTCTGCTTTCTTGTAGATTAGATTCTAGAAAGCTAGCTATCGCATCCAATTTGCAGCATTCTTTAGAACTCTTTTTCAAATTTTGATTTAACTCTTCTTCAACTTTCTTCTTATCTTCAATTTCCTTGGTTAGTCTCATCACCCCAATTTCCATCTCATGTTTTAGAATAGTAACTTCTTTAGTTAACCTTTCACATTCCTTTGTCTTCTCATTCAGGGCCTTGTCTTCATAAGGTTCTAGTTGAAGAGGTTGCTCCTTTTCTTTTGCATTGGATTTACTCAATTTCTCTTTTAAAATTTCAATGAAGTCTTTAGCCTTTTTGAGGTTGTCTTATAGCTCTTGAACTTCTACCTTGGACTGCTCAAGATCATCTAGGGTGAGATTAAGTTGCCCTTAAAGGTCATATTCATCCATTCTGATGTCTTCCCAGATCTTCCTTAAGCTATTAAACTTTTTCAAAGGAACTTAGCTCTGATACCAATTGTTGGAATAGGTCCGGACAATTGAGAGGTGTGGGGTGAATCAGTTGTTTCTCTATTTAATCTTTTTCTACTATTATTCTTCTTTCACAACTTAAAATTAAATCAATGATATAAACATTCTAGCATTAAACACTAGCATAAGAGAAGAAACATGAATGACACATTTGACACCAAGATTTTGACATAGAAACCCAGTTAATAGAAAAACCACGGTGGGGGTTAACCCATAAAAAATAATGCCCCGTTAAAAGTATTTTATAAATGGGAATGCACTTGCATTCAGGCTCACTGCTCAAGTGGAGGGTCACTGCCTACAGAAAAGTTTACAAGAGATTTATAGGGATTTTGAACTGGTAAGATGCATCTGCCAATGCTAGAGATCAGTTCCGGTTAAGTGCAAAAACTGACTTCATACACTTCATCTTTATTCTACTCTTCTCTCTATTCTACCTTCATTCAGATATTAGATTTCTGCTCCTTTCACATTTTCTTCACAATCGTAACACACTCACAAAATATCCACAATCATCAGCTATATATACTTATCTTGAATTGCAATCACTTGCCAGTCGGCAAGAACAACACTTAGAACTTTTTAAGAATGCTCTGCTCTATCGATTAGATCCATACACCAATATCGATGTGTACCAAAAATAACACATGTAGATCATTATACATGTCGACCACTAACATTCTATCTCGTACACAGTTCATCAAAACATTTCTATTGGGTCCACACAAGGATTAACATAAGTCTGCCTATTCTTCACTGAACTATTATGTCATAATAGGACCCAGTATTCAGATGCTCGTAACTTCTGATCCCATTATCACTGGAGGCTAAAAACTTGGATTTAGATTATCCTGGTGTCCCTCTACACTCCTTCAGATTCACAACACAATGATTAATTGGAGAGATCTGCTGACCA
The DNA here is from genome assembly GCA_027924645.1 of Cunninghamia lanceolata. Classification (NCBI taxonomy): domain Eukaryota; kingdom Viridiplantae; phylum Streptophyta; class Pinopsida; order Cupressales; family Cupressaceae; genus Cunninghamia; species Cunninghamia lanceolata. Next base: position 6,628,283 of record BSBN01000119.1, on the reverse strand, counting down.
AAATATTAGACTCTACTATATGCTCTGTTTCAGGCTCCCAGACTTAAATAGATTATCATTCTAACTTCCAATATGATCAGATACTGCACTATGGATGTGTGGAACAATCTTAGTTGCCACAATGACAACACCTATCAATGCTAAGCAGTGTCTCTTGCCAACAAATACAACTCACTAGTTGCTTACATTTTACCTATATTGATAATCCCATATAAATGACGTGGGCCAACCATTTGGAGTCACATACCATTTGTGGGTTGTGGTTCCACCTTTGCCTATTCTCACCAAAATTAATTTGGAACCTTCCCGGGCACTGGGTCATAATGTTTTCCACCTGATAATGGGGGCAGTAGGGAAAGGAGCATTACAATACACAATGGAACTATAATTAATAGTATTTTTATTGTTGAAGCTGCCACAACATGCCTACAAATAAAGTATACAAGCCTATAGGAACATGCCTACAAATAAAGTATACAAGCTTCAGGTTTGAGTCGTTTGCTAGTTCGTTTGGAGGCACTGGTTGATATGAATCTGCTTTAAATTTGCATGATATTTGTTTCAAATCTACAAATTTAGTTGCCTCTGTTTTGCCTTGCCTTGCATTAAATTTGTTTGGCAAAGGCATTTTGATTTGGCTAGAATTTGTGCAAAGGAAAAGGCGTTTGATGCTCTGGCTCAGTTTGGTGGGTGGTCTAGTTTGGCATCAGGCATTAAAAGCCTTACATGAGGGAGTCTGGTGTGGCATCTAGCATTGAAAAGTGTGCTTGGTTTGACATCCAGCACTAGAAACCTTGCATGAGGGAGTCTAGTGGGGCATCCAACATTGAAACCTACCTAACATTCATGGGAGACATCCCAGCACAGGCTTCTTAGCACCCATTTGCATAATTTTTTTGGTTCATTTTGTGTGTGGCACCTAGCAGAAGCAAATAGAGGGTCAATTGGACAAATTGGCTGAGGGAAGACATGATAAGGTTCCTCATTGACTAGCTGGGAGCATTGGTGCACTGTGCGAAGAAGGTGGCTTGCATAAAGGCTCCTTAATCTACAGATTAGACATCCAAATCGCTCCAAATCAACCCAATCACCTGTGATTTTTGTGTTTTTTGTAGAAATCCCACAAACATGTTTGCAAGGCATGGAAAGGCTGATTCAAGGCCATGGAATTAAAGAACAGGCACATGAATTAAAAGTAAAACTTAATGTGGCCATGAAATAAATCTAACAGAGCTTTCAACACCTTCAACAAGAGCGTGAGGAATCAAATGATCAAGTTCAATGTATATACAATGATTTGAATAATAGTGTGTTCATACTGCTAGCCTTTTAAAACTCTATAATATAAAGTAGGAAAGAAGAATGATTGAGGCAGAAATACTCTAGTGTCTTAAAAATAAAATCAATAGAAATGATTGAGGTAGAAATGAAAGGACATGCAATCACATACCTCTGAGATGAGCAACAGAAACTGCTGTTGACAAAAATGAGCGACAGAAAGAGTTGAGTCCCTTGTACCAAACTTTATCACACATAGAGCAAAAATATAATACGCATAAAAATTGTTGTTGACAGAAATGAGCAACAGAAAGACACGTTGAGCAAAAATGATACGCACATAGAGTAAATTAAAAGGAAAAATAAAATTGAGGGAAAAATATGGAGGGAAAAATTGGGGGGAATTATGAAAAAGGAGGGAACCAATTATATGACGCCACATGGCAATTTTTCCAATATGCAGTTGCTGCTTATTTGCAGCCCCCTTTTTTTTACCCAACTTATTTTCAATTCCTAAGTAGTATCTATTCCACTAAAATAGGTAAAGATTCTATATTATCCTTTTTCCCATATTTTAAATTCACATGGGGCCACTCAACTCCTTAAATTTAAGAAGAAAACTTACTTAAGCAGCCACATGGGAACATGGGGTAAGGGAGAATTTTATTATTGTTTGCATTAAATATTAAAAGAAGAGCGCTGAAGACAAAGTAATAAAAAATAGATTTGATAAGGTAAATGACTCTTTCAACGCCACAATACAAAAGGGGAGATATAAGTCATTGAATATATTTTATAATTAATTAAGTTTGATTTGCCAAAAAGAGCCGCTCATCAAAGGCGCATTGGAGAAGGAAATGAAGCGCCACCATTAAAAGGAAAGACGCAACAAATTCAAAAAAAACAAGAAATCTAGAGGTCGATTCTGGGGAAGCAAGTAGCCAAGGAGGAGCGGCCAAGAAGGAACTAGAAGATTGAAGGAAGGGAGAACAACCAAATAGAAAGAAGAAAACATAGGGGAAGGTGTGGAGATGTTTGTTGTTCAGCAAACCAAATAGGGGAAAAAATTCAGTGTAATTGGTTGCCAAGAAAAGGGAAAATAGACATATAGAGAGCCACTGCTGGTAATAACAGATGTAATATAATAAATTGGCAAATTCGGTCTGCTGGAAGGAGAAAAATAGAGTGGAACTTTGTTGAAACAGCACCTTGATGTGGAGAAGGGATTATGAAATTCATTGTAAATAAAGCCTCTGTTACATCAACGGAAGACTGCTAATAAAATGTTGGTAAAATTTGTGTTTGTCTATATGGTTTGTCTCTATGGATAATTCTTAATTGCCTGTAGCCATCTTTGGTAAAAAGTTAAAAACATTGTGAATGTGTTGCTGCTAGTATCGGCTGTCTAGAAAGACCTCGGAACTAGGCTGCATCAGATAGAAAGAGAGGGAGAGATAGAAACATAGAGAAATAGAGATAGAGGGAGAGATAAAGGGAGATATAGATGAATGAATGCCACACCCTAAGTACCAAATGATGAATGTTAAACCTTGGATGAAGAACCTACAATGGTATGCCTTGAAACACAAACATGAATCTTGAATGCTCAAAATTGAATATTCAACAACTTAGATTAAAAGTTGAACTTCTATAGCCACCTTTATGATTATTAACATTAGTCCATCCTTCTTTATTCTTGACTTCATAAATTTTACTCACGAATTTAGAGGTTGGCTTAGTCTTATAAGTAACTAAAAGACTCTAATTTTATGTTTAAAAAATTAATATCTAAAATAAATGTTTGGTAAATTGATATATAATACTTCTTTAAACATGAAAGATATCTCTCCCTTTTGTAATTTAACACAACAATATAATATTTTGAAGATATTATAGTTTAAGTACTTTATTAAAAAAAATATTTAAAAGATGGTCCCATTTAAAAAGTAAACTTCGCAATGATAACCTAGAAAGTTAAAAGACCCGAAAAGCTGTCGTAGAAGGCAGGAAATATTTTCCAAGCGTTAGATAAGACAAACCGTGTGAAAAGTCAGCTTCCTATGAGCGGGAATGGAAGAAATTGACTAGGAAGCAAACCCAGACTACGTCACTACTTTGTTAATTTGTTCTACCAGTGCGACAAATGTCCTTCGACGAGACAATTTGAAACCATTGCGAGGAAAAACTCTATACGCGCATACGCTGGGAATGCAGATTTCGTTGCCACTTCAATAAAACCGAGTCGATTAATATTTGCCGCGTCTATTTTTTATATAAAGAAGACGTTTGTGTTAGCCCTGGAAAGACGAGAAATCACAGAAAAGAAACATTGTAACGACAAGCCGCTTAAGATTACGCAGCAGTAACCTTCAAATTGGAAAGAAATTAACCGTTTGTAAAAAGTTGAACAAATTGCTTCGATGGTTGCAAGCTCTATGCGTGGGGAATCGCAAGACGTTTGGAAGAGGGCAACAAAGAAGATTTCTGAAGGAAAATATATATCAGATTATCACTGTAAAGGGCTATTTAGATTGCTGCAGATTAGTATCAGCATTGACTCCTTAGACGATGTCGCCAAGAAATGTTTCCTAGACTTGGGCTTATTTCCCGGAGGCAGGAAATTCTCTGCTGATGCACTATTGGACATTTGGGTTTACGTTCGAAAGCTACAAAGGGATGATGCTTTTGCCATCTTATCAGAACTTGCAAGCAGAAATCTGTTAAATTTAACTAGCAATCCAAGGTAATTGCTTTTACTTTTATATATTGGATTTCTTTTGTTATCATGTTTTTCAACACTAAGCTGACATGCTTGCCCTTTTAACAGAGGAAGTACAACAATCTCATATGGAAATGCCTCAGAACTATACTTTTCCCAGGATGATGTAATGCGAGATTTGGCCTTCTATCTGGGAAACCAAGAGAATATAGTCCACCCCAAGAGGTTGGTCATAGCAAGGAGGAACTGCAGTTTGTTAGGGAAATGGGAGTTGCTTAATGACACAGCATGTGATACTCAAATTCTCTCCATTCTCACCGGTTAGTTATTCAAAAACTCTTACACATGCAATATGCAACATTACTGTTTTTCAATCTCAACTATTTCACAGTGTAACATTAAGAACTCTTCTTGTCTGCATATTTTCAATATAAGCACTCTTTTCCCTTATATATTTCCATTCCTGCATTCAACTTCAATATGATGAGAATTTAACATGTAAAATTAGTAGTCATAATTACTGCACAATTTTCTAATTGGCTTTACTTTGTATTTAATACATGCAGGCCCTATGGAGGAAAATCACTGGTATGATATGAATTTCCCCGAAACAGAGGCTCTGTTGTTACTCTATACTTCGACAGAATACTTTCTTCCCCCATTTCTGAAATCCATGAAAAAACTAAAATTTCTGATGGTATCCAATTGCGGTACATAGAAGGCAACAGTGAAAGGTCTAGATGTCTTATCTTCACTCACTCAACTCAAGAGTATCCGATTGGAGAGGCTGATTTTACCCCTTGTTGAAAAACAGAGCATTGAAGCACTTCAGAACATAGAGAAGCTATCTTTGAGCTTATGTGAAGGATTTGAAAATACATCCACATTCACCAAGCTACAACATTTTAACCTGGACCACAGCAGTGATTTGGAGGAGTTACCCCTCGGTATCTGCAATATGCCCTCAACTCTGTCATGCTCTATTACCAACTGCCATCTGCTTCAGAATTTACCATATGATTTTGGAAATATGAGCTATCTAAGAATGTTAAGGTTATCTGCATTACCACACCTGAAAGAGCTTCCTGCGTCAATTGGAAAACTTGGACAGTTGGAATATCTAGACATTTCATTATGCGAGGGCTTGAAAGAACTTCCAAAGGAAATAGGACAACTCAAGAAATTAAGGGAGTTTGATATGAGAGAGTGTTCCCGTTTGACGACGTTACCTTCAACTGTCTGTGAACTAAGTTCCCTGAAGCTTGTTATCTGTGATGAGAAGATTGCAAAGCAGTGGTTGCGGGCCAAGAACATTTCTATTCCGGAGCTTAGAGTTGAAATTGTGGAAGCAAACTTTAGTTTGGATTGGCTTGATGATTGACTTCTTTTCTTATCTCTCATCTTGAAGAACAAGATCTTGAAAAAAAATTGAGTGCATTTTCATGTTCACTTATTGCCGCATATGATTATGGTCAATTTTAATGGCAGTTCAGTGCACTAAACATTCTTTACTGGATTGTAGATGAATAACGAACTTATTCTCTGTCCCAAGACATTTTTTCGTTTTGTATAAAGCTAGGATGTGGGTGTCTGTTAACGGGTGGGACTTGTCCGCACTGCAATTAAATTTGGCTTCCGACATTTTCTGGGAATGCAGATTAAATTAATCGAAATACACATAAGTTTTCAATTTCGAGTACTATGTTGTAACTTGTATGCACAATTTTGTACAATTTATAATTAGAAATTATTTTCTAGAATTTGCCTTCTATAATGTTTACGAGCTTGAGCTTTTTCTTGAATTTGCCTACTATAATGTGTACGCGCTTGAGCTTCTGTATTGATGCAGACAGATCTCTATGCTCAGGTCTGTAAAGACGTCAGTAATAAACTGTTGATAGCAAACTGTCATAAACACACATCCGCAGTAAACAAAAAACAGTAAAGAATAAATTTTAAATCAGAACCACAGCGTATATCTTCTTTATTCAGAGAAAACATTTACATGATTATATTTTCAGCTCCAGCATAACCGTCTAACATACTAATTTTTTTTAAATGATTCATACTCAACCCATCAGACCCCCTCCAGCAGAAAATAACTTTTCACCACTACCAAAAAACCCCAGACGCTGCCTACATTATAGCCTCGTATCCTTTTTTCTTGGCATGACAGCTCCACCGCCAGTTAGAGACTCCTACTTTCCCTAAAACTCTCTAAAATTACGATGCTTGTAATGGCAGTTCCCTAAATGGCTGAGCCATTACCAACCACTCTTAAAACTAATAAATAGAGTTAATCGTGCCTCCTCATTTGGAGGAATTGATCCATAGGAGTTGGTTTACATATGGCTCCATGTCCCCAAACTTATAAAACTTCTGAAGAGAGGCGATTGATTTGCTGGAGAATTTGGCCATAAATTTTGTGGAACAAAGAGCCATGTAAACAGTTAAGTGGACATAGAGTTCTGATGTGGAGGAACGTGACACGTGACATTCAACATTTGATAATAAGAATACTATCCTCTCACATATTCTTTGGAACTTTTGAAAACCTCACTGTTGCATGTTTCGGTCTGCTATTTGCAGCCTTTATTTTACTACCCTCTTTACCTTAATATATTAATCTGTTATCCAAAAAGTATATTTACAGGCACTCCCTTCCAAGCTAAAAACAGAAACAAACTGCACTGGGACGGAGAAAATGTTACTTCTGCACCCACAACAAAAACAAAAAAAATATAAACACAAAGGTTTAACTACACTCAGTGCTAGTGTGAAAATTTAGTCACAATCCTGGGCTAACACTATATAGCATAGAGAACCTTATATGGGTCTGTTCTAGTAAATAGGAAAATGAAGAAATTACATTGATATTTTACTAGGATGTCAAGTCAATCATGAAACTAATCTAAACTGAACTGTACTTTCACAATTTCAACTCTAAGTTCTGGGATACCAATTATCTTGGCCTGCAACTACTGTTGCCCAATCGTCTCATCGCAGATTGACATGTTTCAGGGAAGTTTGTCCACAAACACTTCTAGGATGAGACAATTGAAGTTTCACTGTCCTAGTCCTATGTATTATCATGTAAGACAAATGCACATAATACATCCAGAAAGTTTGGTAATTTAAATTTTACATTAGTCAATGACACCCAAGTTACTTACAGCAATGAACTAAATTCAATATTAGCTACAAAACTTTTGTGATATATTATAATATATAGCGAGTATTTCAGAAACAAGTTGGTAATTGTTGAGATCCCATCTAAGAGAAATCTTGTAACCCACCTGTGTGAATAGAAACAATTTGAGCATCAAATTGTCTATCGCAGAGCAACGTCCAGGCCCTTGGCAAATTATGCTTCTTCCTGGCAAATTATGCTTCTTCTTGGGCATAAGTAACCTCTTCCTTTGGACTATACCATTTTGGAATGCCAAATACAAGGCCAAATCTCTCATTCCATTGTGCTGAGAAAAAGTACATCTCAGAGACACTTCCATGAGAAATTGCTGCTCTGTTTCTGATAAGTGCAATCACCATGTGAGCATAATGTCAGAAGAATTGATAACAAAAAAATCTGTACATAAAAATATAGTCAATTATCCTAGATTGCTAGTTAAATTCAACAGATTTCGGCTTGCAAGTTCCAATAAGATGAAAAAAGCATCCTGTCATTCCAGATTCCGAACATAAACCCAAATAACTAAGCACAGATCTTTGTGTCCTCTGGAAATGACCCTTACTCTACGAAACATTCCCTCACAATACTGGTCTCCAAGCATTTAAGAAGTGCTTCTTTGTGATAATTTGATATTGATTCCCCTTTGGAAAGCTTATCCTTTGTATTCCCAGACCACATGGGGTTCTCCACGCAACAAGCTTCCAATCACCTTAAGAGCTAGTGGCAGGCCTTTACATTGTGCTTGCACCTGTAATTCATGGAATAGCAAAAAAAATTCAGGAGACCTTGTGGGACAACAAAAATTAAACAAATAAGTCACACCATAAGTATGCAGATTTATTTGTTTGAACTTTATTGTAAATTCAAAAACCGAATGACTGAACCAGAAAAAGAACAGCAATATCAAAATAAATCTTAGAATGAAAAAGACATAAGACAGTGCACACAGAACAATAAGACCATTTAACATGGTTCGCCATTGTTGGCTACATCCACAATGAAGGGGAATCTATATATCAATTGTTCTCTCTTTCTGTATTACATTCACCACAGTATCTCACTGTGGAACAGTAGCAATGCTTAACATTCTGTATTACATACAGCACAGAATGACTGTGCATTTTGGCTTCAAAGACTACTCGCTGCAGACCGCTACCAAACACCTTTCATCTCATATCTGATGAGGCAGCAGCGGTTACATACCAAGATAGGCCGTTTGCAAGAGGAGCGGTTAGAAGGAATAAAAGACTCTGAGTTGCCGTTTCATGTGGGCTTCAACAGCCACATGCCCAACAATCTCCCACTTGAAGACCAATGGGATCGGCAATGAAGTTGCTCGGAGAGAGATCCCCTTCATGAAATTCAGTGTCACAGAGGAACAAGACCGAGAGAAGATCTACAGAATTCGAACTTCTCTCGAAGAACAATCTTTGTTAATGCATCCGCCGAATTAACCTTTGTGTCAAACTTTGTGACCTACAACTTGCCTTCGTCAATAAGATGGCAGATAAAATGGTATCGAAGATCAATATGCTTTGTTCGACTATGGAAAGCTGAATTTCTTGACATATTGATTTTGAACAGCCCAGTTCGGTCAAAAAACGCTCAAGCCATATCATTTATTTGGCTCCTTCCAAGAGCGCTATGTATTCAGCCTCTGTTGATGACAGAGCTACAGTTTGTTGCAACCGAGAGACCCAACTAATGGCTGCCCCGGCAAATGTAAAGACATAACCAGTGGTAGACCAGCGTTTGTCTAAGTCTCCGGCCATATTTGAATCAACATAACCACGGAGCTGAATGTCAGTACCTCCAAAACATAAACAGAAATGTGAAGTACCTTTCAAGTACCGTAGAATCCACTGAACTGCCTGCCAGTGTAGTTTGCCCGAATTACTCATGAATCTACTCACAACAGCAATTGCTTGTGCTATGTCCGGATGAGTACACACCATTGCATACATGGTACTGCCAACTGCAGATGTATATGGAATAGACCTCATATCTTCTTCTTCCTGATTTTTCAGACACATAGTTGAAGATAGGCAGAAATGATCAGCCAAAGGAGTAGATACCGGTTTAGCATGAGACAGATTAAATCTATCCAACACTTTGGCAATGTAGCTTGCTTGGGACAACCTGAGTTCTCTTTTATTTCTGTTTCTGAATATGTACATCCCAAGTATTCTTTTGGCTGGTCCTAGATCTTTCATGGCAAAACGAAGAGCTAATTGTTGCTTCAGCTGAGCAATAATTTTAATACTAGTACCAGCTACTAACATATCATCAACATAGAGAAAAAGTATGACAAACTCACCAGTATGGAGCTTCTTGTGGTAAACACAAGGATCTGATTCACACCGAATAAAGTTGTTATCAGTCATGAAGCAGTCAAATTTTAAGTACCATTGTCTTGGAGCTTGCTTCAGCCCATACAAACTCTGCTTCAACTTGAAAAATAAATGATCCTTACTTGGTTGAGCAAAGCCTTCATCCTGCTCCATGTATAAATCCTCATCAATGTCTCCGTGTAAAAACATTGTTTTCACATCGAGTTGCTCAAGTTCTAAATCCCAAATGGCTACCAATCCCAACACAGCACGGATTGTGTCCATTCTGACAACTGGAGAAAAATTTATTAGAAAAATCAATACGGGTGCCATCAAGGAATATGTGATGGAAACTTCTATGCATGAATCAGCCATGAAATGTATGTAATATAATTCACAAATCTTTGTATCAGATTGTTGTTTTTCTCCAATGTTGGTGTTTTTCATAGTAAACTATAATTGAAGTTACAATTTTCTTTTGTGACACTTCATTGTATGATTGTAATGTCTAATTTGATGAATGTGGTCATAGTTCTTAATCCATTCCAAGCTTTGTGAATGGTCATTTCAGTATTGCATAGGAAAGAACATGGTATAGTGTGGGATTGTTAAGTATTTTAAATAATCTGGTATTGATTTCTTTGCATTTGATTCATCAATTGGGTACTTATACACTTATATGTGATTATTTTCCTCTATTTCACATTAGACTCTGTAGCCCAATGGATAGGCACTAGTTTGACTAGCCTTTGATCACTCATCTTCAAAACAAAAACTATACATCCTACCTTTAGAAGCAGAAGTAGTCTTTATGCATCATCATTATGTAGGATTGCACTTATCAACTATATAGGTGACATACACCAACCATCTTTTCTTAGTTTAGTGACGGATTTGGGGCTAAGAGAGTAATCTGGGTTTGGTTGTTATTATTTTTTGTTGTTCATCTGATTTTCAATTTTAATACCTAATCAGGTATAAAACCCCTTGGAATATCCCTACAGAGTTTAAGCTGAGATCAAAGAGTAGATATGTTTACCCACTCTTGTAGCTAGCCAAAATCACCCAAAACTTTGTTTTATAAACCTCTTCCTTTCACCCTAATGACAATCCCTGGCCTAGGTGATTTAGGAAAGTTTTAGAGTTTTGTGTCACTATTATTTTGGGAACCAACATTTTGGCACCATTGCCGAGGATAAAGTCACTTTAGCCATTTCTAGGTCTAGGTAGCTGGAGATATTCTCAACACCCTTGTAGCAGTCCTACAATTATGCATTTTTTTTGGGTAAGTTTGGCATCCCATCAACTTATGTCAACATTTTGACATTGTTGCCGGGGATAAGATTACATTAGTCATTGCCAGGTTTTAGGCAATTGGACTATTTTTCAAACCTCTATAATAGCATGTTTGTAGTGGCACAATTTGTTATTGTGTGTAAGTGTATCTCGTTAACTTATGCTTACATTTTGGTGTGTCGGGGAACAATTATTTTGTTCAAATTTAAATACCTTGGTAAAAGTGAATCATTTTAGTTCTGGTTGTTGCTATTGAAAATACAATTTCATTCAAATTTTGTTCCTAGCAGGTGAGTGGTGACTGTATTTTGTTAACCCAGAATTATTTTCAGTGTGAAAGAAGTTTCAAAATGGAGAGGAAAAAACTAGCAATAGTCTGGATGTGAGGAATCCTCTGGCAATGCTAGAAATGGAAGGAATAGGTATAGGGAAAAAAGACCCAATGTGATACCTACAAGAAATTCCCAAGACAATATATTTGTTGACCTCAGAAGCCAATACAACTATACTTTTGTGGATTCTACTGATAACATGCTCAAAAGAAATAGAAGACAGAATAGAAATGACTATGATGTTAGAAGGAATGAGAATTTTATTGGTAAAGGAGGTAGAGATAGTTCTCAAGGTCCGCATCTGAGAACATATGGAATGCCCAATGATAATGAAGAGATATATCAAGATGCCAAGCATCCTTATTCTCCCATAAGGTCACTTGGAAGTTAGCATGATACTGTTCCTAATAAGGGTGATCAACAATAGCCTAATGATGAAGAAAGAGAAAGAAAGATCCAAGCTGAGTTGGATTTTCTCAATCACCTCAAAAATAGACAAACTGAAGTGCAGGCCTTGCTTGATCAACAGGAGGCTCAACTAGCTCAGCAAAGCTTAAATCAGAATGCACAGTAGCATCATGCACGTCAGCAACTATATTAGTAGCCACATAATCAACATAATAACCAAAGACTGCAACATCAATGTCAAATGGGATGGTAGGGCATAAATTAGGCCCCTTCTCACAACATAAACATGCAGCCACCACAAAATCAAGTTAACTAGCAGCCTGGAAACATTCAGCATGTTGGCCATGATCAGTGAAGACAAGCATAAAGGTTTATTGCATAGAGGTAGCCATTAGAAACTAAAAGGTACAAGAAGCTCAATTTCATTGGTATTCTTGACTTTCATAATCCCATTCCAAATAAGATTAGAGGGAAGATTCCAAGATTTTAGGGGAATAGGACTATCAATAGTGAGGAACACCTGAGAAATTTTATTAATGTCACTAATGAGTACAAGATTGAAGATGAGGATGTGATGATGAAGTTGTTTGTACACTCATCAGAAGAAAGTACAAAAGAATGGTACAAGGATCTCCCTGACAATAGCATTGATTCTTGGGAGGAGTTCATGAGATTTTTTAGACAATAGTATGGGGATAGGATTGAACCCAAGTTTTCCATTCATGAGCTCACAACTATCAAAAAGGTTGTCAATGAGACAATATCTAAGTTTAACAACTACTTCATTATGTCAATGAGAAAGGTACCTCCTCATATGAAACCAAATGAATCAATGTGTTAGTTTTATATTGTGGTGCATTTGATTCAAAGGTTGGTTATTTTTTGAGGGATAAGAACCCACAAACATTAAGAGAGGCTTATGCTATAGAAATAAATATTGAAAGTAACATGAGAGCCTCAGGCAAGCATATTAAAAAGACTGATGTGAAATTGTCTCAACCTAACAAGGCTATTTTCAACAAACCCCTCACTACTAATGATAAGTTAGACAAATTTATGGGGTAGTGAAGGATCTGAGTTATAAGGTTGCTAGAAATGATAAAGGGTTGCCACCTCAGGGTGCTTTAACACATTTTAATGAAGGATAGAGGCTTCATAACATGCCTTGTAATACTGATTGGTCTAAGAGACCACAACAAAATGATAGACAAGTTGCTCCTAGGCATGTGAGTTTCAAACAACTTGAAAGGGATACCCCTGAACCTTTGAGAAAAGATCAAGTTAACATCCAAGATGATTCTTTGTGGTGTCAAGCTTTTTTTTTCCCCATGATCCATCAAATTATGTGGTGGCTCATTCATTGAGGAAAGAAGAAGAATTCCCAAATGAGGAATGTGCATTTGAGTACTATGAAGACCAGATTAATTAGTTTGATGTAGAAGATTTTGAATGTATAGATCACGAAGCTGATTGTGATAATAGTAAGGAGGATGATCATATTTTTCAATATGATTATGATGAAGGTACAAAAAATAATCAATTGCTGGTCCATGATTTTGGGCATCTAAGGGACCTTATGCAAAAAAATGTCAACAATCCAAGCCCTCAAAAGAGGATATGAAAGCATTAATTGATGTAGCCATCTTGCAAGTCCAAGGAGGTTATCAGCTGAGGAAGAAAATGGTCCCTATTAAAAATGTCCCTTCCAAGGAATTGAAACAATAGAAACCTAATGAGCAAAGGGACAAAGGTAAAGTGAACGTGGAGTAGAAGAAGGGTAGCACTCCCAAGAGAAATGTCCCTAAAAAGAAAAAGGTTCCAACACCATCTCCAATAGTGAAAAACAAGTATGTTCAATAGAATCCAATGCCAAATGTGTGGCCTGTAGATACTATGCCCCTTATGAGGGTCCATTATCCAAAAGGAAATAGTAAGCAGGATCATCCCAAAACACCAAAGGAGCCAAAAAAGGAAAAGGCAAAAGAAGAAGGTAAGGACATTCGTCAAACCAAATAATTCCTGATATTCCTTCTGTAGATGACATAATTGTTTCATGTGACACACCTTTGCCTAATTATCTCCCTATTAACATCGCACAAATTTTTAGCCAAATTAGAGTTTTTGTGCCAATAGTGGAACTGCTCAAAATACCTGAACACAGAGATAGGGAAGAGTCTCTTATTACTTCTGTAGATGCACAAAACAACCTGAAATTGTTTCTAATAGTAATGATGAGGGTGTATCAAATGAGAAAATAGTAGAGGTTTATTTATGGTCTTCCATGGTAAATAGAAAGATGGGAGTTGACCCCTTTTACATCGCTCTGATTATAAATGGATGGTTGTTACATAATTGTATGCCTGATTCGGGGTCATCCAACAATGTCATGCCACTGGAAATTATGAATGAGTTGGGATTGAAAGTGTCCAAATACTTTGGCAAGTGCTTTACCATGGATTCTAAGGATGTCAATGTGATAGGATTGGTCAAGGATGTTGAGGTCAAACTCGTTACCTACCCAAATAAAGTCTTTCCTCATGGACATAATTATTGTGGATTGCCCAGTCAAGTGGGGCATGTTGTTATCTAGGAAGTGGACTGCTTCTATGGGTGGTAGTATCTAGATGGACCTGTCGTATGCTACCATTCATGTCCAGGGCATGGAAGTAAAATTACATAGGGAGAAGAAGGTAGAAGATTTGAACATTGAAGATAGATGTAAAACTGAGGAGGATCATGTGAATTTCTTTGATACTAAAATTGATCACTTTATGGCATATTGCAAAGATGATGATCCTGATGTAAAGGTTTTACTTTCTGACCTTGTTGTTGATGTTCATGATACATCTGATTTGTGGATGTTACACTTTGATGGTGCATTTTCAAAAGATGGTTATGGCGCTAGGATTATTTTAACATCCCTAGAAGGTAAGCAGACATGCATGTCTTTCAAATTGGATTTCCAATTCACTAATAATGTGGTAGAATATGAAGCACTGCTATTGGGTCTAAATGTGGCTCATAAACATAGCATCCAATGTCTGATGATATATGGAGATTCAAAGCTAATTGTGCAATAGATAAGAAAAGCATTTGCTACCAAAGACAAAAGGATGAAGGCATACATAAATGTTGTATGGGATACCATAGAGTTGTTTGATGCCATTGGTATTACATGGATTGACAAATTAAAAAAGGAAGAAGTGGATGCCTTGGCTATAGCTGCGTCTAAGTATATAATCCTTAGTCTAATTTTCTTCATGACGATCAAGCTATTGAAGTACTTATAAGGCCAACCATTCTAGAAAATATATATAGTTAGCAAGTGTTTAATGACAACAGTCAAATTTTTAGTTTTCTAAATTGTATGGATGAATTTGAAAGTCAAGAAATTAACTAGCCGTCAATGGTTGAAATGGAAAATGGCAAAGAAACATTGTTTGGCAGTAAAGTGGTATAGTTGAATACCAATACCATTCCCAAGGGACTAGTAACACTGAAGAGGATGTTTGATAGCGCCGACCACTAGGAAAGCAATGGTAAACTAGTTCAAGAAGATGGTTTAGAAGGTGTTAACCTTGGAATCAAGGAATCACCAAAGATGGTTTACATTGGCAAGAAACTCAAGCCTCATGAAAAGCAAATGATGATTACTTTACTAAGGAAATTCAAAAAATGTTTTGCATGGTCATATGATGATTTGAAATCTTATAGGGAGGATCTATTTCAACATACTATCCCCCTTCAACCTGATGCAAAACTATTTAGGCAGAAACAAAGGCCTATAAATCCCACCATAGTCCCCAAGATGCAAAATGAGTTGCTAAAAATGAAAGAGGGAGGTATCATCAAGCCTATCAGAAACTCTGAGTAGGTGTCTAATCTCGTCCCATTCAGAAAGATGAATAGGGAGATTAGACTGTGTGTTGATTTTAGAAATTTAAACATTAAGTCCCTCAAGGACAACTATCCTCTTCCAAGCATGGATCATTTATTGCACAGGATTGGTGGTTCAGAACTAATGTCAATGATGGATGGATTCTTAGGGTATAGCTAAGTGTTGGCCAAGGAGTCAAAATAGTATAAACAACATTCACCACTCCTTGGGGTACATATGTATATCTGAGAATGCCATTTGGTTTAAAAAATGTAGGATCTACATTTCAAAGGGCAATGGATGTGGCCTTTTTTGCCCTCATTGATGACATCATAGTTATTTACCAAGATGATTTGACTGCATTTTCAAAGGATAGAAATGATCATTGCAAACATTTGCAATTGGTTTTTGAGAGGTATTTAGAGTATGGGATCTCTTTAAATCCCAAAAAATGTCAATTTGGAGTTAAAGAAGGAAATCTACTAAGACACATTGTGTCAAAGGAGGGGGTTAGAATTGATCCAGATAAAGTTAAGGCCATTGGCCTTATCCCCCAGCCTAAAACCATTAAAGGTATTCAGTTCTTCCTTGGTCAAAATAATTTTGTAAGAAGATTCATCCCTAATTTTTGTAGGAAGACAAAATCCATCTACAAGATGCTTAAGAAGGGAGAATTGATCATGTGGGACAAGGAATCAGCTAAAGATTTTCTTGACATAAAGGAGACTTTGAAAAATGTGCTAGTGTTGGTAAGTCTAGACTATTCCAAGCCTTTCCAGCCCTTTTCCTTCACTTCATTTCACACTATTGCTACTATATTACTAAAAAAGAATGAAGATGGATATTAGAAGCCTGTATTATTTTTTAGTAAATCTTTGTGGGCTTCTAAGTTAAATTAGTCCATTATGGAGAAGAAGGCTTATGCATTGGTCAAGGCTACAAAAAATTTCAAACCATATTTCACAAGGGCCAAGATTATTGCATATGTTCCACACATAGCAGTGAAAGATATATTCATGCAACATGAGGCTTCAAGTATGAGGTGCAGATGGATTAATAGAATCCAAGAATATGATATGGACATACAAGTCACCAAATTGGTAAGAGGCCAAGGCTTAGCTAAGTTGATGGCAAATTCAAATCTTGAAGCAGCAGAGGTAAATAAAATTGAGGAAGATGATGTAGCTCCTCATTGTTCATTAGCTGACAATCCATGGTATAAAGATATTGCCTTTCACCTCAGCAATATGCATTGTCCTCTAGGCATGAGTGTCACATAGTAGAGTACCCTTAAACTTTAGTCCAAGAGGTATTTCTTAGTTCAAGGAGTATTAATGTGGAGAAACCATGAAGGGTTGTTGTTAAAATGTCACAACCAACAACAAGAAGAGGTTGTTGTTGATGAATACCATCAAGGAATATGTGATGGGAACTTCTATGCCAAAACCACAGCACATAAAATCATCAAAGTAGGGTTTTGGTGGCCAAATATTTTCAACGATGTGGCCAAGCAAGTTAGAAAATGTGATGCTTGCTAACATTTTTTTGGCAAGATGAAATTCGTTGGAGCATTACCTCTCATGCTAGTTGTAGTTGAGGCACCATTTCAACAATGAGGCATTGACTTCATAGGAGAAATTCAGCAATGAATTTAAGTGGATCCTTGTGGCCCCTAATTATTTCACCAAGTGGGTTGAGGATAACCCCACTCGCAATGCCACATCCAAAGTGGTAATTGATTTTCTTATGAGAAATATAATAACTAGATTTGGAGTGCCATCAAGAATTATTACAAACAATGCCATGTGCTTCAAATCTCAGGATATTGCTGACATGTGTTCCAAGTATGGAGTTAAGTTGATTCATTCTTCACCATATCATCCCCAGAGTAATGGACAAGTTGAGTCCAGCAATAAGAGTCTCATGAAGATTATAAAGAGGATGTTGGATTAGAATAAAAAAAAGATGGGATGATAAACTAAAATATGTTCTATGGATAGGCTAACATTCAAGAAATCAATTGGAAGGAGCCCATTTAAGCTGGTTAATGGAGTAGAGGAAGAAATGCCAATGTCATTGGAATTACCTATATATTAGTTGCTACAACAAATCAGTGAGGGTGGGGACGATACTTTAACTCTAAGAATGCATGAGTTGGTCGAGTTGGATGAGGCCAAAAGGCTAGGACATGATAAAAACCAATAGCAACAACAAAATGCCAAATATTTGTTTAGCAAGAAAATAGTAGAGGAACTTTTAGATTGGTGACTTGGTTCTCCTGTGGAATGCAAGAGCAGAAGACAAGGGTAAGCATGGCAAGTTTGAGCCTTTGTGGTAGGGCCCTTATAGGATTTATGAAAGAGATGGACAAGATACATATTACATCAAAAATATGGAGGGAGAATTTCTGGAGTTGCCCATTCATGAACAACATCTAAAGCTTTACTTCTCATAAGTAAGTGCTTCCCCTATATATTGCCTTGCATATAGGCTATGGTTGTAGATATGTTTGCATGTGTTGTTTCCCTTGTGTGTTTTATGTCTTTTTGGTCTACCTAGAGATCTAAATCCTCACTTTGACATTGCTTTTCACATGTTCCCAACTAGAGCCAGTGTTAGTACCTGCAAAATTTTGTTCCCAGGAACACCCTTTTTTTCCCCAAAAATCCAAAATCGTAATTTTATGCCTTTAATGTTGAACCTATTGATGATAACCGATCAAAGATGTCTTTCATGGGATTTCATTTGCTTTCCTTTTGAGATACAAGGAAAAGAGCCCTAAAAAATGACTAAGTAAAAAATTCTAAGTGTTTCCTTGTATTTTTTACCTTTATCAAAGTTTCAAAGTTCAAAGTTCATGTCTTCCACCTTGCCCTATCTATCAACTCCAAAATCAGGCTCTACAATTTGTCTAATTGTGGCAGACTTCATAGTTTCAGGCTTTTGGCCTTTGGTCTTCTATAAGACAAGTATCGGGGAGGATCCCTGAGATCTGAAGTCCAACAGGTTTACTTGTGTATGAAGTGTGTAGCAAACTTCAGATGTTGGCTCATCTTCTTTCCTTCAAAGAAGGAAGAAGGGAGAAGGTTTGATGGCCAACCTTGAAAAGTATTCTTTCTAAGGCTTCCTGCCATTTTGTGGGGCCTTTTGGGGGGCCCACAACTGGCTTATAGAACTATAGAATGAGGACATGTGGTAGTTTCAGCCGATGGGGTTCCTCTCTTTCCTCTTTTCAATGTAGATTGCATAAGGTAGAAGGCTTAGGGTCCAAAGTCTACCCAAGGTTTAAAAATTTTACTAAGTAAATCAGATTTCAGGGATCAGGTTATGTATTTTCTATTCTTCCAAGTACGTGAAACAACAAAGGAACGAAAGTCGAAGTCCAAAGGGGCCAATGTAGTACTAAGTATGTTGGAGGTCAAAGTTTGGGCTTCCTTGCTTTCATCTTCTTCATGGAAGGTGGAAGGAAGAAGGCCTTACAGTTGACCCCTGATGGGTAATAAAGTTTCTAAGGCATTCTACCATTCTGTGGAGCCTTTTGGGTGGGCCTGCAAATGACTTGTAGAATAGAGGGAATTTACCATGTGGCTATGACATCATGGCATAAAGAAATAAAGGAAAAGGCCCATGGAGCAAAGGGAAAAGTTCTAAGTGGGCAGCAAAGGGAGAGGAGTCTTTAGTCAGCAATGTGTTTTGGTTTAGAAGTCTAAGAGTTCACCGATATGACGTTTCGCTGACAAAGAAATTGTCAAAAAAGGCAAAGGAAAGTAGAAGACAAAAAAGGAAAGGCACTATTAGGTTGTCAGCAAAATCCCAAACTTCACAAAAGTTTGAGTTTTCCATATTTTGACGATAAGGCGATAAAAAAGATCTAAAAGGAGGAAAAGTCAAAGGTTCAGCATGAGTGGCTTTCACTGACAATGGAAGCATGAGAGAAAATTGGTTAAGGAAGAGAGGTTATGAAAAGTTCATTTTTGCCGATAAAGGCAAAAATAAGATGAGTCATTGTAGTTCTAGATGGTGCATTTTTGCTTACAAGAGTAAAACATGGAGATTTTAGTAAAGGTGGAAATTGCCAACAAAGGTAAAGATAGCGCCAAGTTTGTAAAAGTTGAAAATTGTTGATATAGAAGAACAAGACAAAGCAAGTAAAAAAAGGCCAAGTATAACCAGTTTGTGAAAACATAGGTTTGTCGACAAGGAAAAATAATACTATTGATCAAGGGGAAATGAAGAAGTTTGCAGGAAGGGCAAGTGGCTGATAGAAGGTGCCTAACAAGATAGGATACAGTCAAAATCAGATGACTCAAACAAAATACAGGACAACATATTGGGAATGTAGTATATGCTTGAAATGGGTAATTCCCTAAATGTGCATCATGATTGTAGGAATATAAATGTAGATTTGTACTCAGCATTAATGAGTTGCAGGCTAGAGTTGTACAGGTTGTTCAAATAATGAAATTCTTCAATGCACAAAGATCAAATTAGATAAGTCAAATGTTGCAGGTAGTAAGGAGAGGATTAGAACCTTCTCTCTTTATTTCTCATGGTACAAGAAGAGTGCAAGAAATATCCCTCTACCATCTACAGGATTGCCAGAACATGGGCAATATTTCTAATGTGCAGATTTTTTAATATCATAGAGGAAGTGAAATTAATATAGCATGGGTGCAGTCCTGGATAGGGTGCGACACCTAGGAAACTATAGTGAGTGAAAATGCTATATATGCAGAAGATTGAATTGTTGCAGTGGTTGGTCATTTTGGCAATTTCTCACCAAGGTTGTGAGCTCCAGGAGGTAGGTTTAGAAAGGATATTATGCAGACTTTGTTTATACATGAATCAATCATGAAGTGTATGTAATATAATTAACAAATCTTTGTATAAGATTGTTGTTTTTCTCAAATGTTGTAGGTGTTTTTCCTAGTAAACTATAATCAAAGTTATAGTTTGCTTTTGCCACACTTTTATGGTATGATTGTAAGCTCTAATTTGATAAATGTGATAGTTATTAATCCATTCCAAGCTTTGTGAATGGTCATTTCAGTATTACATAGGGAAGAACATGGTATAGTATGGGATTGTTAAGTATTTTCAATAATCTAATATTGATTTCTTTGCATTTGGTTCATTAAGTAGGCAGTTATACACTTATATGCGATTGTTTTCCTTTGTTTCACATTATATTCTGTAGCCCAATGGATAGGCACCAATTTGAGTATCCTTCGATCACCTATCTTCAAAACAAAAACTATATGTTTTACTTTTAGAAGCATAAGTAGTCTTTATGCATCTTCATTGTGTAGGGTTGCACTTATTAGCTATATAGGGGTCATACAACAACTAGTTTTTCTTAGTTCAGTGATAGATTTGGCGCTAAGAGAGCAATCTAGGTTTTTTTTTAATTATTTGTAGTTGTTCATTTAGTTTGATTTTAATACCTACTCAAGTACAAAACCCCTTGGAATATCCCTCCAGAATTTAAGTTGAGCTTGAAGAGCAAAGGAGTTCACCCACTCATGTAGTTGGCCAAAACCACCCAAAACTTGTTGATAAACCTCTTCCTTTCACCCTGATGACAATATCGGGCCTAGGTGATTTAGAAAAGTTTTAGAGTTTTTTGTCACTATTATTTTGGGAACCAATAATAACCATACTGAGTGTTGACGTCAATGACAACCACACAACCATATGTGCAACAATCTCCCCCTTTGGCATTGATGGCAAAACACACCTGCTTATTCTCACCCTTTGACATCAATGACAAAGGAGAAATCCTTCTCCTTCTTAGGTTATAAACTCTCCTTTTCAGCCTTCTCACCTTGTCAACAACAACCGCTACTTGCTCCCCCTGAGAGGTAGCTACCATTAGTCTAGGAAAATGATATGGCATGAATTACTGCCCCTGGATAGATGCACCAACTATGCATCTAGCAAGAAGAGGGAGGAGCAATTACCCCTAACCTCTACCAAAGATACTCAAAAGTATCCTTTTCAAGAGCCTTTGTGAAAATATCTGCAATCTGATCCTTCATTGGAACATATTCCAACTTCACTTCCTTATCTGCAATCTTCTCTCAAAAAGTGATACCACATTGATATATGCTTGGTTCTAGAATGCATCACTGGATTCCTTGAAATTATGATAACACTTGTATTATCACATAAAATACGAATAGGCTCATAATATAGTACCTTGATATCCTTCAAAGTTTGCTTCATCCACAACACTTGTCTACAATAGGATGCTATTGAAATATACTGTACTTCTGCAGTTGATAAGGATATTGAATCTTATTTCTTGCTATGCCATGAAACCAATCTACTTCCTACAAAGAAATCACCACCACTTGCACTTCTTCTATCATCAACACAACCAACCCAATTAGCATTAGTGTAAGCACTCAAATCAAAGTCATTACCTCTTGGATACCGTAAGCCATAATCTGGAGTTCCGTTGTATCTGAATATATTTTTTCATTTCCCTCTCATGAGTTTTCTTAGGATTATCTTGATATTTGGCAACCACATATACCACATGTGTCATATTAGGTCTAGGAGTAGTCAAGTACAATAAACCTCCAACCATAGATCTATAGAGTCTAATCAACCTCTAGTGACCCATCATTCTTGCTCAAGTGACAACTAGTGAACATAGGAGAACTCACTGGTCTGGAATCTTCCATACCAAACTTCTTCAACATCTCTCTAACATACTTAGTCTGAGAAATAAAGATACCATCATCTAGCTGAACAATTTGAAGCCCAAGGAAGAAATACATCTCACCAATCATAGACATCTCAAATTCTTTCTGCATCTCTTCTATAAACCTCTTACACATACTATCATCTCCACCAAAGATAATATCATAAACATATATTGCAACTATCAAGATCATGTCTCTCTTCTCCTTAATGTAAATATTACTATCTATGGTACCTCTCTTGAAGCCTTGCTAAAGTAAGCACTTATTCAACCTAGTATACTAAGCTCTAGGAGCTTGCTTGAGTCCATAAAAATCTTTCTTAAGTCTACACACCATGTTTGGATCTTCTAATAGTTGGAAACCATCCAATTTCTCAATGTAGACCTCTTCCTCTAGATCACCATTCAAAAAAGATGACTTGACATCCATTTGATAAACCTTGAAGTTCTTGTGAGCAGTAAGGGCAAGAAACATCTTGATTGCCTCCATCCTGGATACTAGAGAAAAAGTCCTAAAAATCAATGCTTTTAACTTGTGAATAGCCCTTACACACAAATCTTGCTTTGTTCCTTACAACTTTACCATTTTCATTTAGTTTCTTCCAGAACACCCACTTTATTTCTATAACATTCTTATTGGCTAGTCTGGGAACCAATTACTATGTCTTTTTTTCTCTATTTGATCCAATCTTCATCCATTGCCTTCAACCATCCATCATATTTGCTAGCATCAACAAAGATTTTGGGCTCTACCTTTGATAGTAGACATAGATTCACTTACTCGAGTGCTTTTGCAAGCCTTCTTCTAGTCAGCACACCTTCATTCTTGTCTCTAATGATTTGATCTACTGAATGGTTCTTCTGAACATACATTGCTGGAGTCTTAGGGATTTGCTTTGGTTCTTATTCCTTCTCTTCTTTCTCTTCTTCTTTTTCTTCAATGTAGGGAAATATATCAGGTCCACAATCCTTTGATTCTTATGAGATCTAATACAAGTCTTCATCCACCTTGATATTTGTGCTTTCAATCATATTTCCCAACCTCTTGGTGTAGCATCTATAGGCCTTGCTTCTAGTTGAGTAACCAAGAAATGTCCCTTCATCACACCTTGCATCAAACTTCCCAAGGTCTTCTTCATCAATCTTGATGTAGCTTTTGCTGCCAAAGATTCTAAAATATCTAATAGTGGGATGTCTTCCATACCAAAGCTCATAAGGGTCTTAGTGCTATTGACCCTCAATTGTACTATGTTGTGAATATAGACAATAGTGTGAACTACTTCTTTCCAGTACATATCAAGCAGATCTGCATCTTTCAACATTACCCTAGCCATCTCTTGCATAGTCCTATTCTTCCTTTCCACTAACCCATTCTATTGAGGGGTCTTGGGAGTAGACAGATGTCTCCTAATACCATGATCTTCACAAAACTTTTTAAATTCATTTGAAGTAAATTCATCTCCTTTAGCCTACCTTAAGCATTTGATCTTAACATCCATTTCATTTTCAACTATTGCTTTGAACACCTTAAACTTATCAAAATATTTTGATTTTTCTCTTAAGAAAGTAGCCCAAGTCATTCTAGAGTAATCATCAATAAGCAACATGAAATACCTTTCACCTTGTTGACTCTTTATTCTTGTAGGGCCACATAGGTTAGTTTGCATCAGCTCTAATGGCATTGAAGAAGAAAACTCCTTGCTCTTGAAATTTATCTTTGTCTGCTTACGCATTTGACATTCCTTGCATAATGTGTTTGCAAGCTTGGTTATCTTGGGCATATCTCTCACCACATGAATAGAGCTAATCTTTACCATATTATCAAATTTGATGTGTCTCATTCTCTTGTGCTACATCCAATGCTCACTAGATTGAGCCAATAAACAGGTTCTTCCATTTACCTCCTTTAGATGATAAATATCCCCATATATCTTAATACCTTCTACAACTAGTTTTTGGGACCTATCTTCTTGATTTCATGTCCTTTGGCATGAAAAGTAAGATTGTATCCTTTACTACACATTTGACTAACATTAAAAAGATTATTCTTTAGCCCTTTGACATAGAGGACATCCTTAGTCATGTTCTTCCCATCAATAGTTATAGCACCCTTTCCATAGATTTGTGTTGACTCATCACCACCAAACTTAACAGCTCCACCATTCCACTTCTCAAGGCTGATAAACTTCTCCTTGTCACTAGCCATGTGGTTAGAGAAATCACTATCAATTACCCAAATATTGGTTTCTTCTTTTGCATGAAAGGCAGTCCATACAACCATTGATTTTTCATTATCTTGATTATTCTACAAGGTATTAGACCTTTCACAATTCCCAAAATCATCCCTTTTGCCACCAACATTCAAGGTCATGAAAAGTGTTTCATCATTTGAATCATCATGATCCTCATCTTCTGAAGAACAACTGCTCTCTATGGAATATAGACTTCTTTTGAACTTGTCTCTCTTGTTACTACCCCTTGATTCTTTAAAAGGACATTTAGAAGGAAAATAACCAATTTTCCCACAATTGAAACATTTGAAAGGTAACTTACCTTTGTATTTGTTGGTGCCCTTACTCAATCTTTTTACAAAGTTTTCCTCTACCTCATCAAGGTCATCATCTTGATCAACTATTTTATCTTATGTCTTCTTACTTGCTTTGAATTTTGCTTCCTTCTTTGGAGCACCTTTGTCAAATTATCTCATTTCAAAGGTTGTGAGAGAGCCAAACAATTGATCTAATGTATATTTATCCAAATCCTGAGTCTCATGAATAGCAGATACCTTATGACTATAATATTTAGGAAGAGTTCTCAGTATCTTCTTCACAATCTCATCTTCTTTCAATTCTCCACCATGACTTGTGATGCCATTAACTATTTCATCCACTCAAAGCATATAACTATAAATATCTTCATCTTCTATTATCCTCAGGGTCTCAAATTTGCTCTTGAATATTTCCATCTTGGCTTGCTTCACTTTACTATCTCCTTCATAAATGCTTTCAAGTTTTACCTGAACATCCTTAGTAGATTTGCAACTCGTTACCTTTAGAAGTTTTGAATCAGCTAGCCCACTCATGATAGTACTCTTTGCCTTGGCATTATTATCATACAACCTAATCTCACTAGCATCTATAGGGTCATAAGAAGGAGCAGTGTAACCCTTCTTGACAACTTGCCAAACACCAAACCCTAAAGAAGATACATAGTTCTCCATCCTTAGCTTCCAAAAGGAATAATTTGTTACATCAAACATAGGTGCCTTGTGAGATCCATTTTGATCCATCTTAGACCTTCCTCAAGTGGTTAAGCTTCTTCTGAGTAACTTAGCTCTAATACCAATTATTAAACACACTAGGATACTAAGAGGGGGGTGAATCAATATCAAACAAATTTAAAATCCTCTAGAGCAGATTAAAACTTAAACATTACAACATTAACATAAACATGAAAGGTCAACACAATGTACATCAACACATGATACTAGATATATGTGGAAAACCCCAACAAAGGAAAAACAACAGTGAGGATTAACACACAATATATGAAGCTCAAAATTACAACTTTGTTTTAGGGCTACAACCCAAGGAAGCTACTACTCCCCGCTGACTTTGTTTTAGGGCTATAATCCAAGGAAACTACTACTCCCTGAAGAAAGGTTTTAGGGTCACTCCCAAGGAAGCTACAACTCCCTGCAAACTTCGTTTTTGTTAGGGTTCAGGCAGATCAAAGCAATAAACACTAACAATTATATGTAGATTAAATAACCCAAATATAACAATGAGGAATAACACAAAAGAGATCAACACAAAAATTTAACGTGGTTCACCCAATGTGGGCTACATCCACAGAAACTCAGCCATCCAATGATTTTATTATCCAATGCAAAACATATTACAATCTCATGAATGCGTTATGGTAACGTATATCCCAACCACTTATAACAAGCTTTTTGGAATCTTTTAGAATTAGGTTTTTGCAATGTCGTTTTTCTTTTCTCTTTTAACAAAAAAATAACAATGGACTCTAATCATGCAAAAAGGAGGGAAAAAATTAACCCCGATGAGGATACATTACTATTGTATAGTACTTGCATGATCAATCACCACATACCAACAACTTTAGGGCTACAACCCAAGGAAGCAACTACTCCCTGAACTGAGAATAAAGTAAAAAATGATTACAATATCACAGTCCTTCTATTGCCTAAAAATTGACATTGAAGCTCACACCTTTGATGATCACAATTCTACCCCTTCACTTCTTTTTGATGATTGGATCAATCGGGCACACTCTTCGCTTCCCTCCTATCAAAAAAATGTCTTTAAGATAAATCAAGACATACCTTATTACTTCTACTCTTTCTCCTCTAGTCGCACATCATAATGCATATCATATTCATTTTATCCTCTTCACACCCTCATATTCGCAATCATACCTCACCTAAATCAATTAGGTTTACAATATATACATGATATTACATTGATTACATTACAATTTGGCCAATACAATAAGAATATTATAACTTACAAGTCGGCCAAAGATCACACATGGAACATGCAGAGAGCAAGCCCTAACATGAACTACACATAGCTCTAGAAAAAGACACATATCTTGTGGATCCCATCACATGCTTATCCTAGTCCTAAACATCTTTCATAGAAACATCCTTCAAGGAATAACATCTGTACACTTCACAAAATTGAATTAGGTCACCCTTAAGCAAGAAACCATGAAGCTTGTAGCACATCAATCTTCACACTCTTGGTAGTACTCATGAATGATTAAACATTACTTTTTCTTCTTCTATATGAATTGGCAAGACCTACACAATAACTCCAAATACTTCTTGAACTCCACACAGCAACAACATTGTGGCACACATCACCAATGTTCCTCAGTCTGTCTCAACAACAACTCCTCACAAACTGACTTGAAAACTTTGTGTGGTATTGGAAACTTGAAAGATTTACATGTGCATCAAACTTGAGAAGCATAAAGACATGTAGAATGTTCACATAAACTCATATAACTAATTTGTACATTCTCCAACTGGTGCAAGTACTCAAACATATGCCCTGAGAATAATTAGTCATTTGAAACCATATGTAGTATGCTATCATTTAAAAATTAAACTTATAGATCTCTAAATCACCTGATACTCATCTGTATGCACTCATACACTACTATAGATATATCCTCAAAACTGCATATCCATATCTATCATTGTGGAGGAATGTAGAGCATTCCAAAAATCCTTCATCATCACCTCATTTTGCAAGAGCACAAAGCGGAACTCTGTCACTTATAACTTTCAATGCATAGGAGAAAATGACATAAAACTTTGGATTTAGCACCTTTATAAACTACATGATCATATCTTCAAATGTGGAGGAATGCAGAGCATTAAATTACTGAGTAGTCTTCCAAAGAGCTTCCTCCAACAAAAATCTTCACCAACATCCAGAGGCCTGAATCTTCTTATATCAACACATAAATTCCTTAGGAACAACAAGAAGGATCATACAACATGCTACAAGTCATCAATAACATCTTCTCATCCTTAGCATAGCTTCTATTTCCCATCTTAATACATCATCATTCATCTTAATGCTTCTAATTCCCATCTTAATATATTAAATCATGAAATCATCTCTGTTGACCACAAACATGCTCAATACAACTTTACTTGACATTAATCAAGGCATGACATCCAACCATGAACATCAACAACCAATCATGAACATGGTATATCATCATCATAAGCATCCAAGAATAGTCTCCAAACTAGGTGTTGTCATCAACCACACAACCACATCAGTGATAACCATACTAAGTGTTGACATCAATGACAACCACACAACCATATGTGTGACTTGTACTTCCTACCCAATCAGCATCTATATATGATGTCAAAGTAAAATCATTATTTCTAGGGTACCATAATCCATAATCCATGGTACCTTTCAGGTGTCTAGGGATCCTCTTCATAACTTCAATAGGAGATTCCTTAGGAGCGGCTTGAAATATAGCCACCTTGCATACTGCTTGCACGACATCTAGTCTAGATGTAGTTAAGTATAGTATGCTACCTATCATAGATCTACACATTGTTTGATCTGCATTAGGTGATTCATCATTCTTTCTCAACTTGCATCATGTCATCATGGGGTTACTAATAGGCTTACAATCTTCCCTCTTAAACTTCTTGAGAATTTGCTTTCCATACTTTATTTGGGATATAAATATACCTTGTTCTAATTGTGATATTTGTAAACCAAGAAAGAAAGAAAGTTATCCAAGCATGGACATTTCAAACTCTTTCTTCATCAAATCAGCAAATTCCTTGCACATCCTATCATTACTACCACCAAAAATGATGTCATCAACATATACAACCCCAATCAACATGTGCTCACCTTCTGATTTGAAGTAGAAGTTGTTATCTGCACATCCTTTTCTGAATCCTTGTTACTGGAGATAACTATCTAGCTTAGAATACTGAGCCCTATGGGCCTGTTTCAGACTATACAAGGCCTTTTTTAGTGTGAAAACATAATCTTTTTTCTCTGACAACTAAAATCCCTCAAGTTGCTTAATGTAAACTTCTTCATTAAGGTTCCTATTCAGAAATGTAGATTTGACATCCATTTGATAAACTTTGAAATTCTTATAAATAGAGATTTGACATCCTAATGGCTTCCAATCTTGCTACAAGTGAAAATGTTTCTTCAAAATCTATAGCTTCAACCTGCACATATCCTTT
The DNA here is from genome assembly GCA_027924645.1 of Cunninghamia lanceolata. Classification (NCBI taxonomy): domain Eukaryota; kingdom Viridiplantae; phylum Streptophyta; class Pinopsida; order Cupressales; family Cupressaceae; genus Cunninghamia; species Cunninghamia lanceolata. The sequence goes on along the minus strand of BSBN01000119.1, from coordinate 6,599,375 downwards.
ACAAACCAATCAAGCCTTGTTCCTCACAACTTCTCCTTCTTCATTCAACTTGTTTTTAAACACCCATTTTGTGCCTATCACATTCTTATCTGCAGGTCTTGGAACCAATTCCCAAGTCTAACTTTTCTCTATCTGATTGAGCTTGTCTTCCATGGCATTGATCCAACATTCATCCTCACTAGCATCAGTAAATATTCTAGGTTCAATCTTAGCTAGTAATAAGAAATTTACCTATTCATTTGTCCTTGTTAGTTTTCTTCTAGTTGTACTCCTTCATTCTTGTCTCCTATTATCTATTGTTAAGGATGATCTTTTTGCACATACCTAGAAGGTGTCTTCATTTTTTTCTTTTTAGATTCTTATTCAATAGTAGTATCTTCCTCTTCTTCTTATGTTATAGCTAATCCATCTGAGTAGTTGTCCTTGTTTTGTGTTAGATGCAGTTGGTCCTCATCTACCCTGACATTTGCACTTTCTATGATTCTATGCAGTCTCTTATTGTAGAACGTATATGCTTTGGATTTGTTAGAATATCCAAGAAATATGCCTTCATCACATCTTGAATCAAATCTTCCAAGGCCATCTTCATCTCTTCTATTGGAGCATCTACTACCAAACACCCTGAAATATTTGACAGAAGAAGGTATGACATACTATAATTCATAAGGTGTCTTTTTAGTGTTCACCCTTAATTGTACTCTATTTAAAACATACACTGATGTGTATTGCATATCTCCAGTAAATATCAAGTAAATTTGCCTCATTTAGCATAGTTCTTGCCATCTCTTTTAGAGTTTTATTTTTCCTTTCCACAACACCATTATGCTGTGGAGTTCTAGATGCAAAATATTGTTTTTTATGCCACGTATTTTACAATATTCCACAAACTCATTGGAGGTGAATTCTCCACCTCTGTCTAATCTTAATCATTTGATTGTTAGACCACTCTCCTTCTCAACCATAGACCTAAATGTCTTGAATCTCTCAAAGGCTTCTAATTTGTGCTTGAGAAAGATTGCCCATGTCATTCTTGAGAAATCACCAACTAATAACATGAACTATCTCTCACCTTTTAGTTCCTTGTGTCTTGGTTGGACCACATAGGTTTGTATGAATTAACTCCAAGAGTTTTGAAGTAGAATGTTCTTTTGTTTTGAAACTAGAACTTGTATGTTTCCCATGCTGACATTCCTTACATATTGTATTTGTTGGCTTAAGGATTTTAGGCATGTGCCTAACTGCACTTTTTGAACTTACCTTCACAAGGTTGTCAAAATTGATATGTCCCAATCTTCTATTCCACAGCCAACTTTCATCAACATGTCCCATCAAACAGCTTCTTCCTTTTATCTCCATGAGATTATAAAGATTATTTTCTATTCTACTTGCCTCAGCAACCAACTTACCAAAGCTTGGTTTCCTGATATCACAGCCTTTTGCATTAAATGTCAGATTATATCCATTATCACACATTTGTCTTACACTAAGCAAACTATACTTTAGTCCCTCAACATAATAGACATTGTGAGTCTTGGCTTTTCCATCAATACTCAGTGTTCCTTTACCGTAGATCTTCTTATATGTGTTGTCACCAAATTTAACTAAACCTCCATTCCATTCTTGCAGACTTATAAACTTACTTTTATCTCCAATCATGTGATTAGAATAGCCACTGTCAATCACCCATGTATTTTGACTCTTAGCATGAAATGCTATTTATACTATAAAAGAATCTTCTTTCTTCTAATTCTCCTTCTAGACTTTCTTAGTCTCCATTGTCTTATTCACAAGAGAGTCTGATATATTATCCTTCTTAGGTGGTACATTCTTGTTTCTTTCTTGTTTGTTAAATTTTACAAAATTTGTTCTACAATATTTTGCAATATAATCAAAGTTATTGCAATTGTAACAAACTACTCTAAAATCTCCAAGAGGTGTAAAAGATTTTTTTCTATTAAAATCAGCTCTTCTCCTAGGAACAGTTCTAAAACTAACAACCCTATGACCATATTGATTACAAGAATAAAAATAGCCATAAAAGGATTGAGAAAACTTAATCATAGCAGAGTATTTTGCAAGAGGGGGTCCTCTGTAGCTCTTCTCCTTCAAATCTGTGACTTTTGTGAAGCCATCATCTTCCTTCTCCTGCTTCTTCTCTTCATTCTTTTTGGGAGGATCACTGGATTTTGAATGATGACCTTCTTCAAATCCTAAACCGGCTATGTTCTTTGGAAATCTCTAACTATTAATCATTTCATCAAGCATACCACTACTCTTTTCAAACTTCAAACTTAGGTCAATCTTATCCTTAGCCTTCTCTAATTCTTTTCTCAAAGACATGACACAACTTTAGACTCCAAATTTAGACATTCTTCAAATTTTGCCTTCAATTCAGATTTTGTAACTTCTTCTAGGGTAATGTCACAATAGTGTGTCCCACTTATGGGACATCCTAATTTTTGTTTGAAATCACATATTTTTTTGAAAATTAATGATTTAATCCTTGAGGGGTTCCATCTAAAGGAGTTTAATTGAAGGGTTTGATAAAACACCATTACATCAAATCCCCTTGGAAAGAACCCCTAGTCTTAAATCAAACCCTCGATGTAGTCTCCTCTACACCTATTAAAATGCTGACAAAAACAAATTTTACTTCACCTTTTGGGGGATCAAATGAAGTCATTTAGAAATTCTATTTTGTAAATATGTAGCCCTTAGTATAAGCTTTACAAAAAGTATGATTTCAAGAATATGTGTCATTTGATTTTATATTTGTTTTCTATTTTCTAGTGAACATAGGTTTTCACCAAACATCAATGTCTCTATTTCACATGTGCAGAAATTTTTTAAAAAATTAGAGAAAAAAATTGAAAAATATTTGTGCACTAGGTATTGATGCCCTTGTTTCACCGAAAAAAATTGAATTTTGATATATACACAACAAGTTATGCTTGATGACATACACCTATGTCAAAATTATAGTCACCCTAACTTCAAAAATTAATTAAAAAAATATGTAACAAAAAATTATGAAAAAATATCCATTCACTAGATATTGATGTTAAAAATCTATTTAAAAAATTAGAATTTTATCCTTTGTAGAAAAAAGGTTATGTTGAACAACATAAACGTTACTTTTTGAAAATATTGTTTACTTGTAAAAACTAGTTATTAAAAGAGACATTGAAAGATTCATGATTTACATCAAAAAAAAAAAATTAAATATATTTGGAATCTACACACAAATCACCAGTTTGCATCATGTCCAAATTCTTAATGGTTTAGCTACTATAGGTCTTATAAAGTGAAGATTTAGTTTAAAATGTTGATATCGATGTCCATCTTGGCCAAAAAGTGGAACTCATTATTGTAAGATTACCCTCTATTCTCTTGGCTTCTTCCACTTGTGTCTTCAAATCAACAATCAACCCTTCTGATTCAACGAGCTTCTTAGACACAATATCTTCTTGAAGTTGCAGCTTCAGTTTGGAGTTCTTCTTCCTAAGTCTCTTAGTTTCTTGTAAAGTACATACTAGCTCGCCTTCTAAATCTACTTCTCCTTCTTCTTCATTCTCAGGGTCTTCCAGTTCAATATTGTTTTGATCTTTATCAGTAGACTTCATTGTCATAAATAGGAATTCATTTTCTTCAGCCTTAGAAACATCTTCATTGTTGTCTTTTGAGATGGGGCTTTCTTCAGAGGAATCATCGTCACCTTTTATGAAAATGCTCTTCTTATTCTTCAGAAAATTCTTCTTCTTTAGATATGACTACTTGTTACTTTTCTTACTATCAAATTCATCACTTTTGTCTTTTCCTTCAAAAGGACATTTAGCAGCAAAGTGACCAACCATTCCACAATTAAAACACTTAAAAGGTAATTTACCTTTATACTTCCCAGATCCTCTCTTCAATCTTCTTACAAAATTGGCCTCTTCCTTGTATGTCTCAGATTTAGGATCTACATTCTTTGCCTTCTTTGGTCCCTTAAATGTAGCTTCACTCGTAGAAATCTTAGTACCACCAATCCCCATTTCATAGGCAATAAAAATACCATGTAGCTCATCAACAATTATATGATCAAGATATTTTTCTTCTTCTATAGTAGAGACTTTAGAATTATACCTTGGAGGTAAGGCTCTAAGTACTTTCTTGACAATCACTGGCTCTTTTACTTCTTCATCTAGTCCTCACATAGTATTCACAACTTCATCAACTCTGAGTAGGTAATCAACTATCTTTTCTTCCTCTCTCATTTTCATGCTTTCAAAAGTTTGTAGCTTGGCTTGCTTCACTTTTGTATCTCCTTCATAGATGCTCTAAAACTTATTCTAGATTTCTTTAGCAGACTTGCATTGCATAACATTCACAAATTCAGAGTTAGCTAAACCACATAGAATTGCATTCTTAGCCTTACCATTATTCTCACATTCCTTCTTACCTACCTAGTTTTTTGGAGGAGTTGCAGGAGAAGTATAACCATCCTTAATAGGTTGTCATACATCAAACCCTATTGATGTTAGGTAGGTGTCCATTCTTATACTCTAGAATGCATAATTTTTTCCATCAAACAAATTAACAATGGTGCTTTGTTTGAGTGAGATCCTTCTTGATCGGCCATGTATTCAATCTTCCATATCAACCTTTAGCTATTATGCTTCTTCCAAGGAACTTTCTATGATACCAATTGTTAGAACACAAGTAATCTACTGAGAGGGGAGGAGAATTAGTAGATCATTAAAACTTAAAACTTCAATCCTCTAGAATGTAGACCAAATTAACTTTTAGTGCATTAACATCAACAACACAAAAGCATGCACACATAAACACCAGATATACATGGAAAACCTAATATGTGAAGAACCATGGTGAGAAAATGTTGCTAGGATCTACCATCCTAATCCAGCCTCACAAATGAAACCATTGATTACAATGTTTGAGAGAACCAACTCTAAGGAATCACCAAACGCCTAATTTAAGAGCACCAACTCTAAGGAGACTACAATCCCCTGATCTGAGCACCAACTCAATCCACAGGAGGCACCAACCTCACTGAATCTTTACATATTCAAGTATGCAGTCATTTGGTTCTTCGCAAACCTCAAATGCACCTTTTCAATTCATACACAATCTTCACCTCTCACTCTACTCGCCCAAACTTTCTCTGCACAAAATTCTTCTCAAATATCATACATTTTTTTCATTCTATTACAATCACTTTTATATATACATTGTCTTTGCATATTCTCACACATCTACATGTTCACACTTTAGCTTTTTTTCTTGAACATAAAATCAACTCTACATGCTAGAAAAACAACTTTACATGTGGCTTTATGCATGCAACAAATCTATTGTTTATCCATTGTTCTATTTATATCTTCATGCATGCAAAAAAATCATCTTTTATGTGATTTTATCCATCATCATCGCCATGCAACAAATTTGTTTTTTTGTTGTTTACATCATCATTGCCATGCATCCACTGTTAGTTAATAAACACCCATTTTAACATGCCAAAAATAGCCGTTTATATCTTCTAATTTTGATATGTCGATCTCCCTTTCACTATTGGCAAAAACACTTTTCATGAACCTTGGATTTCAACCCTTTATCAGAGAATTTCACATTCTTTGAACTTTGGCTTTTAGCCCTTTATTGATGATTTTATCATTTTTCAAACTTTAGCTTTTAGAAACTTATCCCTTGATGCCTTTGTCGGTAAATATTATCTTTCACAGACTTTTCTTTTATCCCCTTTTGCCTCTATCAGCAAATGTTTTTGCTCATAAACTACCTTTTATTGGCCAAACAAGCTCTATACAAATCATCACCTTTATCGGCAAAATATCATTCTGACAAACTTTACAACATTCCCTTCGTTATTGGCAAAATCTCATTTCTATGAACTAAGCCTTCATCTTTAGTTGCTTTCTCTTTATTAGTAAAAACATTAAAACCACGAACTCACTTTTCTTGTAACACCAACTTTGTCAACAAATTCTCCTTAGTCAGGGAAAGAAAAAAACCATGAACTTATCCTTCTGCCCCTCTATTGAATAGGTGACAAATCAATGAAATGCCAAAATTTCAAACTAGTTCACAAATGAACAATTTTGGTGATGACTGATCCTTTATACAAGCTTTCTTTTTCCATGACTTCTTCTTCTTTGTCAGTGAATCGCCAAATCAGCGAACCAGCAAACTTCATAACTTTCAAACTAAACTTTGCCAAGACAATTTTTCTATCTTCAAAGTCTTCATTGAAAGCACTTACCTTGTCTCTTCAGTCAGTGAATCACCAAATCGGCAAACTGGTGAAAATTGAAACCAGTGAACTTGCAAGTTTATGAACCAAACTTTTTGCTGATTAAAGGCAAAACTTATGCCTTAGTGTTTTTTCCTTCCCTTCTACCCTTCTACCTTAGACACTTCTACTTCTTTTCACTACTTCTATGCCTTAGACACATCAATAAAAACACTTCAACAAATTCCTTTGATATCAATGACAATATTTCAACAAATTTTATTGGCTTGATTTTACTTTATAAAAATCATATGGTTGAAGGATTACCATTTATTGAGAATAGACATGAAGTTTGTGAAGAATTTATTTTGGGGAAACAACATAGAGGTACTTTTCTAATTGGTCTATCTAGAAGGGCTAGAAAACCTCTTAAAATCATTTATATTAATTTGTGTACTCCTATGGAAACTATTTCTCTAAATAAATCCAAGTATTTTCTTAGTTTTATCGATGATTTTTCACATAAAATTTGGATATATTATTTAGCTAAAAAATCATAAGTTTTTGATAAGTTTGTTGAAATTAAGAAATTAGTGGAAAAACAAAGTGCTCACTACATAAAAGTCATAAGGTTAGATAATGGGGGAGGGTATATGTAATTTTTTTTTTGAATTTTTGTAGACAAGATGGCATTTAAAGAGAGTTTACCACTTCCTTCACTCCATAACAAAATGGAGTTATTCAGAGGAAGCATAAGACTACTGGTGAAATGGCTAGAAATATGTCAAAGGAAAAGAACCTAGATAAAAGTTTTTGAGCAAGGGCAGTCACTACAATAGTTTATTTATTTACTAGAAGTCCTACAAAATTCATTCATGGAATGACTCTTGAACAAGCTTGGTCTAGCATTACACCATCAGTTGCTCAACTAAAGGTGTTTGGATGTGTTGCTTATGCACACATACAAAGAAAAAGAAAAAAGAAAAAGTCAATGATGACAAGAGCCTCAAATGCATTTCCATTGGTTATGGCTCTAAAAATAAAGCTTATAGGTTGTGTGATCTCATCAATAATAAATTAGTAGTAACTAGAGATGTCATCTTTGGTGAAAGAGCACAATACGCCTTGATGAAAAGGACAAAAACACTGTGACTAATTTAGAAAAATATAACCAACCTATGCATGATGTAGGAGAAGTAGACTATCATACATTTGTGTCTAATGAATCATAAGTAGTTGAAGTTGCAAAACCTGAATCCTCAACTGTAGGGACAAGAGAATATCAAAAATATCAAAGAAGAATTGAAAAAAATCATCCTCCAAATCTCATGTTGCACACTAATTTTGATAAGATGACAATGAAGTCCAATGCTAAAATTAACTATGCCCTAATGACTTAAGTCATGTAGAGTAATGAGCCAAGGCATTTTGTTGAAACTAGTGAAAAAGAAGAATAGGTTGCAACCATGAAGAGTGAAATAAAACCCATTGAGAGAAAGGATACTTAGGAGTTAGTTGAGTTGTCCCCTAGTAAGGAAGTTGTAGGTATAACATGGATATATAAACTAAGTATAAATCTAGTTGGCTCATTGAAAAAATATGGCTAAATTGGTTGCAAAAGGGTACACTCAACATGAAGGTATTGATTATACTAAAACTTTTGCTCTTATAGCACAAATGGATACTATTAGATTCTCTTTAGCTACTCAAAATGGTTGGAGTATTTATCAAATGGATGTTAAGAGTGCACTATTGAATGGTCATATTGATGAAGAGGTTTATGTCACTCAACCTCAAGGTTCTGAAATACCTTCTAAAGAACATTTTGTTTACAAGTTGAAAAAGGCCTTGTATGGTCTTAAACAGAGCACACTATTCTAGAATTGACTCCTACCTCTAACAGAAAGGTTTTGTAAAGAGTCAGTTAGATCCTAATCTTTATATCAGGCATTTTGGTGAGGATATTCTTATTATTATTCTCTATATGGATTATCTTATTTACATTGGGAACAATTCTTCTTTGTTTGTAGAGTTTAGAGCAGCTATGGTTTCAAATTTTGAAATGACTAATTTAGGACAGATGCATTATTTTCTTGGTCTTGATGTTTGGAAACATGCAAATATTATAATTTTGTCTCAACAAAAGTAAGTTTTAGATCTTCTGCAGAGGTTTCATAGGAAGGATTGCAATCTTGTAGTCACACCTCTTGAATTTGGAATTAATTTGTCTACTTTTAGCGATTCTACTTCTGTGCATCTCACTCTCTATAGACAGTTGATTGGTTGCTTGATTTATTTGAATACTACCAAACCAAATATCACATATGTCATGAGCTTGGTATCTAGGCTCATGTCAAAACCTAAGGAGACACATTGGAGTGCTACTAAGACAATTCTCAAATATCTTCGAGGGACATTGCATTATGGTCTTCATTTTTAGCATTCAAAGGAGAGTAGGTTGGTTGGATATACTAGTTCAAATTGGGCAGTTTCTATAGATTAGAAGTCTACTTATGGATATGCTTTCAATCTTGGTTCTATAGTCCTTTCTTGGATATCCAAGAAACAAAGGTCTATTGTATCTCTTTCTACTATAGAGGTTGAATACAAAGCTACAACTTTTACAGCTTGCCAAATAGTTTAGTTGAGGAGATTGTTACAAGATATGTAACAAATCCATAATGGTCCTATAGTGTTGTATTTTGATAATTGGAGTACTATTTAGGTGAGTAATAATCTAGTGTTTCATAGTAGGACTAAGCATATTGACATTCAGCACCACTACATTTGCGAGTTGGTTCAACAAGTCTTGGTTGAACTTGTATATTGTCCTACAAAGGCACAACTTGCTGATATTTTCACAAAGCCCCTTGCCTATGATTGATTTTAGACACTTTGAGATTTACTTTGTGTTCTTCCCAATGTTCATTATGGGGGAGAATGTAGAAATAATGAACATTGTTTTGTTAAATAATGATTAGTTATTCGTTTGTGGTTAGTTGTAGAATTCAATTTTAGATTCAATTGTATTTTTATTGTATATATATACATTACTTTTCAAAAATCAATCAATACAAATTAGAGAATTTTATTTGCATATTGTTGTTTCTGATAGATGATATGTAGATCATCATAAGTTTCATTTGCTCTTTCAATACCATCAAGAAGTTATATGGGATTGTGCTTCACGTTGAGAGATAAGTAAAGAAGTCAATCATCAAGCCAATCCAAACTAAAGTGTGCTTCCACAATTTCAACTCTAAGCTCTGGAATAGAAATGTTCTTGGCCCGCAACCACTGCTTTCCAATCCTCTCATTGCAGATAACAAGCTTCAGGGAACTCAGTTCACAAACGGCTCTTGGTAACCTCGTCAAACGAGAACATTCTCTCATATCAAGCTCACTCAGTTTCTTTAGTTGCCCAATTTCCTCTGGAAGTTCTCTCAGCCCCTCGCATGATGAAATGTCTAGACATTCCAACTGCCCAAGTTTTCCAATTGATGGTGGAAGCCTTTTTAGGCCTGGTAATGCCGATAGCCTTAATATTCTCAGAGAGCTCAGATTCCCAAGGTCATAAGGTAACTTCTGAACCAGGTGACAGTTGGTAATAGACCACGTCTGAGCAGAGGGAATATAACAGAAACTAAGGGGTACCTCCTCCAAATTGCTGGAATGATCCAGGTTAAAATCTCGCAGCTTGATGTTGTTGAATGTGGAGGTATATTCAAACCCTTCGCATAAGCTTAAAGATAGCTTCTCTATGTTCGATAGTGCTTGGCTTTCTTTTCGAACAGGGGGTGCAATCAACCTCTCCAGGCGGACACTCTTGAGCTGAGTGAGTGAAGATAAGACATCTAGACCTTTTATTGTTGCTCTTTTTGTACCGTAATTGAATACCATGAGAGATTTTAGATTCTTCATTGATTTCAGAAATGGGGGAAGAAAGTATTCACTTGAGGTAAAGAGTAGAAGAGCCTCTGTCTCAGGGAAACTCATCTCATACCAGCGGTTTTCCTCCATAGGGCCTGCATGAATAATTCAGAAAGGAAATTTAATTAGAATAGTGTGCATGTTGATCATGAATGCTAGTTATTTGGGTTGAAGTATCATCAAATTGAAGTTGAATCCATGTGATGCAAAAATGCAGGCGAAGGAGAGTGGTTAAGGTTACACTGATAAAACGATTTTGAGGATTGAGGATAGTAGTGTCGCATGGTCCTATAATGAGATAGTGTGACAAGAACACCAAATACAACAAACTTTTTTGGATAGTTTACATAGGCTTTTTAGTGTATACCCTAAACAAGTGACTATAATATCAAAATCACACAACTAGTTTTTCATGTCAAATAGAAATAGTTTGATACACATGGCAACCAAGTTGCCAGAGACCAATAGTGTAAATATTAAGAATTATTCCTAATAGTTGAAGGAATTATATTGACAACTAAATTTGAGATTTTTGGAAACACTCACCTGTGTGAATGGAGAGAAGTTGAGCATCAAATGCTCTATCATTGAGCAGCTCCCATTTCTCTGGCAAACTATGCTCCTTCTTAGGAATCAGAAACCTCTTCCTGTGGACTAGGCCGTCTTGGCATCCCAAATACAAGACCAATTCTCGCATTACAATATGCTGAGAAAAATATAGCTCTGAGGCATTTCCATATGAAATTGCAGCTATGCTCCTGATAAGTGCTACTATGTCAGCTTAACGGTAAAAATGTTAATGACAAAACCAACATATGAAAGGAAAGGCAATTACCCTGAAGTGCTAGTTAAATTCAACAGGTTTCTGCTTGCCAATTTTGATAAGATGGCAAAAGCATCATGCCACTGTAGCTTCCGAACATAAACCCAAATGTCCAATAGTGCATCAGCACAGATTTTTCTGTCCTCTGGAAATAAACTTAAGTCTAAGAAACATTCCTTGGCTACATCATCTAAAGAATCAATACTAATCTTCAATAATTCAATTAGTCCTTTTTTGTGATAATCTGATATAGATTCTCCTTTAGAAATCTTGTTCCTTGCCCTCACCCAAACCTCATGGGGTTCCCATACAAAGAGCTTCCAATCACCTTTAGAGCAAGTGGCAGGCCGTCACATTCTGTTTGCATCTGTAATCCGAGGAATGTAAAGAAAATTTATCAAATGACCTTAGAATAAAAAAATATATATATCTTTTGCATAATTTAACCCGTAATATTCAACAGATAACTTACTTTCAGCGTTAGTTTCCTAAGTCAATAACATATTAGATCTAACTATTTAGGTGCTTGGCAGACAATATTTTAAAATGATTATTCATTGTGCATAATTGAAAGCTTTAATCTTAAAAATTCGTTTATCTGCTCACGCCTAGAAAAGGCATAAGACATAATTTTCAACCATACATTTACCTTTGCTATATAGCATATGCGGATATTCCGAATTATTTTTCGTGTGTCATATATTCAAAAAAGATAAGAAGAGAGTGCTGGACAATAAAAGAAAATAAAAATAAAAAATTATTAGTGGAAACGAAAAAGTATACCTCCTTTACTAGATTTGCATCTGCAGTGCTTGGAATTGATGTCTGCCCAAAAGCCCAGAAACAGAAAAGTGACAGTGCATCCTCTTGGCACAATAATGGCAATTGATACAGTTGACTAGTTAAGGTTGTGGGGATAGTGGAATTGTCTCTGGTTGTTACAAGAGTTTTGTATCCTGGCCCTTCAAATAGTAAGTTTTCTAAATTTTCTCTGGACCAAACATCATCCAAAATCACCAGAGTTGGCTTGGGTTGACTCAAAATCAATTGCTGCAGCTGCATGTGTCCATCTTCCAAATTCTGAAATTCTGGTGTCTTTCCAGCAAGCTTCTCCCACATAGTCTCTAAAATTCCTTTCAGGTTTGGAGACCGTGAGATGGTGATGAAAGTCACATTATCGCTGAAGTATCCTGATATCCATGAAAAAACAATTATGTTTTAGACTAAGTACCATAGCATAAACCAACAGATGTAATAAAACCTAAGCCAGAGCATCATACCGACCTCTATTATAGAGATGGGAATTATACCTTTGATTTGAGGATCATTGCAGAGAGCTAATGCCAGGGTAGTTTTTCCCCCACCCCCCATGCATTGCACCCCAACAACCGATACCTCGCTCTGAATCAACACTCCCTTCAAATCCTCAATACATTTCTCCAACCCCACATAAAACTGCGATTTACTAGAAACACTATATGCGGAATCCTCCTCCATTTCAATACTGTCAATAAAATTAACTGAAGCCATTTAATGAACTGATTGCAAACAGGTAATTTCTTCTGCAATATGAAAGTTGATACTGCCTTTTCTTCTCCTTACAAAGTTTCTATTATATATTTCTTGTCTTTCCATCGACATTGCTTCATTTATATAAGTAAGAGACTTGGCAAACAGTAATCGAGGCATTCGCTTCCATGAAATTGCGATGAACACAGCAGCACGCTTCTCCGTATATGCGTGTTAGCTGTGCTATCCAATTAAATTCTGTATGTTAATATCGCAAACGTTTTTCTTGTCGCGGCCTGCATTTCTTTGTCCTTGCAGAGTTATATTTGTTTAATATAAAGTCAAATAGGAAAATATTCATTAAAAAATTATCACAGACTTTTAAAATCTTTGGGTCAAACTATCTGGTTGGGTGGTTGGGTTGATTCAGTCTTATTGAACTCTTCAATTCAAATGCACTTTACTTAAATATCATCCATTTAATGGTCAAACAATCAATACCAATTTTACACCTCATCAACAATAAAATGTGCTAAATATTTATCCTACATTTATTGGCTAAAACTGATCTTTGTCTGTTCAAGTGGATGATGTTTAAGAATAGCCATTCAAATGGTGGAGTATTGAAATGTTCAATATTGACTCAGGAGATGTCTACTTTAAATCATATCAAATATGTATTTATGATGTGCTTAGTATTGAACTGCTTAGTATTGAATGAGAATAATGTTATATTAAAGTTTAGAAATACCAAACATCAATATTATGAATCAAGATGTAAATTATATTATTGTAAGGGTAAATACATTTATTTATATAAATAATTTAAGATAATTAAATTTTATTAATATAATTAATCACAAATAAAATTTATTATATTATTGTAAGGGTAAATACATTTATTTATATAAATAATTTAAGCTAATTAAATTTAATTAATGTAATTAATAACAAATAAAATAAGATAAATGAGTTGGAAACAATAAATGTTAAATTAAATATAAAATTAAATGAATTTAAATGTAATATTTTGCTACACTTTGATGGTGGAAAAAATAATTTAAAGTATATAAGGAATCAATTTACTATTATGTTAGATTTTTAAGGTTTATTTAGATGATTGATTAGAATTTGTAAACTGGCTATGTTTTGGTCTAGCAAAAATGTGCGATTGTAGAGCTGATATGGAAATGAATATGGTAAATTTGGCTAACTTAAGTTTGTGTGTCTCAATCTCCTTATGTCTAAAAGTGAATAAGGATTGGTGGTGTTTGCAAATACCTTTCGGGAAATTAGTGAATTGTGAGGGCATATTCTCCTTAGTCAAACCCTTAGTAGACCAAGTTTATGGCTTTGAGTGGAAGATCAAAGACAACACGCAAGTCGACTATGGTACCTAAGATGATGTCACATGTAAACAATGTAGAATATGGGTGAAAGCACAAAGTCGTGTCACCCTTTAGACAAATTTTTAGCACACTTGACTTTAAGCATTTTCAATTATTCATTATCAAAGTGTAGCACATCACATAACTTGGTAATCTATCTTTTTCCTAAAGCATGAATAAAAAGATAAAACAATTAACATATTCTAACTGTTAACTATCTTATAATGGTTGTCCACTTTAAATTGTGGCACCTAGTATTTTTATAATAGTAATTTATTTCAATTTAGAAGTGTTGGTGTAATAACCTTGTCAAACCATGGGACTACTTACATTCATGCACTATATAGGACAAGCTCTCTATATCCATGTGACATATCCCTAGCCCCAAACTTATGCCATATGGGTTCATTTGAAATGACCCTACCTATGTATCCCTTTTAGGGAACTAAAGGGCTTCATAATTCGCACCAATCTCCCATTAAACCAATATTGGAGAAATTTTTATTCACAAGTTTTTATAATCATTGGAGAATAGTAAAACAAGTGTTTTCATTTTATATGTTATTATAATTTATTATGGCTTCCTATGTATCCTAGTTATAGTGTAAGCTCATTTCCAAACTCATAGCATGCTAGGTTACAGATGTCAAGTATATTAATTAAAGAAAAACAATCCTCATCCACCCATTGTGTAACATCGCTCCCTATTGTCCAATGGTGAGTTGGTGGAAGGAGAAATAGGAGCTGGTTGCCCAGCTGTAGGATTGATTTGATATCGTTACATCACTCATTCGTATGAGAAGAAAAATCTGTGTGGGGGCATAAAGAAAGTTAGTTCTTTTTTTTATCTTTTCTTTCCCCATGCCATATACGATGGCTCTTGGGAGGAGTAGGTAAAACTATTTATAGCTGCAGAAAATATCTGAAGACATAGTTAATGTGAGGAAGAAATATCTTCTGAGTCGGTGAGCGACGAAGTGAGGATAAGGATAAGAAAAAATATCTGATCAGAGGAGTAGAGTCAATGCAGTTTGGAGAGGTGGGTGGAATGTTAAATGCAAGAAGAAATTATCTTTGGAAGGGTGGAACGATGGATGTTTGGAGAGAGGAGAAGATCCAAAGCTCACTTTACTGGAAAAGAAACTCAATTTCTGATCTCTAATTTTAGTTTTTGTCTCATACAAAAATGGACAAATTAGCAGATTAGAATGTAAGAATTCATCAGAAGACATGAATGGGCTCGCAGCAAGGCCTTTCCATACACTTCTCTCATAGAGAGCAACCATAAAACAAATAGTAGCCTCAGCTTGATTATCATCGGAACCATCAGGAGTGCGATTGCACGTGGGCAGGAATTGTCAGTAGAGTGGGACTCAAACTCATGACTGGTGTGGCAAGGGTTAATTAGTGGTGTTCGTCGGGGCTTTCTGAGGGTCGAGGAGACAGCTTGACGTATTCCCATAACCTCCATCTCACCCTTGATCTTGACAGCCTCGAGTCACTATCTGTAAGACTTATAGATGGGGAATAGAAAATGGTTGCAATAGTGAGAATAAATGAAGCCATTGAGATGGCAGAGGATGTTGAACTTGATCTGGTGATTTTATCCCATCATGAAGACCCTCCAGTTGTGAGACTAAAGGATTACATCAACACCCTCACATATTCCTCTTCCCTTCTTGTTGTATTACTCGTGAGAAGGACAGGGGGCCATTCATTAAACAGCACCTATTCCTACATGCACAATGACCAAAGGGAGGGCAGAGAGTCAACGCCTCATTCTTGGAGGCTCTTCAAACAAAAACATAGAGAGAAAATACAAAGCAAGGGATGGCGACCACTGAGGAAAATAGATCAACTTGCAAGATTTGAGGTGCAATGAAGGGGAGTGCAATTGGTTGAAGGTATTTATGTCAATTCTGTGTCTTTCTAGTACAAAAACAAAAAAAACTAAAGTGCATTTGCAGCTATTTCATTAAGCATAGAAAAATTGAAACCCCATGCTATCGTTTGAAGAACTATATGCCAAAAATTATTTCAATGCAAGATATTTACATTGCCTCTATTCTTGAATTTATTTTTAAAACTGCAGAACTATTTTTATTATTTCTTTAGACAAACAGGTGTTCAAAAGATCAGGCGACTTCTGATTTGGTAGTTGTTAGGCAAATCAGGGGATTCGATCTATTTTAGGGAAAAATAAACAGGGGATTTGATTTTATAGAGAATTTAATGAAGGCACCCATATCTCAGTCCAAAACCTCTTTGTTTACAAACTTCTCTGATATATTTTCATTTCGACTCTCCTTAAAGAAAATTGGACGACTTTTGTTTTGATCAATACAATCTATTTTCTGCTAAATCTCCAGCCTAGTGGGAACCATCGTTTGAGTTAGAATGTTATGGCACTAAAATACCTTAGCTGTAGCGATCTAGATTTTTGCATTGAAATTTAGTCACATAATTTCTATTAAGAACATCTACCACGCAATACAAGAACCTAGGAGGACTACTGTAGGAGGAAAATCTAGTTTTCCTTTTTGTAAGCCTTTTTAACATTTTATTTTGCCATGTTAAATATGGTAAACAATATGCAAATTTGGCTATGAAAAGACTTGCTATACCCTTTTTGCCGTGCTTATTCTTATTTTTATCTGTTCATACCTTTGCTAATCGTGACCAAATTTGGGGTCACTGGAGTTATTATACAACTAATCTAACTGGCATAGGGTTATTTTCAATAACACTACATTGCCTATGGAAGCTTTTGTTCTGTAGACCACATTCGTCTATTTCTAATTTCTACACCAGTGTTTTATTCTTTTCGGATTCCTCATTTAGTCAAACGAGATGAACAAGGTCTAGGCATTAGAGTGGTATGTTGGAGTGGCTCTCTATGGGCCTGGGGCCTGCAAGTGGCTGCCAGAGGAACTAGTAGCAGAGTTACATTAATAAGTGATAACTAAAACTAAAACATTGGGATAAAAACACTAATAAGATAATTAAACCTCATGCATGGCCTTGAGCACTTGTAAAGGCTAAGGATGCAACGAGAAGGCCTATCCGTCTATGGGGCGTTGAGTCATCCGTCTGTAGGACATGGATTCCGGCATGATTGAGTCTCCTTGTCTGTATGACAAGTACTTGGTCCCCTGTGTGCCATCCCTTCGAGCACACATGATGACACTCCATATGATTACACTCTAGTATCTAGCACCTTAGGAGTCGTGAGTAGTACCTGACTTATGACTTAGATGAGTACACCTATATTATGACTTTGACTGTATGCACTGTTCTTCATGTCTGCTCTGTGTCTAATGTGAGTGTTGGCCAACTTGTATCCCCTTGTTGTTGTTCATCCATTTGGGCCTTGTGACTATCTTCGAGCACGGTGGGGTGGTCTCTTAGGAGTCCACATGGTTGGGAGGCGTTGCCATCACCATTGGGGACCAACAAACAGGTTTTGGAGCACCAGTTTGAGATGATCTCTCTCTCCATCACTTCATTCAGTTATTGTATCTATTCAGTCTTTGTATCATACTCAAGACTATGTGATGTACTTGTATCATATTTTGGAATATATCATTGTAATCGTATATGCAGTTATGTAATTGAACTCTCTTAGAAGAGAAGTTGTAATCATTGTATTTAATGAGAAGAAATGTGATGTTCCTTTATTGCTTTATGGATTCTGGTGTGGGTATCAGATCCACCTGTATTTTATGCTTATGGATTCATGTTTTTATCAGATGGGATTAGGAACATTTGTTTTGGTGTTTAAAATGAATGGTATCAATCTATCAAATTAACAGCTAAATCTGTGTATGTTGTTTACTTATGTAAAAAAAAAATTATCTTGTCCCCTTTTGGCTCTTACCCTTCGGGGTTACGTAGCGGGATGTTACACATAGTTCCTTCAAAATGTATCATCATACCTATAGGTATCAGAATATAACATACTTATCAGTATGTTTTCTCTCTTAGTTTTAGCTTTCACTCATATGACAAAGCCATATGATGGATATAGCCCATTTTATCTATGTATGGCTATGTCCTTAAGTATTAAGGTAGCTACAAACCTATCCTATCTGAGTGTGAGAGCTATTACTAAAACAACCATATTATAAAATTAAATCAACAAGGAGAGTCACTTAGAAGTCTATATCATATATATCTTTAATAAGACAATCTAGTTATAATAGTAGGGTAGATCAATAAGCTTAGGTTGAAGGAGTAATAATAACATGATAATTCATCCACCCACACCAATATCAATTTTCATAAAGAGAGGGAACAACCATTCTCATCTAGGTAAACCTTCCACCATATAAATTCATACCCATATATTATACCTTTTATACTCAATAAATCCTTTGCAAGCATAATTTAGGATAATATAAAATGGGGTTGGTCCCACAATAGTGTGTCCCACTTGTGGAACATCTTGATTTTTTCTTTAAATCGCATATTTTTTAGAAAAAATAATGATTTAAGCCTAGAGGGGTTCCAACTAAGGGGGTTTGATTAAAGGGATTTAGATCCAACCCCCTTGGATAGAACCCCCCTAGGTTTAATTCAAACCCTTATTGTAGTCTCTTCTACACCTATCAAAATGCTGACATAAAAATAATTTTGCTTCACCTTTAGGGGGATCAAATGAAGTCATTTGAAAATATCATTTTCTAAGTATGTAGCCCTTACTATTAGCTTTACAAAAAACATGTGTATTATTTTTTCTTTATCATTATATTTCTTTTCAATTTTATAATGAATGTAGGTCTAGTATGAAACAATAATGATTTCTATTTGTGACACTAGAAAATATAACATTTATAGTGCTAGAAAAATCTCCAAAAATGTGTTGCACTCCACATTGACATCCTTCTTTCAATGAAAAAAGAAAATTTAATTTTGATATATATGTTAAGATAAATGTGTTACAAAATAATATAGGTCTAAAAATTTTGTTACTATTGATTCAAAAATTAATAATAAATAAAATATTTAATAAATAATTACCAAAAAATACCCATGCACTAAACATTAGAGTTATTGATCTAATTCCAATAAATCATGGAAATATTTTATTTATAGTGAAAGTTATGTGTTATAGAATAATGTCACTCAACAAAAAATAATAGAAAAAAAAAATTGATTAAAAAATACAAATAAAAAATGATAGAAATAATTCTTTATTTAAAAAAAAAACTATAGCTTGAATCTAAATAGAAAACATTACAACTCATTAGTTTGCATTATCCTTAAATTCTTGACAATTTGTTCCTTATAATTTGATACAAATTGAAAAATGTTGATTTTGAGTGTCCCACTTAAACCAAAAAGTGGGACACACTATTGTGGAATCACCCATGGGAATATAATCCTTATGTATTCTTTATACATTTTGCTCTCAAAATTATCTCTTCAAGGTGTCCATTTATCTCTTACCTAAATTGATGGGGATGCAATATAATGTATTAATTTATAAACTTAGTACATGCTTAGTTAGGTTATGTCAAACATGCATTAGAAGAAGTATTATTCTTTTTAACCCACTTAGTCTTAAAAAGCACTATTATCACGTTTCTAAATGATTTTGTAATAACCACCCTAGTTACTACAAAAAAAATTTACATATGATTACACCTCAAATACTATCTTAATTGACCAAGCAACGTCTATCCAATTTAGAAGTGCCAACTTCATACCCTTATCAACCATGGTTGTGGCAATAACTCAAAACTCATATACTCGCACTACAAATGGTAGGCTCTTGATACATGATCAACCATAGACCTAGACCTAAACCTTGAGGGTTCATTTGTAATGGCCTTACCTACGCATCCTTTTTTGGGAATTAGAGGTATCATAGTTTACACACCAATAATAGAGAGAACTCATCCTCTCCTCTAATATGAGATCTTTGGCCTCACTTCTAAATCATAGTCCTTAGTTGATCTTATGCTTCTAATATATTCCATACGCAATAGTATTATAGAAAATTTAGTCCAATTAAATGTTAGTCCAATGTTAATGTCAATGTTCAAATGTAGATGAAACCACATAGTGACCAGCTCATTTAAACAGCACCTATTCACACATAGTGATTGGCTCAAGTATATATCACATATACACAATGTGAATAACTCATACATGCATCACATATACACAATGTGACTAGCTCATGCATGTAAAACATATAAACAATATGAATAACTCATGCATGTGTCAAATATACATAAAGTGACTAGCTCATGCATACAACATACATACACAATGTGAATAAATCATGCATACATCATATATACAAAATTTGATTCACTCGTGCAAGTGTCACATATACAAAATATTGCTAGCCCAAGCACACATCACATATACATAGTGTGATTAGCTCATGCACACAACACATATACACAATGTGACTAACTCATGCATGCATCACATATACATAGTGTGACTAATTCACATTTACCTAATGTTACTAACTTACACATGCATCACACATTCATAGTGTGACTGACTCATACACACATCATAGGTACACATACTAACTAGCTAGAAAAAAGGAAGAGGTTGCAACCTTACTGCAAGCATCCTCCCATTTACCTAGTTCACTAAGACATAAGCACTTAAGTACATCTAAGACAAAAAAAAAGGAATTTCAATGCATCCCACACTATGACATGGGTCCCATCATTTTTCCTTAGATCATTGCTAACTCTGGTAACAAGAAAAGCATCGCATACTACTTGTTGTCATCACTAGCAAGGGAACACGTGTAACAACACACAACACATGAGGCCATTAATACACATGTACACAATGATTGAATCACACATACATAGTAACCAATAGGCAGTAAGAAGTGAATGTGAACTACTGCATGCATCTTCCTAATACAAGTGGTTCACTAACACTTGCCCTTTAATTACATCCTAGCGAAAAAATGAATGTCAATGCATCTCATGCTACACCATAGGTTCCATCTTGTTTCCTAGTTCACTTCTGTTGATGCATAAATTTGTAGGTCTAATCCAGCAACAACATGGGAGGTTTCTGAGATGTGGGATTGACCCCAAAAACAACCTCTAGATTTTAAGGAAGCTGGCTCTTCCATTTTTCAAAGGGGATTTTGGAAAAAGGGGAAGAAAAACAAGATTACATATGCAATGAAATAAAATCTAACCCTATGGCGATGCGTCAGATTTAAAACTTAACCCAGTTTAGCACAGTGTCAAACCTTAAATAATTAACTAAAAAACAAAGAGTTGATAGGCATGATTAATAACTAGTTTGATAAACGGATTCAAGAAAGGCAAAGAAGTAGATAAATTAGAAACAAGAACAAAGTGTAGACTCAGATATGCATAGAACACTGTCTCTTATTTGAATGGAAGAATAAATTTACAAAGGCAAGATTCCTGCATAGAATAAACTATTACATTCTCATTTGAAAAGACACTGCTAAGGCAAAAGAAAAACATCTTCTTGCTGCTCTAATTCTCTAATCTGAAGGATATGTAGAACTCTGGAACTCTATGGAACTCCTTGTGTCAGATATGCCTTTATAGCTAAAAACCCAAGAAAATATATTCAACGGCCTCCAAAATCTGCAACTGAAAACTCATAAAATCTGCCCAAAATTTGTCAAAATAACTGACTTTGTAACTGATTCTGGAAGTGAAACTACAACTTAAATGGCAACTTCTTCGTAGATGGAAAATATCTTTGTTTCTATCTTTGGCCTGCATGAAAAGAAAAATACCCTCGTCATCTCCATCTTGCTTGCCAGTGAAAAATAAAATGGTTGTGTGAAATTAGGGCTGCATTTACCTTATGTAAGATAAGAGCCTTCATAAAATAAAACTTCAACTTCTCTCTAGAGGGACCCACCACTGATTTATAAGAAAAGATTCTTATATATTTTAAATCTGAGTTTAATCTCATGTAAAGACTCTTATGCAATTTTAAATAAAGCATTTAGCTTTATATGAAAGGGGCCCCACCATTTATTATGAGAGATTTTATTTAATAAAAGACTACTTCTTAAAACTCTCGTGACACATTTGCATTAATAAAATGAAATGAAACATTTTATTTTCTTCTCCTCGAGCTCAACCATGTGGTTGCATCCATGCTTTCCTTTGCCTCTCTTTACCTCTTGAGCCACGTGTATCACTTCCGCTTCTTTCTGAGTTGTTTTATTTACCTCCACTTCTGACATCTAGCAGCCTCTGCTACTTTCTTTATCTTCTCCTGTGAGCTGTTGATCTTCGATCAATCAGACGGTGACTGTGTGCTTTTGTGTTTCACTATGTCTCTATATCTGAGTGTTTCTTTCTCTAAACCAAATGCTACATATGGAGCTTCCATTGTACAGAGTAGTGCCTTGACTCTATTTTGTATTAGCATCATGTTTTTTAGATTTGGTGGTGATGATGGGCTTCATGGCTAAGAATTTTAATAGTGGATTCTTCATATTTATAGCAGTGCCTTGCTTTGTAATGGGTCAAGCCTTATAACTGGTTGCCACTTTGTTTCATGCTTAGAGTTGTTCTTCCTTTGAAAGGCCAAACCTCTGCTGAAATCAATGCCTTCATTGGAAAAACTGATCCTTATTATACTGGCGACCCTTGAATGTGATCTGCACTGATACTTGGTGGCGCTTTCTTCTCACGGCTTGTCATCTTTAAACTGCAGCTCAAATGCATTCCCTTATTAGAGGTTGCTCTATCTGAATGGTTTCTAACTTTTGGCTTTCCTTATATATCAGCATCATAACTCTTTTATATAGCCTACACATTACATAGAGCCTACCTTGATCATTCGATTGTTGTGCCCCTTATGATATGGCTGCTCATTGCTTATATGGTGTCATCCTTTTGTTGAAGGGGCCGCTTCTCTTATAGCTCTGGCTATGCATTTCATTAGAAGAAGGTGAAACTGAATTTGGTACCCTTCACTTTCACTGGTAGCATTTTGATCTCACATGTGCATACTTTCTATTAGGTGCACCATGATCTTTCACTTGCAATACCTTTCATATGTATGACTGTGCCATTATTGATATGGCTTGTGCTTTCATTTACTCGATGGAGGTTCATGACCTTATCACCTTGTCTAATGCTGAAGTGGATTAAATGCCTGTTGCACTATCCATATTCTATATACAGAGGTCAATTCTTGATGAGTAGCTGCGCCTTCATTGATATGTCATCTGATGTGCCTTGAAATTATACGATTCCCCTGATATGTGATTTTCAACAGTGGCTGCGTTGATTCCCTGGACTAAGCTTATCACTTTGCTAGCAAAGTCTTCTTTAGATCATGGCAATGAGTTTCCTTTTGTATGTGGCTGCATTTTTCTTCATATAGTGCCTCAGAAGTAGCTGCACATTTTCATTTCTAACGGTGCCTGAGCATTGCAATATTTGCAAGTAACATGGTCTATGAAGCTCACACTTTGCTAAGAGAGAGACCGATACCTTTGGCCTTGAATGAACGGCTCTTAAATTTCTGAAGGATTTGGTTTGATGGCGGTTGATTCTTGGCAGCACTTTGATCTTAGAGGTCGAGCCTCATATCCTTCATGCCTTTGCTTTTCTTGAGTTCTACCTTTCTGATGGTGGTTGATTGCCTTAATTTAATATACTATGTTGCACTTGAATATGATTGAGCATTACTACTCTAACAGTGTTCATTATTGAGAAATGATGTTCCATTTTATAACAGCATAAGGCCCTTACAAGCTACACCATTTTGATGGATAAGTTGATCCTCTCATTAAATTGAGCTAAGCCTTTGGAAAGCTTTATTTGATGGTGCCTATGAGTGGCAAGATGGTATCAATTCTTAGAGGCTGATCCTCTTTTCAAATTATGCTTCAGCTCTCAAATGACTAAGGACGCCATCCTATTGTACATTTCATTTCTATGCCGAACCATCATTTTTTAATGTTGAGAAAACCTTGACACTTGGTAACATTGAATAGAATAGTGTTACATACATGAGAATGAGAACCTTTATCTCAATGAGCCCGTTTATCACTGATTCAAGTACATTCTCTGATGAAGATTATATCAGGATTAAAGATGCTTATACTATTTTAGAAACTGTGCCTTACCATTCAGACACTTAATGACCTCATTTCTTCATGAATCCTTATTTTATATATGAAACTCAATGATTTTTTAAAGTTTCGAAATGGTGTAAACAATTGTCACCAGTTCTTGGCGACTGACTGGGCGAGTGGGCCTGCTCACTCTGAACCTCAGAATCTCTGAATTCGCAGGTTGGTGTCTTGTCTAGGGCATAGAGTCTAATATGCTAAAACAAACTAGCACCATTTGTAGAGACATCTATATCCAAAACTAATACACAACAAAAATTGGAACTGAACAGTGAATCTGAGACACTGAAGCGTGAATTTGAAACTTATGTTGAACAATGAAATACTCTGTAACTGAAACATGGCTGAACCACTGAGACCGAAGCTTTGATCTTTCATTCCATATATGCAGTTGAGATTTATTGAAAGATAACTAACTCAAACTGAAAACTAATGTTGATGCCAAAGCTTATTCTGAAAACTGGATCCAATTACTGATAACTGAAACACAGGGGAATATGCCCATTCACAGGGGTGGCAAAGTAACTGTCGGTATGGATGATTCTTCTCCAGTGAATCCACAACAAACTGATAATTGACTAGATAAAATGCATCAAGAAATAAAGCAAGAACTAGCACCTTTTGCCTCTATGTACTCCGGAGGCTCATCCTTGGTACCAAAATACTTTACGAGTAGATCTACATGCTGATCTTACTTCCACAGAGGGTGGGAAGGGAGAATCAAGCTTTGAAACTCATTACTCTATTTGCATTTGAAAGCTTATACTGATAGAGCTTCTTTAATGACCTTTCTTTCATGCTCTTCCATAGAATGATAACTCATGATAGTATTAAAACTAGGTGAGTAGGTGATAGAACAACTAAGAATAGTCTTGAACCTGATTGGGATTCCTTTATGAAAGAAGAAGGGGTTATGATGTGGCAACTCTTTATGCAATTGTCTACTTTTGCACATGTCTCTTTGTAACTTATCATCTTGAACCTTTCTTTTCACCTGTGGGTCTTCATCAAGAAGAAGAGAATATCCATTTTCAAAAATTGACAACAAATCAGCACAGGTATCTACCTCTGTTTCAAAATTTTCTCTATGATTATCTTCAAGAAGTCTTGCAAATGAACCTTGCACTTCCTCAATTGTAAGATCTCTTGCATCTAGTAGCTAATATCCTTATTGCAAAAGTGAGAACAAATCTTCATCTAGTTGCTCTCAATGCATACCTATGCTATCTTCTTCAAAATGTGAAACCTCGTGATTGAAATAAGAACACTCTGGGTTTGCAGATGCAAAAATCTCCTTTTCAACTTCCTCTTCAAGATGAGACACAGATTGTTCATCATCATTTACCCAGTACTTTTCAGCTTCTAGAAGTGTCACCTCATAAGCATCTTCTGAATCTGATTCATTTGTTATCTGAGTTTTTGAGTCACTCATTGTCATGGATACATGATGTTCAGGAACATAGAGACACATCGAATGAATAGGAGTCACCTTATTGCTTGCATTTTTATTTCTAAAACTTGATTCTTCTTGGATATCAAAATGGTAAAGAACCTAATCTGTGACCTCTATGGATTGATTTGCAGCTACAAAGGTTTGTAAAGGATAATTTTCAAGATAGCGGGATAGTCTCTTGGTATGAGGAAGGATTTCTTCTATAATCTAATCACACTGGTATTTTTGTTCATAAGGATCTTGAGGCATGACATTTGGATCATCATGGTATAGGTTTTGATATTTTAACTCATTCAGCTCATAGGAGAGGGTTTTTATAAGTTCTTTTACCTCCATCATCTCCTCATGATTCAGGAAATAAGTAGGGAGGGTGGGTGGACTAGAATAGGTATACATTTGACTATAAGAAAGAACTTGAGATAGGTTATCTACATCAGGCATTAGCTATTTTTCAGGCAGATGAGATAATTTTCCAGCCTCTATGAGGTTGTTTTCAGCCTTAATAGCAAGATCATATGACTGAGGAAGAGTTTCACCTCCTAAGGATTGGATCATCATAGAGATCTTAGGGTCTAAAGCCTTTAAATAATACAAGAATGCAAAGACTAGAGGAGATCTGATATCAACCAAAAAAAAATTCCATACCTTGTCAAATCTTGAATTGAAATCATGTATGGGCTCCATTGGATGCCTTTTGATAGTGATGAGGTTCTGGGTGAGAGTGCTGACATCTATTCTATCTTTGAACTAGTTATAGATGAGCCCACCAAGCTGATCCCATCTAGTAATCGAACCAGTTTGCAAGCTTTTGTACCATTCTTTTGCTTTGCCTTTGAGGGAGGGTGCCAGCAAAGAAGGGCATGATTCTCAATTGTGACATTGTGAACAACGCATAAATTGGCTATATCTTGAATGTGATCTATAGGAGAAACAGAGCCATCTCCAAGAAAATGAGGCAGTGCCTTCCAAGTTTTCTCAAGAACTTGATCCTACTGCTGAAGAACAAGAGGACTTGAATCCCAAGTCACAAAAGGTAGATCTCTTTGAATATTTAGATGCACATAGATACCAGGGGCTGCCATGGTCTACAGGAGCAAAGATTTGAGAAAGAGCCTCCAGTAGAGTCGCAAGATGGATGACTCATGCTCCTATGAGAAGATATTTATGTGATTTTCCATCAAAACCACAAAATGCAGGGCAAAGATTCAATGAAAACAAAGACCCAAGTCTTTGAATTTAGTCCCACTGGGCATGCCAAAAAAATGTTGATGCATAAATTTGTGGGTCTAATCCAGCAACAACATGGGAGGTTTTTGAGATGTGGATTGACCCTAGAAACAAATTCCAGATTTTAAGGAAGTTGGCTCTTCCACTTTTTAGAGGAGGTTTTAGAAAAAGGGGAAGAAAAATAAGATTACAGATGCAATGAAATAAAATCTAACCCTATGGCGATGCGCCAGATTTGAAACCTAACCCAGGTCAGCATAGTGTCAACCCTTAAATAATTAACTGAAAATCAAAGAGCTGATAGGCATGGTTAATAACTAGTTTGGTAAATGGATTCGACAAAGGTAAAGAAGCAGAGAAATTAGAAACAAGAACAAAGTGTAGACTCAGATATGCACAGAACACTATCTCTTATTTGAATGGAAGAATAAATTTACAAAGGTAAGATTGCTGCACAAAATAAACTATTACATTCTCATTTGAAAAAACACTGCTAAGGCAAAAGAAAAACATCTGCTTGTTGTTCAAATTCTCTGATCTGAAAGATATGTAGAACTTTGGAACTCTATGGAACTCCTTGTGTCGGATCTGCCTTTATAGCTAAAAACCCAAGAAAATATCTTCAATGGCCTCCAAAATCTGCAACTGAAAACTCATAAAATCTACCCAAAATCTGGAAAAATAACTGACTCTGTAACTAATTCTGGAACTGAAACTGCAACTTAAATGGTAACTTCTTCATAGCTAGAAAATATCTCTATTTCTATCTCTAGCCTGCATGAAAACAAAAATACCCCTGCCGTCTCCATCTTGCCTAGCGATGAAAAATAAAATGGTTCTATGAAATTAGGGTTGTATTTACCTTACGTAAGATAAGAGCCTTCATAAAATAAAACTTCAACTTCTCTCTAGAGCGACCCACCACTGATTTATAAGAAAAGATTCTTATATATTTTAAATCTGAGTTAAATCTCCTATAAGGACTCTTATGCAACTTTAAATAAAGCATTTAGCTTTATATGAAAGGGGCCCCACCATTTATTATGAGAGACTTTATTTAATAAAAGACTTTACTTCTTAAAACTCCCATGACACATTTGCATTAATAAAATGAAATGAAACATTTTATTTTCCTCTCCTCAGGCTCAACCACGTGGTTGCATCTATGCTTTCCTTTGCCTCTCTCTCTATCGCTTGAGCCACGTGTATCACTTCCGCTTCTTTCTGAGTTGCTTTATTTATCTCTGCTTCTGACATTTGGCAGCCTCCACTACTTTATTTATCTGCTCCTGAAAGCTGTTGATCTCCAATCAATCAGACGGTGACTGTGTGCTTCTATGTTTCACTGTGTCTCTATATTTGAGTGTTTCTTTCTCTAAATCAAATGCTACATATGGAGCTTCCATTATACAGAGCAGTTCCTTGACTCCATTTTCTAGATTTTGTGGTGATGATGGGCTTCATGGATGAGAATTTTAATAGCAGATTCTTCATATTTATAGCAATGCGTTGCTTTGTACCGGTTTAAGCCTTATAACTACCCACCACTCTATTTCATGCTTAGAGTCGCTCCTCCTTTGAAAGGCCAAACCTCTACTAAAAGCAATGCCTTCATTGGAAAAATTGATCCTTATTATACTGGCAATCTATGAATGTGATTTGTACTGATACTTGGTGGTGCTTTCTTTTCACGGCTTGTCATCTTTAAACTGTAGGTCAAATGTGTTCCCTTATTAGAGGTTGCTCTATCTGAATGGTTTCTAACTTGTGGCTTTCCTTATATATTAGCATCATAACTCTTTTATATAGCCTACACATTACATAGAGGATGCCTTGATCATTCAATTGTTGTGTCCCTTATGATATGGCTGCTTATTGCTTATATCGTGTCATTCTTTTGTTGAATGGGTTGCTTCTCTTATGGCTCTAGCTATGTATTTCATTAGAAGGAGGTGAAACTGAATGTGGCACCCTTCACTTTCACTGGCAGTGCTTTGATCTTACTTTTGAATACTTTCTATTAGATGCACCATGATCTTTCACTTGCAATACCTTCCATATGTATGACTGCGCCATTATTGATATGGCATGTACTTTCATTTACTCAATGGAGGTTCATGACCTTATCACCTAGTCTTATGCTGAAGCTGATCAAATGTCTGTTGTACTAGCCATATTCCATATACATAGGTCACTTCTTGATGAATAGTTTCACCTTCATTGATATGTCATCTAATGTGCCTTATCATTATACGATTCCCCTGATATGTGATATTCAACAGTGGCTGCGTTGATTCCCTGGACTAAGCTTATCACGTTTCTAGCAGAGTCTTCTTTAGATCATGGCAATGAGGTTCCTTTTGTATGTGGCTGCATTTTTCTTCATATAGTGCCTCAAAAGTAGCCACACCTTTTCATTTCTAACAGTGCCTGAGCATTGCAATATTTGCAAGTAACATGGTCTATGAAGCTCACACTTTGCTAAGAGAGACCAATACCTTTGGCCTTGAATGAACGACTCTTAAGTTTCTGAAGGATTTGGTTTGATGGTGGCTGATTCTTGGTAGCACTTTGATCTTAGAGGTCGAGCCTCATATGCTTCATGCCTTTGCTTTTCTTGAGTTCTACCTTTCCAATGGTGGCTGAGCACCTTGATTTAATATACTATATTACACTTGAATATGACTAAGCATTACTACTTTAGCAGTGTTCATTATTGAGAAATGACGTGCCATTTTATAATAGCATAAGGCCCTTACAAGCTGCACCATTTTGATGGATAAGCCAATCCTCTCATTAAATTGAGCTAAGCCTTTGGAAATCTTTATTTGACGGTGTCTTTGAGTGGCAAGATGGTATCAATTCTCAGAGGCCGATCCTCTTTTCAAATTATGCTAACTCTCAAATGACTGAGGATGTCATCCTATTATACATTTCATTGCTATGCCGAACCATCATTGTTTAATGTTGAGAGAACCTTGACACTTGGCAACATTGAATAGGACAGTGTTACATACATGAGAATGAGAACCTTTATCTCAATGAGCCCGTTTATCACTAATTCAAGTACATTCTATGATGAAGATTCTATCAGGATTGAAGATGCTTATACTATTTTAGAAACTGTGCCTTACCATTTGGACAATTAATGACTTTAGTTCTTCATGAATCCTTATTTTATATATGAAACTCAATGATTTTCTAGAGTTTTAAAATGGTGCAAAAAATTGTCACCAACTTCCAACTATGATGATAGGCAAGCATCCCATACTACTTGTTGTCATCACTGGCTAAGGTGTAAGTGTAACATAAAGCACATGAGGCCATTAATAAGATTTCTATACTCCACTAAACCTTTTGAGTTAGTGGATCTTGACATCTATTGCCTCCATACCATTAGTGAAAGTTAGTCTAATCTAGTATGGGGTAGCTCCTAGCATTTACCATCTATATGGTACTAGTGAAAGTCATATAATCCCTATCATATTGTGGGTAGCTCCTGACATCTGTCACTTGCATAGTAATGGTGACAACAAACTAATCCAATCTTTTATCATAACATGGATAGCTCCCAACATCCTTCATCTCTATGCTACTAGTGAAATATTGATAATCCTAAGATGTGGTAGATAACACCTAGCATCTATCACGTACACGATATTGGTGACAATTAGCTATCTACACCTATATCAAAATCAGATCTGATATTTGGGGTCATCTTATAGCTAGGTACATAATCAAGGTATCACAAGGATTCACAAATATTGGTTAGCTTTAGTTAGTTACATGCCATATAAAGTGAACCATAAATCTATACACGTGGTGTTAT
Source organism: Cunninghamia lanceolata (assembly GCA_027924645.1). Classification (NCBI taxonomy): domain Eukaryota; kingdom Viridiplantae; phylum Streptophyta; class Pinopsida; order Cupressales; family Cupressaceae; genus Cunninghamia; species Cunninghamia lanceolata. Next base: position 6,568,840 of record BSBN01000119.1, on the reverse strand, counting down.
AGGTCTATGGGTCTAAATTAGTGGTCAACACACAAGTAACACATTGAACCCACATGAGTTGGCTTCTATCTAGTCACATATACATAAATAAATTAAAAAACTCATAAAGTAATCAAAGTGCATTAACTTCATTCAATTGTTACTCTAAAACACATTATTTATTAGACATAAATCAAACCCATAGTAGTAATATTAAGCAATATACTACTTCTGAGTAAATAATAGTTTTATACATTGCCAATCATAAATCTTATCACACATTTATCCAACAGACATATATAAAGACCACAACACCCTACCATATTTGGTAATACTTATTGTTAATTCCCATAGTTAGCAAAGTGAGTCACAAGGAACTTTGTCCTAAACCCAACACATATATAGGCACATATTTAGAGTGGGTAATTCCTCTATAAAGATTAAGAGTTGTTCCCACTATAAGAACATATTAGCTTAATTTAGTGCCATCATCAAATGCAAAGTTAGTAGGTTTCAACTCATACATAGCCATGGCATGGCCAATTTATCATGTCCTTATTTTTTAGAAGAATAGACTATATTAGTGTCTTGAGGCTAATCTATACCTGTGTATACTTAACACAGAACCAAGACAAAATGGCATATTGTTTAGTACATAAAACTTTACCAATTTTAGTTTAGACAAGTCTAGAGGAATTATCATATAGGCACATCAAAGACAAACCATGAAGATGGTGACTCTAAGAGTTCATCCAATATTGGATTAGATTTTGGAGAGCCAAACCCAACAAACCTTGAAGTAGATAAGTTGTATGATGATGGATTGCCTTTCATTAGCTCAAACATATATAGTGGGGACATATTAATTGGAAAGATGATTTTACAACCATCTGATGTAATTTCAGCCTCAAGATGAAGTATACTGAAGATGTAATGTTAATCAAGTTTAGGAACACCCCAAACTTTGGAGCTATTCCCTAAAACCCTCCCATATGGACTTGGGTCATAGGGGCATCATCTGCCCAAGGATTTCATACATACTTGTTTCCAAATGGGATCAAAGTCCCCTATATTTCTCCTAAGAATTTAACTATTAGGATGAGAAGTTCACTTTTCCAAGTTAAGATAACTTATACAAATACTAGCCACAACAATTTTATCACATACATCAGCAAGGTTCAACCCTCAAGGATTCCTAACCTTGACATATAGTTTCCCTAAAGAAACCAATGATAAGCTTAACCAAGGGAAATCATGTAAACAAAACAAAACCCACACACATGCACACACAAAGATATATATATATATATATATATATATATATATATATATATATATATATATATATATATATATATATATATATATATATATATAATTTTAGACCTAATGAATTAGTTCAAAATATGTTAATACGACACATTATAATGAATAAGGTTTCATAACTATCTCTACATACAATGGTTCTGATTGTCAACAATATAAATATAATTAGCTAAGCCTTAAAATATCACCCATCATAAATGACATACTTTAGACAATAGTGTCTTATAAGGACAAACTATCCAAATCAAATCCATACACAAAAATTATGTATAACAACATAGTCAATATAAAATAAGGGCGGATGCAAGAATTTGTGTCCAATTTTAATGGAAGTTTCATAAGGGAAAAAATCCTAATAGGAATGGGTATGAATTTCATAAAAAACACATGTACGCATTTAGGAATGAGAGCTCAAACCTAAATTCCCACCCATATAAAACAAGTACCTATTTTGGTTTGGGCTCTCATTTCTAAATGGGTACCTATTAGTAACGTGTACTCATTAGAAACACTTTCCCATTTTGAAAATCTAAAATTGGGATGACAATGGATATAATTGAAATGGGTACCCATTACAAAACTGGTGCCCATTTCATTTTTGAATGTGTACCCATTATTTTTTAGAATAGATACGTGTTTCAAAGTGGGTGCATGTTCCATAAAATTTTAAGTTTGAAACCTAAAGGTTTTCTTTAGTTTAAGGCTTGGAAGAGGCTTGGAAACGCAACCCTTGGTCTTGGACTTGCAAGTACAATGTCATGTTATTAGAAAGAGTAAAAACTAACATTAGCAATATGGCTTATGGCTTTTTTTTAGAATTTTTGGACCAAATTAAAACCCATTATCGATGAAAATGTCTAGTTTTCAAATATGTAATTTTTTTAACCATTGGACATAATTTTCTATTTATAAATTATTTTTTAAACAAAGGGACTCATAAATTTGAAATGACATATATTACTATTTTTTTAATAACTTTTGATTTTAATTTTTTTTCTTTTTTAAATTATGTCTGACCAATCTATACATCACTCTCTACATGATGGAAAAAAATCATTTTATGATTAGTTTAGCTCAAATTATGTTGATCGTACATGAGGGGTTTTAAAATACACAAATTAGGGTCAATAAAAAATTAATTAAAAATTTTATTTATTAAAAAAATTTAAAAAATATCCTAAGCAAACTTCAACATCATATAGATCTTTGCACAAAAGGAATTAGAAAATAATTTCATTTAAGTGAAATTATTTTTTTTGTACACGTGCATGTTTTGACCCAAAACATACTATTTTCAAAAGGCCACTTTTGTACATCCTATACAAAACCAACTTTTATCATTTGAGTATTAGAATAAATTACATATTTGAAAACTAGATATAAAATCCTACATTTAATATTTTACATCATGTTAATATTCTATGTGTAAGTGCTTCAAATTTTTACTCCAACTATGACAAACTTTGATTTTCAAGAAAAAGACTTCCAATTTTTGGCCAAAAAGTGGAAGCAATTTCTTGCACTCACCCATAAGTCCAAACATATTGTAGCATAGGACAGCAGTAGCCAAAACATCTTCATAATGCAATAATTATGCAAGCCTTGATGTGGATCCACATGATGTCCTATAATAATATGATTAAGTGGTATTAATGACACCCTTCTTGATCAAAAACACAACATGCATCTAAAAGGCCATATGACAATCATATAAACTTTAAAAGATATACAACAATAAATATAAACTTTCTTTAAAGATGATCGATACCCACATCATACTCAAGACAATTAGCAAAACTATATCCATTAGATCATCATATGAAGATGTACAGTCAATAATATTATTAATAATAATATCCTCAACCTTTTGGTTTCAATTACCATATGGTGCAACCCAATATTCTTATGATAGTCTAAATCATGGTCTACATAGTATTTACACTTTCCATTTATATTACATATGACCTTAATGGTTAGTAGTAAGTGATTCCATATAGCAGCTCAATAGGTTTGCAACTCAACCCATATACTTAGATTTCAACAGTCAAAAGATTTAGAAACATCATAAACTCGCATCATATCTTTCAAAATACATCATGTGACTAGTGAGAAACCACACAATAATATAGGTACAAGGCTAAAGAATAATCCTCACAATTTAGTACCCATTATGTATGAACTCTTCTTATTTCAAGCATTTTTAAGGATGGAAGTCATAAGGGCATCAAGCCTCATGTCAATTAATAATTCACAATGAGTTAAATTCATCACAAGGTTTCTTGAATTTTAATAGCTACAAGATAACATATTAGCCCCTATATATATATATATATATATATATATATATATATATATATATATATATATATATATATATATATATATATATATATATATATATATTACTACTTAGAGATTCCTACACCTTTGACATGCACAATAATGGATATTAATAATATAACAATGTTTTTCCCAACTATAATGATATTAAGAAAGGTTAATTTCAGCAAGGACCACATAGAGGAATTAAAGGATATAAATTTTGTCACAATCTTTTTAAGACAAAACTAACCTTCATGGCCCCAACCCTGGTCATATAGAAGATCTTTTAGTGTATTAATAATATTAATGATATGATAAGAAGTAGGAACTCTTTCCACTATTGTACAAGATAATTATAGTCAACAAGGTTATTCATAACCCAAAATCCATAATTGGTAATGCATATAATATTGTGTTGCTACAATTAATCCTTTCTACTCATAGAACCAACTATATTCTTATTAACTCAAAACCATACCATTCATTATTTTACCAAGCCAAAACAGAATTATGCAACACTACGGAGAGTTGAATATTAGGTCACTAATATGCCATCAATCTAACCATTACACCCTACATCTACTCACAACATAGCATGTGGGTATCTTTTTGTATACTACACAAAGTAATTATCAAGTCATTATGCCAAGGATAGATAAAACAAAATGTAACCGAGCAACTATTTGAACTTTGGCATTATAATTATAATCACTAGAGTAAATTTCTAGGCTTATATTATTGTCCCCATTGATGTTATTAATTTTAGTCAAGTAAAATAAGTAAAATAGCATCTTATCCAAGAGAAGGGGTAAAGAATCCAATATTTCTCTTGGATCAAATTTACCTTCTCAATCAACATACTCAGCAATGTTATTCAACCATCTTTCTTATAGGAGTATCTTGGAATAGCTTATATAATATTATCCTTCCCATTTCTAACAATTTTAACTTAGTCCTATGCCAAGGTAAGATCACACAAACTATAATGGTTTCTTCAATGGTTATAGAACTAAAGAGAGGTGATATTAATGTTGCAAAGATGGTTGCACATTGCATCAAAAGATCAACCTGTTAATGTCTGATATAACCACTAGAGTTAATGAGTCCATGGGAGGCAGTTAAGCCTTGTCCCGAACCCAAGCGATGTGTTGCACAACACAAGGAGACCAAGGGCACACACCTTGCAACAATCCCCCCAATGCAAGTGAGGGGTTCAAACCCGTGACCAGGGTCTAATACCAATTGTTGTAAAGATGGTTGCATTGCACCAAAAGATTGACCTGTTAATGCCCGATACAACCGCCAGAGTTAATGAATCCATGGGAGGCAATTAAGCCTTGTCATGAACCCAAGTGTTGCACTACACAGCACAAGGAGACCAAGGGCACACACCTTGCAACAATTAAGAGTTGGTTCTTTAAATCTTATTTTTATACATGTAATGACTTTTGAGAAAAGAATGAAATATTGTCTCAACACCCATCATATAGTTTAGTCTTTAGACAGTGCATAAGTGAATTTATTATCCATTGTGGTTTCACATAACTAATAGTAGTGTCCTAGCTTTTGCATCTCACTTGGGACTATATGTAATTTATAAAAATAATAAACATTTAACACATATACTATGAAATCGTTTAGTTTTGGCACACCTATATACGAGAGCATTTGGAGTGTACTCAAATCTATGGATGAATTTGAAGATATTTCTAATATAGGCACTGAAATATGCTTTGTTGCCTCTCACTTAACTTTCTCCCTTTCTTCTCTCAAAATGCAGTAGATATGAACCCAACTCTGTTGTGTACTTTTAGGATGAGACAAGTGGATGTGTGCCATAGCTAAAAATGTCTATCCCTAAAGTACATAATAGTGCTCATTCCAAGTAAGTACAAAAAATTATATAATGGTGCCAAAGACAATATGCTCACAAATTGATTTTCCAATCCCATCCTCAATAATAACTACTAGGTCCATTGTAATTTCCTTGTCCAAAACTACATCAAACATGGAAGAGGAATGAATGTGGCCATAGATTTCCTACAAAGTTACCACATTTCCCATGAGCTCACACTTAGACAACTAATATGAAGACTCTTCTTTAGTGTAAGATTTGGCTAAAAAGCCACCCAAGAATGCAAATGAATGAAGGAAAGTATAGCTAGAAATCAACAATGAGAAAGAATTAACTATATTTTGCTCAAGAGAATGCAAAGAATACAATGAAATGAGATGCTCATATGAGAAAAATTGTTAGGTATATATAGGATTTACCATCCAAGAGACTAAAAACACTACCAATGTGGGATAAAGTGAAAAAGTCCCTAAGAAAACTTAACCTAGTGTGAAGAGAGCTAAAGTGGAGAATAGCTAGGAAAAAACCAAATAGATAAAGAACATTTTTCACACTAACACCCCCCCCCAAGTGAAAATTAGGGGGAAATGGAAACAAAGATGCAAAGATGGGTCCTGACAACTAGGCCTGATGAGGTACCCATGTACAAAAGATCCCGTCAAACAAAAAGGAGAAAACCTAGTGGGGAAAAACTTCCCCCATGAGAGGATGAAGTAAGAGGGGTTAAGTAACCCCCCCAAAAGAAATATCTTGCTTCCCCAAGAGAGACCAAAGATGAACATACTTTCTCTCAGTGAATGGTTTGGTGAAGATATCTACAACCTACTCTAATGTAGGACAATACCGTAAATTGATGATCTACTCCTAAATCAACTCCCTGAGAAAATGCATGTGGATCTTGATGTGTCTGGTCTACTGATGATGAACTAGGTTCTTCAAGATCTGGATTTCCCTCTTGTTGTCACATTAGATGACTGATGGCTCTTGAAAAGTGATGCCAAGTTCAGTGAGAATATTCTAAAGCCAAATAGCCTCAGTGGTAGCATTGACAGTCCCCCATACTCATCCTTAGTCAAAGAAAGAGCAATGGCATGATGCTTCTTGCTCTGCCAGCAAATGGGACTAAAATCAAGGTGAAAACTATTTCCAAAAGAGGACTTGCAATCATCAAGATCACCAGCCCAGTCAAAATCTATGTATCAAATCAAGTTTGAACCTGTACCTACTATATAGTAAATCTTGTACATATGAGTGCCCTGTATGTAGTGCAAGATGCACTTAGTAGCCTTCTAGTGAAGCTCATGTGGCTCCATTAAGAAGCATGAAACAATCCCAAATACAAATCAAATGTCAGGGTGAGTATGTGTCAAGTAGATGAGGCTAAAAACAAGATGACAATACAAAGGGCATCAATTGGTGGTGTGGAACACTTCGCCTCAAGATTGACTCCAGACATAAGGGAGTCGGTGTAGGCTTACAATCAGTCATGTGAAAATGACCTAGAAGATCAAGAGCATACTTGGGCTATGCAAGAGAGATCTTGGAAGAGGTTTGGGTGATCTCAATCCTTATAAAGTAGTGAAAAAAACCCCAATCAGTCATGGAAAATCTATTGTGCAAAGCAGTCTTGACACTCACAATGATGGATGAGGTGCTCCCAGTGACAATCAAGTCATCAACATAGAGAGGAAAGAAAAGAAGAGCATCCTCCTATCTCAAGATGTAGACATTCAAATCTAAGTTGCATCTGGGGAACCCAAATGAGAGAAGAAAGGAGTCCATCCTGGCATACCAAGCCCGTGGGCCCTATTTGAGGCTACAGAGAGACTTCCTCGATCTACAAAAAATTGAAGAATACTAAACAAATACCTATGGGTACTCCATGTAATTCTCCTCATGTAGATCCCCATGAATAAATGCACTCTTCACATCCATTTAATGTGCATCCTAACCTTGACCCGAAACAATAGAAAGTATTAGGTGAATGGAGTTCATTTTGGTGATAGGGGCAAAGATCTCAATGTAGTCAACCAGAAACTTGCGAGAAAATTTTGGCCAGAAGCCATGCTTTGGACTTGTCAATTGATCCATCCACTACAAATTTGGCTCGATAGAGCCACTTACACCAAACTAGTTTTCTTCCCTTAGGAAGTGGAAGAAGATCCCAAGTTTTGTTCCAAATCAATGAGTTGTACTCTTCCTCCATTGTTGAATCCCACTCAGCAATACTTGGTGCTTCATGAAAGGACTGTGGTTTTGAAGCTGTGGCAATGTAGCAATGTAGTATATCCTAGTGTTGTGACTAAGTCCTCCGAGTATCTGATGGATCCCCAACAAGAGTGCATGTAGATTCAAGTGTCTAACAAGCCGAGTGAGGCATGGTAGGGGATGGAGGAGGCAAATCCTTAGCCTTAAAATCTGAACTCTATGAAGAGGAGGATGAAGCTTCGTGATCAACTCTATGCGTAGAGGTAGATGGAGGAAAATACTCAGAGTCACTATTCGAACTCTATTGTGGAGGAAGAAAGATGAGAGGATGAGCTAGGATCTATCTTTCCTCAAATTGCACACTTCACTCAATGAAGAGATCATGTGTATTAGGATCCAAGAGTCGATATCCTTTGACACCATTAGGGTAAGCAACAAATATGCAAGGCTGACTCTGAGGTTCCAAGGCCTTGTGCTTCTCCAAAGGACTGTGTGCCCATGGTGGGGAGCCCAAAACTTAGAAGTTCCACACAACAAGTTTCCTTCCACACCATGCTTCAAATGGAGTGATGCCCATCAATGCCTTATGTGAAACTCTATTCCAGATGTGAGTGGCACAATTCATAACTTGCACCCAATATTCTAGTGCAAGGAAGCATGTGTTGATCATCCAACTAGCCATCTCTTTTAGGGACCTCTTTTTCCTCTCTGCCACAGCCTTCTATTGAGGAGTATAGGAAACAATATGCCAAAAATCAATCCCTTCAAGAGTGAAAAATTGTTCAAAGCGGTGGTCCACATATTCTCTACCATTTTTAATGTGGAGAATCTTGACAACCTTTCCATATTGTTTCCTAGCACGAGCCTTGAACTCCTAAAATTTATCAAAATCTTCTCCTTTCTACCAAAGAAAGTAGACCCATTTTTATTTGGAATAGTCATTAGTGAAAGCAAACAAGCAGCAAGCCTTTCTAAAAGAAAAGGAAGGAAATGGACCTACCACATTACTGTGAACTAGAGCAAGGACTTTTGTTGCCCTCCAAGCCTTCCCTTTTTTGAACTTGTCATCAAGATGTTTACCCAAGACACAAGACAAAAAAACTTCATCTTAGAAACTGATCCAAGGAAGACTTGTGACCATATCCTATGTGCTAAGTTGTTGAAGATAACAAAAGTTGAGATGGCCAAACCACTCATGCCATAGTTTGTTCACAGAATTTGAATGGGTGAGCAAAGTAGTAGAATGTGAATCAGCTACAAGATGAGAGAAAGCATACAATCGAGACTCATGATTAGCCTTACCAACTACAAGAAGTGTATTATCTTCAAGATCCCTGATGGTGACAGAATCTAGAGTGAACTCAACTTTTCTTTCATTCTAGGTGATCTAGTAGACAGAGAAAAGGTTGGCAGATAGATTAGGAGCATAAAGAACATCCTCAAATGTACCAATGCCAACATCAACAAAACCTTTCTTGATGACATATAAAGGAGAGTCATCCACAATTAGAATGTGGAGCACAAAATAAGGCTCCAACAAAGAAAATTATTCTCTAATAGAACCCATGTGATGTGATGCACTTGAGTCAAGAATCCACTCAACTAAAGAATCTACAGTAACAACAAGTGTAGTTTCTTTCCCTTTCCTTGATTTGGAAGGAGTAGAGGATGACTAAGCAACAGAAGAAGGAAGATTAATGTTGTTCTTTTTCAAAAGATGATTTAGCTCATTGATCTGATTCTTGTGAAAATAATTTTCCTTATGATCAACCTTCTTGCAGTAACTATAAGTTGGTCTTTCATTCTTCTGAGAGTGCCCATTTAAATAAGAGGAATTAGACGATGATTGTGCTTGATCTTCCTATGACTTCTTCTTGGACTTCTTTTGTTTCTTGTTAGGTTTCCCTAACTCTTTCTGTCCCTTTGGTCGACTAGAAAACAAAGCATAAGACTAAGATGGCTTAAGGAGACCCATGGAAAGAAGCTTCCCTTGTTCATGCATCAACATTTTAGAAAAGGAAGCAAAAGAAGGAATTGTGACATGCAGATCCCATAGTCAACCTATGAGTGTGAAAGCTAGAAACAAATTCAACATATTCAGGTCCAAGTGTAGTGAGAGTAGTTAAGATAAGTTGTATGTCTTTTTTCTCAATGCCACATGATTTACATTTTTCTTTTAGGTCATTAACCTTTCTTACATAATCCTAGATGTTCTCAAAAGATTTAGGATCAAGACTCAATAGTTCATTATCAAGTTGATATCCCCTAACTTCATTAGTTGTACCATATAAAGTTTTCAATTTGTCCCATACATCATGTGAATTTGTGCATCCATCAAGTTGAAACACAACGTCAAGCGAAACTAAACTCCTAAGACAACCAAGATCTTTTGTTTGTTCAATCATCTAGAGTACCTTTTCCTTAGCATATGTGGGTTTAGTTAAAAAATTTCAATATAAGATGTATAGCCTTGTTACATTAAGGCATTCCATGCATTTTGATTCCATGTGTTGTAGTTATATGGTGTTAGCAATGGAAACTTAAAGTGACCCATTGCAAAGGAAAAGAGATCACAAGAAAAAAGAGATGCATAGGCACAAAGACACCAAGAGACCCCCCCCAAATCACTAAATCAAAGAAGCACCCCAAAGTAATATGATTTGACACTTTATATTTAGTGTAGTTACAATTTCCACTAGAAAAAAACATTGAGTGGACTTGACTTTAATGCTTTTTTCAAATCCTCAAAGATGAGTATATGTTGAAAGTACAATTTTGGCACAATGCCAAGTGAAATTAATAACACCACTATAAAGTACACAAAAAATCATGTGCACTTTCAAAAAATGATTCCTTGATCCGAGGTCGTATGCAAAAGATATGAAGGTTTGAAGTTCCCAAAATGAGAATTATGCAAGTCTCCTATGAGAATCTATGATATCAGGAAAATCGTGCACCAAAATTAGAAACCATCTACACTAGTGTAGAGAGCACAAAAAGTTAGACTAAATAAAAATGGAGGTCCTAAGACCAAGTTACGAGCCTCCGAAGTTTGCCTTAAAAAACTAAAACTGCAATGAGAGGGGGCCTAGTTTGAAAAAGACTCCTTAGCCAAATTTGGCAGAACTTCTACCAGATTTGGTAGTGCCACCAAGTATAGAAACTCACCAAATAAATTAAACTTACGCTAGTTTAGAAAACCTCCATACAAGATTAGACCTCTGTTAAAAATAGTGCCGCAAAATAGAGGTACTACCAAATGTGGCAGGATCTTCCAAATGTAAGGTGACTGCTAAATATAGTGCAGGGTTAAATGGTTGAACCATAGTTTGTACAAAGGCCAAGGTACAATTTTAAATTATTAAAAATTTTGAAAAAATGCTTCAAGGTGTCGATATGCAGAGAGGGTCAGGAGCTAAGGGGTACACCCGGACCCTACAATGGGTCACATCCTCAAGAATAGCACGAGGCCAAAATTTGGGACTCTCACAAGTAGCACACAGGGGTACCTGACACATGTACCATGTACAGGCCTGCACAAGGGTAAATCCCCTTTTCAAATTTTTAATTTTTGTTATAAACTTGTACAATGATTTTGATAAAAGAAAACTACGAGTTTTTTTATAGTATATATTTTTTTAAAATTTGAGAAATATTTAAAGATATGTTCATTGTTTTGAAATACCTCCTTGAAATACATGTTGGGGGTCGTATGACTGCTTGGGCAAAAAAATTGTACCTCTCCAAACAACTTTGCCCCAAATCGATGATTGGATAGTTGATCTTAGGGTTTTCAAGCCTTTTGAATGCAATGGTAGGGTTGAATTTGACCCAAAATGCTCTGAAATGGGGACTCCTTGTTGGATCTAGCAACAAACCTCCAGCTTCAAACCCTTGTAGATCTAGCCTCTGGTGTCCAACTAGGATAAAATGAAAGGCAAATCTAACTATCTCAGTTGCTCTAGACTCAATGATGAGCTCAAAATGTCTCTAGGACTTGATCCAAAAAAACTTGCAACTAGCAAGTTAAAATAAGAACCTCCTAGAAACTAGTATTTTCTCCACACTTTTTTAACTCTCCAGATCATCTGAGGATGTAAGAGAAGATCATACTCATGTGCTTCCAAAAACAACTCTACACTTCTATATTTCTAAAAAATAGCTAACCCACAACTCACAACCGCTCTGATACCGTGTAAGATTTGGCCGAAAAGCCACCCAAGAATGCAAATGAATGAAGGAAAGCAAAGACAGAAATCAACAATGAGCAAGAATAAATTGTATTCTACTCAAGAGAATACAAAGGATACAATAAAATGAGATGCTCATATGAGAGTGATGGGTGGCTATATATAGGATTTACCACCCAAGAGACTAAAACACTACCAATGAGGGATAAAGTGAAAAAGTCCCTAAGTAAACTTAACCTAGTGTGAAGAGAGATAAAGTGGAGAACTGGCCAAGAAAGAACTAGATAGATAAAGAACCTTTTTTACACTAACATTTAGATATTGCTTCTGCTTCCACTTCTACTTCTTTCTCTTGAACAACCATTTGCAATTATGTTGTTGTTTCTATTTCTATAGATTGCAACTCATTACAAATTCCAACCTAACCATGCAAGCTATATATGACTTTCTTCACACAACCCTATTATAAAAGGAATTTCTTAGCTCCAAATAAAAAATAGAGAGCTTTGGAATAACTGCAATCCTCCTAAAAATTTGCAAACTAGAATCAATAATCTCTCACCCTCGCTACTCAATCAAAACACCCCTCTCAAGTTATAAATTGACCACATAAAGAAGGCAACAAAGACATTGAAGAAGCTTAAAAACTTAACTACTTGTGCAAACTACAAACAAGTGTTATGCTTCTATCTTTGATTAGATCCTATAGGAATGCAAACCAAAAATCTTATACCTTCCTTGATATATAGATGTGCTCCTAGTGATTTTTGATGAAGGGTGAATGTTGGTTTCTCTTGATCCCTATAGCATGCCTTTGCTCTCCAAGATGACTTGAGAATAGCTTGAGAGGGTGTTAATTTATATATTTTTTTATAGGGAGAATCAATGGTTGAGATTGATCATTGATTTAGAAGATCAATGGTTGAGAATGATTGAGTGAAAATAATGAATGACAGGCATCCAAGTGGCACCTTGTGGTTGATGCACATGATGAGGCATGGATTGAGATTATTTGGATGGATAGGATTTTTTATGAAAATATGAAGGGTGAGGATTAAAAGGTACCTTTCAAAAGCTTGTGTAATCTCTCACATATGTGTGAGAAGGGTGTGATTATGACAAATTTTAGTATGTATCTCATACATGTGTCAGAAACCTAGGGATGAGTGATTGTGACAAGTGGGACTTCTCAAACATGAGTGAGAATCGCATGAGTCACATGTGTAAAATGGAGGGTGGAGATTTTTTAGTTTGAATGGATGCACAAGATTTGCTAAGAGGATTTATTGAGTTATGTGCAAGTGATTAATTAGTCAAATAAACATGATTTTTTTATTTAATTAATGAAGAGGAAAAAAATGGATGAATTAAATAAATGTTGGCTATTTATTAATTTGGGGGGAATAGACATACGAATTAGTGATTTAATTAATTAAATGATTTATTTAATTAAATGTTGGAACATTATCTAAGAAGTGTTGAAATGATTAATTAAGTAAATAAATGATGAGAATTATTTAATTAATGTTGGGAAGATGATCAAATGGGTTAATTAAATATAAGTAATTTATTCAATTAACGTTGTATAAGATAGATGAAGGATGTGGTCAGATTCAGGTGTCTACAAACATCATAGAGGAGAGGTATGCCCATTTCCTCATCTTTCCATTATAAATCCAAAAAGAAATCCCTTATAAAAGTTATTGATCAAGCTCCATAAATTTCACCAAACTTCTATCAAATCCATTTGCAATTCCCTACCACCCATGCCATCCACCAAACTTATTTCCAATAACTTTGATGCTTTACTAGATGTCCATACTGTGTTCCCAAGTTTGCCACCTATGGTGTCATAACTCCTTTAATATTTTTTCCACCCCCTCAACTTTTAACTATTCTTATTTATTCTCGTTTATTAACATATGCTTATTGTAAGGATGTAAAAATTTCCTCCATCATTAAATCAAGAGACTAATACCAATTTATATGGCTTAAACTAAAATTACCTATTCTTTAACTCGATATGTCATAATGTTTAATATACATAATCTAATGATTAATTAGAACTATTCTATATGGTGGCCCATGCTATTATTTACATCATTCACCATCAATATTTTAGCAAGAAAAGGCATTGATATCTAAATTTTCCCCTCAATATTTTATGTGAGAATGTAGTAGTAAAAGTGATATAGTATTAGGAAAAAGGAGTCCACCCACCCTAATATATATATATATATTTTTTAATAAAGAATTAAATTAGTAAGGACATATATTAAATGTCTATTTAGCATATGTTGATAGTGATGTTAATCATTGCCAACATAGTGTTAAAAACATTCTATTCAACAATATAATTGGTGAGCTCTACTTTTATGATTAACATTCTATTAAGTAGTAATCTCACTAAATTACATTATAAATAATTCCATTAACAAAAGCTAAATGTTTAAACAATCTTTCAAACTATGTCAATGATTTATATATATCAAGAGGTCATAATACATTTATAAGGCTTGGAAGACCCTTATACCTAGTTTGTTTCTTTTTAAATAAATTTAGGAGCATTTGAAATCTAAACGTAAATTAAGGGATGCTTTACTCTGAGAAAGATACAACAATAGAAATCATTTTGAAGCAAACCCCAAAATCTAGAACACAAACAAATGACATGAAAATTTACATTTGGATATTGATACCTTCAATAGTGATAATCAATCTATAAGTTTCTACTCTACATACACCACATAAAATAACTTTTGGTTAAGTTATTATGTAATCCCTACATCTCAATTTTAGTAATTCATCCCACTCTAAGACACAAATGATGCTTCTCACCTTGGGTACACTAATTACTTAATCCTTTGAGGGAAAAAAAAGCGATGTATTTAAATTAAGAATAATCTTCACATATAAACAAAAGAAGGTGAAATGATGGAAGAGATTCATTTAAATTAAATATTTCATTAGTATTCACATGAAATAGACACATTTAATTGAACATTAAATTAGCTTTCACCCAAAAATAAGGAACGACCTGTGTTGAGTAGTGTTTAACCCTAAATATGTCTTTGCATAACAATGTTTCTCTTCTCAAATCTAGAGCTTCAATAACAAACTACCACTCCCAAAATTCTCTAAATCACTATAGATTACCCACACCATTTTTCTTGATACCTTTTACCTCTAACTGATGGCTTTTATTATAATAGAGATAAGCCTTATAATTAGAATATAGTTTAAATTTTCAAGACAACAACCATCACAATACTATCTCCAGCACACTCAACCACTTCCTTCCCTCTTATAAATCTATAATGGAGTTCTTAGCTACAACTAAGAAACTAAATAAATATTTTCTTTCTAGGACCACCCCTTTTCCATTGCTCCCCTACAATTGATTTCATGGATTTACCTTTATCTAACAAAGTTAGGCTCTTGCCCAATTTCTCTCAAATCACTTTAATTCTCATAAATATGTTTGCTTCTCTCTAACTTTGTGTTCCCTATAGTGTTGAGATCACCAAATGTGTAGGTTGCAGATTCATTTCCAAGTATTCAAATTTTCCCAATGTGTGGGTGCAAATTCATTCTAGATAGATTAGAGCACATGCACATAGTATTGTACAATGTGTTTGACTAAAACCTCTATTTTAGAATATTTGCCCCTATGCCTTCTAAATCTAGGTGTCCTTGTGATTAAATATTTGCTAGGATGTTAAATCTCTATCCATATGACATGACATGTTGTAGATAGAAGAAAACCAACTACCTTGATCTCTTGAGTATAAAGAATGTCCAAAGGAGAAAATCTATGTCAAGATTCTAGCATAGTAAACTTATAATGTGAGTCTGTTATACCTAGGCTGACATTCTATAAGAAGTAGTTCATTAAAATGCAAGTTTAATGACATTTCCTTAAAGTCCAACCATTTTAAATCAAAATAATTGTTTTTGGAAAACTTGACTTTAGATCAATGGAGAGAACTCTCTAAACTACATATGGCATATTTTAGGAATGATTTGACTTTTTTCCACAAGTTGAGCATGGTTGTGAGGATGTTTATTACCCTCAGGAGGAGAAGAGGTTCAACAAAGGAGACATTATTTAAATTATATGAAGAAAAAACACTTGCAAGGATTGTTGTTCTTAAGTAATGAGGCTTACTAGCCCCCTTGGAGGGCTAACGAGAAGGGAAAGTAGGTTCTAATGGTGCCACCACCACTTGTCTCACTTATCATTAGCATTGGATTGAGAGTGTGTTGTAGGTGTCAAGGATTTAACAAATGCACCACTGTTATGTCTCCTATTATGGACATCAGTTTGAAAGTCCTTGTTGGAGCCATTGCAACCACCTTAATGATTGTTGGCATTAGTCCATCCTTCCACATTCCTAATCTAAAGATTTTTACTCACTAATTTAGAGGTTGGTTTAGTCTTATAGGTAACTAAAGGACACTCTCGAATTTTATGTTTAGAAAATTAACACTTAAAAAAATGTTTGATAAACTGATATATAATACTTAAAAATAAATGTTTGGTAAAATTGATGTACAATACTGAAGATGAATTTAAACATGACATATATCACCATTTTGTAATTTAATATGACAATATAATATTTTGAAGATACTATTTTTTTTTTGAGGGTTTTATATAAAACCCATAAAATCATTTAGCTACTCGATATAAGAGCACAAGCATTAGGCTAAAACCTCTTTGACGAAGAGCCAAAGATTGAGGGGTATCCATTCCACCAAAGTCGTTGGAGACACTATCCCAACCTCATCCCTTATAATATCAAGGTCTTCTACAAGACTTGATCCCTCACTAACTATTTCAAAACCATTCAAAATATATTTTTTTCAAAGATGGTCCCATTATACAAGTAAACTTAACAACGATAACTCAGGAGACATGAAACGCGGTCAGAAAAGTCGCATTTTGTTTTTATATGTTTATGAGAAAGTATTTTCCATGTGTTACAAAAAAAACAAACCCCGTGAAAAGTCAGCTTCCTATGAGCGTGAATGGAAGAAGTTGACTCAGAAGCAAAACCTCTACAGATTGATGCGCGTATACGCTGAGAATGCAGATTTCATTGCAACTTCAATAAAACCGAGTCGTCTAATATTTGCGCGTATACGCTGAGAATGCAGATTTCATTGCAACTTCAATAAAACCGAGTCGTCTAATATTTGCGCGTCTATTTTTTATATAGAGGACATGAATATTAGCTTTGCAAAGACAAGAAATCACTGAAAAGAAACATTGTAAGAAAAAGCCGCTTAGGATTACGCAGCAGTAAGCTTCAAATTGGAAAGGAATTAACCGTTTGTAAAAACTTTAACAAATGGTTTCCGCGACTCAAAGCTCTATGCATGGGGAACCGCACGAGGTTTGGAAGAGGGCAAAGAAGAAGATTTCTAAAGTCAAATATATATCAGATTATCACAGAAAAGGGCTATTTAGATTGCTGCAGATCAGTATCAGTATTGACTCCTTAGACGATGTCGCCAAGGAATGTTTCCTAGACTTGGGATTATTTCCCAGAGGCAGGAAATTCTCTGCTGATGCACTATTGGACATTTGGGTTTATGTTCGAAAGCTAAAAAGGCATGATGCTTTTGCCATCTTATCAGAGCTTGCAAGCAGAAATCTGTTAAATTTAACTAGCAATCCAAGGTAATTGCTTTTACTTTTATATATTGGATTTCTTTTTATCATGTTTTTCAATACTAAACTGACATGCTTGCCCTTAACAGAGGAAGTACAACAATCTCATATGGAAATGCCTCAGAGCTATACTTTTCCCAACATGATGTAATGCGAGATTTGGCCTTGTATCTGGGAAACCAAGACAATATAGTCCACCCCAAGAGGTTTGTCATAGCAAGGGAGAACTGCAGTTTGTTAGGGAAATGGGAGTTGCTTAATGATACAGCATGTGATACTCAAATTCTCTCCATTCTCACCGGTTAGTTATTCAAAAACTCTTACACATGCAATATGCAACATTACTGTTTTCAATTTCAACTATTTCACAGTGTAACATTAAGAACTCTTCTTGTCTGCATATTTTCAATATACAAGCACACTTTTCCCTTACATATATCCATTCCTGCATTCAACTTCAAGATGATGAGAATTTAACAGATAAAACTAGTAGTCATAATTGCTGCGCAATTTTCTAATTGGATTTACTTTGTATTTAATACATGCAGGCCCTATGGAGGAAAATCACTGGTATGATATGAATTTCCCCGAAACAGAGGCTCTGTTGTTACTCTTTACTTCGACAGAATACTTTCTTCCCCCATTTCTGAAATCCATGAAAAAACTAAAATTCCTGATGGTATCCAATTGCGGTACAAAGAAGGCAACAGTGAAAGGTCTAGATGTCTTATCTTCACTCACTCAACTCAAGAGTATCCGCTTGGAGAGGCTGATTTTACGCCTTGTTGAAAAACAGAGCATTGAAGTACTGCAGAACTTAGAGAAGCTATCTTTGAGCTTATGTGAAGGATATGAAAATATATCCACATTTACCAAGCTACAACATTTTAACCTGGACCACAGCAGTGATTTGAGGGAGTTACCCCTCGGTATCTGCAATATGCCCTCCACTCTGTCATGCTCTATTACCAACTGCCATCTCCTTCAGAAT
Organism: Cunninghamia lanceolata; assembly: GCA_027924645.1. NCBI lineage: Eukaryota > Viridiplantae > Streptophyta > Pinopsida > Cupressales > Cupressaceae > Cunninghamia > Cunninghamia lanceolata. Next base: position 6,550,292 of record BSBN01000119.1, on the reverse strand, counting down.
TTACCATATGATTTTGGAAATATGAGCTATCTAAGAATGCTAAGGTTATCGGCATTACCAGGCCTGAAAGAGCTTCCTGCGTCAATTGGAAAACTTGGACAGTTGGAATATCTAGACATTTCAGTTTGCGAGGGCTTGAAAGAACTTCCAAAGGAAATAGGACAACTCAAGAAATTAAAGGAGTTTGATATGAGAGAGTGTTCCAGTTTGACGACGTTACCTTCAACTGTCTGTGAACTAAGTTCCCTGAAGCTTGTTATCTGTGATGAGAAGATTGCGAAGCAGTGGTTGCGGGCCAAGAACATTTCTATCCCTGAGCTTAGAGTTGAAATTGTGGAAGCAAACTTTAGTTTGGATTGGCTTGATGATTGACTACTTTCTTATCTCTCATCTTGAAGGACAAGATCCAGAGATGTCACTCACTGGCACAAATCAATAAAACGTCCTCTATATGTTCAGCTTATGATTATGGTCAATTTTTATGGTAGTTCAGTGCACTAAACATTCTTTACAGGATTATAGATGCATAACAAACGTATTCTCTGTCCCAAGGCATTTCTTTCTTTTGTATATGGTTGGGAGTTGTCCGCCGTGCAATTAATTTTTGTTAGGAAATGAAGCCCAACGGACATTATTTTCCCGCCAATTGTTTGACTATTCACATTCTTTGTGTCGTGATTTCACATAATATATACACTGCTGTAGCCATTGTAAAATTCATGTTTTAGCAATAATAAAATTCCTCTGCTCACTGTGGATGTAGCCAGATTTGGTGAACCACGATAAAATCTGGTGTCTTGTTTGTTTATCTGTTTATGCTCTATTAATTACTCTGTTTTTCTGCAATTTCAGTTTGCTCTTCTATCCTCTACAATTGGTATCAGAGCTATACAGTGACGGTATAGCTGATTGCGAAAATTGGTGTTGGATTTTCGAGTCATGGAGAAACTGAAGATTGAGTAATTCTCCGATCAGAATTTTGGTCTGTGGAAGGTGCAAATGGAGTCTTTGCTGATAAAACAAGACCTCTCACTCGCGCTTGATGGGAAAGCGAAGAAGCCAAGTTCGATGACGGATGAAGAGTGGGACAAGATGGATAAGAAGGCAAGAGCTACAATTTTCCTCTCACTGTCCAGCAATGTATTGTTTCATGTTTCAGCGGAGAAGACTTCGAAGGAGTTGTGGGATAAAATTTCTACAATGTATGAGATGGCTTCAGCATCTAATAAGGTATTCATTATGAAAAAGCTTTATAACCTGAAAATAAAAGAAGGAAGAATTATGTCAAACCATCTGAATGAGTTTAATACCTTAGTTACCCAATTGACTTCAGTGGGTATAAAATTGGATGATAAAATTAAAGCAATCTTGCTGCTATGTTCTTTACCCAATAGCTGGGAAGGTGTCGTGATGGTTGTGAGCACTTCAGTTGCAGCCAAAACTAAATTAGTTTTTGATGACGTAGCAGCTACACTCCTCAGCGAAGATATGCGAAGAAAGAACCAAGAAACATCTTCCGGTGAAGCCTTAACTGTTGTTAGTAGAGGAAGGCCTCATAATAGAGTCAAAGATAACAACAGAAGAAGATCCAAATTTGCGAAGAGGTCAAAATCCAGAGGTAGAGTTGGTGACTGTTGGTTTTGTGGTAAGCCTGGTCACACTAAAAAAAATTGTTATTCCTATAAGAAGGCACAAGAGAAGGTTAAAGACAGCGAGGTTAATGTTGTTTATGACAAGGATGATAGTGTTTTGGTTTTATCTGTAAGTGAAACCACTTCAGATTTGTGGGTTCTAGATTCAGGTGCATCTTTTCATGCCACCTCTTGTACGGATGCCTTCTCAAATTATCAAGGAGGACAATTCGAGAAAGTTTACTTAGGGGATAACAATTCATTAGAAATCATTGGTAAAGGTGATGTTATCCTACAATCCAAGAATGGAAGCAAATGGCTTTTGCAAGATGTTAGACACGTTCCAAAACTTAAGAAGAATCTAATTTCTATAACCCAACTTTTTTCACAAGGCTGCAATACTACCTTCTATCCAGATTCATGGAAGGTTACTAAAGGTGTCCTGCAAATTGCCAAAGGAAATAAAGAGGGCAACTTATATGTTTTTGAGAATGACTCTCAAGTGGGAGCTGCTGTGACAGTGACAGACAGCGAAACTGAGCTTTGGCACCAACGGCTTGGACATATGAGTAGGAAAGGTCTTGAAGTGATGATCAAAAGAGAACAATTACCGGGATTGAAATTCATGGATTTGGATTTTTGCCAACATTATCTTTACGGCAAGCAGAAGCATATCAGCTTCATGAAGATAGGTAATGTGAAGAATACCTCACCTTTGGAGCTAGTTTATTTAGATGTTTTTGGGCAAACCGAGGTAACTTCTCTTGGAGGTTCTAATTATTTTGTGACTTTCCTTGATGATTGCACTAGGAAAGTTTGGATTTTTATGCTCAATAGAAAATTTGAAGTGTTCAGTAAATTCAACATTTTTAAAGCTCTAGTTGAAAATCAGATTGGGCATAATATCAAGTGTTTGCAAACGGATAATGGCAGCGAATTTTGTTCACTAGAGTTTGATATTTTTGTGTTGAAAATGGTATTCAAAGAATCAAAATTGTTCATTTTACACTGCAAGAAAATGGGGCTGCAGAGAGGTTAAATAGAACAATTTTGGAAAAAGCACGATGTATGCTTTCCAATGCTAGACTGGGAAAAGAGTTCTGGACAGAAGCTTGCAACACAGTGGTTTATCTCATTAATCGAGCTCCTTCATCTCGGTTAAACCTTGACATTCCTGAGGAAAGGTGGTTGGGCAAACATATTTCTTATAATCATCTATGGGTGTTTGGATGTGAAGCATTTGCTTTTATTCCCCAGGAGAAACAATCCAAATTGGATCCCAAATCACAGAAGTGTATTTTTGTTGGGTATGGCAAGGATCAGTATGGATTCTGGCTGTGGGATCCCGTCGCCAAAAAGATCACTCACAGTCGGGATGTCATCTTCAACGAAAATTTTTCCTAGGTTTGCACAATGAAAATACATCTTCAAATGAATATATATAAGTTGATTTGTTTAATAATGGAACTAGTGTGGCTAAGAAAGAAGTCAATATTCCCACTATCAGTTTTCAGAATTCCATTGTTAGCTTTAAGAACTTCTATGCAGCCTCGTTTGTTTTCAACCATTGATAATTCCCAGCCACATTCAAACTCTTTGTTTGGTAATACACAACCTTATATGGTGTCATCGTTGCCAACAGACCCCTCAAATCTTCCTTCACATCCAACGCTACCTCCAATTCCTAGTCAAACGCAGCCTTCCTTCGTTCAAATGCACTCCAGTCAATTGCTAGAAGGAAGAATTAATGATAACATTGGAGGTTTGACTTTCTCAGCTTCTACGCTGCCTCCTCTAACATATACGCCACCCCCTAATGTGAGTCCACTACCTTTATACAAAACACAGCCTCTTCTAAATGGAACACAGCCCTTACATTGTGATATGCAGCAGGTAATAAGTCATCCAAACTCTTGTTCGCAGCTTTGTTCAAGCCCAACGCAGCCTTTACATTGTGATTCATAGCTATTCCAATCACTGCCTCATCTTACACATTCACAGCCTCCTCAAACTCAAACGCTGCCTTTGGGATATGCATCGCAGCCTCATATGATTCATACGCTACCTCTTGAATGCCTAGTACAATAGTTAACACAGTCATCATAGCCTCCTACACAGTTGGAATATGGAGGTCCTGGTCACCAAATAGAGAACATTGGAAATGTGCAGGAACAGGGGAGCTTTGAGGTGCATACTCAGGCTATTGGACAAAATTTACAATCTCAGATAGCTGATGTCTAGAATCAACTACAGAGACTAAGTCTGGATAATAATTTGCAACAGGAGGGTCCTCATTTGAGGAGATCTACCCAGGAGAGGAGACGACCTTCCAAATTTTTAGATTATGAATTGTTATATTCAGAGGAGGCTGAGCCTGAACTATTAGTTTCTAATCAACCTGAACCAGCTACTTATAAACAGGCTTGAAAGGCAATTGATTCTTTGAAATGGCAAGAGGCGATGCAAGATGAAATGAGTTTGTTGCAGGCTAATAACACTTGGGATTTAGTGCCTCTTCCACCTAATCGAAGACCCTTGAAGAATCGTTGGGTATACATGTTCAAAGAGGAAGATGGGGGCAACAAATGTTATCATGCTGGATTGGTTGTCAAAGGGTATGATCAACAAAAAGGCATAGATTTTAATGAGATTTTCTCACCAGTTGTAAGAATGACCACAATCCAGGTAGTTTTGGGATTGGTTATAGTTTGGGATCTTGAACTTGATCAGTTGGATGTCAAGACAACCTTTCTACATGGTGATGTTGATGAAGAGCTGTACATGGAGTAGCCGAAAGGATTTAAAAAACAAGGACAGGAACATCTTTATTGCAAGTTGAAGCATAGCTTGTATGGGCTCAAGCAAGCCCTGTGACAATGGTATCTCAAGTTTGATCGCTTCATGATTGAGAAAAACTTTTTAAGATGTGAATTAGATCCTTGTGTTTATTATAAGCAGCTTCCTAATGGTGATTTTTTTATTCTCTTGCTCTACGTTGATGACATGCTGGTAGCCGGTACTAGTATGAGAATTGTTTCTGAATTGAAGGCACAATTAGCTAAGAGATTTGCTATGAAAGACTTAGGTCCATCCAAGAAGATTCTTGTAATGACCATCACTACGGATAGACAAAAGAAGGAGATCATGTTGTCACAAAAGGCATACATTCACAAGGCTGTAGACAGATTTGGTATGGCTGATACAATGGTTGTTTCTACTCCTCTTGTTGCCTATTTTCATTTATCTTCTGATTTGTGTCCAAAAACACAAGAGGATAAGGATTTTATGCAAGGTATTCCTTATACATCAACTATTGGTAGCATTATGTATGTTATGGTATCCACTCGTCCTGATATTGCTCATGCAGTGGGAGTTGTGAGTAGGTTCATGAGCAATCCTAGTAAGCCTCATTAGGAAGCCATCAAATGGATATTAAGGTATCCAAAAGGTACTTCCAATTATTCTTTATGTTTTGGTGGTAATAAGGTACAGCTATAAGGTTTCACTGATTCTGATCTTGCCAGAGATTTAGATAAATGGAGATCTACTACTAGCTATGTTTTCATGTTTGCTGGAGCTGCCATTAGTTGGGTCTCGAGGCTACAACATTTCGTTGCTCTTTCTTCTGTTGAAGTTGAGTATATGACTCTTTCCAAAGGTGCTAGGGAGATGCTTTGGTTACAGCGATTGTTTAGTGATTTGAGATGTCAACAAAGTGATTATGTTTTGTTTTGTGATAGTCGCAGTGCCATTTTTATGGCTCACAATCATTCATCTCAGCGTTGTTTTAAACATATCGATATACATGCTCATTTCATTCGTTTTAAATGACAGAAGCTAAGTATATGGCAGCAACTCATGCTTGTAAGGAAGCCATTTGGCTTAAGAGATTGTGTTCAAATATTGGTGTTGATGCAGGTCAGGTCATGATCAGTTGTGACAGTCAGAGTGTGATTTGCCTTGTGAAGAATCCAACTTTCCATGCTAGAACAAAGCATATTGATGTTCAGTTTCACTTCATGTGAGACATGGTAGAGGATGGGAAGGTAAATTTGGAGAAAGTAGATACCTCAAAGAATGTTACAGATGCATTGACGAAGCCAGTGAGCACAGAGAAGTTCAAATGGTGTTCGGAGTCTATGGGCCTCTTGGCCTATAACAATTAAATCTTGTTATTCTATTGGCTCAACCTTGGTAATTCCTTGCATTATTAATGTTTGTATTTATTATTTAATTGCCTATGGGTAAGTGCAAAAAGATGGGGGGCCAAAAAGTAGCCAAATTAATTTCAAAAAAAATTAAGTCATAACGCAAGCGTGTTATAACACGCTCACGTTATGACTTGCTATAAATAAATAAAAAAAGGTTTCTAATGTCATTTCATTTCTTTCTTCTCCTCTATGCCCGTGGCCTGCAAACCCTAAAAAGCGCACTCGTGTTTTGTAAAACTCCATTCAACACAAAAACCTTATCGATTCATTGCCAAAATGTCGCCACGACATCAAGCACACCAAAGGAGTGAGTTATATTTATTTTTTTGTTTGAATTTGTTTCTAAATAGGTAGGTTTTAGTTGATTTTTGATGTATATTTCATTAATTGTCAGAAAATGTTAATGCACCTCCTCCTCCTCCTCCTCAAAATCCACAAAATCCTGAGGAGGAAATACCTACAGAACAACAACAACCTCCTCCATCCATTCCTCGACATGCCCCTGGAACACAAGAAAATATAATAGGACAAATTGAAAACAACAAAAAAGAAATTGAAGATATAATTGCAAGGTTGAAAGATCCTTCCACTTCAACCTTGCATAGGTCCACGCTTGCTGAATCTTTTGAATCTATGTTATCAAATGTAGATTCAACTAGCAAGCAAATAACTAGTTGGATGGTTAAGAGGAGAGAGTTTAGAGATTATTATGCAGACAAGTTGTCATACCAAGATGTGAAAAAATTATAAATCATAAAATTAGACTTGTGTTCCATTTTCACAAACCCACAAACAAATCAACCTCCACCCATTAAATGCAAGATGTTCCCTATCCATTGGTGCAACAACCAAGCGATAAGGGACAATTTTGGGTACAAGTGGTGGATGGTTTTTGACCATCCTCCATGCAATAATAATGAGGTCCCGCAATACTTTTTAAGGAAACTCTACTGTGAGTTTGTCCTCAATAAAGTGCCAAACTATTTTGATATGCGGGACTTCCAGGGTAGAGGTGGGGGGTCAGCACAAGATAGACCAGGGGCACGTCTTGACCCACAGCAGGTAGTGAGACAAGTAATCAGCAGACCAGCCCACGAGCATGTTTCTATCCCTTCCATTGTGAAGGAGAGTGTTGAGGTCGATACACTTCAGTCCATTAGTACCTTGACCGAGAGCATCATAGAGCATGCCGGTCCTGCAACACAGAGTGGGTTGGGAGATAGTGCGAGGAGCAGGGTCCCACCCCATACTTGTTAGACTTGCGGGTCAGCCTGTGGTTATGACCCCATGGATAGTCAGGACGCAGGTGCATAGGCTACATCTGCAGCTGAGCAGATGGTGATGACAGATACCCTCCTGAGTGAGACTTTTGGCCTTGATACTTAGGTAAATATTAGCAAGTTTATTGAATTTAATTTATTAAATTTTATTTTTGAAATGCAAGATTAACTAATTTAAATTGATGATTTTAACAAAATTTCATGGTCATAGCGTCGATGCAGTTTTCAGTGGTTCTCCACCTGTATTTTACACTAGATCATCTACTGTCGAGGTATGTAACTAGTAAACAATTATAAATATTACATGTGGATAGCATCATTATATGAATGGTATTCTAATATCTAATTTTGGATGTTGAATAGGTTAGTACTATAGATTTCATGACAACACCTGCCAGTGGTGGTGGACTTCAAAGCTTTACGGAGGTAATAAAATAAATAGTTTAATGAATGAATTGTACTTACTAGATTTTTGTATGTGACTTGTGTGCTTTATTGTGTGTACTTCCATGTTTAGATGAATGTATGTGTATGTTAGGAGCCATGATTTGCATCACTATTATAGTTTTCGTAATTGAATTATGTTGTTTTATTTCCAGATGATGCAGGCTACGGAGACGCCTCCCCATGTTCATAGGGCAATGGAGCAGGGTGTGACCTCTGCGATTCATAGCTCCATGGCATTGATAGGGGTATGAGGGAGATTAGTAAATTTCAATTTACATTCATTGTTATTGTTGTCTATTTTTGAAAAATCAAAAGATTATTGATTTGAAGTTTAATTTCTATCTGGATGGTTTCTATAGGACATGACATCACCACGGCCTATTCCTGCTACTGAGGCAAGTGAGGAGACAGATTATATGTTAGCGGTAAGTGATTATTTTGTTAAATGTTTCATTTTTTATAACATGTAATTTCTATATATTAATGTCTATACTTTTTATTGTAATAGGTAAAGATGCAGGAAGAACTAAATAGGAGGAGCAGCCCTCGAGTTCGTAGTAGACCACCCACATGCGCGTCTCCATCCCCTAGAAGATCAAAGGCTGTCCGTGATCTATTCTCTTCACTAGCCAGAGGGGAATGCCTTTTTATTGTGTTCCTTTGTTGTATGCCTATATGGGATTTGTGGACATATATTTTGTATTGTATATAGTTGACATTGTATGCCTATATGGCATTCTTGTAAGCCTATATGGCTATTTTGTATATATGTTATACTTATATCGACAGATATTGATGTATGCCTATATGGATATTTGGTTAATACAAAATTTTTTTATTGATGGAGTCCATACTTGCATTATAAATCCACATTTGAATGGATATTTGTAGAAGTATCACCTAAACCTCATTTTGGAACTAAAAGATAAAAGTTGTATTTAAAAAAAAAATGAATCATCATGTTGAACATAAAATATTAATATTCTTTATGAGTAGCATAGAATGTCAACTATATGCAATACAAAAAAATGAATCATCATATTATTCTTTATGTTTGAGATCTTGAAAATGACTGAGTCTGGTAGCTTGATATCCTGAAACACTAGGATGAATATCCAAGTCATTAGGATGATTGCGCCTTAAGAAAAAGTCATTAAGATGAGTGCCTAAAGGAGACTTTCTTAAACATTCAAACATTAAGCAACAAGCATGAAGGGTTAAGGCACAATTTACAACTCATAAAGCCTCAAAAGGGCACCCAACTTAGAGAGAGCATTCATTTAAGACAATGCGCCCATTGACGCCTGTTCCACCATAAAAGTGCACCTAAGGTGGAAGGAGAACAAGCCTCTAGTAAGTGAAGCACACCTATTGTCTAAACCACTTCATTATGGCACCCTAGCATGAGGAGGAGTATATAAGTCAATAGGAAATGGCGCCTATAATGCAGATGAAGGACTAAGTGGCATTTTCAATAAGCATCAATTCACCTTGAGCTTTCAATAAATACATCAAATTGAGCCCCATAAGCCTAGGCGCCCTTTGCCTGCAAAAGAACCTTGTATCAACGTCAAGAGTTGGTCGTATCGGCGTATCGGCAAACCTTGGTTAGGCTTCGCCGATAGTGGTCTGTCTTGCCGACGAATGTGGTTTGAAGTCGAAGACATCGGTGTATCAGAAGATAATCCCATCTACGCATCGGAAGAGCAGTTGAGAGATTCGCTGATGAAGGGGGTCACACCGACAGTTGAAATCCATTGGTGTATTGGCCCAATGAGATTAGAGTTCACTGATGTTTGGAGTCTCACCGACAGGTGTGGTCCGAAGGTTATCATTTGTGAGATTGGTGTGACCCCCTTCATCAGCACATACTAGTCCAATGGATCAGGATAATACTATCAAGCATCCACATAATAGTAGATAATCTTATCAAAAGTCACAGAGAAATTTCGAAGGACTAAAGTGTTATCCCTATGACTTGACACATACTGCTTGTTTTATAAAGCAAAGGGACATGATATAAATATTGTTGTTATATGGAGCCTAATCAGACTTGGAGGTTAAATTTACCCAACTTTTATCAGCGTGGTTTCTCCCCAAATGTTTTCCTACTAGTTTTGGCGCCTTGAAGTCTAAGTGTTTTTCTTCAGGATCTAGGTGCCAGTTGAAGGTTGTAGTTGCCAAGAAGAGCACCTAGCAAGAGGAAGTCTTTTGGAGTCTCCAAAACACATCAAACACTTGACTAACAACAAGATAACTTTTCCCCAAGTTAGGTGCTTCAAGAGGGAAGTTAAAATATGAATAAGCGCCAACTTGTCTAGGTGCAAACTCAAGCTTGTTGAGGATACACATGGCACCCAACATTCCTTGGTGATTTCACGAACTTCAAATGCTCAGAACTGTTCAAGGAATGCCCAATGCCCCTTCTTGATGATAGGCACCAAAGTGAGGGTGGAATTGCACCTTGATGGCATTAGGCACTATCTAGAGTATGCTACTCCATGGAAATGTGCCTTCTTGCTTAGAGTAATTCAAACACTCCAAAGTCTTCAATGATCAATTCCCCAACTTATGAAATGTCCTCCTTCATTTTAAAATACATTGTAATGCTCTAGAGAGATGACTATACCTAGGCATCAATCTGGGTTAGAAATGCCTCCAAAGTGTGCCTTCTCTTTTAGAATACAAAACAAGGTCCAAAGGTGCTAATAAACTGAAGTGCTTCTTTGGAAAAGTCCCAGAGGTTAAGATGCACCTTGTCTTAATGAGGTGTAACTCTTGGGTAAGAAAGCTTGTAAAGTGTGCCTAACTTAGTGAAGAGGTTGATAACTTCTAAACCCTTCCTGGAACTTAGATTGCTTCAATGGAAGATCATCTTGCACCAATACATCACCAAACTTTCAATCACAAGATCAATTCAAACTTAGGCACTCATTAAGAGTCTTTCCAATGTTGGCGCATCTAAGAGGTTGAACTGGCAAGAGATGGCGCCTAGCTTCCTAGACCTTGTTTCAATATGTTTGAGTTCTAAAGTTGACTCAATGGTATCAAGATGGCGCCATAGAGTCTTTGGACTAGTTCCTTAGAGTTTCAAAAACATTCTGGCTCCTTGAAAATTCCTCCTACATGCTTGGGCGCCATTTCAAGGTCCTAGAACCATGATGTAGCACCTTATTGCTCTAGGCACCCATTCATGATTGTGCAACTTGAGATTGGTGCCTAGAGTGAATAAGCTTTCATCTTGACTTAATACACTGCCTCCTTCTGATGATTTTTGGGGTAGTAGAAAACCTTTCACCACGGGCAAATATCTTAGAGATATAAAAAATTGAGAGAGGTTATTGTAGAGGCACTCTACGTGATCACGTTGCCTCATACGGAATGTTTCTAAGTGACACAATTTTTTAGTAACATCTCGTCAAAGATTGCTACCTTTTTGCAATTTGGACTCTTTAGGGATATCGTCAGTACAATGTAGCTCGGACTATTTCAACATGTTTGGGTGACAAATAGGACCATGCCTAGCGTAAATGTACCCATCCAGACACGTTGGAGTAGTCAGTTTGGTCGCATCAGGAGCAGGACAAAAGTTACACCCCATTGCAACTTTACACTACCTCCTTCTAACGATTTTTGAGGCAGCAGAAAACCTTTCACCACGGGCAAATGTCTCAGAAATATAAAAAACTAAGAGAGGTTATTGTAGAGGTACTCTACATGATCACGTTGCCTTAGACAAAATGTTTCTAAGTGACATGGTTTTCAAGTAACATCTCGTCAAAGATTGCTGCCTTTTTGCACTTTGGACTCTTTAGGGATATCATGGGTACAACGTAGCTCAAACTGTTTCGACATGTTTGGGTGAAAAATAGGACCATGCCTAGCGTAAATGTACCCATCCATATGCATTAGAATAGTCAGTTTGGTCGCATCAGGAGCAGGACGAAAGTTACACCCCTTTGCAACTTTACACTGCCTCCTTCTGACGATTTTTGGGGCAGCAGAAAACCTTTCACCACGGGCAAATATCTCAGAGATATAAAAAACTAAGAGAGGTTATTGTAGAGGCACTCTACGTGATCATGTTGCCTCAAACAGAATGTTTCTAAGTGACACGATTTTTGAGTAACATCTTGTCAAAGATTGCTGCCTTTTTGCACTTTGGACTCTTCAGGGATATCGTCGGTACAATGTAGCTCGGACTGTTTCGACATGTTTGGGTGAAAAATAAGACCCTGCCTAGCGTAAATGTACCCATCCAGACGCGTTGGAATAGTCATTTTGGTCGCATCAGGAGCAGGATGAAAGTTACACCCCTTTACAACTTTACACTGCCTCCTTCTGACAATTTTTGGGGCAGCAGAAAACCTTTCACCATGGGCAAATGCCTTAGAGATATAAAAAATTGAGAGAGGGTATTGTAGAGGCACTCTACATGATCGCGTTGCCTTAGATGAAATATTTCTAAGTGACATGGTTTTCAAGTAACATCTTGTCAAAGATTGTTGCCTTTTTGCACTTTGGACTCTTTAGGGATATCATGGGTACAATGTAGCTCAGACTATTTCAACATGTTTGGGTGAAAAATAGGACCATGCCTAGCATAAATGTACCCACCCAGACACATTGGAATAGTTAGTTTGGTCGCATCAGAAGTAGGATGAAAGTTACACCCCTTTGTAACTTTACACTGCCTCCTTCTGATGATTTTTAGGGCAGCAAAAAACCTTTCACCACAGGCAAATATCTTAGAGATATAAAAAACTGAGAGAGGTTATTGTAGAGGCACCCTACGTGATCGTGTTGCCTCAGACAGAATGTTTTTAAGTGACACAGTTTTCGAGTAACATCTCGTCAAAGATTGCTACCTTTTTGCACTTTGGACTCTTTAGGGATATCATGGGTACAATGTAGCTCGGACTATTTCAACATGTTTGGGTGAAAAATAGGACCATGCCTAATGTAAATGTACCCATCCAGACGCGTTGGAACAGTCAGTTTGGTCGCATCAAAAGTAGGACACAAAAAATGCAAAAGTTGCTTTGTGCAACTTGACAACATTGACACTTTTTTGCAACATGACTCAAAGACTCAAACTGGCCCCAAATGACTCAAAGTGACTTAAAATCACCTTGATTTTGGTGCCCAATGTTCATTATAGAGGTCGAGGCGCTCCTTATCATTCAAACATCTTAGATGAGCGCATAGGAAATGAAAAAGCTCTAAGTTTCATCATCATGAGCGCCTAATATCAAGAGACTTTAATGGCTCAAACCTTAGCATGGAGTCCTAAGGCACATTTCATGTCTCCTTTCATCCATTTTGTCACCCTTATGTAGATTTTTCAACTTGATTTGGTGCCCTGTATGTGAAGGAAGATCTAAAGGCATGAAAGTGGATGTCGTTTGCAAGAGTTTGGATCATCAAAATTGAAAGAAATAAGTCTATTAAGCTTGGGCACCCTTGGTCTTCTTTTCATTCATTATGAGCACCTTGGGAGAATGGTATATAGGTCATCATCATGATTGGGCGCCCTAGATCTAGAGTGTTGGAGAGATCATCAAATGGTGTCTAGAGGAAGTAGGGTGAGTTATGAGTTTGGTCGCATCAGGAGTAGGACACCAAAAATGCATAACATGATGATGTAAAAATGTGTATATGTGTAAAAATGTAGGAGGAAATAAAAAAAGACAAACCTTACAAATTAATGTGCATACTTACAACTCAATGTAACATGACTTTACAAAATCAATGTGAATACTTACAAATTAATCCAATGAACCATCCGGGTCTGCTCTACTCTTTATTGTGTCAAGTATTGCTTCATAGTCAAACTCACGCACCTTCCACAAGATTTTGTTCAAAGGTCTACCTGATACTTTATCAAATGAACATTGGATGCCACGACAAGGTTCGAGTAATGAAGAATCTTCTGATGCATGTCAAAGTCTTGAAATAGCCAAATATTAACTCTTATGTGGGTACCTTCTAAGCCATGTTCTAGTAATAACCACTGAGCTTGTAGGGTATTCGATGTTTTCTCCATCTGTAACAGGGGCCTCTAATTACTTTTTGGCCTCAACACAATGACATAAGTAATAATCCGTTCCCTCTTCATTATCTTCATCTGCAATAACTGCATATACATGCCCTACATTGATATGTGTAGCAAATTAGATGAAATTAGTCAACATTACAAAAACACTACAAAGTAAGATGACATTACCTGGTTAAACTAGATGAAATTAGATGCATATACGTGCCCTATATTACCTGGTTGAACTAAATCTGATATGTGGTCAAAGTCAACTGATGATTCCATCTGTGTTAGTTCCAGTGCCGTCGGGGGTCGATACGTGTCAAGTGGGCTAAGATAACTTAACTACCATTTGTCAACCCACTCCTTTGACTTGCACTCATCCTAGACTTGAATTGTATAGGAAGAACAAAAGCATGACATCTTTCGTATATGGATACTCCATGAACCTGCAATTGAGCTTCTGAAAGAGTGTATCTCATTTGATCATGTCAGTGTACAACAGTCCTCATATGGTGCAATGTTAGTATCATCTATCAACCAAAAAAATCTACGAACTGAAGACTTACCTTCATTACCTGGACCCATGGAAGCATTACAGCACTCAACAATCAATTTTGCATCTGTTAACTTTGCATTGTCTTTATACTTTAACTCTTCTCGTGCTATGGCTCTTTTGATACATGCTCCTGCACCATCATGCTCCCCCTTTCCATGCTCGGCCTCACAAAAGTTCCACATATGTTGAATACCTGTAAAATTATGCCTCCTACTCAGCCAATAGAAATTTTGTGAGTTCTTGAATTGTGATGCACAATTATCCGACCATATGATATGCTGACTGAACGATATGCCCCTTCTAGCCAAATCATTGTAGAACACCTGAAAGCAACCTTGTACGAACTCCGTAGAATGCATGCGATCATCACTAATATAGAAATTATACTCCCTTATGATCTTTCTGTCATCCTCTGTACTATCATTTGCATGAATGAATGCGATGTGCACAAATATAGAAACATGTGTGGAATTGTAATATTGTGATTGCACCTCATGCTGTGGCTGTAGACTGTAGTTCTCTACAAAGTCGATGACTGAAACAATGCTACCAACCAGAAATGTGTTCTTGCATAACTTGAATTGCAAGTCCAACCATTGAGCTCTATGGGCATGTCTTGCATACTCATACACTATGCTGTCACGAAATATAGGCATAAACTGATACACTGGAATCTTTTCAATAACCAATTCACACCTCTTTGCTTTTTTACCATCTTTTGTATTTTATGCCACTATTTTATACTTACCAAACTCTACTAGTTGGTTTCCAACCGCATGTGTTCTTTCCGTATGTTCACATATTGGCAAATGTTGCAAGCCACCACAACGATGACATGTGCCATCCAAGCATAATTTCTTGTAGGATATTTGACCTTCCTCTCTTTCACATAAAATTCTTGATATGAAGTCTTTTGAAGATGTTGGTGGGGCACATATGGCACGACCCTGCAAATCATTGTTAGTATGCATATCTAAACATATAGACCTATAAGCATCAAAATGGTTAGAAAATTCAATATGTAATCTACAACAACAAGTAGTGCGTTTGTGATTTATCTTAACATAGAAAGGTTTTAGCATTTCAAAATATCTTTGACAAATTTTAATTTGAGGATACTTTTCTAGAAATTTACCATAAAACTATGTTTGAGTCTCATCCAAAAAATGCTTTGGATGTGGCTCGTGGTTTTGACTACCGATTCTCCTTCTTACCACATCCCTTTGATTCAGAGATACCCTTGTGTAATTCTTCCAAAAGTCTTCAATTAGTGATCTCAATGCTTCAACAATTGGCTTATCTTTTCGTGGTAGTCTCCCCGAGAACGCCCATAATTCATTGGCATTAGTGTCCTCAATTCTTTGGTGTCTTCCAATGGCTCTTGATAAAGTTTTCCTATTAATTCTCAATTCTTGACTTGTCTTTCTAATGAGACGAGCTTTCCTCATTTGACTACTTACTATAGTCGATGTAATCACATGCCGTGTTGCATTACTATCTTTTGTGCGTGAGGTGTTACCCACACTCTCATACGCACTCATTAGATTCTTGACAATAGATTTTTCACTTGAAGCCTCTGATGTTCTCAACCCAAGAATCTTCATGATAGACCTACTTCGCATCATTTCAATGAATAGTTGACATCTTGCAATCTCATTTAACTTTTCAAAGAACAATCTCCAAATCTTATTAGCATATCTTCTGCAAGTGCATTTTGGAATCTTACCTTCCATTGGCTGCAAAATATTCTCATCAATATAAATCAAATACTTTGGCTTTCTATGCAAAATTCTAGGTGGTGTTAAGTTAGGTAAATTCATCTCAACATTAGGAATTTCATCAATATTTAAATGAGATGGGTTAGATGGCATACCTTCGATCGAAGATGGAATAGATGACATACCTTGAGGTTGAGGTGGGAACGATGGCATACCTCCTTCATCACATGTGAGTGATGATGTACTCTCAACTTGAGATGTGGTAGATGGTGTCCCTACATGTTGACTTGCGGTAGAGGATGTGTCTCCAACTATGGTATTCAAATCTCTCGTACCACGAAGTTTTTGCATTCGTTCTCTTTGTGCCGCCAATACCATATCTCTTTGTGATGGTTGTGGTTCCTCTTCAATTGGCATGTCTTCATTTATCGTGTCCAATTTCCTCTTCTCACGAAGTTCCCTCATAGCCACTGCTTTCTTTGCATTCTTAGCTTCTATCTCTTCCTATGTTGGTTTAATTCTTGATCGTTTCCTCGGCATGATAGAGAATTTGTCTGTAGCATGATAAAGAGACCAATATTAGTTCCTAAGAAATGAATACAAGATAATAGTGGGATTGTATTTTTTTTATGTTGTAAGGATTTATTCTTGTATAGTTTGACATCATGGTATGTTAAGGTTTGTTTATTACACATAATTATTAAAGAGCCCAAGTGTAGAAAATATACATGGCATCATGTGAGATTGTAGGCTGCTTTCTTGATTGGGAATGTGTCTATTTTAAACATGTATGATAAAGCATGATAAAGTAATTCAATCCAAAATAAGGAAAATGTAAAGAACATGCATGTAAAGACTTGACATACCTAAAAAATGAAGATTCAAATGGAGAGAGTACACAATTATGTAGTGTTTTTTTCTTCTTGCATCAAACTCCTCAACAATTTGAGTTTTTAACCACTTGCTTCCTTTTCAATGTTAAATTGAATAATACTCAAATATAATTACTAACAATAATACTATTAACCAATCTATAATGTTAAATTCCTAAAATTGAATCACAATTAACATTGCAACACTACAAAAATTGAAACTTGAATAGATATATATCAAACTTGGTGTGAAAACTATGTTATTTCCTACTTCTCAAGTTGGCAAAGCAGAAAAGGTGGTGGAAAGATCATGCAAAGGTGGTACAATGTGTCAAATGTGCATGCGAACTTCCCAACAGCATGAAAGCACTTCTTTTTTGTCAGAGCACGCGAAGAATTAGTAAGAAAATAGAGCATGTGGGGCCTGGATCATGGGGGTCAACACTTTTTTACCATTTCAATAGAAAGACAAAACGTGAGCACGTTATAATGCGCTCGCATTTTGTCCTGCAATAGATTGATCACATCATTTGCATTGATCACATCTCTTTCCAAACCTTCCCCTTTAGACTTAAATGACCACAAGGTTTTTGAGGGAGAACTTTTCCTATTTCCTGCAAGAGCTTGCCAGATGCTCTGCCATATGATAGGCATACCAATGAAGGGGCAAGCCCTCATAATCAAGTTCTTGATAGAAAATGCCCATCGAGGAAGAAAGATAGATCTTCATTGGAAGCAGAAGTTCTAGTTTGTGACAAATCCTTATCCAAGCATAAATAGCAGGGGTTCTATTAAGCGATTTACAATCCACTTCCATAAACTCTCCTGAAGACTTCCTGATTGATTCCAAAACATCCACACCCCAAAACTGGAGAGGCAATCAATATAATCGAACCCATAAATCTACATTTGAAAAAAGAAACCCTCAACACTATACCTTAAACCCTAACCCCTCAACCCTAAACCTTATCCCTAAACCCTAATCCCTCAACCCTCAATCCTAATCCATCATCCCTCAACTCTAATCCCTCATCCTTAAACCCTAAATGCTATCCCTATTCCTAAACCCTCAACAGACTCGATATTATACCTTAAACCCTAATCCCTCTACCCTCGACACTCTTATTTAACCCTAATCCCTTGACCATTAACCCTATCCCTCAACCTCAACCCTCAACCCTCAACCCTCAACCCTCAACTCTCAACATTAAACCCTAATTCATCAACCCTAAACCCTACTCCCTCAAACCTAAACCCTATCCCTAAACCATCAACCCTCAACACTATACCTTAAACCCTAATCCCTATCCCTCAACCCTAAACCCTTAAAACTTAAACCCTATCCCTACACCCTCAACACTTGACACTATATCTTAAGCCTTAAACCCTCATCCCTAAAGCCTCAACCCTCAATCCTTAAACCTTCAACCCTAAACCCTATCCCTAATCCCTCTACCCTCGACACTCTAACCCTAACCTTGACATTAAATGTTAATCTGTCAACCCTAAACCCTAATCTGTCAACCCTAAACCCTATCCCTAAACCCTCAACCCTCAACACTATACCTTAAACCCTAATCCCTCAGCCCTCAACCCTAAACCTTATCCCTAAACCCTAATCCCTCAACCCTCAACCCTAATCCGTCATCCCTCAACTCTAATCCCTCATCCCTAAACCCTAAACCCTCAACCCTCAACGTTAAATCCTAATCCCTCAACCCTTCACTCTAATCCCTCAACCCTAAACCTGATCCCTAAACACTCAACACTATACCTTAAACCCTAATCCCTCAACCCTTAACCCTAAACCTTATCCCTAAACCCTAATCCCTCAACCCTCAACCCTATCCATCACCCCTCAACTCTAATCCCTCATCCCTAAACCCTAAATGCTATCCCTATTTCTAAACCCTCAACATACTCGATACTATACCTTAAACCCTAATCCCTTATCCCTAAACCCTCCAACCCTATCCCTAATCCTTATACCCTCCACACTCTACTTTAACCCTAATCCCTCAACCCTCAACCCTATCCCTAAACCCTTGACCCTCGAACCTCAACCCTCAATCCTCAACGTCAAACCCTAATCCCTTAACCCTTAACTCTAATCCCTCAACCCTCAACCCTATCCCTAAACCCTAAGCCCTAAACCCTTAACCCTCAATGTCAAATCCTAATCCCTCAACCCTTCACTCTAATCCCTCAACCCTAAACCCGATCCCTAAACCCTCAACACTATACCTTAAACCCTAATCCCTCAACCATCAACCCTAAACCTTATCCCTAAACCCTAATCCCTCGACCCTCAACCCTAATCTGACATCTCTCAACTCTAATCCCTCATCCCTAAACCCTAAATGCTATCCCTATTCCTAAACCCTCAACATACTCGATACTATACCTTAAACCCTAATCCCTTATCCCTAAACCCTCCAACCCTATCCCTAATCCTTATACCCTCCACACTCTACTTTAACCCTAATCGCTTGACCATCAACCCTATCCCTAAACCCTTGACCCTTGAACCTCAACCCTCAACCCTCAACGTCAAACCCTAATCCCTCAACCCTTAACTCTGATCCCTCGACCCACAACCCTATCCCTAAACCCTAAACCCTAAACCCTAAACTCTCAACCCTCAACATCAAATCCTAATCCCTCAACCCTTCATTCTAATCCCTCAACCCTAAACCTGATCCCTAAACCCTCAACACTATACCTTAAACCCTAATCCCTCAACCCTCAACCCTAAACCTTATCCCTAAACCCTAATACCTCAACCCTCAACCCTAATCCGTCATCCCTCAACTCTAATCCCTCAACCCTAAACCTTATCCCTAAACCCTAATCCCTCAACCCTCAACCCTAATCCGTCATCCCTCAACTCTAATCCCTCATCCCTAAACCCTAAATACTATCCCTATTCCTAAACCCTCAACATACTCGATATTATACCTTAAACCCTAATCCCTTATCCCTAAACCCTCCAACCCTATCCCTAATCCTTATACCCTCAACACTTTACTTTAACCCTAATCCCTCGACCCTCAACCCTATCCCTAAACCCTTGACCCTCAAACCTCAACCCTCAACCCTCAACATCAAACCCTAATCCCTCAACCTTTAACTCTGATCCCTCGACCCTCAACCCTATCCCTAAACCCTAAACCCTAAACCCTCAACATCAAATCCTAATCCCTCAACCCTTCACTCTAATCCCTCAACCCTAAACCCTATCTCTAAACCCTCAAAACTATACCTTAAACCCTAATCCCTCAGCCCTCAGCCCTAAACCTTATCCCTAAACCCCAATCCCTCAACCCTCAACCCTAATCAATCATCCCTCAACTCTAATCCCTCATCCCTAAACCCTAAATGCTATCCCTATTCCTAGACCCTCAATGGGCTCAGTACTATACCTTAAACCCTAATCCCTCTACTCTTGACACTCTTATTTAACACTAATCCCTTGACCATTAACCCTATCCCTCAACCTCAACCCTCAACCCTCAACCCTCAACTCTCAACATTAAACCCTAATTCATCAACCCTAAACCCTAATCCCTCAAACCTAAACCCTATCCCTAAACCATCAACCCTTAACACTATACCTTAAACCCTAATCCCTATCCCTCAACCCTTAACCCTTAAAACTTAAACCCTATCCCTGCACCCTCAACACTTGACATTATATCTTAAGCCTTAAACCCTCATCCCTAAAGCCTCAACCCTCAATCCTTAAACCTTCAACCCTAAACCCTATCCCTAAACCCTCTACCCTCGACACTCTAACCCTAACCTTGACATTAAATGCTAATTCATCAACCCTAAACCCTAATCCGTCAACCTAAACCCTATCCCTAAACCCTCAACCCTCAACACTATACCTTAAACCCTAATCCCTCAACCCTCAACCCTAAACCTTATCCCTAAACCCTAATCCCTCAACCCTCAACCCTAATCCATCATCCCTCAACTCTAATCCCTCATCCCTAAACCCTAAATGCTATCCCTATTCCTAAACCCTCAACAGACTCAATACTATACCTTAAACCCTAATCCCTTATCCTCGACACTCTTATTTAACCCTAATCCCTTGACCATTAACCCTATCCCTCAACCTCAACCCTCAACCCTCAACTCTCAACATTAAACCCTTAACTCTGATCCCTCGACCCTCAACCCTATCCCTAAACCCTAAACCCTAAACCCTCAACCCTCAACGTGAAATCCTAATCCCTCAACCCTTCACTCTAATCCCTCAACCCTAAACCCTATCCCTAAACCCTCAACACTATACTTTAAACCCTAATCCCTCAACCCTAAACCTTATCCCTAAACCCTAATCCCTCAACCCTCAACCCTAATCCATCATCCCTCAACTCTAATCCCTCATCCCTAAACCCTAAATGCTATCCCTATTCCTAAACCCTCAACAAACTCGATACTATACCTTAAACCCTAATCCCTCTACCCTCGACACTCTTATTTAACCCTAATCCCTTGACCATTAACCCTATCCCTCAACCTCAACCCTCAAGCCTCAACCCTCAACCCTCAACTCTCAACATTAAACCCTTAACTCTGATCCCTCAACCCTCAACCCTATCCCTAAACCCTAAACCCTCAACGTTAAATCCTAATCCCTCAACCCTTCACTCTAATCCCTCAACCCTAAACCCTCAACACTATACCTTAAACCCTAATCCCTCAACCCTAACCCTAAACCTTATCCCTAAACCCTAATCCCTCAACCCTAATCTGTCATCCGTCATCCCTCAACTCTAATCCCTCATCCCTAAACCCTAAACGCTATCCCTATTCCTAGACCCTCAACAGGCTCAATACTATACCTTAAACCCTAATCCCTTATCCCTAAACCCTCCAACCCTATCCCTTAACCCTAATCCCTCGACCCTCAACCCTATCCTGAAACCCTTAACCCTTGAACCTCAATGTACTCAACCCTCAGCGTCAAACTCTAATCCCTCAACCCTTAACTCTGATCCCTCGACCCTTAACCCTTAAAACTTGAACCCTAAAACCTATCCCTACACACTCGACACTCAACACTATATCTTAAACCCTAATCCCTTAACCCTCATCCCTAAAGCCTCAACCCTAAATCATTAAACCTTCAACCCTAAACCCTATCCCTAATCCCTCTACCCTCGACACTCTACCTTAAACCTAATCCATCGACCCTTAACCCTAAACGCTATCCCTAAAGCCTCAACCCTAAACCCTAATCCCTAATCCCTCTACCCTCAACACTCTACCTTAAAACTAATCCCTCGACCCTTAACCCTAAACGCTATCCCTAAAGCCTCAACCCTAAACCCTAATCCCTCAAGGTCCTAAACTCTAATCCCTTATCCCTAAACTCTAAATCCTATCCCTAAATGCTCAAACCTCAACCTTAAACCTTAATCACTCAATCCTTATCCACCCCTCCTCCCCTATCTGGCTCACTCCCATCTCTACCCTCCTCTGCCCTCGACACTATACATACATACATATAGGCATACACATACATACATACATACATATTGGCTTACATAGATACATACATACATACATATAGGCATACATAGATAGATACATACATACATACATACATACATACATACATATAGGCATACATACATACATACATATTGGCATACATAGATACATACATACATACATATAGGCATACATACATACATGATTAATAGCCTTGAACATAAAAAAATTTAAGGGGAACATAACGCGAGTGCGTTACAAACAACAGACTTGCAGAAAAGGAAAAAATGCAAAGCAAACCATAACGCGAGTACATTATAACATGCTCGCGTTATGTCTTCCTTTGGGAATCCCAAGCCTTGGGCTTGTGATTTGCTTTGGATTTCCAACCCAAAGGCTTGGAGTGCCTTTTAAACAGTCACAGATGTGTTTTTCCAGATTCTTCAAGATTTCACATAATTTCATTCGTGCTAACCCTCAGATTTGTATGTGTTTCAACGTCGAACAAATCAAACACCTGGGTAATTTTAGGTTTTCTCTTAGCTATTTGACGATGTGGTTTTTTTCACATTTTAACAATGTTAATCCTTTCATCTTTAATTTCTTTTGTTTGTGTGTCTGTTTTTGGGCAAAAACCACTGTTTGGTCTTTTTTTCATTGTAAATTAACTATTCATTGAAATTTCAAAAAAATTACATATTTAGAAACTAGACTCCATTCTACAAATATTAAAAAAAGAAAAAAAATATTTTCAATTAGCTTTCAAAATTTATAAGGGTAGCATGGCCAAAATTCTATTTTTTAGGATGTGTCCATTTTGAAAATTACTAAAAAATCAAATATTCTTCAAAAAATTATCAGAAAAATCAGGCATAAACTACATGCTATTAGCTAATTTCTCACTAAAGCGATTTTAAAAATACCAAAAAAAAGTTGACCTTTTGAGGGAGCCACAAAACATGCTATGTTATGTTTTTTTGACAAAAACAACACCAATTTCTGTGGCTCCCTCTTTTGAACCCCTTAATCTATGCCATTTTCAAAAAAAAAATAGTAGTTTAGAAAGTAGACTCAGAGCATTACGAACATTGTTTTGGTTGTATCTCCAAATTTTGAGTGTAACTATGCTCAATTTCTCATCCAAGGCCAGTATTTCCTGATTTCAAAAAAGAAGTGGCCACTTAAGACCCCTTTTGGCCCCCAATCTTCTTGCACTTACCCCTATGTTGTAAATATTTGTAAATTCCATATTGTCATATTGTGGGATGTGGCACAGTGATGTGTCAATCCTACATGGATTATGACAACTTGTAATTTTGTCCTCACATGAGGAGATAGGCATCCCACTTTGTGGTAGGAGCATTTTGCCATGTGTCGGCATCTTCCATGTTGTGTAAGTGAATCTTGACCAAAACGGTTATGACATATTCCTATGACAGAATCTATGACATGTAAGAGTCAGAAATAGAAGGTGTTAAGATAGGTGAAGACATGTTCATGAAGCATCTTTGAAAAAGGCATATTTGGGTTAAGGTGGACTATGACATGTTGTAAGAGAATATGCTTTTTATAGCCTGTATATGACAGATTCTCTTACAGTTGTAAGTTATAACCGCTATGACAGATTCTATGATGGTCATACATGTCATAAGAGCATCTGTCATAGCCCATTTTGGAAATAGGCAACCTCTTTGGGATAGGAGTTGTGGACAAGTGTCAGGCACATTCTACAATGTTGACCAAGTGTCCTTAGGTGTGGGTTTTGGTCCATGATGCCAAGTTGGATGCCCATCCCAAGAAAGGTCTAATATTGCCTTGTATTTTCTATATAAACAGGTGCTTGGAGGAGTAGAGGTATCACAAGTTTTACAGGTACTATTATGCTACCAGTTTGACTCCAGACACGAGTGTCGAAGACCATTGAAGCTTGCATTGCAAGTGTATTGTAAACATATTTTAGATTTGTTAATACATTGTGCAGGTTTCTGAGTGTGGGGTTTTTTACCCGATAAGGGTTTTCCCCACCGTAAATCTTTGTCTCTCTTCTTCTGTCTTCTTTCTGGTTCATGTGTATTGCTGCAATATCTCATTTATGTGTTACATATTGCTGTAGTTGTAAGGATTAATTTGAATTTGCATAGCCCTCTCCATATTAGATTAGTGTAGGAAGCGATTTTCACACACTTAGCTTCCTTTCAGTATTTGCTAATGTTTTTCTCTTGTGTAGCTAAAAATAGGTGAAATAAAGGCATAAGGGCGGAAACAAGGTGAAAACATAAAGAATTTGGAGTCTCTTTGACTGAACTAACTGATATACCTAGACACATATATGTTAAGAAGAACATAAAAAACATAAAGACATAAAGACATTTAAAGACATAAAGAACATAAGAACATATATATGTGAATTAAAATTGAACATACCTTAGAATTCAGTATTGCAGTTGACCAATTCTCCAAAAGATGGCTTCAAAATCCTCAAATTCTTGTTTTTCTCAAGTTTGATTATGAATTCTATATAATTCTAGAATAGGATTAGTAAAATTTATGTAAAAAACAAACATATATCATCAAATTCAATCTATATATAAATGGTAATTAGATTTGAAACAAAATCACACATGAAACTTTTAGTTTAAATAATCAAATTTTCTCTAAAAACATGAAAACCCACTTCTTCTACGTTGAAAAAACAAAAAAGGTGGTGGATTCATATAAAAATGATTCTCAATTAGTCAACCAACATGAAAAGCATTTTTTTGTCCGATATACTCATGAAAAGTGGGAATAAAAGGCATGTGGGGTTTGAAACATGGATCCCACATGCTTTTTTACCATTTTCCATGCTTCCAATAACACGAGCGCGTTATGGGAAGAATGATAACATAAAGGTAACCTTGTATCTACATGAGACTCTCTCTCTCTCTCTCTCTCTCTCTCTCTCTCTCTCTCTCTCTCTCTCTCTCTTCATTTCTCTATCCTATATATAAAGAGGGATTGGGAGACATGGAGAGATAAAGAGGGACATGGAGATAGAGAGGATAGGTGGGTATAGAGACGGGGAAAGGGAGAGATGGGGATCAAGATAGAAAAAGGGGTCTATAGAGGGAGAAATATAGAGATACATATATAGAGAGGGGAGATATAGGGAGATAGATCTAGAAAGGGAGAGATAGATAGGGAAATACAGAGAGAGGTAAAGAGGGGTATATTAAGAGATGGGGTTATGAGGATAGAGAGCTCGATAGGGAAAGAGATCAAGAGATGTCTAGAGACATAGGGAGAGAGATTTCAAGAGGTAGAAGGATGGGGAGAGAGATAAAGAGGAGAGAGAGGTATCAAGGGATAGATTAAGAGATAGGGATCCATATGTCCAGAGAGATAGAGATAGGGATCCCTATTCTCCCCTCTACCTAAACCATAAACCTAAACCTCTAAACCATAAACCCTAAACCCTTAATAATGTCTCTAACCCCTAACCCTAAACCCTAAAATCCAGCAACCCTAAACCCCTAAACCCCTAAGGTCCCTAAACCATAAAACTTGGAAGCAAAGGTAGGTATAGTTAGAGAGAGGGATAGAGGAGACAGAGATATCTCTCCCAGGCTCGGTCTCCTTTGTATCTCCCTATTTGCCTCTCTACCTAAACCACAAACCTAAACCTCTAAACCTTAACTCCTAACCCCTAAACCATAAACCCTAAACCCTAAATAATGTCCCTAAACCCTAACCCCTAAACCCTAAAAATGAGCAACCCTAAACCCCAAAACCTCTAAGGTCCCTAAACCATAAAACCTGGAAGCAACCCTAAACCTCTATCTCCCTATCTCTCCCAATCTCTATAACGTGAAAACATGAAAACATTAAGCTTTCATTCCAACCAAATTCATTCCTAATCAATCCCAAAACATCCCTAATCCATTCAATTTCATCTCTAATCATCCCTAAACCACTTCTAATCAGCCCTAAACCACTTCACACCATCCCAAATCACATCCAAATCAATTTAACTTCATCCCTAATCATTTTCCAATCAACCTGGATTTCATCTCAAATACCATCCCTAAACTATTCCTAAATCATTCTAATCATTCCCTAATCAACACTAAACCACTTCAAACCATCCTAAAACCATTCTAATCATTCCCAAATCATTCCTAATCTAGTCCTTTTCACCTCTCATCAACCAATCCATTTCATCCCAACTCCATCCCAAATCAATCTAAGCTCCATCTCAAACAATCCCAAAAAAAATCAAAATCAAACAAATACCTCACCAATAGCCATTAGAAGATCATAGTACCAATTTGTTACTCATTTGCACCATTTTTTATATCGTATGTGCCAATATGCTCCTTAGTAGCACCTACCTATCAATCACAAACATAATTCTACACCTAGCCAGTCACAAGTGTCATTCTACCCTCTGCCAGACACATGAGCCATCATAACATCATAAGCACCAATATGTTATTCATTTACATCATTCTATACATCATATATACTAACCATAAACCCTAAACCCGATCAACCCTAAACCCTTATCTCCTTGTCTCTATCATCCCTCTACCTCTCAATCTCTCTACCTATGTCTTTGGCTATGTCCATCACCCTCTATCTCCTTATCTCTCCCTCTCTAAACTCCTAACCCCTAAACTCTAAACCTGATCAACCCTAAACCCATATCTCCTTGTCTCTATCATCTCTCTACCTCTCAATCTCTTTGGCTATGTCTCTGGCCATGTCCCTAACCCTCTATCTCCATATCTTTCGCTCTCTAAACTCCTAACCCCTAAATCCTAAACCCGATCAACCCTAAATCTGATCAACCCTAAACCCTATCTCCTTGTCTCTATCATCCCTCTATCTCTCAATCTCTCTGCCTATGTCTCTAGCCATGTCCCTCACCCTCTATCTCCCTATGTCTCCCCTTGGTCTCCTCTATATCTCCCTATCGGTCCTCTCTCTCTAAACCCTAACCTAAACCTCTAAACCTTAACCCCTAACCCCTAAAACATAAACCTTAAGTTACCCTAAATAATGCCCCTAAACCCCAACCCCTAATCCCTAAACCCTAAAATTGAGCAACCCTAAACCCCAAACCTCAAAACATAAACCCTGGAAGCAACTCTAAGCCTCTATCTCCCTAGATCTCTCCCAATATCTATCAATCCCCTCACTCTCTCTCTAAACCCTAACCCCTATTTACCCTAAGCATGAGCAACCCTAAATCCCTAACACCTAAACCCTTACCCCTAAACCCTAAACCATAAACCTAAGCAACCGTAAACCCCTAAACCCTATTTATAATTCCCCTAAACCCTAACCCAAAACTCTAAACCCTAAACTTAAGTAACTCTAAACTCATAAACCATAAATAATTCCCCTAAAGGTCTAAGCAAATCTAAGCTCATAAACCCTAAATAATGACCCTAAACCTAAGAAACTCTCTCTCTCTCTCTCTCTCTCTCTCTCTCTCTCTCTCTCTCTCTCTCTCTCTCTCTCTCTCTCTCTCTCTCTCTCTCTCTCTCTCTCTCTCTCTCTCTCTCCCAAAACCCCTAAATCCTAACCCTTAAACCATAAACCATAAACATGAGTAGCCCTAAACCCCTAAACCCTAAATGATTCCCCTAAACCCTAAACTTAAGCAATCTTAAACTCATAAACCTGACCCACCCTCTCTCTCTCTCCAAAACAAGAAAACTAGGACTCTCTATCTCTCTCTCCCTATCACCAGGTATCTCTCCCCTCGATCTCCATCCTCTCTACCTTTTCCTCCCTCTCACTCTCCCTTATCGACAAAGAACATGGAAATGTAAGAAAAATAGGACATGTAAAGATGGATGATGATATAAATTGGGATTCAATGAAATGGAAACAAGATAATTTATGAAATTTCTTTGGATGGGAAGAATGAGGAGGAGAGGTAGGGGAGGGAAGTAGAGAGTGAGAGAGAGGATAGGAGGTAGAGATAGGATGAAAGTAGAGAGTGGGAGAGGACCATAGGAGGTAGATAGGGCAAGGAAGAAGAGAGAGAGGGTAGGAGATAGACAGGGGAGGGTAGGAGGTAGACAGGGGAGGGAAGTAGAAAGTGAGAGAGACGGTAAGATGTAGAGAGGGAGGGGGAGAAGAGAGTGAGAGAGAAGGTAGGATGTAGAGAGGTAAGGGAAGAAAAGACTTAGAAAGAGGGTAGGAGGTAGATAGGAGAGGGAAGTAGAGAGTGAGAGAGATAGTAGAAGGTAGATAGGGGAGGGAAGAAGAGAGTGAGAGAGAATGTGGGAGGTAGAGAGGGGAGGGAAGCAAAGACTCAGAGAAAGGGTAGGACATAGAGAGGGGAGAGAAATAGAGAGAGAGAGAGAGAGAGAGAGAGAGAGAGAGAGAGAGAGAGAGAGAGAGAGAGAGAGAGACGATATGAAGTGCAACTGCCCTTGTAGACATGTATGTAAAGTGTGGAAGCACAGACAAGGCATGTCAATTGTAAGACGTAACACCTCAAAGAGATGTTCTATAATGGAATGTAATGATTGTAAGATATGCAAAAAATGGATTTGTTGAAAAGGCTTTAGAAATTTTCAAGCAAATGCAATTGGCATATGTAAATTGCCAGTTATGATGTGCTTTGTTTGACATGTTTTTATTAGTTTTTATCAAAATCTGGAGATAATCTGGAGCGTGCTTCCCATCAGGATGGCACTTTTTTCAATGAAAACTCAAAAAAATACCACCATAATCTTAAGCTCTCTGTTAGCTATCTAACCATTTTTTTTCACATTTTGAGTACATTTAGTGTTTCATCTTGAATTTCTTTTGTAAGTGTGTCCAGGTTTTGTAAAAAATCAGTGTCTAGTATTTTTAACTTGTTTTTTTAACCGTTCATCAAAAATTGAAATAAGTTATATTTTTAGAAACTAGACTCCATTCTACACGAATTCAAAAAAAAAAATTGATTTTCGATTAATTTTCAAACATTTAAGGGGGGAGTATGCTCAAATTTATGTTTTTCAAGATGTGTCCACTTTAAAAATTACTAAAAAATCAATTATTCATTAAAAAATTATCAGAAAAATTAGGGATAAACTACATGGTGTTAGCTAGTTTCTCACTGAAGCGATTATTGAAATACTAAAAAAAAGTTAACATTTTAGGGGGAGCACACCAGACGCTATGTTATGTTTTTTTGAGAAAAATAGGACCAATTTGTGTGCTCCCCCTTTTTGAACCCCTTAATCTCAACCATTTTTACAAAAAATTAGTAGTTTAGAAACTAGATTTGGAGCACTACAACTCTTGTTTTCATTCCATCTTCAAATTTTGAGTGTAGCTATCTTCAATTTCTCATCCAACATCAATGTTTTCTGATTTCAGAAAAAAAAAAAAAAAAAAGTGGCAACTTAAGACCCCATTTTTGTCCCTCATCTTTGTGCAGTTACCCCCCTATCATCCAAGTCATAAGCTTTGTCATGTCAAATCCTATCATCCTCTTGCCTTAAGCATTGACCTAAAAAAATCCCAAGTTTACTACCTAGATTGGGGCATGTTATTCCTATGCAACATAGTCCTTGGAGATCACATCCTTGCTCTCTTACACATACATCCATTCCATTCCATAGCCTATCCTTTCATCCTATCCATTTATCATGATCCACAATCGTCCATCCTTTTGTCTGATCCCATTCATTCCCTTGCACCTAGACTTGGTTCCCCTTGTCATTGGTATAGAGCATAAAGGCTATCCCAATTGTAAATCCATTGAATACAAAAAAATCAAATATTCCAAAAAAATTACAAAAATAATCAAATATTCCCCAAAAAAAAACCAAAAAAATCAAAATATTTCAAAAATCCAAAAAAATCAAAATATGTCAAAAAATCCAAAAAAAAAAAAATCCAACAAAATCCAAGCAATCAAATCCATTCCACATCAAATCATCAAAATCACATTCTTCCAATCAAATCAATCCCAATCATCAAATTCATCACATCATCAAAATTAAAACAAATCATCAAATCAATCCAATCTATCAATCAATCAATTCAATCAATCCAATCAATCCAATCCATATCATCAAACATTTAATCAATCCCAATCAATCCATAACTTGATCAATCCAATCCATATCATCCCATCAATAAAACACAAATCAGAACTACATCTCATCTTTATCATTAAGTGCCTTGATCCCATGGATACAGGGTATGTAGGCAATCTAGGATACGAAGGAAGTACCTAGATTCAGGCACAGGCGATAGATCATTTCCACCTTCCATCTTTCTTCCAATCTTCACCAATCATCATCTTCATCGATCTCATATTTCTTCTATCATCTATCTCCTACATCATTAATAAACACCTAAAATCTAATCAATCCTATTCATCATCATCAATCTTTCAAAACAAATTCTTCAAATCAATTCTTCAATCATTTCATCCAATCATCAAATCCAATCTTCCATTCATCCTTATCAAAATTCCAAGAAATAAATCCAAATGCAAGTCATCCTTAATACATTCAATCAAGCTAATCAATTGTGTCAAATTATCTAATCACATCATTGGTCTTGATCCTAATCTTGTCGTAAACCAAACTAAATCAATTAAAACATCATCATCATCAATGGGATATATCATTCCCGCATCTTTGTGATGATCTAGGGATATATCGTTCCCCACAATGACAACACTGTCATCATCATCAATCAATCAATTACTTAATCTTTGGTTTATAGCTTGACAGGGGCAATACCTTGTTTGTTTTTGTATCATTTGTATATGCTTTCTTGCTTGTTTGTGTGTGTTATCTTTTTATCTTGCATTTGCATTAAATCCGAACCCAACCTAGCTAATATTCAGATCTTGTATCTAAATAAGGTTGTATTATGCTGGGGCACGAGACACGTCGTCACCTTGGTCCTTATACATTGGTGCATAATGTCTAGTGCTATATCAAATGTCATGGTTTCTCACTTTATTGCAACATAATGCATCATTCTTTTCTTCTATCTATTCCCTTATCTTTCTTCCTTAGACAATCCTTTTCGAGAGCATACCCATGTTTGTCCAACCCACCTATCCTCTCGAGGGGGCATCATTATCCTATCCTTTTCCTCTATCTATTTCCTTAACTTCTTTGAAATGATGTTACTCGGCATAAATCTTATCATCTCGCAACATCATCTCAAAGAGGGGCAATTGTAGACACTAAAAATTATCTAGGTCTTGTTTACACATGACCTTGTATGTCTTTTCCCTAGATCCTGGTTACACAACACATTGTCGACATGAACATGTATGTGTTCCCCTAAGTCCTAGTTCATCTAACCTCATCCCACTTAATCCCATTTATCCCTAGGTCTTAGTTCATCCCATCTTAATCCCATTTGTCCAACTTAATCACATTCCAATTAACTAAATAAGTCCCATTTGTTTAGTTAATAATCCCCCTTCACATGTCTCACATAATTCAAATTAAAAATTTGAATAAACCCCTCACCTCTCATCACATTGCGACACATGTCGCATGTCTCCATCTTCCACTTAATATGCCTTCACATTTCAATCTAATTCAAATATAATATTTGAATTAGATCCCCTTTATTCTCCATTGTACACTTGTCATGTGACTACAATCCCTCTGAGTGGGAAACCCTAATCGATCTTGACCATCCATATCCTCCAACATAACTCTCAATCACAACCATTCAATCCAATTACCCATATCCTATAAACCTATCCTCCTCTAAGCCATTTAGGAGGATGCAATCTAATTTCATACCGTTATGCTGCCAAAATCCTAAGCAACCAACATTCAACCATATCCATCAATCTCTCCCTTGCATCCGCATCCATTTCCATCTCTATTTTGCATCTTTCATCATATTGCATCCATCATCTTATAGGTATCAATCAAACCATTATCTTGCACATATCATTTGAGGTATATTGAGGATTTGGGTTTGGGTAATGCATGTATTTGTTTCATCATTTCAGCTAATCCAAATTTTTAGTATGTGCTTTTCTTCAAGTTGTCTGTTCTTAAGATCTTCTTTGTTTGATTCAATGTTAGGTGAGATGTTTTCTTGTTGAGTTGCAGTTCGTTGGGCATAAGCTTGTCGTCTCCCCCTCCTTTCTCTTGCTTGTCTATTTCTTTTTGTCTTCCCACTTATCTCTTGTAAGATATAGTGTTTTGCTCTTCCAAAGGTTTTTGTGTTTTAGAGGAGGAAGCACCAGGATCAAATCTCATTTGTCTAGGTGGAATGTTTGTTGTCGATGACTACTTCTCGATCCTTGTAAGGATGGTAGGGGAGGAACCTCAGCATAGGGTCCTTTTCCTTTTGGTCTAGGATTCTCTTCAAATGCAGGTTGTTCGTCTCTTGTTGTTTCTTGAATAGAAGGACCGGTCACTTGATGTAATAGTTTTATTTTGTAGTTTCTTTAGCTCAAGAAGTTAAAATCTGTTCATGGCTTTGGTTCCACTTTAGACCTTTCCCAAAACTAATCAAGTGTAAAGTTTTGTCTTGTAACCAAAGGTTTATACTTATTGCGAGGAATAGTATGCACTTGTCCATTCAAAGGAAATTTTACACAGTTATAAATTGTTTAAGGGATAGCTTTCATAGCCTTTAACCACGGATGTCCTAATTTTATGCAAAAAAGGTTAGAAATGGGGACAACATCAAACAATTGTTCTATGGATTTCTCAAATACAGTGACCAATAAAGATATCTTCCCATAAGTGTTTATAAAGGTTCCCTTATGTGTTTTAATCATCATATCTGAAGGGTCATAAAAGCCTTGCATCAATCCATGTGAATAGAGGAACTCTTATGTTGCCACATTAGTCATGAAATTAGGATCAATGAGGGTTCCATCCATAGGATTTCCCATTATCTTCACAGTGATATAAAGAGGTCCATCAGTGTCTCCAATTGTTCTATCATGAGGTGTAAACACAATTTTAGGTTCAGGGACCTTTCTTTTCATGTAAGGCCTAGGAGGGAACCTATTATTGTTGGTGTTACGATTAGAAGCCATGTATATGAGTTTTCAAATCAATGTTAAATCAGATTTTAAAATCTTTTCACAAGTTATACAAAAGACAAGTGCAAGACTATGTGTGAAAATGACCTAAAATGCTTGATTTTTTTACTTTTTTTCAATGCTAATAAGTGAAAGAAAAGGTGTTGTAAGAAAATTGATGAAGTGCAAAAATTAATATGTCTGATACCAATCCAATAAAGCAATAATATCCTTCACAACACGCTTTTGATGCAAACCTAGACTGATGACAAGTCAAAACCTAGTGAAAATACACTAAAATATGCAATTTTTCACAACTTTTCAATGTAAAGACCCAATAAAAGGGGTGTTGTAAATAATTTTAGGAGGTGTAGTAGATTATAGTAGTAATATTAGTCACTTAAAGCCATAAAATCTATCACAACACACTTGGAGTGCAAATCTAAGTCAAACCCTAGGGAAAATATAGTTGAAATGTGCAATTTTTCACCAAATTTCAATGCAAAAAGCCATTAAAAACGGTGTTGTAAAGAATTATTATGAGGGGTGGTAGATAATAACCCTGATAATAGCCAATTAGTGTAGAAAAATCCTTTACAACATGCCTATGATACAAATCTAGAGAGACAATAAGGCCAAAATCTAGTGAAAAAGCAAGGTTTTCAAACCCTAGGCATGAAATTTTGCAAGAAAACCACTATGACGCAACACTACAGTTAGAAATCAGTCCTAATGAGTTTTAAAATGGTAGTAAAATATGAAACAAGATTTTGACTACAAACTCTAGCTAATGCAAAACTAGGTTATATGGAAAAATGCACAATTTCAAGCAATTTTTATCAATTTAAGCATGAATATGCAATCTAAATGAATGATGAATGAAACATTTATGTATTTTAAATCATATCTGATAATATTGATATAAATTTATTGAAATTAAATGCCAAATACTTCAAATTATTTAAAAATGCAAGCTAAAAATGCCAATTTTTTCAAAATTTTCAATTTTTTTGTAATTTTTTTGAATGCAATAAGATGAACAATGATATGAATGAATGAAATGAATGTAAATCTAAAGCAAAACACTTAGCAAGGTCCCAAAAAGTCCAAAAACATGGGTTCACAAAAATGTTTAAGGTGAAAAATAAATGGAGAGGATTGTTTAGTTTTTAATGGTTTTTGTCTTGATCCTCCTTTCACCACTAAACATTCAAGGACATTCAATCAAGTAGAAAGTCTACTACAGATCTCCTATCACTTGGAACATAGGGGAAGATTAGAATTGTATGATTTTGTTATTCAATTAAGCTCAATTATGCTCAAAACCCTAATTTCGCAAATTCATAAACAAACGGACAAATTACAGAAAATGATCACACACAGAGATATCAAATGACAATCAAATGCATACCAGATTTCAAAGGTCAAAAAATAGAAAAGTTAGGGACTAATGAGTGGGTGCCCTAGTCTAGTACCATAGTTTTTGTCGAGATCTCAGAATCTTGTCTGCAACATGTTCCTGTTGTTTTGGAGATTTTTCTATTGCGGGATCCAAAGGACTAATGAGTGGGTACCTGAGTCCAGGTCCCTATTTTCTTCTCTAATCTACAATTCTAATAGTCTGCACTACTCTCCTGCAACTCCACTTTTTGTGCTTTTGTAACCTATAACTTGCAATCACGAAAAAATGGGTTGGGGGTTGTGGTGCTTAGAGGCTTGCCTCAATCAAGCCCTGAAGAGACATTTAAGTCTTCTGAACACTGTTATCAGATAAAGAGTGCATATCCATGCGGGATAGAGGAAAAATCCAAATGATAAATGATAGAAAACATAATTGATATCACCTTATAGCTGTGAAGATCTCATGGAAGGATGATGCTCTTCATGCCATGAGGAGATGGATGCTAAATCTACAAATACAAACACAAGAACAAAACAAATTCTTCTCTACAACACAATGAATTCCTTGAATCACTTTCACATAATCTTGTCAATCAAAATGTCCATCTAGTTTACAAATGAATCACTAATCATTCTTATATATGTAACTATAAACATTCCCACTAAGAATTTCGTAATTCATACTTAGGATGTCGGCATAGGACCTAAATAACGGTCATAAACTAACACCCAAAAATAGGCCCTGACCTAAAATAGGACAAGACTAGGGCACGAGCGCCCAAGTTCTCCCCCCTATTTCAGGCAGGAATCATCATAAATGCACCCCCTGAGTCCCAATTGCCATGAAACTTTAGGGTTTTCTCATCGGGAGTCATCAAAATCATGCAAGATGCTCTAAATGCATTCTAAAGGACACGGGAGCTAAACCTTAAGAGGAAAAATCCCCCAAGGTTACTTTTTATGACATAACAATGACAACATGAAGGCTCGGATTATCTGATATAAATGGCTTGATGGAAATTCAAGATAGTGAACCCGAAGTTAATAAGGCTGTGATTTTAGAAAAAAATCTCATGAAAATAAAGTGGCTTGGAGAATGTCATATGCAACATGAATCAAATAAATGATTGGAGAATAAAAAGGAAAGTAGATTTATAAACAAAGAGATATTAAACACGAGGTAAAATAATCAAATTAGGCATACTATTGGATGAAGAACTAATTAGAAGAATCCAATAAATGTGCTTGGGATTCTAAGGAATTTTATTATTTTCATGATAGAAAGGAAATCCTTAACTAACATTCTAAAGAGTTAATACACCTCCTCAGTTTACCAATGGGATTTGAAAGAGGAAGGACTTACAAAATTGGTATAAGTACCAAAAGAGATCATTGGGAGAATATTGTTGGAACAAAAAGCATGAACACAAAAGCTATGAAAACAATGGATAGGGATTCCTAGAAAAAGGGGAAATTGAAGAGTTACTAATAAGGTATATGCCCATGACTAGTGTTATAATGTTTAAATCATGTTAACACAATTAAGTGTGTGTATATGAGTATATATACAATGTAAGTCTCATATGCATTTGGTTGTTGTGACATGTTTGTATTTATGTGTATAATTAAATGTGTAACTAATTTAGTACCTTGGAGACCCATGGGGCACAAGGGAAGTTGTCAATTGTTGAGTAACTAAGTAATGGGGACAAGCATGTAGTTTAATAGATAACTAGGTGATGGGGACAAGATCAATATAACTAAGTTGTGGGTCAAGCTCATCATGAAGGTTGTGACTGTTGAAGTTATGAGAAGTCAAGAAGATAGTCAAAGATGAGTCATGTGTATGTGTGTACATGTAATATATAGGTGTCTTGTCTTAGTTTGATTATTGAATCATGTGCGCATGTATACGGGAGTGCATGAAGTTAGAAGGTGTTGGGGTCATGGACAAGGTTGAGTATTGTAGGCTACAAATTTTAGTTAAGTTAGAGAGGGTCTTGTGTTTCTATCTAGTCGTGATGATTGATAATGGTCACACATCTCATTGTCACCCATGTAAAATTGATTACCGTGCTATCAGGGCGGCTAGGTGGAAAAGTAAGCTCAATAATTGGGTCTGGTCTCCAAGTACTAGCCTTCAAAAATAAGGATAATAATTGGTGACTGCTAATCCTACTATATTAGCAATAGTTTTATTTTAGTGCAGTAATAATGGTTGTCATCATGTACTATATTTTCACTTTTGAACATGAACCTATATAATTATCTAAATCATCCCTAATTGTCTAGTTGAATCTAGATAGAAATGATAAACATCATTTATGCATCAAGGGACTAATTAGAGTTGTGCAACAACAAGCATCAAAACTTCTTGACTTGACAAGGATGATCTTTAAACTCTTGAAAATTAAGAGATATCAGATTAAGGGACTACATGGAGAATTAATCTAAATGATGGATGTTAACTAGATCATGTATTTTTGTGAATGTTATGACGTGACTAGTGAATGCTTATTTAATTAAGGACTCAAGCCCATGAAAATTTATAGTGTACATTCATGCCCTAGACTGAATCTAGATGTTTAATTTTAGAATTAAGCTTTAAATCGATACTAGATGATATTTCATAGAGTCCATGGTAATTGTGATTGTATTGAAAAGTGTTTTTAAATTTAATGAAAGTCAAAAGTATAAATAGTATATGTATCCTAGAATGTGTAGTTCAAAGTAGTCATGTGCCAATAAGTTTCCTTATAGAATGAAGCTCTATATTTCAATTACTCTATAATTTTATGTGTGAATGAATTAGATTAACTTAGCCAAGTAAATAATGTTGAGGATTCATGGTTTCCCCCTAAGGAGTAATATTATACTCTAAGTTATGTATTATGATGAAAACATTGCATAATCCTTTTAATCAGAATCTAAGGAATTTAACTATGAGAAGTTCTCAGAGAAGACTCTAAGAGACTTGGATTTAGTTCAATAATACTAATGTTTCATGTATGGCCAAATGATTAATTTTGCCTCCCACTTAATCATGGTCTAGTTTTCATGTCAAGTATTCATGTCTTCCTTGCAAGAAGATAAAAGTTAGAATTACTTCAAGACTAAATTTTAACCCCTATTTAATATGACTTAGTGTAGAGTTCTCATGAATCCTAGCTATTAGATTGTCTCAATGGCTCTTGACCATTAATTTTCTTAGAGTTAATCCATGGTTTACATGTGTTCCTTGATGGATGTCCTAGATGATGCCTTTGTCTAAACTAGGAATGAAATTGTGTTGTGGTAAATAGTACAAGGAGCCTAACATCCATCACAACCCTCAAGAAAAAAATTGTATCAAACATGGACCTAAGATCCTAAGTATGACTGGTCTTCTAAAATGTTTGCATTTGTAGGGAATTTTGAATATAATAACATGTCAAGTCTCAAACCAAGAGATTTAATAGACTAGAACTCATAAGTATGTTCACACATAAAGGATTCTACCAAGCATAATGTTATGAGAGTTCCAAAAATAAAGCCTAAGGAAGCCAGAATTTATAAATTTCCTGCATCTAAGGATTTCTAGAGCTTATATGGAAACTTGCATCCGCCCAAGGCCTTAGGTTTATTATTCCTTAAGGGTCTAGACCTAAGGATAGTTTAAGCTAAGATTAATAGAGAAAATTTAAACCTTTATACATCTTAGAGTTAACCTCAATTTGAAATTTGTCTCTAGAACCATGATCTAAATGTAGCCTTTTGTTAAGGTCAAAATCAATAGAGATTAGGACTTGTTTTTATAGGATTCTAAGAGTCTCAAGCTCAATTTCATGAATGTTTTAGGTCTAGAATGTTGAAGAAATTAGGATTCATAGAATCCTTGTGTCGACATGTGTTAGAATAAAATAGTTATTAACTTGAGGAAACAAGTTCAACTAGAGTTGGTCATGGGTCTTCTTCATGAAGCTCAGAGACTTAAATCTAGTAGAATCTACCAGAGTCCATTCCTATTACTAACTAGACCCTAGGCTAATAAGGTTAATTAGAGGTTGCCAGGTGTCATCGATAGAAGCTTATATCTAATTTATAAATGGTTTCAAATCCATATAACTAAATTAGGATGTCCAAAAGGGGCATTGTCTAAACAAAACTAAAGCATTCCAAAAACCATGTGATTATGATTATTGAGTCCATAAGGTCAAGTGGATATGATCTAAATGCTCATCCTATAACTAAGGGTATGGGTAAACTAAAATATAGAGATTGTTAGAGTTTGGATAAACTTGTATCATGATCTAAAGTCATTTTGATTATTAGTTGTTATGTCAGAAAAATGTCCCCGTGGGGGCTTTTCCCTCTTAAGGTTTAGCTCCCGAGTCCTTAATTTGCATTTAGAGCATCTTGCATGTTATTTTTGACTCTCGATGAGAAAACCCTTGGGTCTTGTGACAAATTGGACCTAGGGGGTTGCACTTTGATGAATCTTGAGCAAAAAAAGTAGGGTGGACTTGGGCACTAGTGCCCCAGTCCAACCCTATTTTAAGTCTGCCCTAATTTCAAATGTCAGTTTAGTGACCGTTAATTAGGTCCTATGCCAACATCTAAAGTTTGAATTATGAAATTCTTAGTGGGAATCTTTCTAGTTGCAAATATAAGCATGATTAAATTTCATTTGCAAACTAGATAGAAATTTGCATTGTGATTTTGTGAAAGTGATTCAAGGCATTCATTGTGTTGCAGAGCAGTACTTTGTTGTTATTGTGTTTGTATTTGCAGATTTGACATCCATCTCCTCATGGAATGAAGAGCATCTTCCTTCCATGAGATCTTCACTACAAGGTGATATCTATTGTGTTTTCAATCATTTATCTTTTGGATTTTTGCCTCTATCCCACTGGGATATGCACTCTCATCTAACAACGATATTTGGAAGACTTGAATGTCTCTCCAAGGCTTGACCGAGGCAAGCCTCTAAACACCACAACCCCCTCCCACAATCCTTGTGATTGTAGGTTATAGGTGTCAAGTTCCGCAGAGTGGAGTTGCAGGAAGGAGTAGTAGACATAAAGGATTCAGGATCTGAAAAGAAGTAGGACACTGGTGCTTTTCCTGGACTAGGGCGCTAGTCCCTGTGTCCTTCGTAGTTGAATTCCTAGAAATGGAAGTTGTAGTGCAAATCAGTGTCGGAAGGAGATCAAGATTTCGCAAAGAAATAGGTACCTTAAACTTGGGCGCTAGTCCCCGTGTCCCTGACTTTTCCGCCTTCTGAACTTTGAAAAATAGTGAGTTAAATATCTCTATCCCTTATCTTTGTCTGAAAGGATTTGTCATAATTTGATAAATTGCTTACTAATTTGCATATTTAGGGTTTCTAAGTACAATTGAGCATTAGATAGAGACATTGTCTGATACATCCAAGGATCCACAACTTCCCAAGTGGCTGCCAAACATGATAGGTGATTGCTCTCGCTTAGTGGAGATTCAACTCAGTTGATAAGCCCTTGGAATATTTGTAGTGAAAGGAGGTTTACACATAAATCATTAAACAACCAACCTCTCTCCTTTTCCCACTAAATATTTTGGAACTTTTTGGCACCTTTCTGAGTGTTGTTTGATATATTTGCATTCAATCATCTTATTGCATTTGAAAAATTACAAAAAAATTGAAAATTTTGGGAAATTTTGAAAAAATTGTGCATTTTTCATAAAAACGTAATTTTGCATTAACTAGGGTTTGTAGTCAAAATCTTGTTTCATATTTTACTACTATTTTCAAACACTCATTAGGACTGATTTCTAATAGTAGTGTTGCATTATAGTGGTCTTCTTGCAAAATCTCATGCCTAGGGTTTGAAAGCCTTGCATTCTCACTAAATTTGGCCTTATCTTGCACCACAAGCAAGTTGTAAGGGATTTTTCTAAATTAATTAGCTGTTATTAGGGTTATTATCTACTTCCCCTCCTCATATTCCTTGCAACACCCTTTCTACTAGGCCTTTGCATTGAAAAATTGTGAAAATTTGCATATTTTAGCCATATTTTCACTAGGGTTTCACTTAGACTGGCACTATATGCATGTTGTGACAGATTTTTTGGCATTAGGTAGCTGTTATTACTATTATAATTTTTTATCCATCATCATTTTCCTCACAACACCCTTTGTCATACTCTTTTGCATTGAGATTTGGTGAAAAATTGCATATTTTGGCCTATTTTCACTAGGTTTTGACTTATCATCACTCTAGAGTTTCTTCAAAAGCATGTTGTGAAAGATATTTTTTCATAATTGGACTATTATTAGGCATATAATTTTATTTCCTCTTTGAAAATTTTCACAACACCTCTTCTTTCAGTAGTTTGCATTAAGAAAAGTTTTTTAAAAAATTAAGCATTTTAGGTTATTTTCATACATACTTTTGCATTTGTTCTTGCATAAGTTTTGAAAACCTTTAAAATCTAATTTGGCATTCATTTGAAAACATACACATGGATTCTCAATACAACAATAATTCTAGGCTTCCTCCTAGGCCGTATTTGAAAAGATGGGCCCCTAAACTTGAAATAACAGTTACACCTCATGACAAAGAAATGGTAGATACTGAAGGGCCTCTTTACATTATAGTGAAAATAATAGAAATACTTGTGCATGGAACACTCATAGACCCTGATTGTATGACTAATGTGGTTATAGAAGAGTTCCTCCTCAGACATGATTTGGCACAAAACTATTATGATCCATCAGATTTGAGAATTAAAATGCATAATGGATCTTTGATGAGAACATTTGGATTGGTAAAACTGCTAGTCTCAATTTATGACAAAGTCGTAGATCAGTTATTCGATGTTGTTCCCTTATCCAACCTCTTTCATGTAAAACTAGGACACCCATGACTTAAGGCTATGAATTTCATCCCTTCAACTATTCATAAATGTCTAAAATTCCCTTTGCATGGAGAGATCCATATTGTTCATCGTAATACATACCAACCTCCGGATAAGAGCAAAAATTTCACCCTTGATTACTTTCAGCCGGAACCTGAAACAAACCCTGAGCCACGAAAAGACCAATCTTTCCTAAATTAGAGATGATATAAAGCAAAACAGCTAGCTAGAGTGGCTAGGCCTTCTTTACAAACAATGAGGGATGAACAACATGTGTTTGAGGATCCCCTTAGAGCAAAAGGAAAACAAATACAAGACTACTATGGATGTGATGAGATAATTGGTGTAATAGATGTGGATAAGGAAAAGATTCATAACTCCCCTCGTCCACGGAGAGATGGTATCTACGCCGAGGTTCCTCTTCTGACATCCTTACAAGGATAGGGAGGTTTTCATCGATGACAAAACATTCCACCGAAACCAATGAAATTTGAACATGGTGCTTCCTCCTCTAATGTGCAAAACCCTATAGAAAAACATGATGATGCCTTTGAAGAAGTAAGTACTAAAACAAGAAGGAATAGACAAGCAAAAGAAAGGAGGAGAAGACAAGCTTTTGCCCAATGACTCGCCGCTCAACAAGAAAAAATTCAACCTAACATTGAAACAAACATAGAAAACATCAACACTAAAGAATTGGAAGATAAAGATAAAAGTTGGGCTATGGTACCTTACACACCTCTTTCCTCTAGCATCCAAGATTGGGAAGAGGATGATTTGCTTGATGACAACCCTTAGTTTGGGTATCCCTACAGGTAAGTATTTCTAACCTTGTACCTCTGTGATGTGTTTCCCCCATGATGTGTTATGTGTTGTTCAGGCCTCCTAGGATGACCCTTGATACTCTTGTAAGGTCAGGGATAAGCGTTGCGGTTGGTGATTTGGGGGTACCCTCCTACATGACTGTCTTTAAGACACTTGTTTCTCCTCTCTTGTTTCATTGTTTCCCTTCCTCTAGTGGTTCTATCTAGCGGGTGGATGATGAAAAATATTTTATACTGATGCAGACCTAGTGTCCCTTTAGCGAGAAATCAAAAAATGGATCTAGTCCATACATGACGATGGGGTTGTTATATATTATCCAATGCTTGGCTAGTAGAATCACTCCATGTGATCTTGATGTTGTCCTATCGCACTTACAAAACACAACAATACTGCTACTCCATGCACTTTGTCTATCTTGAATCTTACATTCATCGGTTCTCTATGCATTATTGTTTATCATGATTATATGGACACTAACACTTTTCTTGCAGGACTGTGTTTGTGGGAACATTTGGTGATCGTAAAGTACATGTCACCTCTGGGGGGCATGGGCTTGGTGAGAGCTTGTGTTCCCTTGTGTGTTTTCTTCCTACCTTAACATGCTTGATATCGTCACATGATATCAACCACCTTAAGGTGGGGGCATATATAAGGTAAGCTGTCTGATATAGATGTTAGCAAGTGTGTTTGTGAATCTTGAATCTATTGTAATCACTTAAGCCCTCTACGTAGGTGGGATATCGTGCATATCCTTTTTATCTTAAGACCTCAGTGCGAGGAGGGGATTGTGTATTTCTTGAGGAGAGTGCACAATCCTGTCATTTTCAAAAGTCCTTCGAGCAGGTGAAGA
The DNA here is from genome assembly GCA_027924645.1 of Cunninghamia lanceolata. NCBI lineage: Eukaryota > Viridiplantae > Streptophyta > Pinopsida > Cupressales > Cupressaceae > Cunninghamia > Cunninghamia lanceolata. Next base: position 6,507,060 of record BSBN01000119.1, on the reverse strand, counting down.
GCAGTTCTATGACTAGCCTAACCCTTAAGCGTGTCTTTGACGATTGTTGTGGAGAAGCCTAATCATCGGTGTGTGCCTATAATGTGCCTGAGATGGTGATGAACCTAAAAATAGGTACACTCCATTGCTTGTCTGCCATGTTTTCTCTGTGTATTCCATGTGTGTGTGTATTGCATGTTTGTTTCCAAGCATAGTCTAAAGACCAGTGGTGATGAGTCCCTCCTATGCTTTGGGATTTGTTTGGCGTGCTTGATTTGTATGGTGTGTTTGTTCTCAAGTGCAATATAAAGATTGGTGGTGATGAGTCCCTCCTACACTCTGAGATTTGTTTTGCATGTTTGTTGCCCCATGTGCAGTCTAAAGACCGTAGGCGATGAGTCTGTCCTGCATTTTGGGTTGTGTGTTTACTTTTCCTATACTTGCATCCTGCATTTCATATATATGAGAAAAAGAAAAAGAAAATAATCACTGCATTCACTATATTCACTATGTTTTGTGTGTCTTCAATGTTGTCTTCTCCATGTTTTGCGTGATTGTAACTATCTTCTCCATGCTTTACGTGCATGTTATTGCCTTTAATGTGCTTGGTGTGCCTTCTCCGTGCCTGGCATGTCTGTTGTGTTTGTTAACCATACTTTAATGCATGTATTGGCCGTGCATTTATACATACATTAAAGTGGGGGCTAAATGTTATGTTGGAAAAATGTCCCCTTGGGGGCTTAAATTCCCTCTTAAGGTTTAGCTCTCAGGTCCTTAATTTGCATTTAGAGCATCTTGCATGTTATTTCTGACTCCCGATGAGAAAACCCTTGGGTCTTGTGACAAATAGGACCTAGGGGGCTACACTTTGATCAATCTTGAGCAAAAATGGCAGAGTGGACTTGGGCGCTAGCGCCCTAGTTCAACCCTATTTTGGGTCTGCCCTAATTTCAAATGTCAATTTAGTGATTGTTAATTAGGTCCTATGCAGACATCTAAATTTTGAATTATGAAATTCTTAGCAGGAATCTTTGTAGTTGCATATATAAGCATGATTAGGTTTCATTTGTAAACTAGATCCAAATTTGATAAGCATTGTGATTTTGTGAAAGTGATTCAAGGCATTCATTGTGTTGTAGATTAGTACTTTGTTGTTATTGTGTTTGTATTTGCAGATTTGACATCCATCTCCTCATGGCATGAAGAGCATCTTCCTTCCATGAGATCTTCACTACAAGGTGATATCTATTGTGTTTTCAATCATTTTTCATTTGGATTTTTGCCTCTATCCCACCGGGATACCCACTCTCATCTAACAACGGTGTTCAGAAGACTTGAATGTCTCTCCAGGGCTTGACCGAGGCAAGCCTCTAAACACCACAACTCCCTCCCACACTCCTTGTGATTGCAAGTTACAGGTCTCAAGTTCTGCGGAGTGGAGTTGCAGGAAGGAGTAGTAGACATAGAGGATACAGGATCTAAAAAGAAGTAGGACACTGGTGCTTTTCCTGGACTAGGGTGCTAGTCCCCGTGTCCTTCGCAGTTGAATTCCCATAAATGGAAGTTACAGTGTAGATCAGTGTCAAAAGGAGATTAGGTTTTTGCAAAGAAATAGGTACCTTGGACTTGGGCGCTAGTCTGGGCCGTGTCCCTGACTTTTTTGCCTTCCAAACTTTGAAAAATAGTGAGTTAAATATCTCTGTCCCTTATCTCTATCTGAAAGGATTTGTCGTAATCTGATAAATTGCTTACTGATTTGCATATTTAGGGTTTCTAAGTATGATTGAGCATTAGATAGAGACATTACCTGATACATCCAAGAATCCACAACTTCCCAAGTGGCTGCCCAACATGGTAGTTGATTGCTCTCGCTTAGTGGAGATTCAACTCAGTTGATAAGCCCTTGGAATGTTTGTAGTGAAAGGAGGATTACACATAAACCATTAAACAACCAACCTCTCTCCTTTTACCACTAAACATTAGTATCAATGTTTAAGAAATAAAATTGGTTGCAAAAAATACCAAAAGAAAATATGGTCTAAATTTTTCTACCTCTTTTGGGGTGTTACATGAAGGGCCAATTTTACCTTGTGAAGGCTAACCTCCATGTGACCAATATGAATTTGATATGGTTTTAAGTTTTAGTTTGGTTCCTTTAATTTCTCTTTAATAATAACACATCTTCCACTTTCAATGGTTGGGGGTTCCCCAAGGTGTATTTTAGGGCCATACTCCTTGAGGTTAGTGCCAAATGACAAGGAAAGTTAGCCTAGGGCAAGATAAAAGATTGGAAGAACAAGTTAATAATTAACCTATATGTCGTTACTATTATTCAACATGTGCTTAAGATCTAAGAGAAAGGTCTTGGTTTCATTATCATACCTAGTTACATCCCCAAAGGAGATTTCTTAGTTAAGCTGGAATTGTTGTTAGAATTTTACCTCATGATGTTGTAGAAGATATCAAGAAAGATTATGGGATAGCCCTTAGACATACCAAATCACCTAGGTGTAATGTACCCAAAGAAGGGTGGATGACCTTAAAGACTTGAAAGGAAAACTAAGACATTGCCATTATAAAAGTGAATAAAGGGAATTCCACTATAGTCATGACAAAAATGACTATGACATTACAATGGTTGACTATTTGACAAATAGTGGGAATTAAATAATTTGGGATTCTTACCCATTGTCTACATGATTACGAGAAATGTTAAGTCAATTGTATCCCAATCTACCTTAGATGATGGTGATAAAAAATGATGTATCCCCAACATAGAGGTTACTCATAGGATTTATGGAGCACCCAAAATTCATAAGGATGATATAACATTAAGACCCAATTAGTATAGCAAAATTCATAGGTTGAATCAACTCTATTAGAATAGGCCTGGGTATTCTTTTGATTCAACAAATGTGACATGGAGTGTTATGTGGGATAAATCAATGAGTGTTTTATATAGTTATGTTTTATAGAAGATTGCTTGTGTGGAGAGCATGAAGTTGTATTTTATTTTCCTATCAAAGAGCTCTAAAGCTAGCATTCTCATGTTAGAAAGTCTTAATGAGTGTTGATTATTTAGCTGCTTCCAAGCAATCATTCTCTCACTGAATATTTTCAAGGATGGCCACTTGTTCAAGAATAATGGCACTAGGAGCAAGTGGAGCCTCTCCTAATTCATCTAGAATCTCTCTCAAAAAAAGTTCTTAATCCAAGACACATGAGCGACAAAGTTGGATGTGGTCCTCTAGATTAGAGTAGATGAGTTGATTTGTTCAAAAGCTTAATTTCCTCATTTTCAAGTATGATTGTTTTAAATGTTTGATTTGTTTGCATGTTTACAAATTGTTTTAAAAGTTTTGATTTTATGTTGGATTTGTTTAGACTTGCTAATTTTTAGCATTTTCAATTTCCAAATTTCTCAAAAATAAATCTAAATATATGGATGTAATCTATTCTTTTTTAAATTCTTTTAAAAGTGTTTTAAATGCTTTAACTAAATTAATCAATGGTAATAAAATAACTAATTTACAAAGTCAAATGGATTAGTCTTTCTAACTTCGCAAACTAATTAAATAATTAGATATTAACTAATTATGTAAATGTTGACTTAACCTAAAAATAAATAAATAGATGTTTATTTTTATATTTTTACTTTTTATTAAAAACATAATAAAACACCTAACTAATCTATAATTACAAGAATTAATTAATTAATTAATTGAATAAATAAGATAACTCCAACTGATTTAATAACATTAATTAACTAATTAAAATTAATTCTTGCAAAAATCATAAAAAATAGAAGTAACAAACCAAAAAAAATTCTTCCTTTCAAAGTAAAAATGGAAAACATAGAGTGAAGTACAAACTTAGAAAATGATCAATTTATTTATTTTAGAAGTTGTAAACAAAACCCCTCAATTTATGCAATGAAGTTAAATTGTCTCTTTTCCTACTTCTTTTGCTATGTTTGTGGCTCTATTTTGACGAGTATGTAGGTTTTGAACTATGCCTACTAAAGGGGATCCCAATGCCTCTTCTAAATCTCTCTAAATTAGTCAAAGAGATTATAAAGAGACCATATAGGGAATACTTTCTAGGAGACTTTATATGTGTGCCCAAAGTCTTAATTGTTGATTTCTTTATGAGTTTCCCCCAAGACCAAACCCACTTAGCTAGCTACCTCATTTGAAAAACCTTCAACAAGTGTTGTGCCTTATGAATTATTCATCATAGAGCCCCTTTAGCTCATAAATTGATAAGTGAGGTATTTTCTGCAATGTGTCAAATTATGATACATGCCAACTTGAAACATTTTTTTACAAAATGTGGCATATGTCATCTTAAACTCTATATACATTCTACATGTCAAATAACTAGTTGATGGATACAAATTTAGTCACAACAAGTCAAATCACAAGCTATTTACAATCTATATGTGGTGAATTGTCAAAAAGTCATCTCTTGGTGCCATAATGCTTGTTAGTTAATGGATGCAAATTTGGCTGCAACATGTCAAACCACAAATTTGGTTAATTATTTCAATGGTAAATAAACAATTAAAACTACTAAATAAAAACTTTTGAACTACTAAACAAATGTATACCACCAATGAGACCACTGCCATCGACTAAGAAGGAGCTAGCATAGATTAACCAACAAAGAGTACTTGTATGAAAATTGGCAAGAATGTAAGATTATATGTACATAATCATAATAACTTCAATTAACACCTAAATCACTATAACCAACTATAAACTCTAAATCACTGTAATTAAAGTGTGTTAGGAGAGTTATTACAAGAAGTTACTTTTATTCATAATCATTCTTGTTCTATGAATTATCAAATTAAATATCCATGTCCACAATGATGAATGCCACACCCTAACTACTAAATGATGAATAGTAAACATTAGATGAAGAACCTAGAACCATAAATCTTGAAACACAAACCTTAGATGAACGCTAAATGCTAAACATTAAATATTAAACAATCCAAATTGAAAGTTGAATGTCAAATGTGAACCCTAAATGAACTGATATAGAGAGAGGGAGATGTAGAGGAGAGATATTGAAAGAGATAAAAGGAGAGATAGAAAGATAGAGAGAAAGTGATAGAGGAAGAGATAGAAAGATAGAGAGACACAGATAAAGAGGTAGATAAAGAGAGATATAGATGAATGAATGTCACACCCTAAGTACCAAATAATGAATGTTAAACTTTGGATGAAGAATCTACAATCGTATGCCTTGAAACACAAACATCAGATGAATCTTCAATGCTCAAAATTGAATATTCAACAACTCAGATTAAAAGTTGAACCTCTATAGCCACCTTTATGATTATCGACATTAATCCATCCCTCTTCATTCTTAACTTGACAAATTTTACTCGCTAATCTAGAGGTTTGTTTAGTCTTATAAGTAATTAGAAGACTCTAATTTTATATTTAGAAAATTAACACCTAAAATAAATGTTTGGTAAATTTATATACAATACTTCTTTAAAAATGAAAGATATCTCTCCCTTTTGTAATTTAACACAACAATATAATATTTTGAAGATATTATAGTTTAAATACTTTATTAAAAAAAATATTTAAAAGATGGTCCCATTTAAAAAGTAAACTTCGCAATGAAAACTTAGAGAGTTAGAAGACCCGAAACGCTGTCGTAAAAGGCGGCTCCTCTATGTTTTTATATGTTTGTGAAAAAATATTTTCCATGTGTTAGATAAGACAAACCGTGTCAAAAGTCAGCTTCCTATGAGCGTGAATGGAAGAAATAGACTATGAAGCAAACACAGACTACGTCACTAATCTGTTTGTTAATTTGTGCTACCAGTGTGACAAATGTCCTTCGACGAGAAAATATGAAACCATTGCGAGGAAAAACCCTATACGCGTATACGTTGAGAATGCAGATTTCGTTGCAACTTCAATTTTGCCGCTTGAATTTGTTATATAATGAAGACATGTATGTTAGACCTGGAAAGACGAGAAATCGCAGAAAAGAAACATTGTAAGGACAAGCCGCTTAAGATTACACAGCAGTAAGCTTCAAATTGAAAAGAAATTAACCGTTTGTAAAAAGTTGAGCAAATTGCTTCGATGATTGCAAGCTCTATGCATGGGAATCGAGAGACGTTTGGAAGAGGGCAAAGAAGAAGATTTCTAAAGGAAAATATATATCAGATTATCACAGAAAAGGGCTATTTAGAATTCTGCAGATCAGTATAGACGATGTCGCTAAGGAATGTTTCCTAGACTTGGGATTATTTCCCGGAGGCAGGAAATTCTCTGCTGATGCACTATTGGACATTTGGGTTTACGTTCGAAAGCTACAAAGGAATGATGCTTTTGCCGTCTTATCAGAACTTGCAAGCAGAAATCTGTTAAATTTAACTAGCAATCCAAGGTAATTTGCCTTTACTTTTATATATTGGACTTCTTTTAATCATGTTTTTCAACACTAAGCTGACATGCTTGCCCTTAACAGAGGAAGTACAACAATCTCATATGGAAATGCCTCAGAGCTATACTTTTCCCAGAATGATGTAATGCGAGATTTGGCCCTGTATCTGGGAAACCAAGAGAATATAGTCCACCCCAAGAGGTTGGTTATCGCAAGGAAGAACTGCAGTTTGTTAGGGAAATGGGAATTGCTTAATGATACAGCATGTGATACTCAAATTCTCTCCATTCTCACCGGTTAGTTATTCAAAAACTCTTACACATACAATAAGCAACATTACTGTTTTCAATTGTCAACTATTTCAGTGTAACATTAAGAACTCTTCTTGTCTGCATCGCATATACAAGCACTCTTTTCCCTTACATATTTCCATTCCTGCATTCAACTTCAATATGATGAGGATTTAACATATAAAACTAGTAGTCATAATTACTGGACAATTATCTAATTTGATTTACTTTGTATTTGATGCATGCAGGCCCTATGGAGGAAAATCACTGGTATGATATGAATTTCCCCGAAACAGAGGCTCTCTTGTTACTCTTTACTTCGACAGAATACTTTCTTCCCCCATTTCTGAAATCCATGAAAAAACTAAAATTTCTGATGGTATCCAATTGCGGTACAAAGAAGGCAACAGTGAAAGGTCTAGATGTCTTATCTTCTCTCACTCAGCTCCAGAGTGTCCGCTTGGAGAGGTTGATTTCACCCCTTGTTGAAAAACAGAGCATTGAAGCACTGCAGAACTTAGAGAAGCTATCTTTGAGCTTATGTGAAGGATTTGGAAATATATCCAAATTCACCAAGCTACAACATTTTAACCTGGACCACAGCAGTGATTTGGAGGAGTTACCCCTCGGTATCGGCAATATGCCCTCCACTCTGTCATGCTCTATTACCAACTGCCATCTGCTTCAGAATTTACCATATGATTTTGGAAATATGAGCTATCTAAGAATGTTAAGGTTATCTGCATTACCACACCTGAAAGAGCTTCCTGCGTCAATTGGAAAACTTGGACAGTTGGAATATCTAGACATTTCAGTATGCGAGAGCTTGAAAGAACTTCCAAAGGAAATAGGACAACTCAAGAAATTAAGGGAGTTTGATATGAGAGAGTGTTCCCGTTTGACGACGTTACCTTCAACTGTCTGTGAATTGAGTTCCCTGAAGCTTGTTATCTGTGATGAGAAGATTGCGAAGCAGTGGTTGCGGGCCAAGAAAATTTCAATACCGGAGCTCAGAGTTGAAATTGTGGAAGCAAACTTTAGTTTGGATTGGCTTGATGATTGACTTCTTTTCTTATCTCCCATCTTGAAGAACAAGATCTTGTAAAACTTTCAATGTATTTTTATGTTCATTTGTAAAATTTGTTGGATGTAAAGTCCCACTGTTCATTTCATCTTCCCTTCTTTATCTTTTTGTCTTCCTTGAAGACGATTGTATATATATAAGGGAAATCTTTATGTATATAGCTGCGAATAATAAGAATACTACTGCCCTGCTTTCCCGTGGATGTAACCATTTTGACAAACCACGTTAAATCTTTTGTCTATGTGTGCTACTTTATACACTGTTTATTTATCTAATTTCTTAACAAAATTTTCAATGCATTTTCATGTTCACTGGCACAAATCAATATAAGGTCCGCTGTATTTTCAGCATATGATTATGGTCAATTTTTTTGGCAGTTCAGTCCACTAAAGATTCTTTACTGGATTATGGTCAATTTTTATGGCAGTTCAGTCCACTAAACATTCTTTACTGGATTATAGATGCATAACGAACGTACATTTCTCTGTTTTGTATAAAATTAGGATGTGGGTGTCTGTAGACGGGTGGGAGTTGTGCGCACTGCAATTAAATATGACTTCCGTCATTTTCTGCGAATGTAGATTAAATTAATCGAAATGCACATAAGTTTTCAATTTCGAGCACTATGTTGTAACTTGTATGTACAATTTTGTACAATTTATAATTAGAAATTATTTTCTTGAATTTGCCTTCTATAATGTTTACGAGCTTGAGCTTTTTCTTGAATTTGCCTACTATAATGTGTACGCGCTTGAGCTTCTGTATAGGCTGATATGGCTCCATGTCCCCAAACTTATAAAACTTCTGAAGATAGGCGATGGATTTGCTGGAGAATTTGGCCATAAATTTTATGGAACAAATAGCCATGTAAACAGTTAAGTGGACATAGAGTTCTGATGTGGACGAACGTGACATGTGACATTCAACATTTGATAATGAGAACACATTCCTCTCACATATTCTTTAAAAGTTACTTGGGCTCTTGGACCTTCCTTTATTTCTTGGAATATCTGGTTGGAGAAGAATCGCAGGATCTTTCAAGATGTGATGTTGGGGGCCCATCACTTGTGGTGGAAAATTCTTCATTCTTTGGGTGAAACTTTTCGGCAAATTGTGATTTGGCGGAAGCAGTGGATCCTCAAGATGTTGTTTACTGCAAGCGTCTTCATCTTCCTCCTCAACAAGGTCGCTTCATGAGAAATAAATGTCGACACCCTCTTCGGAAGATAAATAGGGAGGGGCATTGGACTCCTCCTTGGGGAGTTTTGAAACTCAACAAAGATGGTTCTTCTCGAGGAAACCCTGGTCACGCTGGTATTGGTGGAGTTGGTCGGAATAGTTCTGGGTCTGTGTAGTTTATCTTTTATGTTTATAAAGGGTCTTCATTCTAACAATCTGATGGAGGCTCTTGCCATTTTATATGCTGTGGAGCGTGGCTGTCATCTTGGATGGAGAAGGATCATTTGTGAGTCTGATTCCCAAGTGGTGGTGAATTTGTTGAATAGACAACATTTAGCTGATGTTAATTGGCATTTAGCTTTGGTTGTTAAATAGATTCTTAATCTGTGTGATTCCCTGGATTCGGTTTCTTTCATTCATATTCCTAGAGAATGGAACGGAGTAGTGGATTGTTTGGCCAAATGGGCCTCTGATCACATGCAAAATTGGAACATTGTGGATTGGGGTCAATTACCCCTGGAGTTGTTTCAAAAGTTGGACCACTTAGTGAAGCTTGACAGGGCTAAGTAATGCCCTTGCCTTGTACTTTTTCTTGATTGAATAAATTTTTACCCCTCTTTTAGTAAAAAAAAAAGATTAAAAGTTTGCAACCTTCAACGGTTTAAATAACTTAGTATCACTCTAATTTTTTTGGGGGGCCACTAAACATTATGCCTATTTGCACTCAATTAGTAAGAATGTACTATGTTGTTAACTCATCTAATATAAACTTATCTTTCTTTTTATTTAAAAAATGTGTTGAAAGTATATTGTTTATGAATGATGTTACTTTACATTTGATGCAAATCCTTGTAGCCATCTCTCTAAGAGAGTCATCAATCACACATCCTCCACTTTTGATGGTTTAGGGTCTCCCAAGGTGTATTCCAGTGTGTTTCCCCCTAAGGTTAGTAAAAAAGTGGGAAAAATTAGCACTTAAATAAGATTAAAGAATTAAAGAACAAGTTAGTGATTAATCTATCAGATGTTACTAATATCTAACCTATGTTTAACACCTTAAAGAAAGGTCTTGATTTCACTATTATACATAGTTACATCCCCAAAGAAAATTTCTTGGTTGAGTTTGAAATTGTTGCTAGGTACTCACCTCATGACACTACATAAGAGATCAAGCAAGACTATGCTGTAGAACTTAGACATGCCAAAGCACCTAAGTGCAATATACTCAAAGAAAGAATAAAAAGTTAAATAGGTGTTGGACAAGATAGTGTTTATTGAAAAGGGAAGACTCCAAAATCAATCTCTCTCTAATTGGTTGAGTTCTTAGTTCATAGATATTGGATATAAGAGGATCATGGACAAACACAGAGAGTTGGTGAGCCAGGAAAAGTTTAATGATATAGTCGAAGAGTTCAAGAAAGTCTTTGTAAATAAGATAGAAGCCCTAAGTAAAGGAGCAAAAGTTGTGACTGAATGAGGAATTCACTAGCAAGGATGGAAAGAATGCATAACATTATTGTTGTTGACGAATGCCTACAAAAGATATCAATGAAATTCAAGGAAATGGTCAAATCTATCCTACAGATAAGGTTGACTAATGAGGAGAACACTTCTATAGACTACCAAGTGCACAAGGTTGACCAAGCTTCTAAATCTCCAGTTTGAATCATCGTGAAAGAACTCAATATTTGAAAAGTGTGAGCAGGATGTGGAGTGTTTGTGCTTAGATTTCTTGCTAGATACATGAGTTTGTTGGTTCAGTTGTTATGTTATTTTATATTTATTTCTATTACATACTTTATAGGATTCAATTGCCCATATTTGCTTGTTTATCAAAAATTTGCTTATATAGCCTCTGGTTCTGAACTTGAGAAAGGAAAAACACTCATGTTGGATTGTTAATCTCAATTCTAGAATTTACTTTCAATTTTCTATGTTGCAAATTTTCATGCTTTCTAACTGGAGTGTGGAGGACTAAGAAATAGAAATTTGTAGTTTAAGCATTTAATGGAATAGTAATTATCTATGTTACTTGTGAATGTTAATACTCAAGATCTGTGCATGTTTTTATGGTGGTCTTGTATGTTAAATTCAATCTACAAAACTCCACAAAACATTGCATCTAGGTGGTGAAGTGACTGTGTGATAAATGGTGTTGCTATTGGAGGTTAAATAACAAGACTCCAATTTGTGGACCTCATTTCTATCCCTGGGAATACTAAAAGCCTTTTTTCTTGTCTCTTTAACCTATTTATCTTTCGATATTTCTTTTCAAACTATTTAGTTTAGATTTATAAAAAGTCAGTATATGAAGTGCAGTCAGTCTTAAATCCAAATGGCAGTTTCAGATGTTTCTACAGTTGAGCTGCAGGATGGATAATTGACAGTTGGTTCTGTAATTGTTTCTGTTGTTGGTTTTTCCTCCTATGCTTAGTATTTTATTCTCTTGTTGACAAATGAAACCAGAAGAGCTAGCAGAGAAGTATGGTGTAAAGTGAACTCTGGAAGTGCAAGCTATTGACTACTACCTGGGCAGGACATCAAGAAGTTGAAGTTATACTCTGTGTGAAGAAGAAGTTGAGACTCTATAAGATGGGTGCATTACCTCCAATATGGTGCATATTGAGGTTTGTTAATGTTTTTGGATGCTTCTGCTGCATTTCAGTCCGCAAACAAGATTTGAGGAGACCTTTGTTCCTTCAACTATGGTTCAAATTATGGTCAACTCAATCTCTATGTCTTGATAAGGGATATATTTTCTGTCATGCTTCATTTCCCTTCCTCAGTTTGAGATAGAATTCCAATCAGATAAAAATTTGAGGCTTATCTTAGGCATGTTGATTTCTATTTCTTCGGGATCACTACTGCATTGAGCCATGGCTGAGTGATGTGGAGAAATAATTGAAGAAGCTCACACTCCTTGAGTTGTCCCTCTTCTGGGAGACACAGTATCAAATGGGCAAGCTGTACAAAGATTGTCAGACTATTCACACGTAAGAGATAAACTTTATGGAAGTAGGCAAGCTTCAGGGAACCCGAAACCCTTGCTATCATTTTCACGATGGATGGGTGCTCTGTTCTTGAGATTTTGAGACTTTTGTAAACCTCACTGTTGCATGTTTCTGTCTGCATTTTGCAGCCTTTATTTTACTACCCTCTTTACCTCTATATATTAATCTGTTATCCAAAAAATATATTTACAAGCACCCCCTTCCAAGCTAAAAACAGAAACAAACTGCATTGGGATGGAGAAAATGTTACTTCTGCACCCACAACAAAAACAAAAAAACTATAATCACAAAGGTTTTACTACACTAACTGCTTGTGTGAAAATTTAGTAACATTCCTGGGCTAACACTATATAGCATAGAGAACCTTATATGGGTCTGTTCTAGTAAATAGGAAAATAAAGAAATTGTATTGATATTTTACCAGGATGTCAAGTCAATAAAGAAATTGTATTGATATTTTACCAGGTTGTCAAGTCAATCATCAAGCTAATCCAAACTGAACTATACTTTCACAATTTCAACTCTAAGTTCTTGGATACCAAGTATCTTGGCCTTCAACTACTATTGCCCAATCGGCTCATCGCAGATTGACATGTTTCAGGGAAGTTAGTCCACAAACACTTCTAGGTAGCCTCTTCAAATGAGGGCACTCTGTCATATCAAACTCATTCAATTTCTTTAATTGTCCTATTTCCTCTGGAAGTTCTTTCATACCTACACATATAGAAATGTCTATTTACTCTAACCACCCAAGGTTTCCAATTGATGATGGAAGCTCTTTTAGGCTCGAAAGTGCTGACACCCTTAACATTCTTAGAGAGCTCAGATATCCAAGGTCATATGCTAACTTCTGAACCTGATGGCAGTGGTAATAGACCACATCTGAGCAGAAGGCATATAGAAGATACTTGGGGGCAACTCCTCTAAATCACTACAGTGATCCGTGTTTAAATCTTGCAGCTTGGTATTGTTGAATGTAGATGTATTTTTAAACCCTTCGCATAAGTTTAAAGATAGTTTCTCTAAGTTCTATAGTGCTTTGCTCTGTTTAAATATAGCTGGTGCAATCAGCCTCTCCCAAGCGAACATTTTTGAGTTGAGTGAGTGAGTTAACGTCTCTAGACCTTTCACTGTTGCTCTCTCTGTGCCATAATTGAATACCATGAGAAATTTCAGTTTCTTCATGGATTTCAAAAATGGAGGAAGATAATATTCACTCACAGTAAAGAGTAATGCCAGAGCATCTTTTTCAGGATAATTCATCTCATACCACTGTATTTCCTCCACAGGGCCCGCATGTAAAAATCGGAAATGAAATTCAATTAGAGAATTCTACAATGGCCACAAATCCTATTCAAGTTGAATCAAGAAGCTGCAAAAATCTACGTTTGATATGCAAACAAGAGGTTGAGGATGAGACAATTGAAGTTTCACTGTCCTACTCCTATGTATTATCATGTAAGACAAATGCACATAATACATTCAGAAAGTTTGGTAATTTAAATTTTACATTAGTCAATGACACCCAAGTTACTTACAGCAATGAACTAAATGCAATATTAGCTAGAGAACTATTGTGATATATTATAATATATAGCGAGTATTTCAGAAACAAGTTGGTAATTGGTGAGATCCCATCTGAGAGAAATCTTGTAACCCACCTGTGTGAATAGAGACAATTTGATCATCAAACTGTCTATCACAAAGCAACGTCCATGCCCCTGGCAAATTATGCTCCTTCCTGGGCATAAGTAACCTCTTCCTTTGGACTATACCATCTTGGAATGCCAAATACAAGGCCAAATCTCTCCTTCCATTGTGATGAGAAAAAGTACAGCTCAGAGACACTTCCATGAGAAATTGCTGCTCTGTTTCTAATAAGTGCAACCACCATGTGAGCATAATGTTAGAAGCATTGATAACAAAAAATCTATACATAAAAATATAGTCAATTATCCTGGATTGCTAGTTAAATTCGACAGATTTGAGCTTGCAAGTTCCAATAAGATGAAAAAGGCATCCTGCCATTCCAGATTCCAAACATAAACCCAAATAACTAAGCACAGATCTTTGTGTCCTCTGGAAATGACCCTGACTCTACAAAACATTCCCTCACAACATCATCTAACAAATCAATACTGGTCTCCGAGCGTTTAAGAAGGGCTTCTTTGTGATAATTTGATATTGATTCCCCTTTGGAAAGCTTATCCTTTGCATTCCCAGACCACATGGGTTCCCCACACAACAAGCTTCCAATCACCTTAAGAGCTAGTGGCAGGCCTTTACATTGTGCTTGCACCTGTAACTCATGGAATGGCAAAAAAATCAGGAGACCTTGTCAGACAACAAAAATTACACAAATAATTTACACCATAAGTATGCAGATTTATTTGTTTGAACTTTAAAACCATCTAAAATCACAGTCCTGGATTTTTATATCTTTAATTTAATTCCTTACTACTAAGTTTCTTGGGAGATTGATTTTATAAATTATTTTTCTCATAGTGCTTAATTGAATGTTTCACTCTTGCTTGCCCAATCCTTATTTCCTCAATGCCTAATCCAGCAAAACATCAGAGGATTAATTTTGTTGTAGCAAAGATTCCAAATACAGAAGAAATTTAAAAACTATGCATATAAAAAGTAAAAATAATGTGCATATACAAATATTACGAATTTCATCCAACTCTCAAAAAAATAGAGAAGGCTAAACACCTCCTTCACTAGATTTGCATCTGCAGGTCATGGAATTGATGTCTGTCTGAATGCCCAGAAGCAGAAGAGGGACAATGCATCCTCCTGGACCCAGCAATGGTAATTGATACAGTTGAGTTGAGAGGTTCCTAGATCTAGTGGAATTGTGATGCAGCTCTGTTTCTGTGAATCTGCAATGTAAACTCAAAAAATTCTGTTATGCAAATGATGCAACTCTATTTCTGTGAACCTGCAATGTAAACTCAAAAAGCTCTGTTCTGCCTAGTCTTATAAATAAAAGCACTTTCAACAGCAAAGAGCAAAGAAGGCACAAATCCAACCATTCTATAACCAAATACAATACACATCATATAGTCTGTATTATAACATTAATTAGAAACTACCAGTCAATACACAGCGGTGGAAACTGAAAAGTTCCTCTCAGAGCACTCAGTCCCTGATCTTCAAATCCTGTGCGCAGCCATTAGCCTTCCTTTTTATTTCTGACTTAGATATTCTACCCAAAACCAAAACTTTTCTAAAAACCTTCTGTCCCCAACTTCTCTGCCAACACAGTTCTCCTCTCCTAATAGTAATCTACCATCTAAATATAGAAAGAGATGCCAACTATTACAAAAGGACTAGACAGAAATAAAACTAACGAAACAGTGTACTTTAAATAGTAAGACAAAATCCTAAAAAGACTGAACTACAACCCAACAAACAGATCGTGGGAAGGAGAACTATAAGGGAGATGCTCTGCATCATCCTCCCCTTCTCTTAGAAAATCTGAACCTCCTGGTTCTAGTCCATAGGATGAAGTTGTTTGGCTGTACTTAAGCAAGTTAGCTTCAATGATCAACAGTTGTAAGAATCTGGCAGGCCTTCCCACTTAACAAAATACAATTTATATGACCCGGATTGTGTAGTTACTAATTTGGTATCTAACACTCATTCAACCTACACTCTTTTCTTTTTTGGCAAGTGTTTGGTCCAATGGTTGTTTTCCTTCTCATTTTGCTTATATTCCATCTGGTCATCATTCAACTTAGCTGAATATGAATAAAGGTCAGCAACATTAAAGATAGGACTGATGTCCAAGTCTTTAGGCAAATCAATTTCATAGGCATTCTCATTTATCTTCTTCATAATTTTGCATGGCCCAATTTTCTTAGGCTTTAACTTGTTGTAGGCATCTTGGGAATAGCTTTCCTTGCATAGATGTACCATGACCATTTCTCCTTCTTGAAAAACTTTCCTTCTCCGAGGCAAATCAGCACTCTTCTTATATTGCTCATTCATGGATGGACTGTAATTTGAGCCTAAATTGTTTATGTACCTCTTGAATATTCTCTACAAAATCAGTAGCTTCTTGGCTAATATGTGGGTTTACTGGAAGATCAACTAAATCTACAATCCCTTTAGGATTTGTCCCATAAAGAATTTGAAATGTAAACTTACTTGTAGGGCTATTTATGTTGGAATTATAGGCAAACTAAGCTTGGGGTATCATCAAATCCCATTTTCGAGGACTGTCACCAACTAAACACCTCAATAGATTGCC
The DNA here is from genome assembly GCA_027924645.1 of Cunninghamia lanceolata. NCBI lineage: Eukaryota > Viridiplantae > Streptophyta > Pinopsida > Cupressales > Cupressaceae > Cunninghamia > Cunninghamia lanceolata. Next base: position 6,490,842 of record BSBN01000119.1, on the reverse strand, counting down.
TAGGCTTTTATTCACCACATCGGTTTGACCATCGGTTTGGGGGTGGTATGCTGAACTGAATTGCAACTTCTTGTTCAACATTTCCACAAGACTCTCCAAAAGTGGCTTAATAATTTGGTGTCCCTGTCACTAGTTATAGTTTTTGGAATACCGTGTAACCCCACAACTTCCCTAAAGAACAAATGTGCCACTTGACTCACATCATTTATCTTCATACAAGGTAGGAAATGGGCCATTTTAGAAAAGTGGTCCATCACTAAAAACATTGAATCATGACCTCTTTGGGTTCGTGGCAGCCCCAAGACAAAATCCATTGAAATACCAGTCCACGGTTCCCTTGGCACAGGTAATGGCATAAATAGACCTATATTTTGACATCCTCATTTTGCTATTTGACACACCCTACAAGCAGCAATAAACTTGTCCACATCTCTCCTCATATTAGGCCAAAAGAATTTCTCACTCATGAATCCAAAAGTTTTATCTCTTCTAAAGTGTCCTTCCAACCCACTTGAGTGCATCTCTCTCAAAAGCTTTCTCTCCTTGATCCAAGGGGAATGCAAAGTCGAGACCCCTTAAATAAAAAGTCATCTAATAATAAGAAGTCTTCAAATGGATACCTACCTATATGCTCTTGACTATTTAGAATTGCATAAATGTTGCCAAAATATGGATCATTTGCATATTCACCCTTCATTTCTTGAAAGCCAACCAGTCCATGACCCATTACAACCAATAAATGACACCTATTTAAGGCATCGGCCACTACATTGGTTTTGCCACTCCTATGTTGCACAACAAATGTATAAGCTTGCAAGAAAGAAGCCCATTTGGCATGTTTGTGGGATAGCTTACCGTGTGAATTTAAGTACTTTAAGGCTTGATTGTTAGCCATCAAAATGAATTTTCTATGTAGAAGATAATGCCTCCAATAGTTTAATGTTTGTACCACAACATAGAATTCTTTATGATTAGTGGTATACTTCTTTTCAGCTTCATTTGATTTCTCACTAAAAAAGGCCACATGTTTCCTTCTTGGCTTAACACTCCCCCAATAGCTACTCTTGAAGCATCACACTCAACTGGAAAAAGTTTCTTGAAGTCCAAAAAAGCAAGAATAGGTACTTCAATAACCTTCCTTTTGAGTTGTTCATAACTCACATCAGCTGCTCTTGTCTAGGTAAAGACCTTCCCTTTCGTACAATCAGTCCATGGTGCACTTATGCCATTGAAATTCCTAATAAATCTCTTACAAAAATTCACCAATCCATGGAAACTCTTCGCCTTAGTAATACTTTGAGGAGTAGGCCACTCAAGAATAGCCTTAACTTTTTTTGGATCCATGCTCAATCCATCTGCTAAAATAACACTACCCAAAATACCAACTTATCTTTGCAAAACTCACTCTTTTCAGGGTTGATAAGCAATCTCTCTACTCTAAGTATGTAAAGCACCACTCTCAAATGTTCTACATGCTCCTCCATATTTCTACTAAAAATCAAGATATCATCTATGATAATTTTCCAATGTGCAATCTAAATACATAGTTCAATGTTTGCATGAAGGTAGCTGGAGCATTGGACAATCTGAAGGGCATCACCACTCAAATAACCCATCCTTGGTTTTGAAGGCAGTCTTTAACTCATCACGTATCACAAATCAGAATTTGATGGTATCCACTTCTGAGGTCAATCTTGGAGAAAACCTTGGCACTTGACAAGAAATCTAATAAGTCATCCATTCTGGGGCACTTCACAATGATTTTGTTAATGGCTCTAGAATCCATACATAATCTTCATTTCCCTCCTTTCTTAGGGGAGAGTCTAGAGCAAGTGTGGCACATGGGCTCATGCTTTCTCTTACAAACCCTTTTTCTAATAATTCAGTAATTTGCCTCATTTCCTCATTTCCCAGAGGAGTCATCCTATAAGCAACCTGATTTGGAAGTTTGGCACTTGTAATTAGATCAATTTGATGAGTAATGCCTCTGGGTTGTCCCCAATATTGTGTCCCACTTATGGGATATCTTTATTTTTGCTTGAAGTTGCATATTTTTAGAAAAAATAATGATTTAAGCCTTGAGGGGTTCCATCTAAAGGGGTTTAATTGAAAGGAGATAGATAAAACCCCCTTAGATCAAACCTCATTGGATAGAACCCTCCTAGTCTTAAATTAAACCCTCGATGGAGTCTCCTTTACACCTGTCAAAATGTTGATAAAAAACAACTTTTCTTCACCTTTTGGGTGGTCAAATGAAGTCATTTATAAATTATATATTTTTTTTAATTATGTAGCTCTTTGTATATACTTTTCAAAAGGTATAATTTTAAATAATTTAATTTGATTATTAAATGTATTCTATATTTTCTAGTGAACATAAGTTTTTCACTGAACAACAAGGTCTCTATTCCACACAAGAGAAAAAATTAAAAATAGAGAAAAGAACTCTAAAAAATATCTATACCCTAGGTGTTGATGTCCTTGTTTCAACAAAAAAAAAAATTAAATTTTGATACATACAAATCAAGTTATGCATTACGACATATGTCCAAATTATAATTAATTTCACTTCAAAAATTAATTAAAAAAAAATATGCAACAAAAAATTATGAAAACATATCCATGCCCTATATATTGCATTACAAGTCTATATTTTAAAAATTAAAATGTTATCTTTTCTATTAAAAAAGTTATGCATTACGACATAAACGTCACTTTGAAAAAGGTTGTTTACTATAAAAAAACAAGTTATTAAAAATTACATTAAAAAGTTCACAATTTATTTCTAAATTTTTAATATATATATATATATATATATTTAGAATCTACAGACAAAATCTCACAAATCACTAGTTGGCATCATCTTCAAATTCTTAATTGTTTGGCTGTTATAAGTGTCATAAATTGAAGATTTGGTTTAAAATGTTGATTTCAATGTCCCACTTTGGCCAAAAAGTGGGACACAATATTGTGGGCTGACCCCTCTGGGAGGCAAACTAGCTAGTAGATTGGATGGCATCAAATCAAAATATTGTTGCAACAATTTATGCACCTCTAATGGGATTGTTCGCTGATCTGATTTCTCCTTTCTAGAGGGTACAAAAGATAACAAATCTTTCCCTTAGATTTTCTAAAAAAGTCTTTCCAACCCATTGTAAATAAAGACAAAGTTGTTATTTCAATTATTTCTTCTCCTTTAAAAGGTTTCAAGATATGGAGTTTATCCTCATGTTGTATCTCATAGGTGTTTTCTCTACCATGGTGAATCACATTTCTATCATATAGCCAAGGCCTATCTAATAACAAGTGACAAGTGTCCACTGGAACTATGTCACACATCACCTTGTCTTCATATGAACCAATTTTGAAGTCAACTAGATAAGATTGATTCACAAGAACACTATGATCCTTTTTCAACCAAGAAATTTTATAACCTGATTTGGTTTCAGAATACAAACAAGTTGTAATTTTTACACCATTTCTCCATCCACAACTATCTTGCACACTTTATCTCTACACTTGCATTGTGTTCAAAACACGTTGTTTCTTCTCCAATCAACTATGGGGGCTTCTTTGTCTCCTGCTATCAAAGTTCTATTCAACATCAAGTTCTCACCCATTTTTTCTTCAACTTCTTCTATCAAGAGTTCTTCTCTTTCCTCTTCCTAGGTCACCATCACTCTCTTGGGGTTTTGAGGGCAATCTATAACCCTATGGGTCTCATTACAAATAAAGCACCTCAAAGATTTCCAACCTCCAGAAGATTGTTTCCCTCGTCCTCAATCTCTAAAGCCACCCCTCCCTTGGAAGTCTGGCTTCACATTACCCTCTATCTCTTCTTCATTGGCTAATTTAGAGGAACTCCCCCTACGTCTACTCAAATTGTTGCCACGTCTTTTGTTGGGCACTTTGCCCCACCTATTTAGTTTTTCCTCTGCTTTATAGGCTCCTGAAGCCACCCCATTCCATCTAAGGATATCCCTACCTTCTCTAAAGCAGACCCTATAGCCCTTAAGGGTTTCCTCAAAAGTCAAGACTTCGTCCTTGCTAAATCTTAATTGCTTTATATCTTTCCATTGCCACTTCAAATGACCATCAACCATGTGAAATTCTAGAAAATCCCTCACATGAACCCTCCAGGAATGTTTAGGTACATCCTGAACCCTCCTTAGTGCTCCATTTTCTTCTATCATTATTAATCCGCACCAAGAATCTTCCCAAAAGAGAGCAATTTTCCCATCTCTAATATCCCAAGTTAGATAATTTGACACTAGGTTCTTGCAGCTACTGATGAAGTTCCACACTCATGATCCTTTTGGGAGAGATCTTGAAGTGAAGATAGTTGTGTCACCCTCATCTCAATACCTATCTTTTAAGAGTTTTACCCACTTGAGATCCTGGTTTGCATATATCTGCCAAACCAACTTGGCTCCCAAAGCCTTATTATGAAGAGCTAAATTTTTAAGTCATGTTCCTACTGCCTCCTTAGACTTACAAATACACTCCCAATTGATTAAAGGAAAAAAAAAATTATCTGATTTGTCTTGCCAGAAGAAATTTTTTATTTTCTAGATTATTTTGTTATTCACCCCACTTGACAGTGGGAAACAAGAAAGCATATACACAGGAAGTGCAAAAAATACTGATTTGAGCATCGTTAGTCTCCCAACCCAGGAAAGCCATCTTCCTCTCCAAGATGAAAGTTTACTTTCTACTCTAGCAATCAACATGTCCCAAAGTTTGCTTGGTTGAACTCCTGTTGCCATGGGCAAGCCTAGATATTTGCAAGGTGTCTTTCCCTTTCTAAATTTGAGGATTTGTAAAATTTGTCTCTCAATATTAGGGTCAGTGAAAAAGAAGAAAGATTTAGATTTTTCTATACTAACCTCTTAACCTGAAGCTGCCAAATAGTCTAATAGAATTCTCATGAATGCCCTTGCTTTAGCAAGCCTTGCGTATCCCATTAACATGGTATCATCAACGAATTGTTGGTGTGTAACTAAAGGCATCCTGGTGGTGATTTGAATCCCTTTGAGCTTTCTATACTTAGCAGCTCTAGAGATAGATCTACCTAAGGCTTCCACCACGAAAATAAAAAGAAACGGAGAGAGGGGATCACCCTATCTAAGCCCCCTTGAGGCACTAAAAAAGCCTTTTGAGTTTCCATTCACCAAAATTGAGTATTTCAGGCAGGCAATCCAATTAAAGATCCAATCAAGCCAGGAGGGCTAAAACCCAAACACCTCCAGAACATTAAATAAAAATCTCCAATTCACCTTGTCGTATGCCTTTTTTATATCTAACTTCAAAAGCATTGATTGCTTCTTAGTCTTTGTGACTTAATGAATAGCTTCCTGCACTATAATCACTCCATCAAAAATTGACTTTCCTGGCACAAAACTTGTTTGTTCCTTCGTAATTAAACTTGGAAGAATTTTCTTAACCCGATTTGCCACTGCCTTGGCCAAAATCTTATAAGTTGTATTGCACAAAGAAATTGGCCTGAATTCTTCTAATTTCTCAGTTTTCTCCTTTTTTGGAATTAGGGCAATGAAGGTAGTGTTGATTTCTTTCAAAACCATTCCAGATTCCCTAGAATCCTCAATTGCAACAACAACATCCATACCCACAATCTCCTAAAAGTGTTGAAAAAAAGTAGGGAAACCATCTGGTCCTAGGGCCTTGTCCGGGTGTAACTGGAACAATGTTGCCCTGACTTCCTCTTTAGTGGAATCGCTGTAGAGTGCATTATTTTGAGCTTTTGACACCAGTTTTGGGATGTACTCGATAACCTGTTGTTGATCAATCTGTGATCCTTCCCAATCATTTAACAAGTTACAGAAAAAGTCAACACCAGCCACTGAAATCTCCTCCTGCTTGTCTAAAATCCTCCCATCCGAAGATTTGATGCTAGAAATTCTGTTGATTTCTCTCCTTACTTTTGTTGAATTATGAAAAAAATTTGTATTCTTGTCACCCACCTTTAACCATAGCTCCCTAGACTTTTGGCGCTAGAAAATTTCCACCTTTTCCAAAACCTCACCCAAACTTTTTAGCAACTCTTTCTCTTTCATAAACTTAGCATTATCATCCCAGACGCACATACTTCTTCATTAAGAACCTTCAACTTATCCTCAAACTTCCTTTTCTCTACAAAGATGTTTTTAAAACAATCTATATTCCATTCTTTTAAACGAAACTTCACTTGTTTCAGTTTGGAAGCCAAAATGAACATTTTTGATCCTATTGCCTGAGAATCGTTCCCCCATTGAGCCATTAGCTCCAAGAAGTTTGGATCTTTGAACCATATCCTTTCAAATTTGAATGGGCTCCTGCAAGGATTCTTTTCCCCTGCAATCTCTAGAAGGACTAGTAATGATCTGAACCTGAAAAGGAAGAATCTTACTATCCAAGGTGAAGGGGAAAGCTCCTAGATTCCCTTTGAAAAGGAACATGTCTAGCTTTTTAGCTATTGAGAAAAAACCCAACATGTTAGTCCAGGTGTAGTGACCATTAGCTGTGGGGATCTCTTGAAGATGATTTCTCTCCACAAAGTCTTCAAAATCAATTTGAGACTGCAACCTCTGAACCAAACCACCTTGCTTATCTTCTGAGTGAAGAATTGCATTGAAATCACCCCCTATAAAAGAGAAATCAAAAGCCTCATTACTGCAATAATGATCTATCTCTGTCCAAACTTCCCGCTTTTGGAGGCACGAATTTGGTCCATATACATTGATTAGTAAAAAATTCAGATTTGAAGCAAAGCTTTTGACTTTGCAAGCCATCCATCTATTACTTGTAGCCACTTTTCCAATGCCACTTTATTGGGCCACCACAATGTCACTAGCCCACCAGCTTGACCCTCTGAACAAACTGCCTAGAGCTTCCAAGATCTCATTTGCTTTTCCAGAATCCCCATCTCCTCCACACATTATTTTGTCTCCTGAAGTAGACATATTTCAGCTTGGGACATCTCTAAATGATGCCTCACCAAGCGTCTCCTATTAGGGGCATTAATGCCTCTAACATTCTAGGTTAAAATCTTCATTACCTTTCAGGAAGGGATTCACCCTTCCCTACTTTTAAAATTTCAAAAATCTTTTTCTACCCAATCACCTCCCCATCAATTTTCAGCTTCTTAGAGTTAGAAGTTTTGCCTCTTTTTTTGTTTTCTCCACAGTCTAGTGAAGTATTTGCTGCTTCTTTTTGCAGAATACCTAACTTTTCCTTCCCTAATTGATCTAGGGGCAAAATCTCCTCCTCCTGATCCGGCCCTGCTTCTGTAAAATCATCATTATCTTCCCAATCTAAATCCAAGATTGGTCCTTCACCTGACAAGCCTTTGGGATTGTTTTTAGCTTCTTGGGCTAGTTTGACCAATTCCTTGCTAACTTCCAATAGGGAGTTGAGATTTTCCAATCGAATATTGTTGCCAATCATATTTATTACCTCATCCATCTTCTCATTTAAGTCCTTGTCCAGGTTTGTTGTCACCTTTACCTGATCTACTTTGATTAAGGTTTCTTTAATGCCCTTAGATTTATGAATCTCCCTGAAATCACCAATAGGTTTGTCAGAGCCCAAGTTTCCTAATGATCCCTACCAATGGGACCAACTAGAGCAAGTTCCAAGCTTGCCTTAAAGTCCCCATTAAAGGGTTGATCCCATGAATGCCATCCTAAAGTACCTACCAATCGTCCCCCTGGTTTAGGCTCAAAAACTAGAGATTGCTTAAGGATTCCCTAGTCCGTGTAGATCTCAAGCTCCCTCCACCATGGATCAGAGGGTTGGTTCTCCACACAAATCCTGACAGAAGTTTCACAGCCATCACGATCTGCACACTCTTTCATGCATATGTACTTTCCCAGATGATTACCAATTCCCTCCAAGATGTTAGGCTATCAAAATTCCAATGGAAGTTTGGGCAACTTATACCAGTCCTGGACATACTCCATCTGATGATGCAAGGGATCAAAGCCAACTTGCCACTTGTGTAAGTAAAACCCATATCCGTCCATCAACCAAATCCCTTCCAAAATTTCTACTCTAATTGATTGTGTCAGAAAAATAACCAGGAAAAAAACATTTGCCAAGGCTTTAAAGCTTAGATTCAAACCCCACCTTTCTTGCCACTACCAGATCAAGCCATCCCAATTTAGATTGAGGCCAAACCACCTCACTATTAATCCAAGTTTTTCTAGTCGTTCTATAGAAGGGCCCCCCAACTTAGGGCTCAACACCATTTTCTTTTTATTTCCTTACCCTAAGTTGGTGCCTTTCTTTGTAAAATCCTTCTTACTGACACCACCCTTTCCAAAAAACCTAAGGTTTCCTCTGTGATGGAAAGACCCTCGCTTATGATCCCCAGGAGGCTCGCGAGCTTCCTGGCACCATTTGTTGCACCAAAAGGAGCGATTCTGATTGAAGTCCTACCAATGTCTTCCATGCCTTTCATTGGATCTGCTCCAATCCGAGTGCTTACACCATTCCTTTGCTCATGCCCTTTCTTGTATCTTCTCGAAGGAAAACTCCTTTTCTGCTTCGGCATCCTAGGAGAGGGATCCAGATCTCTCCTTTCCACCAACCTCTTTGCCATATGTGCATCCAAAGGCAGAGATGTTCTTTTGATCCAGACTCTCCACCCACTTCCTTCGCTCCCTTCAAGTTTTTTGTAATTTTTGCTCCTTTCCATCGCTAAAACTGTTGATACCAATGTGCAATTCGAACCCTACAGGACATTTTTGTATGGCATGTTAGCACATCTCTTATATATATATATATATATATATATATATATGCGTAAATAACAAACTATTATATTCATATGAAAATAATGAAGAGCTTTTCATAGTGAAATCAACATGATGTAAATTACAAGGTATGCATAATTTAATTACCATTAAATTTGAGAACAAGTAATCATATAAGCAATTCAACAACCATACCATACATATGAAACCATTGCAAAGAAAGAAAACAGTCACATTCATTTATTCCTATGTCGGGAACGCCAAACAGATAGTCACACAATAGAAAAATAATTATGCAATATGATTTCTATGTGAATGTGTGTGATAGGCACCAAACATAACCCATCCAATTGTTGACAAACAGCTAGGTCCCCTCTACCTAAAACATGTTCTTACCTTCGACAAAACCTGCAATCAATCTCACTCATTTTCCACGGTCATAAGGTTAGTTCTATAAAACATAGCCGAAGCGACATAAAGTAACTGAATCATAAGCTCAATAGTGCATCATCATCATCATCATCATATTTATTTAAAATCAAGCATCATCAAATAGAAATCAATAGTTTTCTATGCATTAACGTAAATGAAATCAATCCCTAAAGTTCAAGATGTGACAATAACCCTTAGACATACCAAATCACCTAGGTGTAATGTACCCAAAGAAGGGCGGATGACCTTAAAGACTTGGAAGGAAAACTAAGACATTGTCATTACAAAAAGTGAATAAAGGAAATTCCACTATAGTCATGACAAAAATGACTAACATTACAATGGTTGATTATTTGAAAAATAGTGGGAATTAAAGAATTTGGGATTCTTACCCGTTGTCTATGATTACAAGAAATGTTAAGTCAATAGAATCCCAATCTACCTTAGATGATGGTGATAAAAAATGACCTATCCCCAAGATAGAGGTTACTCATAGGATTTATGGAGCACCTAAAATTCATAAGGATGATATACCATTAAGACCCAATGAGTATAAAAGAATTCATAGGTTGAATCAACTCTATCAGAATAGGCATAAGTATTCTTTTGATTCAAACAAATGTGACATGGAGTGTTCTGTGGGATGAATCACTGAGTGTTATATATAGGCATGTTCTATAGAAGATTGCTTGTGTGGAGAACATGAATTTGTATTTTATTTTCCTATGAAAGAGCTCCAAAGATAGCATTTTCACATTAGAAAGTCTTTATGAGTGTTGATTATTTAGTTGCTTCCAAGAAAACATTCTCTCACTAAATATTTTCAAGGATGGGCACTTGTTCAAGAATAATGGCACTAGGAACAAGTGGAGCCTCTCCTAATTCACCTAGAATCTCTCTCAAAGAAAATGTTCTTAATGCAAGACACATGAGCGACAAAGTTGAATGTGGTCCTCTAGATCAAAGTACATGAGTTGATTTGTTCAAAAGCTTATTTGCCTCATTTTCTTATGATTGTTTTAAATATTTAAATTGTTTACATGTTTCCAAATTATTTTAAAAGTTTTGATTTATGTTGGATTTGTTTAGACTTGCTAATTTTTAGCATTTTCAATTTCCAAATTTCTCAAAAATAAATCTAATTATATGAATGCAATGTGTTCTTTTTTAAATCCTTTTAAAAGTGTTTTAAATGCTTTAACTAACTTAATTAATCAATGGTAATAAAATAACTAATTTACAAGGTCAAACGGATTAGTCTTTCTAACTTAGCAAACTAATTAAATAATTAGATATTAACTAATTATGTAAGACTTAACCTAAAAATAAATAAATAAATGTTTATTTTTATATTTTTACTTTTTTATAAAAATAAAAAAAAATAAAACACCTAACTAATCTATAACTACATGAATTAATTAATTACCTAATTGAATAAATAAGATAACTCCAACTGATTTAATATCATTAATTAACTAATTAAAATTAAATCTTGCAAAAACCATAGAGAAATAGAAGTAACAAACAAAATTTATTTTCTTCCTTTCAAAGTAAAAATGGAAAACATAGAGTGAAGTAGAAGTAGAAAATAATCAATTTATTTATTTTAGAAGTTGTAAACAAAACCCCTCAATCTATGCGATGAAGTTAAATTGTCTCTTTTCCTACTTCTTTTGCTATGTTTGTGGCTCTATTTTGACGAGTCTATAGGTTTTGAGTTATGCCTACTAAAGGGGTCCTGGTGCCTCTTCTAAATCTCTCTAAATTAGTCAAAGATTATAAAGAGGCCATATAGGGAATACTTTCTAGGAGACTCTATATGTATGCCCAGAGTCTTAATTGTTGATTTCTTTATGAGTTTCCCCCCAAGACCAAACCCACATAGCTTGCTACCTCATTTGAAAAACCTTCAACAAGTGTTGTGCCTTATGAATCATTCATCATAGAGCTTCTTTATCTCATAAATTGATAAGTGAGGTATTTTTTGCAATGTGTCAAATTATGATATATGCCAACTTGAAACTTTTCTTTTTACAAAATGTTGCATATGCCATCTTAAATTCTATAAACAATTTGCATGTCGAATAACTAGTTGATGGATACAAATTTGACCACAACCAGTCAAACCACAATCTATATGTGGTGAATCCTCAAAAAGAGTTGTCTTGGTGCCATGATGCTTGCTCTAGTTAATGTATGCAAATTTGGCTACAACAAGTCAAACCACAAATTTGGTTAATTATATCAATGGTAAATAAACAATTAAAACTACTAAATAAAAACTTTTGAACTACTAAACAAATGTATACCACCAATGAGACCACTTCCATCAACTAAGAAGGAGCTAGCATAGCTTGACCAACAAAGAGTACCTATATGAGAATTGGCAAGAATGTAAGATTGTATATACATAATCATAATAACTTCAATTAACAACTAAATCGCTATAACCAACTATAAACTCTAAATCACTGTAATTAAAGTGTGTTAGGAGAGTTATTATAAGAATTCACTTTTATTCATAATCATTCTTGCTTTGTGAATTATCAAATTAAATATCCATGTCCACAGTGATGAATGTCACACCCTAACTACCAAATGATGAATGTTAAACCTTAGGTGAAGAACCTAGAACCATAAATCTTGAAACACAAACCTTAGATGAACATTGAATGCTAAACACTAAATATTAAACAATCCAAATTGAAACTTGAACATCAAATGTGAACCCTAAAACATAACCCTAAATGAATTGATATATAGAGAGGGAGATATAGAGGAGAGAGATAGAAATAGATAGAGGGAGAGATAGAATGATAGAGAGATAGAGATAGAGGGAGAGATAGAAAGATAGAGAGATAGAGATAGAGAGGTAGAGAGGTAGAGAAAGGGAGATATAGATGAATGAATGTCACACCCTAAGTACCAAATGATGAATGTTAAACCTTGGATGAAGAACCTACAACCATATATGCCTTGAAACACAAACTTCAGATGAATCTTGAATGCTCAAAATTGAATATTCAACAATTCAGATTAAAAGTTGAACCTCTATAGCCACCTTTATGATTATTGACATTAGTCCATCCTTCTTCATTTTTAACTTCACAAATTTTAGTCACTAATTTAAAGGTTGGTTTAGTCCTGTAAATAACTAGAAGACGCTAATTTTATGTTTAGAAAATTAACATCTAAAATAAATGTTTAATAAATTGATATACAATACTTCTTTAAACATGATAGATATCTCACCATTTTGTAATTTAACACATCAATATAATATTTTGAAGATACTATAGCTTAAATATTTTATTAAAAATATATTTAAAAGATTGTCCTATTTAAAAAGTAAACTTAGCAATGATAACTTAGAAGACCCGAAATGCTGTCATAAAAGGCAGCTCCTCTATTTTTTATATGTTCGTGAAAAAATATTTTCTATTGGTTGGTTTTAAACATTATCCACTTCAACAGTTAAAAACCAATTTTGACCAATAAAAATGGGACAAATATTTAACATTTTTTGTTATGCATAAAATTACTATTGACTGTTTGACCATTGAAGTGGATGATGTTTAAATAGAGCCGAATTAGATAAAGAAAAATTCGTAAAAAGTCAACTTCCTATGAGCGTGAATGGAAGAAATTGACTAGGAAGCAAACCCAGTCTACGTCACTACTTCGTTAATTTGTGCTACCAGTTCGACAAATGTCCTTCGACGAGACAATATGAAACCATTGCGAGGAAAAACTCTATACAGATTCATGCGCGTATACGCTGAGAATGCAGATTTCGTCGCAACTTCAATAAAACCGTGTCGTTTAATATTTGCCGCCTCTATTTCTTATATAAAGAAGACATGTATGTTAGCCCTGGAAAGACGAGAAAGCACATAAAAGAAACATTGTAAGGAGAAGCCGCTTAAGATTACGCAGCAGTAACCTTCAAATTGGAAAGAAATTAACCGTTTGTAAAAAGTTGAACAAATTGCTTCGATGGTTGCAAGCTCTATGCGTGGGGAATTGCAAGACGTTTGGAAGAGGGCAAAGAAGAAGATTTCTAAAGGAAAAATATATATCAGATTATCACAGAAAAGGGCTATTTAGATCTCTGCAGATCAGTATCGACTCCTTAGACGATGTCGCCAAGGAATGCTTCTTAGACTTGGGATTATTTCCCGGAGGCAGGAAATTCTCTGCTGATGCACTATTGGACATTTGGGTTTATGTTCGAAAGCTACAAAGGCATGATGCTTTTGCCATTTTATTAGAACTTGCAAGCAGAAATCTGTTAAACTTAACTAGCAATTCAAGGTAATTGCCTTTACTTTTATATATTGGATTTCTTTTAATCATGTTTTTCAACACTAAGCTGACATGCTTGCCCTTAACAGAGGAAGTACAACAATCTCATATGGAAATGCTTCAGAGCTATACTTTTCCCAGCATGATGTAATGCGAGATTTGGCCTTGTATCTGGGAAACCAAGAGAGTATAGTCCACCCCAAGAGGTTGGTCATAGCAAGGAAGAACTACAGTTTGTTAGGGAAATGGGAGTTGCTTAATGATACAGCATGTGATACTCAAATTCTCTCCATTCTCACCGGTTAGTTATTCAAAAACTCTTACACATGCAATATGCAACATTACTGTTTTCAATTCTCAACTATTTCACAGTGTAACATTAAGAACTCTTCTTGTCTGCATATTTTCAATATACAAGCACTCTTTTCCCTTATATATTTCCATTCCTGCATTCATCTTCAATATGATAAGAATTTAACATATAAAACTAGTAGTCATAATTACTGCACAATTTTCTAATTGAATTTACTTTGTATTTAATACATGCAGGCCCTATGGAGGAAAATCACTGGTATGATATGAATTTCCCCGAAACAGAGGCTCTGTTGTTACTCTTTACTTCGACAGAATACTTTCTTCCCCCATTTCTGAAATCCATGAAAAAACTAAAATTTCTGATGGTATCCAATTGCGGTACAAAGAAGGCAACAGTGGAAGGTCTAGATGTCTTATCTTCACTCACTCAGCTCAAGAGTGTCCGCTTGGAGAGGTTGATTTCACCCCTAGTCGAAAAACAGAGCATTGAAGCACTGCAGAACTTAGAGAAGCTATCTTTGAGCTTATGTGAAGGATTTGGAAATCTATCCAAATTCACCAAGCTACAACATTTTAACCTGGACCACAGCAGTGATGTGGAGGAGTTACCCCTCGGTATCTGCAATATGCCCTCCGCTCTGTCATGCTCTATTACCAACTGCCATCTGCTTCAGAATTTACCATATGATTTTGGAAATATGAGCTATCTAAGAATGTTAAGGTTATCTGATTTACCACACTTGAAAGAGCTTCCTGCGTCAATTGGAAAACTTGGACAGTTGGAATATCTAGACATTTCAGTATGCGAGGGCTTGAAAGAACTTCCAAAGGAAATAGGACAACTCAAGAAATTAAGGGAGTTTGATATGAGAGAGTGTTCCCGTTTGACGAAGTTACCTTCAACTGTCTGTGAACTGAGTTCCCTGAAGCTTGTTATCTGTGATGAGTAGATTGCGAAGCAGTGGTTGCGGGCCAAGAAAATTTCAATTCCGGAGCTTAGAGTTGAAATTGTGGAAGCCAACTTTAGTTTGCATTGGCTTGACGATTGACTTATTTTCTTATCTCTCATCTTGAAGAACAAGATCTTGTAAAATTTTCAATGCATTTTCATATTTACTTGTAAAATTTGTTGGATATGAAGTCCTACTGTTCTTTTCATCTCCCCTTCTTTGTCTTTTCCTCTTCTTTGAAGATCATTGTATATATATGAGGGAAATTGATGCAGGCAAACCTCAGACCTGCAACTTTTCATCACATTCCGGCACTGTAGAGAACTAGAAAAACAGAGAATTAGGGAAAACAAACAAAATAAAAACATTGATGAATCTCTTCATTATTCTCAGGCTGAAGATTTTACATTATTTTTCCAGATCAAAAAACTAACTCCAACAACAGCAACCAATCCCCTTTATTCCAAATTTCCCCCTAAACTTCCTCCTACGAGGATGGCAACCACTATTTAACTGAAACAATTAAGCCTAATTTTACTCCTACGTAACTCCCCCAGCTAACACTAAGACTAAACAGAACATGACTCAACAAAACTAAAAGTGACTAGACCAAACATCTAGATGAGCTGGCACTAAATCTCCAGTCTGACTCTGAATGACTGAAACAGTCATTCCTAACTAAATGCAGCTGCACTGGGACAGCTGTTACTCAGAATGCTCCGCATCAGAAATCTTTATGTATGTAGCTGTGAATAATAAGAATACTATTGCCCTACTTTCCGGTGGATGTAGCCACATTGATGAACCACGTTAAATCTTTTGTCTATGTGTGCTACTTTATATGCTGTTTATTTGTCTAATTTCTTAACAAAATTTTCAATGCATTTTCATGTTCACTTGCACAAATCAATATAAGGTCCCCTGTATTTTCAGTATATGATTATGGTCAATTTTTATGGCAGTTCAACTTCAGTGCACTAAACATTCTTTACTGGATTATAGATGCATAACGAACGTACTCTCTGTCCCAAGGCATTTCTTTGTTTTGTTTAAAATTAGGATGTGTGTCTGTAAACGGGTGGGAGTTGTCCGCACTGCAATTAAATTTGACTTCCGTCATTTTCTGCGAATGTAGATTAAATTAATCGAAATGCACATAAGTTTTCAATTTCGAGTACTATGTTGTAACTTGTATGTACAATTTTGTACAATTTATAATCAGAAATTATTTTCTTGAATTTGCCTTCTATAATGTTTACAAGCTTGAACTTTTTCTTGAATTTGCCTACCATAATGTGTATGCACTTGAGCTTCTGTATAGGCTGATATGGCTCCATGTACCCAGGGCCCAAACTTATAAAACTTCTGAAGATAGACGATTGATTTGCTGGAGAATTTGGCCATAAATTTGTTGGAGCGAATAGGCACTTAAACAGTTAAGTGGAAATAGAGTTCTAATGTGACATTCAACATTTGATAATAACACATTCCTCTCACATATTCTTTGGAAGAAAAAACGAAAATGCTAAAAGATTTAAGATTAAAGTCTGCAACCCCCAACTGTTTAGTATCACTTTATATTATTTTTATTTTTATTTTTTATTTTTTATTTTTTTTCCTGCTAAACATTATATACCTATTTGCACTCACTTAGTAAAAATGTATTATGTTGTTAACCCATCTAATATAAATTTATATCTTTCATTTTATTTTAAAAATGTGTTGAAAGTATATTGTTTATGAATAATAATACATTGCATATATAAATAGGTGTATTGTCATCTTTTGGAATAGTTTACAATTGACACATTTTTAATCATATAAATGTGTGTGATATTTAAGTTGATATTATTTGGCATCCTCAATAGATGAAGGAATGCCTTTACCTAACCTCACCCCATTGAGGCTTTGTGTGATGGCTAGCCATCACATAACTAATATAAATGATGTTGTTTTACATTTGATGCGAATCCTTGTAGCCATCTCTCTAAAGGAGTCATCAATCACACATCCTCCACTTTTGATGGTTAGGGTCCCCCCAGGGTGTATTTCAATGTCTTTCCTCCCTAAGGTTAGTAAAAACAGGTGGGAGAAATTAGCACTTAGATAAGATTAAAGATTTTAAAGAACAAGTTAGTGATTAATCTATAGATGTTACTAATATCTAACCTATGTTTAACATCTTAAAAAAAGGTCTTGATTTCACTATTATACATAATTACATCCCCAAAGAAAATTTCTTGGTTGAGTTTGAAATGGTTGCTAGTTTCTCACCTCATGACACTACATAAGAGATCAAGCAAAACTATGCTGTAGAACTTAGACATGCCAAAGCACCTAGGTGCAATATACTCAAAGAAGAATAAAAAGTGAAATAGGTGTTGGACAAGATAGTGTTTATTGAAAAGGCAAGACTACAAAATCAATCTCCCTCTCTCTAGTTGGTTGAGTTCTCAGTTAGTTCATTGATATTGGATATAAGAGGATCATGGACAAAAACAGAGAGTTGGTGAGCCAGGACAAGTTTAATGATATGGTTTAAGAGTTCATGAAAGTCTTTGTAAATAAGATAGAAGCCCTAAGTAAAGATGGAGCAAAAGTTGTGAGTGAATGAGGAATTCACTAGCAAGAATGAAAAGAATGCATAACACCATTATTGTTGTTAACTTGTTGACAAATGCCTACAAGAGATATCAATGAAATTCAAGAAAATGGTCAAATCTATCCTACAGATAAGGTTGACTACTTCTATAGGCTACCAAGTGCACAAGGTTGACCAAGCTTCTAAATATCCAGTTTGAATCATCATGAAAGAACTACATATTTGGGAAGTGTGAGCAGGATGTGGAGTGTTTGTGCTTAGATTTCTTGCTAGATACATGAGTTTCTTGGTTCAGTTGTCATGTTATTTTATATTTATTTCTATTACATACTTTATGGGATTCAATTGCCCAGATTTTCTTGTGTACCAAAAATTTGCTTATATAGCGTCTGGTTCTGAACTTGAGAAAGGAAAAACATTCATGTTGGATAGTTAATCTCAATTCTAGAATTTACTTTCAATTTTCTATGTTTCAAATTTTCATGGTTTCTAACTGGAGTGTGGAGGACTAAGAAATAGAAATTTGTAGTTCAAGCATCTGATGGAATAATTATCTATGTTATTTGTGAATGCTAATGTTCAAGATCCGTGCATGTTTTAGGTTGGTCTTGTATGTTAAATTCAATCTACAAAACTCCACGAAACATTGCATCTAGGTGGTGAAGTGACTGTGTGATAAATGGTGTTGCTATTGGAGGTTAAATAACAAGACTCCAATTTGTGAACCTCATTTCTATCCCTGGGAATACTAAAAGCCCTTTTTTCTTCTCTTTAACCTATTTGTCTTTCGATATTTCTTTTCAAACTATTTAGTTTAGATTTATGACAAGTTAGTATATGAAGAGAAGTCAGTATTAAATCCAGATGGCAGTTTCAGATGTTTCTACAGTTGAACTGCAGGATGGATAATTGACAGTTGGTTCTGTTATTGTTTTTGTTGCTGGTTTTTCTTCCTATGCTTAGTATTCTATTCTCTGTTGTTCACAAATGAAACTAGAAGAGCTGGTAGATCAAGAGAAGCATAGTGTAAAGTGAACTCTGGAAGTGCAAGCTATGGGCCGCTACCTGGGCAGGACATCAAGAAGTTGAAGTTATACTCTGTGTGAAGAAGAAGTTGAGACTCTATAAATTGGGTGCACTACCTCCAATATGGTGCATATTGAGGTTTGTTAAAGTTTTTGGATGCTTCTGCTGCATTTCAGTCTGCAAACAAGATTTGAGGAGACCTTTGTTCCTTCAACTATGGTTCAAATTATGATCAACTAAATCGTTATGTCTTGATAAGGGATATATTTTCTGCCATGCTTCATTTCCGTTCCTTAGTTCGAGATATAATTCCAATCAGATAAAAATTTTGAGGCTTATCTCATGCATGTTGATTTCTAATTCTTCAGGATCACTACTACCTTGAGCCATGGCTAAGTGATGTGGAGAAATTATTGAAGAAGCCCACACTCCTTGAGCTGTCCCTCATCTGGGAGACACAGTATCAAAAGGGCAAGCTGTACAAAGAAAATCAGACTATTCACACGTAAGAGATAAACTTTATGGAAGTAGGCAAGCTTCAGGGAACCTGAAACCTTTACTATCATTTTCACGATGGATGGGTGCTCTGTTCTTGAGATTTTGAGACTTTTGAAAACCTCACTGTTGCATGTTTCGGTCTGCTATTTGCAGCCTTTATTTTACTACCCTCTTTACTTTAATATATTAATCTGTTATCCAAAATATATATTTATAGGCACCCACTTCCAAGCTAAAAACAGAAACAAACTGCATTGGGACGGAGAAAATGTTACTTCTGCACCCACAACCAAAAAAAAAACTATAATCACAAAGGCTTTACTACACTGAGTGCTTGTGTGAAAATTTAGTCACACTCCTGGGCTAACACTATATAGCATAGAGAACCTTATATGGGTCTGTTCTAGTAAATAGGGAAATAAAGAAATTGTATTGATATTTTACTAGGATGTCAAGTCAATCATCAAGCTAATCCAAATTGAACTGTACTTTCACAATTTCAACTCTAAGTTCTGGGATACCGATTATCTTGGCCTGCAACTACTGTTGCCAATCGTCTCATCGCAGATTGACATGTTTCAGGGAAGTTAGTCCACAAACACTTCTTGGATGAGACAATTGAAGTTTCACTGTCCTACTCCTATGTATTATCATGTAAGACAAATGCACATAATACATCTAGAAAGTTTGGTGATTTAAATTTTACATTAGTCAATGACACCCAAGTTACTTACAGCAATGAACTAAATGCAATATTAGCTACAGAACTTCTGTGATATATTATTATATATAGCGAGTATTTTAGAAACAAGTTGGTAATTGGTGAGATCCCATCTGAGAGAAATCTTGTAACCCACCTGTGTGAATACTAAATAGAAACAATTTGAACATCAAACTGTCTATCACAAAGCAACGTCCATGCCCCTGGCAAATTATGCTCCTTCCTAGGCATAAGTAAACTCTTCCTTTGGACTATACCATCTTGGAATGCTAGATACAAGGCCAAATCTCTCATTCCATTGTGCTGAGAAAAAGTACAGCTCAGAGACACTTCCATGAGAAATTGCTGCTCTGTTCTGATAAGTGTAACCACCATGTGAGCATAATGTTAGAAGAATTGATTAACAAAAAATCTATACATAAAAATATAGTCAATTATCCTGGATTGGTAGTTAAATTCAACAGATTTCAACCTCCAAGTTCTAATAAGATGAAAAAGGCATCCTGCCATTCCAGATTCTGAACATAAACCCAAATAACTAAGCACAGATCTTTGTGTCCTCTGGAAATGACCCTGACTCTACGAAACATATCACAGTCTTATCAAATAAAAGTCAAGTTTCATTGTCACCAAATTTCAAACCAACCATTACTAACATTGCCAGAATCGAATCCGTACACAAAATATACCTAATAGCTAATCAATATAAAATAATTTCAGTCCTATCAATCACATGACTATGGTAGTTAAAATATCTTCACCATTCCACAATTATGCAATGACTTGATATGGCTCCGAATGACATCCTACTATAATTTGATTCAATGATAGCAAATATCATAATCATATTATAGTATGATATCCTTCAAAATTGGATCATGACATGCCAGTATACTGAACCATATCATATAACGTTCTTTATTATATAATTACCAAACACATGGGACTTGTGTTTAAAAACTCATTCAATGATATTATACTTAGACTTATGAAACAAAAATTTGTATCATATATCATATATCATTGTCCTATAACTATTGTTAGTAATCATGGTAATAGACTATTGTCATAATCCCCAAAACTATCTTCTTCAAGATGAGTACACCATAAGAGAATTACCTTCGAAAGGGTTACTCACAAATACTCCACTCGTTGAAGTAGTTACATCATTTTCACATAATAAAGCATCAATACACAAGTCTCACCCTACGACATGTAATAATATGCTTGTTGCACATTTAGTTTACATGTTCATATTTAGCACTTCTCATTTTATGTTTACTCACAAACAATCGATAGGACTCCATATATCATTTCAAGATGCACGATTTCTTGTACTAGGCATATAGGTACCAAACATGTTATTGCTCCCTACATAGTGATAGTCAAATTATTATTATTTCGTGAACAATGATAATGTACAATATCTTACCCCTGTACATGGTTTAAATTTGACAGTCCACCTTGCATGTCAAGAATTTTTTTGCTACTGTTTCGTCTTCATTATTACCATTGGTATGACAATTAATTTTTTTAATGCAAGTCAAATTTTATATAACAAATATAAAAAAAAAAATTACAAATAGTTTTAATGTATAGATATTTCAAATAATATATGCATTCCAGTTCTTTCTATTTTTTATAACCCTTATCCTTCAATGCAAAATTTAATTATTTGTTTCTATTAAAAATAGAATAAGTTTCTATTAAAATATATATATATATATATATATATATATATATATATATATATATATATATATATATATATATATATATATATATTTTAATAATAGAATTTTCTATTAAAAAATAGAAGAAATTTCTATTAAAGAATATATATATATACAGTTTCTAAAATCAATTACATGTATATTAATACAATTAAATATTTATTTTTATTGTATCAAATTTAAGTGCATCATTAGAGTGTTCAACAACATAGCTATATAACGGGAAAGAGTAAATGCTTAACTTCCAAAAGTGAATCTCCAACATAGGATATGTCTTTTAGCACTAACGTGAAAACACTATTTTGTTTTGTGTCCAACTAGTGAAAAACACTACTTTTCGGGGAAGGTAAAAACTCAGTTATCTATCAACCTTATAATCCTTAGGATATAATTAGAATAATGCAACCTGATATCGCCTTAAAGCCCCCCAGAATGCAAAGGAATTGTACCATAATTTTGTAACAAAATCATACAAGATCATGATTCCATAATGTATATAGCGCAGTAGTAGTTACGACAGCCAAGTAGACATATATGCACAAAGTGGAAACGTTCACGACACACCTGAGTTGATTAATAAAATTCCTTTAAGAAATTATGCAGGCATAGTGTGCATGGAGTGTTTGACAAAATACCTTCAATAAAATATACAAACATGCAGAGATAAAGTTATCTCTTTTAATTCAAGGCAGGCTTATAAGTTCAGGGATATAATCATTCAACTAGCAGCCACCTGTAGGCTTTACAGAAATCAGCACATTCTCATCATCAGTGTGCAACCCAGATTTATATTAATTTCCTATAAAACCCACCCCGAAACATATTATCTACCAGTTGAGTACTTCCTTATAAAGAATAAGTTGACACATACCATGATACCAAGGCCAAGAGCAACGTAAATAACATATAAGACCGATTCATGCCCCCCTTTAGAGATATTATCATGCATAACCTTCATAGCCTACAGTGGGAATACCCAGTATTTCATACACACAGCATAAATCAACCTAGATTAACTATTATTCAGCTGAGTGAGTGGATAATTCAGAATTAGATTCTAAGTAATCGTGATGGAGGAGTATACTAGGCTCTAGGGACGTCAATGCTGGAGGTATTTCTAATGCAGGAGCGCTGAAATCTGCCTTTCTTTCCCGAGTCCTGCTTTTGCCTGATGTACCCTTGCAGACGTTTAAACTTCTTAGAAATCATGAAAATCATGAAATTTGTCTTATCTTGGTGTTCAAAACCACCCTACTTAAATATCATTCATTTCAAAGGTGAAATAGTCAATAACAATTTTACACCTCATTCACAATAAAAAGGTGTAAATATTTATCCTATTTTTATTGGCCAAAATTGATCTTTGACTTTTAAATTGGATGATATTTAAAAATAAGTGTAATTGAAATAAATAAATACTAAAAATATTTTAAAATATATAAATAAGTGTAATTGCAATAAAAAAATACTAAAAACATTCTAAATTAAGTCATAAGAATATCTTTCTAAAAGATTCTTATTAAAGACTATTTGATCATCATAATTTGTCCATTTATGGAAATTTAATTTCCAATTAGTGGCGTCAAAAGAAAATGTAGGGAATTTTTGCTTATTGATAGGGAGTCCTTTCTCTCTTCTTGTAGGGAGTGGGAGTCTTTCTCTCTTCTTACAGTTTCAATCACTAAGATGAAAAGTATGGGTTCAACACATGGGAAGGTTTGACATGGTAATTTATTATCAATATATAGGTAATGGGAATGGTCGAAAAGAGCAAAATTTAACCATTCTGCAATACTCAGTGCCTCAAGCATGGTCAAACACTTGTCTTGCCATGGAAGCAACTAACGTAGTTTATGAGTTTTTAACTAGAAGCGTAGAGGTGCTGATTTGCTTCCCGGTCACCGCCCTCATTGCACCCTTGACCCTCTCCCACCCAAAGATTTTGAGAGTAAAAGAATTATAACTGATTGCTATTATCTGAACTGCTGCTTGAAGTGTTCTAAATATATATTCACACATGCAGCATGTAGAAAAAACACTAACGCAGCTGTCAATGAGAACTTGTCACAACTCAAATTTCCTTTAATAGAGTTTGAAGATCCGTGTTACTTGTAGTTTGTGCCCTCATATATGACAATGATTACAAAGAATATCCAGATACACATTTAGATATTTCTAATAAAGCATAAAATGAACTTAAAAATGTGCTTAGATAATAAAAATCTATTGCTTGAGGTTTATTCATTATCAGAGAATAATTTTTACTAAGCAAAACAGCCACAGACAGAATGCTCATCTCTTCCAAATTGTGAACAGTTACGGAAACAGATTGCTGATGGATTGATTGATTCAATTCCAAATTGTATGCAGTCTAGCACAATCTCTGAAGTGGAACTAACGTTACATTAGGCTAATACTTGACATTTTCACAACAGAGTGGACAGGTTTTAAGACTGGGTAACAATAGTAGTTTCAGTTGACGTATTTGTTAGACCCTAAACATGGGGTGTTCAATTACTGGGTCCTTTTCTCTACAATACGTACTATAGTGAAATGGATTGTTGAAATAATATAGAGGGTGTTCCCGTAAATGGTCCCTGTTAAAATTTTCAGATCAGATATATTATTGTATATTTGTTTCTTGCTTGATCTTAACTCCCTTTCCATCTCCTTTTTATATCTCCTCAAATGCCTCTTCACTCAAGAGAGGTGATCCTCCAAGGAGAGGTGACTATTCACAAAGGAAGGTTGGCCTTTTATTAATTGATGGCCGACTTGACTTTAGGCTTACCTCCCGAAGCTACCAAAACATCAACACTCCCTTTTAGCTAGGGAGGTCTAGCAAAGTCTCCACTGAGTCTTTATGTGCCTTGAAGGGTTGCTTTCTTACCATCAGCCACTACCCTTTCAAAAAAGGTGTCATTTCATGGAATCGATTTGTTTATCTTTAGTTTATTTGACCGATTACTTTCCCAAATCAGTTTTCCATAATCAATAATAGTTATTATCATTAACTATTGTCATTGGAGTGCATAAGGAGGGAGTTGGCCAATGGATGATTGTTTTCTCTAGCACTAGAACCATTCGGCCATGAAATCTGTAACCTCCCTAAGCTACAAACATTAACACTCCCTCTTAGCTAGGGAGGTATCCTTCCCAATATCCATGTCATGGAGTCTCTCAACATGACGTCCACCATGGCTACTCCCATATATGGAAAAGAAATATATCACCTCATCGTGATATCAACCATCATGGCTACTCCCATGTATGGTAAATGTGTACGAGTGCCCATCACAGAATCACTCAATGTGATGTCGTCACCTCATCGTGACATTCACCATAGCTACTTCCAGAGGGTGAAAAACACAAGTACAAGAAAAATCATCACGGACTCTCTCACGTGATGTTGTCATGGAGTCACACACATGACATCCACCATGGCTCTCCCAGAGGGTGGAATCAAGGGATTTCACCTCGAACTTCTCTCACAGAGAACTCATTATAGAGGATCACTGATATTGAGACTCTTTCTTAGTTAAGGCTGTATTCTCCACTATACTAAGCTTATCTTGAAAGTACACAAACTTTAACTTGGAGAGAGGCTTGGTGACAATGTCTACTGTCTACTCATCAGTGCTGATATACCTCAACTCTATAGCTTTCCTCAATACCATATCTCTAATATAATGGTATTTGATCTCAACATGCTTGGTTCTGTCATGAAACACAGGATTGACAGAAAGCTTCACATAGCTCTGGTTATCACAATGAATGATAGTAGGCTCCATTGATTGTCCAAACAATCCTGCAAGGAGCTTACGAAGCCATATTGCTTCCCGAGCTGCCATACAAGCTGCAATATACTCTGCCTCTGCTGTACTCAATGCTTATTGCTGCACTAAGAAATCATAGCAGATCCCAAACTGAAGCAACATGCAAAGGTGCTCTTCCGATCAGTGACACACCCTGCCCAATCAGAATCAATATATCCATGTAGCTTCAAGTCTACACCAGAAAAATATCTCAAGCCATACCCAACTGTGCCATGCAAGTATCTTAGGATATGCTTCACTGCAACTAGATGTATTTGCCTTGGTTCACACATGAATTGACTAAGTGCACTCACTGCATAGCAAATATCTAGTCTAGTATTAACTAGATACATCAATGATCCAATCAATTGTCTATACATGCTAGGATCCACCAGATTTGAACTAGCTGCAGCCTCTTTTAACTTCAACAAATTTTTCTCCATCGGTGTAGACATAGACTTGCAATCCATCATACCAAATCTCTTCAAGATGTCAATAGTATACTTCCCTTGACTTAGAATGATCTCATCTGGTTTCTGCCATACTTCTAAACCAAAGAAGGAATGTAAGAGACCAAGATCCTTCATTTCAAATTCTGAACCTAACTCCTTACATTTGAAAATGAGGTGATCTTCTCTGATAATAAGTATATCATCAACATAGAGAACCAAAATTAATGCTTCGCCATCAATTACCTTGAAGTATAGGTTTGAATCAGCATCATTCTTGGAGAAAGCCCAAGCTCATCAAGTATCGATCAATTCTTTCGTTCCAAGCACGAGGAGCCTGCTTAAGGCTGTACAAGGCCTTCTTCAGCCTGCAAACATGAGACTCCTTCCCATGAACCTCAAATCCATCAGGTTGCTCAATATATACCTCTTCCTTGATTACACCATTTAGAAATGCTGTCTTCACGTCCATCTGGTGTATCTTCCATCATTTAGATGCTGCAATAGCAATGATGGTCTTGACGGATGTATAACAAGCAAGAGGAGCAAAGGTTTCCTCATAGTCTACTCCCTCTTTCTGAGAGAATCCTCTAGCCACGAACCTAGCCTTGTACTTCTTGATGCTCCCATCAACTGCATTCTTGATCTTGAAGAGCCACTTAGAAGAAATAACAGATTTTCCTTCAAGTCTAGGTACGATGTCCCATACATCATACTTGAGGATGGATTGATACTCTTCAGCCATAGCATCTTTCCATACTTGCTGACTAGTAGCTTTCTCAACACTAGAAGGTTTAGACTCAATGATGTGACTCATCAATGCCTTTATTGAGAAGCCGCTAAGACCATCAGTGGATCCGAGGTTTGTTTTAGCCGGTAACTTTGCACCCGTCGGGGAGAGTGCAGTCCGGTAATGCCCAACATCTTCTCTGACTTCCGCGGCATTGTTGGCCTTGCAAGGGGGTGCTTTTCTCGGCTAGAGTCGCTCTCGTACTGTTCAATCCTCTTAATGGCTGCGGCCTCGCCAACACCAGTCTTTTATTCTTCTAGAGATCGTGGCCTTAGTTGAACTACCTGGAGGAGTTCCATACGGCTTTCATGGCCTCTTCATCAGCGAAAATGATCTAGCCACCGCAACCTTTTAGATCAATGAATCTATTTTGTACGTATCTGGCAAAGAGACCACATTTCTTTAGGGCATTTTGTCACACCATTCATGCGCCTTATCTATGCTTTCGCATTGTGCAGACAAATATTCCATGGCGCCTGCAAAGGTTGTGGAACGAATTTTCAACAGTCAATTGCATATGCTTGAATGTTTCAGTTGCCCTTGTTCAATGCTCGGGTTGCAGCCATAACATGATCGCGAACATTCTCAGGGACCAGTGAATGTTTGCTTCTCATTAATTTCCAATATATGTCGAAATGGCTTACTTATCAGCTTTCTTCTAACATCATGTGCATTTGCAACAGGTACCTCCAAAGCCATGGCACAAATCAGATGAACGTCTTCAAGTAATTCAAGATTAATATGCATGTGGTAAGGCATTTGCCTCCACCGCTCAAGATTTTCCTCAAAGTTTTTCAAAGATAATTCAACAAATCCATTTTGTGCATATCATGCAATCGGTGCATTCCGTGAGATTATATCTCTTTGAGATATTCTTCCAAATGATTCGGATACCCTATAAGAGTTTCCAAGCTCCCATATTGGTTCAAAAAAAATATCTGACAAAAAATCTCCTTCTATTTTGTTTTAACGGTGTGGTCACTCCCACCAGGATCCGTACCCTTGCAAAAAGGATAGGTAAAGAAACAAACTATACGAAACGTTTGTTTCTGAACATCCTCGAGTTACTGAAATTATTTCACCATTGTGTTTATTCAGGTTGATTACATTTTGGGAGACAACCCCCTGGGAATGTCATACATGGTGGGGTACCGTGCAAAGTTCCCACAGCATGTTCACCACAGAGGATCGTCGTTACCTTCAATTTACCACCATCCTCAGAAAATATCATGCAATGATGGTTTCAACTTAGGGTTGAACGGCAACGGCCCGAACCCAAACATTCTGGTTGGAGCAGTCGTTGGAGGGCCTGTGCAATTGTCATGGCTCCTTGTGATTATGCAACAGCTCGCCAATGAAAACAGAGGCTAAATCGAGTTTCTCCCCTTCCTAGCTCTTTTAGTACATTCGATGGCAATTACAGGGTCCCGACTCCTTGATTTGATCTCTAGTCCCGACTGACGGCTTTAAGGCTTTATAATTATCACCTTTTCTGCTTGTTTTCCCTTGCCTTGGGGTTTGGCTCTAGTACTTGACTAGGTGTCTTCTTTCTTGCAGTCCTCTGGTCCAATCTTGCCGTGGATTATATTCTAGCTATCTGGCCCTGCATACCTCCTGCGTCAATCCTCCGAAGCTCTTTGTAGAAGAATGGCGAAAGCACTTTTTTTTTTTAATTGATCATACATAAGTTAAATAGGCCACATGCTTGCCTCCTGTACAATAGGCTTGAAGAAAAATTCTCTCGGAGTCATGCAGATTCCTGGAAACAGCAGCCCTAAGACCACAGATGACAGCAAATCAATTATCAAGTCACTGACAGTTGTAGCCGTATGTTGTTCAACGATCACGATACTCAAATCTTTCCACTGAAAGAAAGGAGCCCATCAATTGCAGGACAATAAATTTGGCACCATCCAATGCATCTACCCGTGATCTGCACCTCATTATCCCGACTTCTATGTATTCAACTCCCAAGAAGAAATCCTCCTGTTCGCTATCATTCTGCACACCTGACTATCCGCGTTCCATTAGAGGGTAAAATGCCGTCTCTGATAGGATACAAAACTGAGCCTCAACTCTCAATCGCACAGAACCGTGACATTTCATATTAGACTCCCCCTACCATACTCAGCATTAAACAAATCTGATCAGGTCTTGTCTTAAACCTGCTTTGATACCATGTTAAATTTTTCAGATCAGATATATTATTGTATATTTGTTTCTTGTTTGATCTTAACTCCCTTTCCATCTCCTTTTTATATTTCCTCAAATGCCTCTTCACTCAAGAGGCAATCCTCCAAGGATAGGTGACTATTCACAAAAAGAGGTCGACCTTTTATTAATTGATGGCCGACTTGACCGTAGGCTTACCTCCCATGGAATATTGCATTTTCTTCTCTACGACGGTATTATGCTAGTAAATAGTTCCAAAGAAAATTATAAAAAAAATTAGATTCCATATAACTGCATATGGTGCATAACACTGAAATATCTTTAAAAGTGCAGCAAATCTCTAGCCCTTCACCATTAACCATCACACAAACCCCCTCCCTTACAAACCAATGCCGCCCATTTTAATGAAAGATTTTATCTTTGGCAGTTCTGAGTTTTGCACAGGTTGCATAGGACCATCTGCAGCAAAAAGAAATAGCCACAAGAACCCCTTCTATGGGACCCTTGGGAAATATCAATTTTCATAAAACTCATATTGCAGACACGTGGAATGCCTGTACTATCCAGGGAGTCCATCTTAATAATATCCCCTCCCTGCTAAGATTTCAAGAAGAATTAGATGGGTTCATCTTTCAGTGGGGAATGCACAGAAAAGTCAATATACTCCAGAAAGTAAAGGCCTGGCCTAAAAACAAGCTTTTGCAGTTTTGATGCTGCAGAACAATATGCCTTCAGTAAAAATCTGAAAACGAAGGATGACAAGTACCAATTAGCTGTATACTATGGAATGCTATAAGGAAACAACCCTATCATTTATTCGTTGAGGCATTCTGTCAACAGTTCAGCATCCACAGTTTTCATACATGTCAATGCATCATTTCCAACCTTACCATCTGACAAAAATCTCACTACCATTATACCCTGTTCCACGCTCCCATCTTGGCACAGGCAGGGAAGACGCTAGCAAAGGTTGTGGAATCTGGTTTTACATCTGCTGATTGTAATTGCATGAAAGTTTCTAAAGCCTTTCTAACAAATCTATTTTATGTTTATGCTGATATCATCCCATTCCATGAGAGGACATCTCTTTGAGGGATTTTGTCAAACAGTTCACGTGCTTTCGTTCTGTGATTCCACATCTTGCATATATGTGTACCAGGCAGTTGCAACCGCAACATCTGACGAAATTCCTCTATCCACGAAATTCCTCTATCCTTTATGCTTTGAAGTATGTACATCCCTGGTTCCAGGGCTCCTACGCAGATTGGGAGGAAGGAAGCAAATCATATTCGCTCAAGAGGCGTTCAAAACCAACAATTTATTTTTTCTTTGGCATTTTACCATTGCAGAGATTACAAAACCAAAAAAAAAAACTTATTGTTAATTGATTTCTGCTTGAGTCAGTGTGAGACAAGTGTCATTTGTGAACATTTTCCCTTGACACAGTTTTAAACATACTGTCATCTGCTAGAATTTGACGGGCATTTATTGATAACCAGATTCAGGTGCTGTTAGATGATCACGATGACGCACAGGGCAAACCCCATGAAATCGGTATTAATCTTATACGGACTTTCATCTGAAAAACCTTTTCTTAGAGAGGGTGGTTTTGAAGAATAGGTTTGCTAGAAGCACCTAATGAAAAGATTATTGAAATTGCATTAAAAAAATGATATTGCTCTTCACTCCCTGCCAAACCTTGAGATGCTATGTAAGTTGTAAAAAAACAACAGTGTTTTCTAAGTGTCCCTTCAAATAGTAGGAGGTTGAAAGTGGGCTGGGAGTTTGGATTGTCCATAGGAAGGGCCAAAGTAGTTGCAAGACAACATTATCTTATGTTTAAGGTGTCTACACTATTGCCGTTATAAGACACGGAGAGTTATGCATGCCCTTCTCAGAATTACAGTGTGCAAAATTCCAAATTTTATGATGTGAAAGGTAAGGTTGAATTTGTTTATAAACTTGTCCTTAAAAGGGCATCTGTGTTCTTCAATGTTTACTTCATATTTTTTTTTAACATCAATTTCTGATCTAATTGTTAATAGACAATAATATATAAATTTCAAATTTCTCCCCTTCATATTTTTGCTGGACCCTATTCAAAATTTAGTAATTTGATGCCACAAACAGATTGTGAACCATGGTGTGATTTGCTTGTCCCTAC
This sequence comes from Cunninghamia lanceolata, assembly GCA_027924645.1. Lineage (NCBI taxonomy): Eukaryota > Viridiplantae > Streptophyta > Pinopsida > Cupressales > Cupressaceae > Cunninghamia > Cunninghamia lanceolata. The sequence continues at coordinate 6,460,117 of BSBN01000119.1, read as the reverse complement.
TCAGAATTTAGTAATTTGATGCCACAAACAGATTGTGAACCATGGTGTGATTGTTTATTGTTCTAATGGGTTTCTTTGGGGGCATTTTGGAGGGTTTTTTATTTGAAAATGAACATTAGTTTTTTTGTCAATTGATTCTTTTTTGTTAGTAATATTGTTTCCATGACTTTTAGGAGTTTCCAACATTTCTAATATTATTTACAAGACTTTTACAATGTTCTTGCCATTTCTAAGGCTTTCTTTTGGAAGTTTATAAGTACTTTGTTTCTAATTCTTGGTGCAACATGGCACAAATAGGGAACAATCCAAACAAGGTTTGAACATGTATCATTGTTTCTATAATCTATATTCTTGTTGATCAGTTCCATAGTTCAAAGATTATTCTTGGAAGGATCCTCATAATTTAAGAATGCAATAATTTGTCAGAGCTTAGTTGTGTTGTTAGGCATCATATAGGTAACCTATTTAATTTTATTCCTTCAAAAGTAAAACAAAAAAACTTTAAAAACTTTATTGAGCACTGTATTTGTGCTTCTTAGTTTTAAGAAGTTATTGTTTGAAGTTCACCAAACCTTACTAAAACATTTCCTAATGGACATCAAAGGAAGTATTTGTAGAAACATATTACAGTAGCTTGGTTGAATCATTTGTTTTGTTTTGCTTATTTAAATTTGTATTTTCTAGTGGATGGTAGCTCTATGAACATTTTGTAGTTCAAGTTTTCATGAAACATAATATTTACACAAATGCATGATGTTGTTTGAGCAACATGTTATGAGGATCTTTTGTAGCTTAGGAGATTAATGCTTAGTGCCTAATGAGCTAGGGGTTCTGATACTAACATTTATCCTAAGTCTTGCATATATATAGCCTCGTTATTTATCTTGATTAATAATTATTGATTATGCATGCTTTCTAATCACTTTCAAGTTTCTTGGGATGTTGTAGGAAAAAGGAATGAAGAAGGTTGGTATTGTTGGCAGATATGGTGAGCATGTCTTTGTATGTTTGTATGTATATACACAAGTGTGGTCATGTGTGCACATTTATGTTTTTTTAAGTCATTTCAAGTTTTCAAGTATGTACGCATATCTTAGGTATTTCTACTATGAATATATTTACAACACTCTTTCTTTGTTTACAGATACGTGGAGCATCTGATTTTTGTTAGAAAGCTACATGGTTTAGGTATTGCGAATTCTGGAATGAGATGACTCATATACATACACAAACACACTTCACACAAAGTGAATCTCAAAGTATTTTTATACATACACAAATATAATCCACACAAAACAAACTTTTAAACATACAAAAACACACTCCACATAAAGTGATAGTTGAAGTGCATTCATACACAACGAAAAATCAATGTCAAAGTACTTTCAAACACATACACACAATGCCTACCAAAGTTAGCTCAAACACTCACACACACATGCACTTCAAACAATGTTAATGCCAAAATTAACTTTTTACACACACACACACACACACACACACACACACACACACACACACACACACACGTGCATGCATATAGAATGAATGCCAAAATTCATTCACACACAATGCACACACACAGTGAATGCCAAAGTTAAACTTCAAAGTCATGCACACACAATGAAAGCCAAAGTTCATTTAAACACACAAAGTGAACATCATTGAAGTTTGAAAATAATTTTATACATATTATCCACACAAAGTGAATGTCAAAGTATTATTCTTACCTGGTTAATTTTCAATCAAATACATACACACACATCCACTTTAGACAAAAGTGAATGCAAAAATTAACTTTTCACACACACACACACACACACACACACGCGAGCATGACATAGAGTGAATGCCAACATTCATTCACACATAGTGAATGATAAAGTTAACTTTCAAAGCCACACACACAATGAATGCCAAAGTTAGTTCAAGCACACAGTGAACATCATTGAAGTTTGAAAGTATTTTTGTATGTATACTTCACACAAAGTGAACGTCAAAGTATTTTTGTTAGGGTTAGGGTTCACACACACATGCACTTCTAAAAAAGTGAAAGCCAAAATTAACTTTTCACACACACACACACTTAAAAAAAAAGTGAACGCCAAAATTAACTTTTCACACACACACACATGCACTTCAAACAAAGTGAATGCCAAAATTAACTTTCACACACATCCAATTTAGACAAGCTCAATGTCAAAATTAACTTTTCACATGCATGCACATAGAGTGAATTCCAACATTCATTCACACACACAGTGAATGCCAAAGTTAAATTTCAACGCCACACGCACACGTGCATGCACATAGAGTGAATGCCAGCATTCATTCACACGCACAGTGAATGCCAAAGTTAAATTTCAAAGCCACACACACGTGCATGCACATAGAGTGAATGCCAACATTCATTCACACGCACAGTGAATGCCAAAGTTAAATTTCAAAGTCACACACACACACACACAATGAAAGCTAAAGTTAGTTCAAGCACACAAAGTGAACATAATTGAAGTTTGAAAGTATTTTTATACATATCCTTCATATAAAGTGAACGCCAAAGTATTTTTGTTAGGGCTAGGGTTCAAACACACACACATGCTCTTCAAAGTGAATGCCAAATTTAACTTTTCACACATACACACATCTAGTTTAGACAAAGTGAATTCCAAAATTAACTTTTCACACACACGTGCATGCACATAGAATTCAGACACATAGTGAATGCCAAAGTTAACTTTCAAAGCCACACACACGAACGTCAAAGTTAGTTCAAACACACACACATGCACTTCAAACAAAGTGAAGCCAAAATCAACTTTTCACACACACACAAACACACACACGCATGCACGTGCATGTACATAAAGTGAGTACCAAAATTCATTCACACATTCATTAAGAATATTGTTAGGTTTAGGGTTAAAATTAGAATCAAGGTTAGGGTTAGCATTAGAATTAGGGTTAGAGTTAGATTTATAGTTAGCATTACGATTAGAGTTATGGTTACGGTTAGGGTTAGGGTTATGGTTAGAATTAAGGTTAGGTTACGGTTAAAATTAAGCTTAGGGTTAGAATTAGGCTTAGCGTTAAGGTTAGGGTAAGAATTATGGTTAGAGTTAGAAATTAGGATATTTCAAATTCTGTAGGATGTAAGAATGGTATCATAAATCTACATTGTAGAGTTCATGTAAGATTTTTTTACAACATTCATCAAGCACATGTTTCTAAGGCATAGTTCAAAAAATATTATTTTAATAAGAGAGTTGAATCGCAAGTATTTTCTTCCATCCTTTTAAAACTATGCTTTAGAATTAAAAGAATGAACTAATCAAATCATAATGATACGTTACAAAGAATAGTTACATTGTGCATATCAAAATAGCCAAAACATACAAAGAAGAGTTACACTGTGCATATCAAAATATAAATATAAACTATTTAGTGATAGGCCTATAAATATTTGTGTCTATCGATCATTTGATAACACCTTTGGTACTTTTACTAGTATATATAATATTGATACATATTTATTTTTTAATAAATTATTTTATTTATTTAATTGGGACTGCTTCCTAGCTATCTTTAAATCAAAAGCTCTTTACATCGACCACTTTTCTTAACCCATGGAATCGAGTGGTTATGTTTATCATTCGTGCGTGAAAAAGCTTTACGTTTATTATGCGTGGATAGAACGCTTAGGCTTTTATTCATTTTGAGAGATCTTTCATTATTCATATGCATGAAAACAAGTCAATCATCAAGCTAATCTATGTCAACAAGTGTTTACTAAAGTAGTTATGCACGCACAATGTAGTAAATAGTGTTTATGCGACGAAAATTGATCATAACTATAGGCTGAAAATATAGAGGAGATTATATGGGATTGTACTAGTCAAGTTGCTTGGAACTTGTGCTCTCAAGATGAGAGGGAAGAAAACGAGTCAATCATCAAGTCAATCCTAAGTAAATTGTGGAAGTTTCAACTCTAAGATCTCGAATAGAAATGTTCTTGGCCCGCAACCACCACTTCCCAATCATCTCATCACAGATAACAAGCTTGAGAGAACTCAGTTTACGAACAGCTCTTGGTAACCTCGTCAAACCAGAACATTCTCTCATATTAAACTCACTCAGTTTCTCTAGTTGCCCTATTTCCTCTGGAAGCTCTCTCAACCCCTCACATAATGAAATGTCCAGACATTTCAACTGCCCAAGTTTTCCAATTGATGGTGGAAGCTCTTTTAAGCCTGGTAATGCTGATAACCTTAACATTCTCAGATAGCTCATATTCCCAAAGTCATAAGGTAACTTCTGAACCAGGTGGCAGTGGCTAATAGACCAGATCTGAGCAGAGGGCATATAAGAGAAACTAAAGGGGACCTCCTCCAAGTTGTTGGAGTGATCAAGGTTAAAATATTGCAGCTTGATAGTGTTGAATGTGGATGCATATTCAAACCCTTCGCATAAGCTTAAAGATAGCTTCTCTAAGTTCAACAGTTCTTTGCTTTGTTTTTGAACAGGGGGTAGAATCAACCCCTCCAAACGGATACTCTTGAGTTGAGTGAGTGAAGACAAAACATCTAGACCTTTTATCGTTGCCCTCGCTGTAGCATAATTGCCTACCATGAGAAATTTTAGATTCTTCATGGATTTTAAAAATGAGGGAAGAAAGTACTCACTTGAAGTAAAGAACAACAACAGAGCCTCTGTCTCAGGGAAATTCATCTCATACCAGTGGTTTGCCTCCATAGGGCCTGCAACAAATAAATCAGATCAATGATGTAAATATTAAAAATTATAGCTAATATGTCAAAGGAATTTTGGCCAAAAGGTTGGAACTAAATTAGGAAGAGATTTCTAGATTAACCTACCTGTATGAATGGAAAGCAGTTGAGGATCAAATGCTCTATGATTAAGCAACTCCCACTTTTCTGGCAAACTATGCTCCTTCTTAGGCATCAGAAACCTCTTCCTGTGGGCTACACCGTCTTGGCATCCCAAATACAGGGCCAGTTCTCGCATTACATTATGCTGAGAAAAGTATAGCTCCGAGGCATTTCCATCTGAGGTTGCTACTACGCTCCTGCTAAATGGTACTACATCAGCTTATTGTTTTTAAATGGTACTACATCAGCTTATTGTTTTAAAATGACAACAAAAAAAGGAAAGGCAATTACCCTGGAGTGCTAGTCAAATTTATCAGGTTTCTGCTTGCAAGTTCTAGTAAGATTGAAAAAGCGTCATGCCACTGTAGCTTCCGAACATAAACCCATATGTCTAATAGCGCATCAGCGCAGATTTTCCTGTCCTCTGGAAATAAACCCAAGTCTAGGAAGCATTCCTTGGCTACATCATCTACGGAATCGATACTGATCTCCAACAATCTAATTAGCCCTTTCTTGTGATAATTTTCCAAATCTACTTACTCTGGACCAAACATCATCCAAAATCACCTTAGTTTCCCTCAAATCCCTAGTACATTTGTCCAATCCCACATAAAACTGTGATTTCCGAGGAACACCACATGTGGAATCGTTCGCCATTTCAGAACTGTCAATAAAACGAGCTAAAGCCTTTTGTTTAACTTTTTACAAACGTTTGGCTTCTTGTGCAATTTGAAACTTGTAACAGAGTGTTGGGCTTCTTTCTTCTTACAAAATTTCTCAATCCAAGGCTACTAGACATGGCTTATTTATTTATAGGGCCAGAAGACGCGTCATGAAGCATGCGCTTTGGTAACGAAGGCAGAACGAAAATATTAGTTCACGCGGATTTAGGCCTTTCTTGGATTTGATGACGGAACACACGTGTTCGTTGCATCGCGGAACACTCACTTTCGTACCATCTTCAGATCTGAGTAACATGGCTTCTCTTTAAACGTAAAGAAATTCTAAAGAAGAATACCTAGGGGAGAGGATCCAGTAGTGGTGCACCTTAACTTCACGCCTCTCAAAATCATACATGGCAATTTCAAATCACTCCAAAAATTTTACAGTAGTTTATTTGGCAACGCCCCTGCTTATAATTAAGGTTTCAGGGCCACATCATCAAATATGATGCCACATCAACATGTTTTTTGTTGAAATGTCAAATAGTTCCCCCCAAAAAAGGGTGGACCAATAGGTGTGCATTAAGACCTCCATTGGTGGTGCGCTGATGTGGCATCACATGATTGGTTGCTTTTTAAATCTAAAGGACACATTTCATTCAATTATTAGTACTTATGGTAACACTAACAACCATAAAGTCACAACTACTAGTATTAAACTTCAAAAAATATTCGGCCTTAAATGCACATATACTATCTCAACCATTGGAACTATCTCACCTATTGGGTCTTTTCTCCTATTTGTCGTTGAAACTTGAGTTTCACTTTTTCAAGAGTTTCCTTTATTTACTATATTACTAGAAATTGGACCCATAGGTTTAATGGGCATGCTCATAACTTCTAAAAGAAATTGTAGAATTTGTTAGATGTTTTTTTATTACTTATCAATTTTTTTTTAAGTGCCATCACATTAAAGGTTGTCTTCATCACTTATATTAGTAAAAAAAAATTTACATTACATAGTGACATAAACAACATTAGTTGGATTTGAATTCAATTTTCATAAAGTCCTAATTCATTCATGGCTCTATGTTATTGAAATGAGTGACATGTAAAATTATTACCATGTCAATGCCCTGCAAGTTAAATAGTTCCTTTTGCGCTACATATTGCCCTTACAAAACAAACATAATTAAGATACTTCATCTTAATTTCAAGTCAAGTACACCCGATAATGGATCAAGCTGGTAGCATCAGACATTATAATAATTATGAGGGTGGACGAGCATAGTAATTATGCCATGAGATGGAGGAGTTGGTAATCACTTCAAGGATGAGACAAAGAATTTCATGAGTCTTTAGTGTGTTAATTGCATCTTGAGAAACGAGATATTGGCAATGGCATCTTTGACTAGTGTGAGGAGATGGGGCATTTTTGACCATTTCCTCATCATTTTGGGTAATAAGGAGGTGTGGGGAGAAAAAAATCTTGAATTTGTAGGTTTGGAGCTGAGTGTGAAGTCTTTGCAACTTTTTTCAGCTATTGGAGTTGATTTCTACGCCCCAAGGGACAAGTTTATCCCCTTTACTTGTTCTTCCTAAAATAAATTTGTATGTTTTGTTGTTGTGACTGCCATAGGGGTTACAAATACTTGTATTTCTTACTTCTTGTTGTTTATAATAGTTTTTAAACCTTTAACTACTCAACATTATAGTGGGAAATAAAACCAGTTGTGTAGAAAAATGAGTGAAGGAAAATCATATAAACCCCCTTAAAAACTACTACTTAATCTTGGACACCTAAGTAGGGTTTGAAAGATGATGCTAGAATAAATCTTTTAAATTTTAACCTATTTAGCAACTACCAATGATTTGGACGTTTGGACAAGGTCTATGAGTTGTTGACAAAATGCCTTAAGGAATTGAGACCACAAAATGTCATGCTAGGTCAGAATGAGCTATTATTTAAGTTATATGAAACTTCTAAAAGTTTATAAATTAATTTCTTACTTACCTGGGTTTAGATTGTGTTTGGAAGGACTGTAAGGGTACCTCTCACTTTAGATTTGCAATTGTAACTGCTAATGGTTATTTCATAGCCTTCTTAAAAATTATGGGTAAAACCCTATGAAGTGTTTGGCAGCCTACCAATAGTTTGATCTTTATTTTACTTGCGTAAACTAAGGTTAGCACCCTATTCTTGGTCTTATTTTACACATGTGGATAGTAGTAGTAAAGGTCAATATGCAGGCTCATCTCTTAGATTTTGGCATCATGCTTCTTTTGGATTCTTTGCAAATGTGAGTAGCAATAATAAAAGTTATATAGTCATGGTTGTTTCTACTTTATTTTGGTGTCATGTAGTATGAATATGAACACAGCAGAAGGGACTTCTTAATCTTGTTGACAAGATAATAGATGGTGTGGCTTTTTCTTAGTTATCCTAGCACATGTGGTACCCTGTTTCTAGCTTGTGGTTTGTGCAATTGTACACATAATGTCATATGTGTTCATAAGGTTTTGAAATTGTTTAAATTCAACTCAATTGTACTTGGTGGGACTGCATATAGACTGCCAAGACGTAGGTTGTTAATACTTCACAAATTTGCATATTGACTATCCTTAAAAGTGTTGTTTTACTCTTTGGGATTCTTCCCTTTTAATGTATTTGACCTTTCCTTGCTATTGATAAATTGACTATGGGTTGTCCTCATTAAATAAGAGACTATTGTTGGTAAATGGTTGAAGGGTTAGACATTCTAGCAAAACCTATCTAAATTTCTTGTTTATATAAGGGAATGTTAGTTGAAACTGGGACAACTAGGTTGAAATTAAGGTTTATTTCTTTGCCATGAATATTGGTAGGAAGATGAACATTTCAAGCCTTGATATGCCAAGAGATTTCAGTTAGTTACTTTTGTAAGTAAGGGTTGGTTGATTTATATAGCATGTAACTAATGATACACATATAGATATCTACATATTATGTTAAATGGAAGGAACGAGAATAGGTCTAAGAATGAATCCTTCCCCAAGATTATGTTCCATGGGAAGATGTTCTCTATGACAAAATGTTATCCACTCCTAATGTTAAGCTAGACTCCATAAGTAATAGATCAAGACTATAGGTCTAAGATGACTTAGTCCACTTTCAAAACCAAGCTGGATACAGATGCTAACCTCTATGGTAACACATAATGGTTGGAGTATGGGCTCTACGAGGGCATAGGTAGGAGGAATGTATTACTCATATAATGTATCGGTTCCACTCTTGGGTTATCCCACAATAATGGGTTACACTTTTTGGCCAAACTTGACATTGAAAGCAACATTTTGAACTAAATCTTCACTTTCTGACACCTATAGCCGCTAAACTGTTAGGAATTTGAAGATGATGTGAACTAGTGATTTGTGAGATTTTGTTTGTAGATTCTAAATATAATTTTAAAAATAATTGGAGTTAAATTGTAAAATGTTTCATCTCCTTTGATAACTAGTTTTTAATAGTAAACAACATTTTTTTAAAGTGATGCGTATTCCGTAAGACATAATTTTTTTTTACAAGGGATAAAATTCTGATTCTTTTGAATTTAGATTGATAACACCGATATATAGGGCATGAATTTGGTTTCATAATTTAAGTGTTGAAGTCAAACCAATTATAATTTAGACATAGGTGGAAAACATAACTTTTACCTGTATGTATCAAAATTTAAACTTTTTTTTGGTTGAAACAAGGACATCAATACCTAAGGCATAGATATTTTCAAGAATTTTTTTCACTAATTTACTAATTTTCCATGTGTTTAGAACAAAGAACTTGATGTTTAGCGAAAAACCTACATTCACAAGAAATAAAAAATGAATATAATAATAAAAAATGTTCAGTGAAAAACCTACATTTACAAGAAATAAAAAATAAATATAATAATCAAATTAAATATATTTAAAATTATACTTTTTGGGAAGTTTATAATAAGGACTACATACTTACAAAACATAAATTTTAAATGAATTCATTTGATCCCCAAAGATAAATCAAATGTGGTTTTTTATCAGCATTTTGATAGGTCTAGAGGAGACTCCATTATAGGTATGGGGGGTTCTATTCAAGGGGGTTCGAATCTAAGGGGGTTTGATCAAACTCTCTTCAATTAAAATCCTTTAAATGGAACCTTTCAAGGTTTAAATCATTATATTTTAGAAAATGTGTTTTCAGCAAAAATCAAGATGTCCCAGAAAGTGTAACCCATTATTGTGGCAGCACCCTCTTTTTATGGTGATCACAACTTATAATTATATGACTCGCATTAAAATAAGCTTATCACTGCTCCAACTTGACAGTAGTCAAGGAACATGCTTTGCAGGTAGAGTGGTATGGTTGTATCCAGAGATAGTAGGCTATCACCTAGGTATGCTAGTGAAGAATGGCAGGCTTGAATGGCTTTCACCAACAAATGCAAGTTCTAGTGCCAATGGCATGCAAGTGAAGAATGTCATATTTCACTATTCTGTAGTTTTTGGGGTTAGTAGAAAAGTCATACTAGCGAAGGTTGAAATTAAATAGAAGACCAGGTTGTTTCAAGTGCAAGTCCTTAGCCTTTCTTACTCTCTATAGTTGCCAGTCTAGATGTGCTAATATAGTAATAAGAAGCCTTTTGAAAAGCTAATTACTGTGGGTTAGTAGTTACCTAGTTCCTAAAAGCTTTGGCATGAATCATCTCTCTTTGTGGATCTCAGAGTCCATTGGTGGGGTTTATAGGGGATTCTTATCCATAAGATGGGTTTGCAATGTACTCTACTAATTCTATGTTTTGAACAACTGTCTTCTTATGGCTAACTCTATTAAGGTAAAACTCTTGTAATATTGTTCATTACTTACATTTTCTGGATACTACTGTAGAACTGATGTGTAATCATGTACATTTCAGATTGTGCTTTATATGGAGAATAGGAGGGAAGAATTATGGATAATGCATTAAACATGTAAACATAGTTTCTATGCTACAATAATGTAAACTGGCTCATGGGATACAATTGGTGGATAAACAAACTTGTAAATGAAATTTAGCCTTATCTCATCTTACTAGTTGTCTAAAGAACATAGATGAATTATTGGATTTCCTTATTGTTGATATGAATTTCTATTATGTTATCTTATTACTATTTCTGGGTTGGGTTGTAACATCTTACCGGTTGTTTGATGAACATAGATGAATTATTGGATTTCCTTATTGTTGATATGAATTTCTGTTATGTTATCTTACTGCTATTTTTGGGTTGGGTTGTAAGTGTTTTAATCTCAAAACCTCCTTGTGAATGCCTAGGGACCTTGAATGTCTTTTCAATTTTCTTTATTGTTGTTTTAGTGCAGTCATATAAAATAAATGTGTTTCTGTAGTAGGATATGACCTTTAAAAAAAATTGGGTTACAAATAACGGGGTTATTACAAAACCTTGAAACACAAACCTTAGATGAACCTTGAATGCTAAACATTAAATATTGAACAATCCAAATTGAAAGTTGAATGCCAAATGTGAACCCTAAAACCTAAACCCTAAATGAATTGATATAGAGAGAGGGAGATATAGAGGAGAGATATAGAAAGAGATAGAGAGAGATAGAGAGATAAAGATAGAGAGGGAGAGGGGGAGATCATGGATAGAGATAGAGAGGTAGATAAAGAGAGATATAGATGAATGAATGCCACACCCTAACTACCAATGATGAATGTTAAACCTTGGATGAAGAACCTACAACTGTAAGCCTTGAAACACAAACATCAGATGAATCTTGAATGCAAAAAATTGAATATTGAAATACTCAAATTAAAAGTTGAACCTCTATAGCCACCTCTATGATTATCGACATTAGTCCATCCTTCTTCATTCTTAACTTGACGAATTTTACTCGCTAATTTAGAAGTTGGTTTAGTCTTATAAGTAACTAGAAGACTCTAATCTTATGTTTAGAAAATTAACACCTTAAATAAATGTTTGGTAAAATGATATACAATACTTCTTTAAACATGACACATATCTTGCCATTTTATAATTTAACACAACAATATAATATTTTGAAGATACTATAGTTTAAATATTTTATTAAAAAAAATTAAAGATGGTCCCATTTAAAAAGTAAACTTAGCAAATGATAACTTAGAAGCAGAGCTTAAATTTGACATCAACCTTGCCTGTCAAACAATTTTTTTATCGCAGTTATCTATTCAATACTGCCTTTAAAATACTATGACATATCTTAACATAAGTAAATTATATAAAAACCAAAAATATATATATCAACATAATCCTATATAAATTTTGACAGTTTGTCCAAAATCTCTCCTTTCATATGATACAGTTTTTTTTTTTTTTTAAATTGATTGTATTTTACAGTAAAAATGCCTAAATACAGCTATAAAACTGTCAAATTTAAACCCTGCTTAGAAGACCCGAAAGCTGTCATAAAAGGCGGCTCTTCTATGCTTGTATATGTTTGTGAAAAAATATTTTCCACGTGTTCGATAAGACAAACCGCGTGAAAAGTCAGCTTCCTATGAGCGTGAATGGAAGAAATTGACTAGGAAGCAAACCCAGACTACGTCACTACTTCGTTAATTTGTGCTAGAATGTTCGACAAATGTCCTTCGACGAGACAATATGAAACCATTGCGAGGAAAAACTCTATACAGATTCATGCGCGTATACGCTGAGAATGCAGATTTCGTTGCAACTTCAATAAAACCAAGTCGTTTAATATTTGCCGCGTCTATTTCTTATATAAAGAAGACATGTGTGTTAGCCCTGGAAAGGCGAGAAATCACAGAAAAGAAACATTGTAAGGAGAAGCCGCTTAAGATTACGCAGCAGTAACCTTCAAATTGGAAAGAAATTAACCGTTCGTAAAAAGTTGAACAAATTGCTTCGATGGTTGCAAGGTCTATGCGTGGGGAATCGCAAGACGTTTGGAAGAGGGCAAAGAAGAAGATTTGTACAGGAAAATATATATCAGATTATCCCAGAAAAGGGCTATTTAGATTGCTGCAGATCAGTATCCGTATTGACTCCTTAGACGATGTCGCCAAGGAATGTTTCCTAGACTTGGGATTATTTCCCGGAGGCAGGAAATTCTCTGCTGATGCACTATTGGACATTTGGGTTTACGTTCGAAAGCTACAAAGGCATGATGCTTTTGCCATCTTATCAGAACTTGCAAGCAGAAATCTGTTAAATTTAACTAGCAATCCAAGGTAATTTGCCTTTACTTTTATATATTGGATTTCTTTTTATCATTATTTTCAACACTAACCTGACATGCTTTCCCTTGACAGAGGAAGTAGAACAATTTCATATGGAAATGCCTCAGAGCTATACTTTTCCCAGCATGATGTAATGCGAGATTTGGCCTTGTACCTGGGAAACCAAGAGAATATAGTACACCGCAAGAGGTTGGTGATAGCAAGGAAGAACTGCAGTTTGTTAGGGAAATGGGAGTTGCTTAATGATACAGCATGTGATACTCAAATTCTCTCCATTCTCACCGGTTAGTTATTCAAAAACTCTTACACATGCAATATGCAACATTACTGTTTTCAATTCTCAACTCTTTCACAGTGTAACATTAAGAACTCTTCTTGTCTGCATATTTTCAATATACAAGCACTCTTTTCCCTTACATATTTCCATTCCTGCATTCCACTTCAATATGATGAGAATTTAACATATAAAACTAGTAGTCATAATTACTGCACAATTTTCTAATTGGATTTACTTTATATTTAATACATGCAGGCCCTATGGAGGAAAATCACTGGTATGATATGAATTTCCCCGAAACAGAGGCTCTGTTGTTACTGTTTACTTCGACAGAATACTTTCTTCCCCCATTTCTGAAATCCATGAAAAAACTAAAATTTCTGATGGTATCCAATTGCGGTACAAAGAAGGCAACAGTGAAAGGTCTAGATGTCTTGTCTTCACTCACTCAACTCAAGAGTGTCCGCTTGGAGAGGTTGATTTCACCTCTTGTTGAAAAACAGAGCATTGAAGCACTGCAGAACTTAGAGAAGCTATCTTTGAGCTTATGTGAAGGATTTGAAAATATATTCACATTCACCAAGCTACAACATTTTAACCTGGACCACAGCAGCGATTTGGAGGAGTTACCCCTCAGTATCTGCAGTATGCCCTCCACTCTGTCGTGCTCTATTACCAACTGCCATCTGCTTCAGAATTTACCATATGATTTAGGAAATATGAGCTATCTAAGAATGTTAAGGTTATCTGCATTACCATGCCTGAAAGAGATTCCTGCGTCAATTGGAAAACTTGGACAGTTGGAATATCTAGACATTTCAGTATGCGAGGGCTTGAAAGAACTTCCAAAGGAAATAGGACAACTCAAGAAATTAAGGGAGTTTGATATGAGAGAGTGTTCCCGTTTGACGACGTTACCTTCAACTGTATGTGAACTGAGTTCCCTGAAGCTTGTAATCTGTGATGAGAAGATAGCGAAGCAGTGGTTGCGGGCCAAGAAAATTTCAATTCCGGAGCTTAGAGTTGAAATTGTGGAAGCAAACTTTAGTTTGGATTGGCTTGATGATTGACTTCTTTTCTTTATCTCTCATCTCTTTATTTCTCATCTTGAAGAACAAGATAGTGTAAAATTTTCAAAGAATAAGATTTTGTAAAATTTTCAACGCATTTTCATGTTCACTTGTAAAATTTGTTGGATGTGAAGTCCCATTGTTCATTTTATCTTCCTTTCTTTGTCTCTTCGAAGACCATTGTATATATATATGAGGGAAATCTTTATGTATGTAACTGCGAATAATAAGAATACATTGGCTAACCACGTTAAATCTTTTGTCTATGTGTACTACTTTATATGCTGTTTATTTGTCTAATTTCTTAACAAAAATTTCAATTCATTTTCATGTTCACTGGTACAAATCAATATAAGGTCCCCTGTATTTTCAGCATACGATTATGGTCAATTTTTATGGCAGTTCAGTGCACTAAACATTCTTTACTGGATTATAGATGCATAACGAACGTATTCTCTGTCCCAAGACATTTCTTTGTTTTGTATAAAATTAGGATGTGGGTGTCTGTAAACGGGTGGGAGTTGTCCGCACTGCAATTAAATTTGACTTCCGTCAATTTCTGCGAATGCAGATTAAATTAATCGAAATGCACATAAGTTTTCAATTTCGAGTACTATGTTGTAACTTGTATGTACAATTTATAATTAGAAATTATTTTCTTGAATTTGCCTTCTATAACGTTTACAAGCTTGAGCTTTTTCTTGAATTTGCCTAATATAATGTGTACGCACTTAAGCTTCTGTATAGGCTGATATGGCTCCATGTCCCCAAACTTATAAAACTTCTGAAGATAGGCGATTGATTTGGTGGAGAATTTGGCCATAAATTTTGTGGAACAAATAGCCATGTAAACAGTTAAGTGGACATAGAGTTCTAATGTGGAGGAACGTGACATGTGACATTCAACATTTGATAATAAGAACACATTCCTCTCACAGATTCTTTGAAAAAAAAACCGAAAATGCTAAAAGATTTAAGATTAAAGTCTGCAACCTCCAACGGTTTAGTATCACTCTATTTTTGGGGGGGGCACTAAACATTATGACTATTTGCACTCAATTAGTAACAATGTACTAAATGTACTATGTTGTTAACACATCTAATATAAATTTATATCTTTCTTTTTATTTAAAAATGTGTTGGAAGCATATTGTTTATGAATAAGATAGAAAGTCTAAGAGTTCAAGAAAGTTTATCTAAATAAGATAGAAGCCCTAAGTAAAGATGGAGCAAAAGTTGTGACTGAATGAGGAATTCACTAGCAAGAATGAAAAGAATGCATAACACCATTATTGTTGTTGACGAATGCCTACAAAAGATATCAATAAATTCGAGGAAATGGTCAAATCTATCCTACAGATAAGGTTGACTAATGAGGAGAACACTTCTAGATGCTACCAAGTGCACAATCTTGACCAAGCTTCTAAATCTCCAGTTTGAATCATCATGAAAAAACTACATATTTGGGAAGTGTGAGCAAAATGTGGAGTGTGTACAAAATTAAAAATTGAAAAAAATATGCATATAAAAAGTAAAAATAATGTGCATATATAAATATTACGAATTTCATCCAACTCTCAGAAAAATGGAGAAGGCTAAACACCTCCTTCACTAGATTTGCATTTGCAGTGCATGGAATTGATGTCTATCTGAATGCCCAGAAGCAGAAGAGGGACAATGCATCCTTCTGGACACAGCAATGGTAATTGATACAGTTGAGTTGAGAGGTTCTGGAATTGTGATGCAGCTCTGTTTCTATGAACCTACAATGTAAACTTAAAAAACTCTGTTCTGCAAATGACGCAACTCTGTTTCTGTGAACCTGCAATGTAAACTCAAAAAACTCTGTTCTGCCTAGTCTTATAAATAAAAACACTTTCAACAGCAATGAGCTAAGAAGGCACAGATCCAACCATTCTATAACGAAATACAATACACAGCAAATATTCTGTATTATAACATTAATTAGAAACTACCAGTCAATACACAGCGGCGGAAACTAAAAAGTTCCTCTCAGAGCATTCAGTCCCTGATCTTCAAAATCCCCTGTGCGCAGTCATTAGCCTTCCTTTTTCTTTCTGACTTCTATTCTACCCAAAACCAAAACTTATCTAAAATCCACCCGTTCCCAACTTCTCCGCCAACATAATTCTCTTCCATCTAAATATAGAAAGAGATGACAACTTTTACAAAAGGACTACACAGAAATAAAACTATCGAAAAAGCATACTATAAATAGTAAGACAAAATCCTAAAAAGACTGAACTACAACCCAACAAACAGAATGTGGGAAGGAGAACTTTAAGGGAAATGCTCCACATCTTCCTCCCCTTCTCTTATCTAAAATCTGAACTTCCTGGTTCTGGTCCATAGGATGAAGTTGTTCGGCTGTACTTAAGCAAGCCAGCATTGGTGATCCAAGAGTTGTAAGAATCCGGCAGACCTTCCCACTTAACAAAATACAATTTATATGACCTAGATCGTGTAGCTACCAATTTGGTATCTAACACTCGTTCAATTTGCTCTCTTTTCTTCTTTGGCAAGTGTTTGGTCCAATGGTTCTTTTCCTTCTCATTTTG
The DNA here is from genome assembly GCA_027924645.1 of Cunninghamia lanceolata. NCBI lineage: Eukaryota > Viridiplantae > Streptophyta > Pinopsida > Cupressales > Cupressaceae > Cunninghamia > Cunninghamia lanceolata. The sequence continues at coordinate 6,443,381 of BSBN01000119.1, read as the reverse complement.
TTCATCTTCCATCTAATCATCATTTACCCCAGCTGAATATGAATAAAGGCCAACAACATTAAAAATAGGACTGATGTCCAAGTCTTCAAGCAAATCAATTTCGTAGGCATTCTCAATTATCTTCTCCATAATTTTGCATGGCCAAATTTTTTGGGGCTTTAACTTGTTGTAGACACCTTGGGAATACCTTTCCTTGCGTAGATGTACCATAACCATTTCTCCTTCCTAAAAGACTTTTCTTCTCCAATGCAAATCAACACTCTTCTTATATTGCTTATTAATGGACTGCAATTTGAGCCTAACTTGTTGATGTACCTCTTAAATATCCTCTACAAAATCAATAGCTTCTTGGCTGATATGTGGGTTTATTGGAAGATCAACTAAGTCTACAATCCCTTTAGGATTGCATGACCCCTGAGATGCTCTAACATCAGACACTCAAAGTAAAAGTTTGTGAGCGTAGTGCTCACAAAATAGATTTGGGTGGTAGAACCACCCTTACGAAATGTACACACTTCTCAACATCCTCCATTATTATAATAGGTACATCAAAAGACTTCTTCCTTCGCCTCTTCCAGCATTTAGCTAGGACAAATCCCATCCCCCACTACCAAAATTGGCCATTGACCTTCCCTCTTGTGGATCTCTGTCTACATTACCCCAACCTCCTCCACCAAATGATTCTCCTCTTTCTTCCTCCTCTCACTACTTCACCTGCACTGAAATCAACACAACTAACATTATCGAAACGAATTTTTTTTGTATACACCTCGTCGTTTTTGTTTTCTTCCATACTTTGTATGCCTACAATCCTATCTTGATGCACTTCTTGTACACCACTACTCTTCCAAACATCTCCTTGCTCGTCATCCTTGGTCCAATCTACTATTTGGACTTCCAAATCCACCAGTCTCCACATCTACATCCCGATGCATAAAATCTGCACATTCGTCTCCTCTTCTCGTGTACTCAGTTGCATCACATTCATCAACACCTCCATGTCCTCCAAAGGATAAATCACTGCTGCTACTACACCTTCCCCTACTTCTGTAACTTCTCTCTCTCCTCTTCCTTTGTGTCACCTGATCTTCTAAAGTATCCTCATGTAGAAGACACCTCTTGAAAACACACCCAAGAGGACTTTGTTTTCAAGCATCTCCAATATATATGCACCACAGTCTATTCTTTGCCACATTACTTACAAGCAGAATCTGTAGTATATCATGGGAATCGTTATGCTACTCTGGTTTAGGTTAAAGGACATCTTTTCATGCATGTTAAGGTATTCAGTCTAAAACACACTTGTTTTTTCATGGATTCCATATTATTTTGACAACAATGTGATTTTTATCACTGTCTCGCAGTCCTCAAACTCTGGTCTTTTCCTTCAGCTATATTCTCCCACATAGTTTCTGAACAAAGGATGCTCTGCCGGTTTTCTACTTCTGGGGTTTTGGACAGGTAAATTCCAAGAGACAGAAATGCAAATAATACACAACTCTATCAATTACCATTGTTGGGTCCAAAGGATGCTCTGTCAGTTTTCTGCTTCTGGGGTTTTGGACAGGTAAATTCCAAGTGACAGAAATGCAAATCTAATAAAGGAGGAATAATTATTTTTTGTGAGTAATAAACAATTATTTATTTATTTATTAGTTTTTGTTGTCCTACAAGGTCTGCTTATAAATCTTCTTTACATTTAATGAATTGCAGGTGCAAGCAGAATGTAATGGTCTGCCATTTGCTCTGAAGGTGATTGGGAGCTCTTTGCATGGGGAACCCCACAAAGTTTGGAAGAGGGCAAAGAACAAGATTTCTAAAGGAGAATATATATCCGATTATCATAGAAAAGGGTTATTTAGATTGCTGCAGACCAGTATTGTCTCATTAGATGATGTAGCCAAGGAGTGTTCCTTAGACTTAGGGTTATTTCCAGTGGACAGAAAAATATGTGTTGATGTACTATTGGACATTTGGGTTAATGTTTGAAGGCCACGAAGGCATGATGCTTTTTCCATCCTATCAGAACTTGCAAGCAGAAACCTTTTAAATTTAACTTGCAATCCAAGGTAATCGCCTTTCCTTTTACATATTGGATCTCTTGTTATCATGTTTTTCAAGACTGACCTTACATGCTTGCACTTAATAGGGGAAGTACAACAATCCCATATGGAAATGCCTAAGAGTTATACTTTTCTCAGTATGATGTATTCCGAGATTTGGCCTTATATTTGGCACCCCAAGATAATGTAGTCTACAGCATGTGGTTGGTCATAACAAGGAGGGTGTGTAATTTGTTAGGTGAAGAGGAGTTGCTTAATGATAGCACATTTGATACTCAAATTCCCTTCATTCTCACCGGTGAGTTATTCAAAAACTCTTACATATGCATTTTTGCCCAATTTTTTTTTGAAATACTAACCATTATTTTAATGTTCACGTTTGATGTCAATTGTAGAATAGAATTGAATTTCAAATATGATTTTCTGCCTGTTACAAGGTTTACATCCATTCTCTAAGTAAACTCAACAGCCTATGTAAGCTATTCAAAATATCTAGATTTTTTTGGATGCTCTAAATGTCCTACTCCCTAATAAGAAACATTATGTAACACTACTGTTTTCAATTCTCGACTTTTTCATGTTGTAACATTACGCACTCTTTTCCCCTTACATATTTCATTCCTAGATTCAACTTCAATATGACGAGAATATAACCTATATAACTAGTAGTCATAATTAATGCACAATGTTCTAATTGGATTGCCTTCGTGATTTATACATGTAGACCCTGTGGAGGAAAATCGGTGGCATGATATAAATTTCCCCGAGATAGAGGCTCTGTTGTAACTCTTTACTTCAACAGAATACTTTCTTTCCTCATTTTTGAAATCCATGAAAAACTAAAATTTCTGATGGTATTCAATTTTGGTACAAAGAAGGCAACAGTGAAAGGTCTTTATGTCTTATCATCACTCACTAAACTCATGATTGTCCGCTTGCAAAGGTTGATTTCCCCCCTTGTTGAAAAACAGAGCATTGAAGAACTATAGAGCTTAGAGAAAATATCTTTAAGCTTATGTGAAGGATTTGGAAGTATATCTAGATTCAACACAACCAAGCTACAGGATTATAACCTGAACCACAGTAGTGATTTTGAAGAGTTACCCCTCGGTATCTGCAATATCTCTCCACTCTGTCATGGCCTATTACCAACTACATAGCATAAAAAGCCGGCACGTGCCAACTGTTTATGGTTGGGGGTGTTCTTCCACAGTTTAAACTATAAGCTCTGGAAAATAAATATTCTTTGCCTGCAACCTCTGCTTCCCAATCTTCTCATCACATACAAGAAGCTTCAAGGAACTTAGTTCACAAACAGTTGTAGGTAACCTCATCAAACAAGAACATTCTCTCATATCAAACTCCCTCAATTTCTTGAGTTGTCCTATTTCCTTTGGAGGTTTTTTAAAGCCCTCGCATACTGAAATGTTTAGATATTCCAACTGTCCATGTTTTCCAATTGATATTCAAAGCTCTTTCAGGCCTGATGATGCCGATAACCTTAATATTTTTAGATGGATCATATTTCCATGATACTATGATGAATTCCGAAGCAAATGGCAATTGGTTGGGAAAAAGCTTAAAGAGATAACAAGTTGCGGCAAACGTGGCACCTTTTTATGTCGGCCCAAGTCCAGGGCTTAAATTTGACAGTTGTATAGCTGTATTTAAGCATTTTAGTTGTAAAATACAACTGAAATTTTGAAAAGACTGTCATTAAAAAATTGCTTGACAGACAAGGTTGACTGTCACATTTAAGCCCCCAACTCTATCAATTACCAGTATTGGTCCTTGAGGATGCTCTGTTGCTTTTCTGCTTCTAGGTTTTTGGACAAACATCAATTTCAAGTGCGACAAATGCAAATCTAGTAAAGCAGGTATCAATTTTTCTCAAATAATTACTGCTTTCTGAGTCTTATACATAACTAATTATTTATGTAATAATATGTAAATAATCCTAAGGATTTGTATGATTCCCATTCAGAATTCAGAAAAACCAATGTGGAGACATAAAAATTCTAAGGCACTAGCCTTGATAGGATACCACTGTAGTGGCTCATCTCATTCACCTTCCATTGTGATCAAATCTTGTTAAGGGTTACCTCTGGAAATATCCTCCCAAGTCTAGCTGAGCTCAAAGAGTAGGAGAGATTATCCACTCTCATCAATTGGCCTTTAACAATCCCCAATCTATTGATGAGCCCCTATTTTACCTTCTTGATGACACCCCCTAGCCTTGAAGGTGAGAATATACTCTAGGATTGCGGATCTTCTATTTCAAGACCAAACAAGACTTGTTCATGTGCCTAGAGAAAAGTGATCTAAGTTGGATCCCAAGACTCAAAAATACATCTTTATTAGTCAAAGTGATAATGTAAAGACTTATAATATTTGGATTTATCGAACCTTATAAATGATTTATTCTAAGGATGTGTTTTTAGGTAACTTGGAGTGTTTCTTCATTGAGGACAACCAAAGATAGAAGGTGGAAGGAGAATAGTACATTTTTAGACTACGGTCAAGAAGTAGGAAGATGCACATGTTAAAGAAAAGAATGATGGATCTGGGTATGGATAGGAAGAAGAGGATTAATGTGAGAGTTTTGAGTAGGTTGAGCATGTAGACAAATAGGTAGAGTCCCTTAATCCACCCTTGAGATGATCCATGAGACAATGGAAACCAATTGACAATAATAGACCACTAGATTTTCATTGTGTATTTACTTTGTTATTTACTAATGATCAACCAAGATATTTCAAGTAAGCTCTCTCTTTAGAGGACTATGATTCTTAGACATGGAGGTCATGCAGGAGGAGATGATGGCCTTAGACAAATGTGAAATCTAGGATCTTGTGAGCTTGCTTGAGGGACATAAGCCCATTGGTTGCAAGTGGGTGTTTGAGAAGTTTACAGAAAATGGTAAGTTAGATATGTACAAACCTATATTGGAATCATACTCTCTCGTTGCTAAATTTTCTTCTATTAGATTCTTACTTTCTATTGTTGTTGCTTGTAATTTTGAAGTAGAGAAAATGGACGTTAAAACTACTTTATTTCGTGCCAATGTTGAAGAGGAATTTTTTTAGATGTGATAGCCAAATGAGTTTGAGGTAAAAGGGAATGAAAATTTAGTTTTCAAGTTAAAATATTCAATCTATGGTTTGATACAATTGCCTCAAATGTGGTATCATAAGATTGATGATTTTGCATTGAAATTAGGTTTTGTTAGAAGCAAATAAGATCAATATGTTTACATTGAATGTATTGATGATTAGATTCTAGAATTATTTTCTTGTATGTTGATGACATGTTTATTGGTAACAATAAGGAGATGATTGGGGAGATTAAAACATAACTTTGGATGTGATTGACTTGAAGGATTTAGAGGAAAAAAATATTTTGGGAATGGAAATCAATAGGAATTGAGTTCAAACAAAGATTTAGCTTAGTCAAAGGAAGTATGTAGACACTATTTTGCAATGGTTTACTATGCACGATTGTGAACTAGTGAGTATTCAATTATTTGTAGGCACTAACCTTTAATTGGATATGCATCCTAAGTTGGATGAGGGTTTTGAGGATATGTTTAATGTGCCTTATGCTAGTGTTTTTGGTAGCCTAATGTATGCAATAGCTTGTACTAGATTGCATATTGCCCAAGTAGTGTGAGTTCTTGGTAGATTTATATTTAACCCTAGTAAAGAGCATTAGACATGTGTTAAGATGGTATTTAGATATTTATGAAGAATTTTTTATTATTTCTTATGTTATCATGGTTCTAATGATGTGGGAAAGTTACTAGACATATAGGGCTTTGTTGATGCAGATTGGGTAGGTGAGTTAGATAGATGGAGGTCCACTAACTTGTCTATGTGTTTTCTCTACTTCTAGCAATGGAATTAGTTGTATGGGTAAGAGGTAGCCCATGGTTGCATTGTCCACTACTAAAGAAGAGTATATGGTTTCCACACATGCATGTAAAGAGGTGGTTTGGTTAATAGAGACAATTGAGTTTTTGGTTTTTATTGTAGGGTGGTTTAGATTGGATGTGATAATTAAAGTGTTATTTGTTTGGCTAGGAATCCCATGTAACATGTTGATATGAAGAATATTGATGTTCAATATCACTTTGTTCATAAGATGGTGGAAAGTGATAAGGTCATGATTTAGAAAGGTAACACTTTGATTAATGTTACAAATTCACTTGTGAAACCAATGAGCATGGATAAGTTCTCTTGGTGCAGGGATTCTGTGGGCCTTGTGTCCTTGCCTAGTTCACTTTATGTTTCTTTTTTATGTTGTTGTAATGCATAATATCAAGTGGGATAATGTTAAGATAGTGTGATATTAAAATGCAATCCTAATGTATAATGTTAAATCTCCAAAATTATTGTAATGGGTATCATGGATGCCCATGAGGAGTTGTGGGATATTATTTTATTATTATTCTCTATATTCTATGAGATATTATAGTGCCATTGAATAGGGGGAGCTATAAAAAGAGGTCAAATACTAGGTAGTTATGGAGCATCTTTCTCAACATAGGCAATAATACAACTTAATGCACTCATGAAGTGCCTACAAATGGGAAAGTGGGATTAGTGGATACTTATGACTAAATATATAATGTGTTAGTTTGAAAAAGGAGGGTGATCCCACAATATTGTGTCCCACTTTTTGGCCAAAGTGGGACATTGAAATCAACATTTTTAACCAAAATTTCACTTTTTGTCACCTATAGAAGCTAAACCGTTAAGAATTTGAAGATGATGTGAACTAGTGATTTTTGATATTTCATGTGTAGATTCTAAATATATCTTTTGAATTTTTAAAAAATAATTTGTGAAAATTTTTACATAACTTTTAATAACTTGTTTTTTATCTTTTTTATAGAAAGAATAAAATTAAAAAATTTTAAACATAGATTTGTAACACCAATATCTAGTGCACACATATTTTTTTGTAATTTTTGTTGCATTTTTTTTTTGTTCAGTAAGTGTTACCATGGGGCTGACACCCTTTCTATTATAGTAAAAAGCAAAAGAACATAAAAACATAGGCAGGCTCTAGTGAGCGTGCATTTCAGTACAAAACTTAGGCAAACTTAAATGAGTGTGCTTTACAAAACAATTATAATCTTATACAATTGTGCCATAGAAAACACTTGCCGTCAGCCAATTCAAAGACTCACTCCAATCTAGTGTAGACAGTGAACTCCATACTGATAGGGGAAAAGGAGAAATTCTGCATGTTGATGTCGTAGCCAGAGAGAGAAAAAAAATACCCTCCTAAACCTATGGCCTTGGAAGATGCCACAAGCGGACTAGGGAAGTGTATGAAAGCTTCCATGATGTCCCTTGTCACCCTAACCTTAAAGGAATGTTAGTCATGGTCAAGATTTGCATCCTGTGGTAACATCAAAAATTCCAACCATCATTCCAAAAAGCATTCACTCGGCCATGTTTGTGTAGAGACTATCTAGCAAAACCAATTTTTGATAGAGTCTTAGAACCTGTGGGTAGGGAACCTTCCAATCTTATGGTCCTTAGTCTTCCAGATTTGTCTGTGATTAGAAAAGTGATAGGATTGACTTGTCACTTAGCTCAGAGCCTTAAGATCTAGGGAATTCGACATGATATGATACTGATAGATGTGAAGTCCACTATCCATCCATATAGCATTATCAATGAAGTGTTTTTGACAATCCTCAATTCTTGGGTTGGGGAACAATATTCCAAAGGAAAGTTTCCAGTAGAGGATGAGCACACTCTCTTTGCTTTCTAAATTCTTCCTGTACCTCTGATTTCCTGCCAAGAAAGGAATTACCTAGCGCAACCTAACCTTCTATCTCTATCTAAGTTCCTTCTTCCAGAGGGTTACCTGGCATTCATTTATTAATGCTAGCTTGGGGCAAGGAGGCCCTGGGGAAACCATATTAGTGAGGAGCGAGAGGAGGGGTACCGAAAGTGGTACCCTTCATAAAATCTCTTATTTTTCCTTTGACAATGATTCCCGATGGCATAGGGCTAGGTTTAGCTGACACAAAGGTTGTATTCAATTTGTTGGCCTCCGACGAATCCTTTTTTGTTCCCTCTTGTCGAACTGGGTCCTTATTAGCCCTGTGATTATGGGTTTCCTGGTGATGGTTCTTTGGTGACTGTGAGGCAACCATATTTGCCTGAGAAGTCACATTTGTGCCTAGCTAATCTAGCTCGGCTAGGGGTTTGAGAGAATCCATGTGTTTTGGATTTTTTAAAGGCGAGCATCTATCATTCCCTGAGGCTGCTGGTGCATTGTTTGGTTAGATAGAGGACTCACCAAGACTATGAGCACTCTTAGAGTCTCCCTCGGTAGGTGCGTCTTTGCCCTTCCTGATTTTGTTGTAGAGAGGGCACCCATTTAGCACATGCTTCCGGCTTCGGCAATGGAGGTAGTAAAATTTTTGCTCCTCTATCTCCACTGGCTAGATCCATTGATGTGTTGTCGTTACCATCTTAATTTCTTACAAATCTTTCTTATTGCTAGAATCTGTAGCCGTACATAAAGGTAGGAGTCTTGATCTAGTAATTCAGTGTCGATCTCTACTAGTGTTCACAAAGGCTTGCCAATCTTTGTCAAACATTCTTCCGACCAGAATTTGAGGGGTAGGTTGTATAGTTGGATCCATTGAAGGTTGTCGTATGGTTCATATTGCACCGATTTAAAGTTAGGAACCCACTTCTGAATGTAGATAGGGTAGCCATTGATTTTCCAGGTCTTGCCCTTCAAAATGCTGGCACGGTCAATCTCAGATAAGAAGGCAACATAGAAAAAACCTTTCGGGAGGAACTTGATGACTTTCAGACTGCTCTAGTTAGCCTCTATCCATGATCATAGTTGGTCTCTAGTTAATCTTGGACCAATCAATCTTCCAATTATCGTGCAGTCTTGAAAGAGTTGGATATCCTATTTGCATTCCTCTGATAAATATATGACCGTGCCTTGAGCTTGCTTGCGAAAAACTTCCTCGAACTATGCCTGCCCTTCCATGGGGATCTCTAAATTGCTCGGTATCGCCATCAGTCTTCCCATGTGATTGTTTTTTTGTTGCATATTTTATTTATTATTAATTATTATTATTTATTATTAATTATTATTATTTATTATTAATTGTTTATTTGAGATTAATTATAATTTAGACACATTTTTATTCCATCATGCATAATTTTTTTTGTATATATCCAAATTAACTTTTTTTTTGTTGAATTGAGGACACCAATATATATTTACATAGATATTATTTTTTTAAAAACTCTATTTTTCTCTTTTTCCATGTGTTTGGAACAAAGACCTTGATGTTTAGTGAAAAACCTATGTTAACTAGAAAATAGAAAATAAATATAACAATTAAATTATATTAATGGTTTTGTCTCCTTCCTTCAACTAACACTCCTGGGACTTTTGTCTCCAAAAGATCTCCTCTCTTGCTAGGACCTCTTCATAGGCATTTTTTAACTCCATGTACTTCTCTTAATCTGTTATGATCCATCCCTTCTAAAACTACCATCTCATTTAACTTCTCCATCTCTGCTTATAAGTGAACCTTCTCCTCAAAAATATTTTTGAAGTGAGATTTATTCCAATCCTTCAACTGAATTTTCAAGAAACTTAATTTCTTAAAGAGGGTAAAAAGCTTTGAGCCTTTCTAGACCGGGGCCTGTGTCCACTAGTTCCTGATATTCTCCTCTATTTTCGGGTCTCTTAACCACATATTTTCAAACTTAAAAGAGTTACCCATAGGCCTCATGTTTAGGACAATGTTTAGTAGAATTGGAAAATGATCAGAGCCTGAGGAAGGTAGAATGCTAGATTCAAACAACACTATAGAAGCTGCCCATTCACCACCCGCCAAAGACTGATCCAGTCTCTTCGCAATGTTTGTAAACCCTTACCTCCGATTAGTCCACATGAAAACCCCATTCTTAGGAGTGATATCTTGAAGATGGTTATCATTAATGAATACTTGAAAGTCTGTTTGAACTTGGGTTATTCTTGCAAAACCTCCTCTCTTTTCCTCAAGTCCTGGAGTGGCATTAAAATTGCCCCCTATGATTATGCTTTCTTCTTTTAACAAATGCAAAATTGTTGTTAGCTGCTCCCAAACAACTTTTTTCTTATCTATTCTAGTCAGACCATATATGTTGATTAAGAAAAAATTCCTGCTATTTGCTACTGATTTGAGACTACATAACTGCCAAGCCTCATTGCTTTGAATTTCCTTTATTCTTAGAATGTAGGGATTCCAAATGATCCTCAAACCCCTAGAGGCCCCTATTGTAGGGACAAACACCCCATGCCATTGTCTCTAGATCTTAATAAGTTTCTTCGCTTCTTTCTTAGACAATTTAGTTTCTTGTAGTAAAACATCAGGTTTGCTCAATTTAATTTAGTGCTTGAGCACATGCCTTTTGTCAGGGGCATTCATTCCCCTAGCATTCCAAGTAATTATCCTCATGGCTCCTCAAGAAGGGTAATGCCCTTCTCGGATCTAAGTTTCATCTGACCCTTTTCTTGTCCAGTAATTTCCAATTTAACCCTATTGGATTTCCTTCCTCTTGCTAACTTCTCTCCCAACTTTGGTTTCTTAACTTTAGATTTTGATTGGGAAATAGTTCTCTTTTCCAACACTCCAACTTCTTCATCCATGAAGTAGTTTTCTTCATCAGAGAAGAGTTCCTCCATGGGATTCTCTAGCTCCTCATTTTCCTTATTGTAGTCGAGACCCCCCAGCTCTATCTCAACAATGGCTCTCTCATCATCCTCCCCACTATGCCTTTCCTCTTCCTCTTCCTCCTGGTTAGAGTCCTTCTACTCCTGCCCTGTATCCTTTTGGGGACTTATCAAATTCCCCTGCCAACTAATTCCTTCCTCAAGTAGTTTTGAATGATATTCTGGCATCTTAAACTCTAGGATGGGCTCTTCCTTATTATCTACAACTACACAGTACAAATTCCCTTCATCCTTTACCTCTGCTTACTCCAAAATCTCATTTGTGATGGTGGTGTTTTCTTCCTTCTCTTTTGTAGTCTCTGCAGCCTCCAAAGTATTTGTAGGTATCTCCTCATTCTCTTTATCCTTATGACTTATTTTGTTGCATTCCTTTATTGAGTGTCCCTGCCCTTTACATTCTTTGCATTTTGTAGGGTTTTTTTCAACTTCAATCTTTTGTCTCCATAAGCCAACTTCTGATCTAATTTAAATTTATTTTGGAAGGGGGGTTTTCAAATCAATTTCCAGACACAATCTTGCATACATCACAAATTCCCCTTCTGCAATTTTATCATCTATTTTAATAAATGATCCCAACTTTTCTCCAATATGCTTCAAGATCCAAGGGTCTCAATACTCCATTGGTAGATTATAGAGTCTGATCCACATTGGGGTGAATGCTATTTCATGTTTACCGAATCAAAGTTTGGGTCCCAGTCTTTAATGTAGATCCCTACACCATCCATAAAAAATGACCCTTGTTCCATGATTTCCTTCTTCCTTTTTACTGAAGGGCATTCCACAATGAAGAAGCCATTGGGAAGGGATCTTACTTTAATATTCTCATCCCAAAACTATTTACACCATCTTAAGATTTTTGCCCTAGCTAGCCAATCCCCACCCATTTTATATAGAATGCTTAAACTTTCAGGCAGGTTACCCTATTTATCAATTTGGTGTAATTTAAAGAAAAAGAAATGCATTTAGCTGGGATTTTAGGACTTACTGGAATAGCATTCACTCCTATAGCTAGGTTCTTTGGGATCCATGATAACTGGTTGTCTCCTCCACACTCCTTTCTAAAATTTCCATACTCACTTGTGCTCCTATCTCTAAAGTTCCATGCATATATTTCCTTTCTTCCCTGCCCCTTTGACTAGATCTTCCTTCTCTCTCCATTCCATGAGCCGCGTCTTATGCTACTCTCTCCCCTATGCCATGTTCGATCTGCAAAGTCTCACTTATTCAAATTTTGGTACGGAGCCATCTAACCTATCCATCATAATAATATTATTTGTATAGAAAAATAATAAATAGATATAAACTATAAAAATTGAGTATGTTTTTTTTATTTAATAGAGTCAAAACTAAATAAAGATTATAATGTATTTTGAAGATTTGTAATGTATTGATGATTGTTTGAAATTATGTGGCAACACACTCAATCCATGTGGGAGGAGGGTGATAAAGTTCATGACTTATGAGTGTTACCCCCATGTTAAAAGGCACATCCTTTGATTTTTATAAAGGACAATGATCTATTAAAAGAAGCATAACTTGCTATAGAATAGAGACTAAAAAGGTTTTGTGATAATGTGATCATGTTATAAAGGAATAATTTGAATTAATTAGATTATGTTCAATATATTACTAAAAACACCATACATTACTTAACAATCAATTAGATGGCAATCACAATCCTATGCTATATGAATATGTTAGAAAAAAATATTAGTATGAAAATTCTCTTTGATACCACCTATAAAAATGATTAGCATTTCCCAATTGTTAGCAGGGTGTAGAGCATAGCAGAGTCGATCAGAAGTTGGCGCATATACTATGTGGAGGTTGTAGGCTGATAGAAGATACTACAAAACACATCCCTATATGTAATAGATATAGTATATATAGATATATGATATGATGATATAGCATAGAAGGATAGAAGTATGATATGAGATAGATTCTGATTTAAAGAATGACATAGAAGTCATGTATGTAGATTGATGAGGCAGAGACTCAGACCTATTGGAGGATGGATGTATTTGATTGATATATATATATATATATATATGGAGATCTGTCGGTACCAGATATTTTATGTTGTCTTGTTATTCTGATGTGCATGTGATATATATATATGGAGATCTATCGGTACTAGATATTTTGTGTTGTCTTGTTATTCTGATGTGCATGTGATACTCTGTTTTTGTTATTCTTTATATTTTTCTATCAATATCTAGCTACTTGATCGAGCTATAAGCTGACTACAAAGACTTGATTGAGGATCGGATCTCTGGACTGGTATCCCTCTCCACTTCTTGCCAACATTTGGTTTTGTTGTCGGGACCTTGGAAGAAAGTAGTTAAATATTGAGGGGGCAAAACATTCAAAAGACTAGTGTAGAGTTCTGGAGAAAAGAGAAGGCGAGGTTGGCAGAGAAAATTTTCAATTCACAGAGGAATATAGGTCTCCTTAAATTTCTACCTCTGTGAGAGGGGGTAGGCACTTAAGGGGATGGCAAGTGGAAAGGGGGTAGGGTCCACAAGGACCTTTCAAACGATATGACTCTTCAAACCAGGATTCCATGGGAGGGTAAGTGCAAAAAGATGGGGGGCCAAAAAGTGGCCAAAAAAATTTCAAAAAAATTTAAGTCATAACGTGAGCGCGTTATAACGTGCTCGCGTTATGGCTTGGCAATGACAAGCCTCAGGCTCGTCATTACCGAGCCATAACGCGAGTGCGTTATAACGCACTCGTGTTATAAAGCACTATAAATTAAAAAAAAAGTCATTTCATTTCATTTCATTTCATTTCTGTCTTATTTTCTCCTCTGCCCGCGACTTCAAAACCCTCCAAAACGCGCTCGCGTTCTACAAAATGCCAATCAACACAAAAAGCTTGTCGATTCATCGCCAAAATGCCGCCGCGATGTCGAGCACGCCAAAGGGGTGAGTTATCTTTGTTTTTTTGTTTAAATTTCTTCCTAAATAGGTAGGTTTTTGTTGATTTTTGATGTATATTTCGTTAATTGTAGGAAATGTTAATGCACCTCCTCCTCCTCCTCCTCCTCCTCAAAATCCACAAAATCCTGAGGAGGAAATACCTGCAGAACAACAACCTCCTCCATTCATTCCTCGACATGCCCCTGGAACACAAGATAATATAATGGGGGAAATTGAAAACAACAAAAAACAAATTGAAGATATAATTGCAAGGTTGAAAGATCCTTCCACTTCAACCTTGCATAGGTCCACGCTTGCCGAATCTCTTGAGTCTATGTTATCAAATGTAAATTCAATTAGCAAGCAAATAACTAGTTGGACCGATAAAAAGAGAGAGTTTAGAGATTACTATGTAGATAAATTGTCATACCAAGATGTCAAAAAATTACAAATTACAAAATTAGACTTGTGTTCAATTTTCACAAACCCATAAACAAATCAACCTCCACCCCTTACATGCAAGAGGTTCCCTATCCATTGGTGCAACAACCAAGCGATAAGGGACAATTTCGGGCAGAGGTGGTGGATGGTTTTTGACCATCCTCCATGCAATAATAATGAGGTCCCGCAATACTTTTTGAGGAAACTCTACTGCGAGTTTGTCCTCAATAAAGTGCCAAACTATTTTGATATGCGGGACTTCCAGGGTAGAGGTGGGGGCTCAGCACAGGATAGACCAGGGGCACGTCTTGACCCATAGCGGGTAGTGAGACGAGTAATCAGCAGACCAGCCCATGAGCATGTTTCTATCCCTTCCATTGTGAAGGAGAGTGTTGAGGTCGATACACTGAGGTCGATTAGTGCCTTGACCCAGAGCATCATAGAGCATGCCGATCCTGCAACACAGAGTGGGTTGGGAGATAGTGCGAGGAGTAGGGTCCCACCACATACTTGCCAGGCTTGCGGGTCAGCCTGTGGTTATGACCCCATGGACAGTCAGGACGCAGGTGCACAGGCTACATCTGCAGCTGAGCAGATGGTGATGACAGATACCCTCCTGAGTGAGACTTTCGGCCTTGATACTCAGGTAAATATTAGCAAGTTTATTGAATTTAATTTATTAAATTTTATTTTTGAAATACAAGATTAACTAATTTAAATTGATGATTTTAATGAAATTTTAGGGTCATAGTGTCGATGCAGTTTTCAGTGGTTCTCCACCTACATTTTTCACTAGATCATCTACTGTCGAGGTATGTAACTAGTAAACAATTATAAATATTACATGTGAATAGCATCATTATATAAATGGTATTCTAATTTCTGATTTTGGATGTTGAATAGGTTAACACTATAGATTTCATGGCAACACCTGCCAGCGGTGGTGGACTTCAAAGCTTTATGGAGGTAATAAAATAAATAGTTTAATGAATGAATTGTACTTACTAAATTTTTGTATGTGATTTGTGTGTTTTATTGTGTGTACTTCCATGTTTAGATGAACGTGTGTGTATGTTAGGAGCCATGATTTGCATCACTATTATAGTTTTCATAATTGAATAATGTTGTTTTATTTCCAGATGATGTAGGCTGCGGATACACCTCCCCATGTTCATAGGGCAATGGAGCAGGGTGTGGCCTCTGCGATTCATAGCTCTATGGCATTGACAGGGGTATGAGGCAGATTAGTAAATTTCAATTTACATTCATTGTTATAGTTGTCTATTTTTGAAAAATCAAAAGATTATTGATTTGAAGTTTAATTTCTATCTGGATGGTTTCTATAGGACATGACATCACCAGGGCCTATTCTTGCTACTGAGGCAAGCAAGGAGACAGATTATATATTAGCGGTAAGTGATTATTTTGTTAAATGTTTCATTTTTTTATAACATGTAATTTCTATATATTAATGTCTATACTTTTTTTTGTAACAGGTAAAGGTGCAGGAAGAACTAAATAGGAGGAGTAGCCCTCGGGTTCGTAGTAGACCACCCACATGCATGTCTCCATCCCCTACAAGATCAAAGGCTGCTCGTGATTTATTCTCTTCACCAGCCAGAGGGGAATGATTTTTTATTGTGTTCCTCTGTTGTATGCCTATATGGCATTTGTGGACATATATTTTGTATTGTACATAGTTGACATTGTATGCCTATATGGCATTCTTGTAAGCCTATATGGCTATTTTGTATATATGTTATACTTATATCGACAGATATTGATGTATGCCTATATGGATATTTGGTTAATACAAATCTTTTTTATTGATGGCGTCCATACTTGCATTATAAATCCACTTTTGAATGGATATTTGTAGATGGCTACTTCAAATATTTAAAGTCCGATTGTATTACATAGGATGTTTGCATTTTCTTTGATAGGCTTGATAGGCCATGGATTACATGATGGTGTTTGATGGAAAAGTATGGTACTAGAAGACTCTAGTTCATTCTTAATAGGCTTGTGATTGATAATATCTTTGCATGATTGCACTTGATCTTGGATCATGGGCATGTTGTTAGGATTTTGATTGCATTGTGATGTTTGATGGATAGGCATGGTGTAAGTGTAAGATACCCAACTAGTTCTACAAAAATTTTTCCTTACTTAAACACTTTTACTTGCTAACAATTCATCAACTACTTCAATAACATAAAGATATACATCAAGATAACTATTTGAATGAAACAACATTAGAGTTGGGTACTTGTCTTGTTACTTGATTCAATCAACTTGCAATGTCTTATTACATGGAAAATGCTTTCAATAGCATGAAGTACAACTCATTCAATGGAAATACAAGGACAGGCCTTGAAGCCTTGATGTTACAATGTCTTCCTTACTTGAGCAACTCAATTGAACTCAATGATGTCAACTGAATATCAACACCTCGCAGTATCACAAGGGAGCATCACCTTGCTTGTTGAGGGAGCATCACTCCAACACTTGAAACTCGCAGGGCTCAAGATTACAAGCTCAATAGCTTTGCAGAGAGAATTTTGTCAAGTAAACAGATACCAAATGAAGGATTTATAGGTTTTTCTGACTTGGGCGCCAAGTTGAGGTGACCTCCTCCTGAAGTTGCACCTTGTCAACATTAGGCGCCAATTAGAGTTTATGGATGCTCTGGATTGTTTCCAAGAGTAGGCGCCAAAACATCATCATTAAGAAAGTGTTTTAAATGCTAGGCACCCAAATGAGCCCTCTGGAGTCTAGGCGCTCCTTTCATGCATTTTGTGTTCTAGGCGCCAATTGAAAGGAGTGGAGAACAGGGCAAGCGCCTTCCAAACTAGGTGTTTCCTTGAGGTGACAAGGACTTAGAAAGTGTGCCTAAGGTGAGCGCCTTGAGTGAAAAGGTCTAACAAACATCTTTGAACCCCCTTTCAAGGTTAGGCGCATTCTGGAGGTGGAAACAAGTAGAAGGTGCGCCTTGGCTTTCTTTGTCAATTCTTTCAAGTCTTTGTTGATTAGGAAGGTGGAATGCTTCATTGTAGAATGAGTGCCTATCTTCTAATGTCCAAACTACTTCTTCTGGCTCACTCTGTGGCTAGGCTCCAGAGCTAAACTGTTCACACAAGGGAGTGCGCCTAGACTCACTTGATGTTTTCTTACTACTTCAACCCCTGGAAGATGTTCCAAGGTGTTCCCTTTTACAAGCACCTGACCTCCCAAGTTCCTTCATGTGCTATTCCTTGAAGGCGCCAAAACTGAGCTCCAATGCCATGGGATTGTACCTAACATCTTTGAAGAGTTTCTAAGCCTTTTGCAAGTTGATATCCCAAACTCATGCTTCTAGGCGCAACAGGAGCTTTCCAAAGGAGTTTCCAAGTTTTAGATGCCAAGCGAGGTCATGGGTGAATGGAACTACGCCTTAGGAGATGACTGGATCCTAAGCGTCAGTCTGGAGTTACAGTGGAATTGATATGCGCCTCAACTAGCTTAGGTGCCCATTTGAAGTGATTCCTTTAACACTTCTCTATCAATCTCAACTGCAAGGATGATATCCTAATCCAATTTTGATCCTCTGGAGATGCAAATAGCTTTTCATTTCACTAGGCGCCATCAATGATGATCATCAACCAAAGCGCATTTCAAAGGTGAGATAGGCAAGTGAGGCGCCAAACTAGTCCTTAAGAGTTATCTCCTTCTATCAAGTCAATTTCAACTATGTGAGAGAGTTCTATTCTAGGCACAAAATGGAAATGTTTCATCAATTGGTGCATCTTACAAAGCTCCCAATTCTAGGCACCAGAGCCAAAGAGTTTTTCCCAACACATGCACCTGGGCTAGGAATTCACCTAAGAGACATCACTTAGCTTTAAAACTTTCAATCTATAGCCATCTGGGCTAGGCACTCCAATGGAGGATCCTTGAACTCATGCATTGGCGCCTTCTAGTTCTAGGCACCCATTTTGGATGATTCATCCTGACACTAGCGTCCAAAATGACTAGACTCTCTTCATCATCCAATTCACTTAGAAGACTCAAGTTGGAGACTTAGTTGTCTATCCATGTTCTCCGGAAGATTCATTGTACTTCTATTCACTTAGGCGCCCTAGTTGATGTGATTAAAGTGCTTCAAAGCTCCATGATTCTTGGTTAGGCACACATTTGACATTGAGCAAGCAAGAAAGTGCGCCCTAACTCTAGAAGTCCTGCCTTAGTCAAGTTTAGCATCCAGACTTAACTAATTTCAAGTTTCTGACTTTGTTCCTGCAAAAAACAAAAGTTAAGTTAGTCAAAAACTAATTCATTCCCTCATTATTTTGAATTAGCCTCCGGGAATGAGGAATAGGCTAACTCATTCTTCATTTGATGATTAGGCCGGAAACGGGGACATGACAGTAAGATACCCAACTAGTTCTACGAAAATTTTTCCTTACTTAAATAATTTTACTTGCTATCAATTCATCAACTACTTCAACAACACAAAGATATACATCAAAGATAACTACTTGAATGAATCAACCTTAGAGTTGGGTACTTGTCTAGTTATTTGACTCAATCAACTTGCAATGTCTTATTACATGGATGAAGATCAAGTGGAAATGGGCCTTGGAGTTGAGGTTGGTCCATTTCAGAGTAAATGAGTGCTTAGAAGCATAGGCCATCATCAGGAAAGGTTTGGTTGAGTTGAATTTGTGCCTAAGAGTAGAAGTGCCTTACTAATGGAATGAGAGCGCCCTGATGATTAAAGTCTCCAGAGATGAATGCCTTAACCAATCTAGCGCCTTCAAGAGGATGGCATTTAAGGATATTAGCGCCTTGGTATGGTTTGGAGCGCCTTTAGCTGTGCCTTGAGGAGATTTTCTTACATCTTAAAGGAGGTTCTGACACCTTGCCCCCTTTGGTATCTAGCGCCCTAGTGTCTTTAAGCTAACGCCTTTGGAGTCCAAAATGCACCTTTGAAAGTTGAAGTGAACCTTGATAATTGGAGTCTTCATAATGAGCGCCTAGGTCTTGTTGAGTAGAATACCCCACAATGTGCGCCTAGGTCTTTAAGAAGAGTAATGATACTTGAGATAGAGTGCCTTGAGGAGGTAGTTGAGCGCCCTAGATTGAATAATTGGAGTTCAAGGAAGGCTTGAGCACCCAAGGCATATGGCTAGAGAAGTTGTAGAAAAGACCACTTTTGGCGCCTTAAAAGTTTGAATGCTTGGGGAGTTTTTGCAAAGATCTAGTTTGAGTGCCCTTATGCCCTAGGATCATCTAGTTTGTACGTCTTGTAATGAGGAGTTCATGTAAGTTTGGAATGAGCGCCTTGAATAAGTGTAAACTAGCCTAGAGAAGGGTATGTGCGCCTTGAGCGCCTTGAGCATTCCAGAGATAACTGTGCGCCTAGAACAATATGAGCGCTTATGATGATGATTAACGCCCTGATGAGACTATGAGTGCCTTGTTCAGGAGATACCTTGTTTGATCATAAAATGCGCCTTGAGTCTTGAAGGTTTTGAGCGCCTAGGTGATTTGGATGTTGGGATGTTGGTATGCGCCCAAGATTGAGGTAAGTGAGCGCTTGTAATGGAGGAGAGCAATGAGATGGAATGTCTTGTAGAGATTGGCACTCAGAGACCCATTTTTGCACCTTTGATGATGACCATTTTTGCATAAGAGTTTAGCGCCTTAGAGTTGTAAACTTTCTCTTTGGGCACCCCTTAGTGAATGTTGGCGCCTTGGACAACTAAATACGCCTTTGATGGAGTGGAGCCCAGAAGGGGAGTAGGAGGAAACCCAATCTTCAAGATTCATCAAGCTTCAAAGTTTAGGTCAGAGGTTATCCACTTTATCCAAGGAAGGTGTTATCATCTACACTCTGAGAAGGTAATGTCAAAGGCCATCATGAAGGATCACTTCATCAACTTCAATTCCTTCAAGTTCAAGTCCTTTCACCTAGCAAGTCCAAGAGAGATTTCTACTCCGATTCATGAAGTAAGCTTATATCATCCTTATCTACTCTGTGAGAAGAAGAAACATTACAAAGTCAATCAAATGAGTTACAAGTACCATACATCCAATTGCAAGGAGTGAACCACCTTGAGGAAAAATAGTTCTCTTGAAGTTACTTGAAATGTCAAAAGGTTTAGCGCCTCAAAGTAAGGTCAGAGGTGAGGTTAGAGGTGAAATGCACCTTTGGACCATTCTGGCGCCTTGGATGAAGAACCTATATCTTGAGCCCAAGAGGTAAAATTTGTGCCATAGTGGATTTGGAGAGTTACAGAGATTAGAGAAAAGCGCCTTGAAGACAGAGTTGTTCAAGGCGCATGTGTGATTTGGTCAAAAATAGGCACCTAGAGTGAATAGGCTTTCATCCTGACTTAATACACTGCCTCCTTCTGACGATTTTTGGGGCAGCAGAAAACCTTTCACCACGGGCAAATGCCTCAGAGCTATAAAAAATCGAGAGAGGTTATTGTAGAGGCACTCTACATGATCGCGTTGCCTCAAACGGAATGTTTCTAAGTGACACAGTTTTTGAGTAACATCTCGTCAAAGATTGCTGCCTTTTTGCACTTTGGACTCTTCAGGGATATCGTCGGTACAATGTAGCTCCGACTGTTTCGACACATTTGGGTAAAAAATAGGACCATGCCTAGCGTAAATGTACCCATTTGGATGCGTTGGAACAGTTAGTTTGGTCGCATCAGGAGCAGGACGAAAGTTACACCCCTTTGCAACTTTACACTGCCTCCTTCTGACGATTTTTGGGGTAGCAAAAAACCTTTCACCACGGGCAAATGCCTCAGAGCTATAAAAAACTGAGAGAGGTTATTATAGAGGCACTCTACATGATCGCGTTGCCTCAAACGGAATGTTTCTAAGTGACACAGTTTTCGAGTAACATCTTATCAAAGATTGCTGCCTTTTTACACTTTGGACTCTTTAGGGATATCGTCGGTACAATGTAGCTCCGACTGTTTCGACACATTTGGGTGAAAAATAGGACCATGCCTAGCATAAATGTACCCATTCGGACGTGTTGGAATAGTCAGTTTGGTCGCATCAGGAGCAGGACGAAAGTTACACCCCTTTGCAACTTTACACTGCCTCCTTCTGACGATTTTTGGGGCAGCAGAAAACCTTTCACCACGGGCAAATGCCTCAGAGCTATAAAAAATTGAGAGAGGTTATTGTAGAGGCACTCTACGTGATTGCGTTGCCTCAGACGGAATGTTTCTAAGTGACACAGTTTTTGAGTAACATCTCATCAAAGATTGCTACCTTTTTGCACTTTGGACTCTTCAGGGATATCATCGGTACGATGTAGCTCTGACTGTTTCGACACATTTGGGTGAAAAATAGGACCATGCCTAGCGTAAATGTACCCATTCGGACGCATTGGAATAATCAGTTTGGTCGCATCAGGAGCAGGACGAAAGTTACACCCCTTTGCAACTTTACACTGCCTCCTTCTAACGATTTTTGGGGCAGCAGAAAACCTTTCACCACGGGCAAATGCCTCAGAGCTATAAAAAACCGAGAGAGGTTATTGTAGAGGCACTCTATGTGATCGTGTTGCCTTAGACGGAATGTTTTTAAGTGACACAGTTTTCGAGTAACATCTCATCAAAGATTGCTGCTTTTTTGCATTTTGGACTCTTCAGGGATATTGTCGGTACAATGTAGCTCCGACTGTTTCGATACATTTGGGTGAAAAATAGGACCATGCCTAGTGTAAATGTACCCATTCAAACGCGTTGGAATAGTCAGTTTGGTCGCATTAGGAGCAGGATGAAAGTTACACCCCTTTGCAACTTTACACTGCCTCCTTCTGACGATTTTTGGGGCAGCAGAAAACCTTTCACCACGGGCAAATGCCTCAGAGCTATAAAAAATTGAGAGAGGTTATTGTAGAGGCACTCTACGTGATCGCGTTTCCTTTGACGGAATGTTTCTAAGTGACACAGTTTTTGAGTAACATCTCATCAAAGATTGTTACCTTTTTGCACTTTGGACTCTTTAGGGATATCGTCGGTATAATGTAGCTCCGACTGTTTCGACACATTTGGGTGAAAAATAGGACCATGCCTAGCGTAAATGTACCCATTCAGATGCGTTGGAATAGTCAGTTTGGTCGCATCAGGAGTAGGACAAAAGTTACACCCCTTTGCAACTTTACACTGCCTCCTTCTGACAATTTTTGGGGCAGCAGAAAACCTTTCACCACGGGCAAATGCCTCAGAGCTATAAAAAACTGAGAGAGGTTATTGTAGAGGCACTCTACGTGATTGCGTTGCCTCAAACAAAATATTTCTAAGTGACACAGTTTTTGAGTAACATCTCGTCAAAGATTGCAGCCTTTTTGCACTTTGGACTCTTCAGGGATATCGTTGGTACAATGTAGCTTCGACTGTTTCAACATGTTTGGGTGAAAAATAGGACCATGCCTAGTGTAAATGTACCCATCCGGACGCGTTGGAATAGTCAGTTTGGTCGCATCACGAGCAAGACACCAAAAATGTAAAAGTTACTTTGTGCAACTTGACAACATTGACACTTTTTTGCAACATGACTCAAAGACTCAAACTAACCCCAAATGACTCAAAGTGACTTAAAATCACCTTGATTTGGTGCCCAATGTACATTATAGAGGTCAAGGTGCTCCTTATCATTCAAACATCTTAGATGAGCGCATAGGAAAGGAAAAAGCTCTAAGTTTCATCATCATGAGCGCCTAATATCAAGAGACTTTAATGGCTCAAACCTTAGCATGGAGTCCTAAGGCGCATTTCATGTCTCCTTTCATCCAGTTTGGCGCCCTTATGTAGATTTTTCAACTTGATTTGGCACCCTATATGTGAAGGAAGATCTAAAGGCATGAAAGTGGATGTCATATTGCAAGAGTTTGGATCATCAAAATTGAAAGAAATAAGTCTATTAAGTTTGGGAGCCCTTGGTCTTCTTTTCATTCATTATGAGCGCCTTGGGAGAATGGTATATAGGTCATCATCATGATTGGGCGCCTTGGGTCCAGAGTGTTGGAGAGATCATCAAATGGTGTCTAGTAGGGTGAGTTATGAGTTTGGTCGCATCAGGAGCAGGACACCAAAAATGCATAACATGATGATGTAAAAATGTGTACATATGTGTAAAAATGCAGGAGGAAATAAAAAAAGACAAACCTTACAAATTAATGTGCATACTTACAACTCAAAGTAACATAACTTTACAAAATCAATGTGAATACTTACAAATTAATCTAATGAACCATCCGGATCTGCTCTACTCTTTATTGTGTCAAGTATTGCTTCATGGTCAGACTCACGCACCTTCCATAATATTTTGTTCAAAGGTCTACCCCGATACTTTATCAAATGAACATTGGATGCCACGACAAGGTTCGAGTAATGAAGAATCTTCCGATGCATGTCAAAGTCCTGAAATAGCCAAATATTAACACTCTTATGTGGGTACCTTCTAAGCCATGTTCCAGTAATAACCACTGATCCTATAGGGTATTCGATGTTTTCTCCATCTGTAACAGGGGCCTCCAATTTCTTTTTGGCCTCAACACAATGACATAAGTAATAATCTGTTCCCTCTTCATTATCTTCATCTGCAATAACTGCATATACGTGCCCTACATTGATATGTGTAGCAAATTAGATGAAATTAGTCAACATTACAAAAACACTACAAAGTAAGATAACATTACCTGGTTGAACTAGATGAAATTAGATGCATATACGTGCCCTATATTACCTGGTTGAACTAAATCTGATATGTGGTCAAAGTCAACTGACGATTCCATCTGTGTTAGTTCCAATGCCGTCGGGGGTCGATACGTGTCAAGTGGGCTAAGATAACTTAACTTCCATTCGTCAACCCACTCCTTTGACTCGCACTCATCCCAGACTTGAATTGTACAGGAAGAACAAAAGCATGACATCTTTCGTGTATGGATACTCCATGAACCTGCAATTGAGCTTCTGAAAGAGTGCATCTCATTTGATCCTGTCAGTGTACAACAATCCTCATATGGTGCAATGTTAGTATTATCTATCAACCAAAAAAATCTACGAACTAAAGACTTACCTTCATTACCTGGACCCATGGAAGCATTACACCACTCGACAATCGATTTTGCATCTGTCAACTTTGCATTGTCTTTATACTTTAACTCTTCTCGTGCTATGGCTCTTTTGATACATGCTTCTGCACCATCATGCTCCCCCTTTCCATGCCCGGCCTCACAAAAGTTCCACATATGTTGAATACCTGTAAAATTATGCCTCCTACTCAGCCAATAGAAATTCTGTGAGTTCTTGAATTGTGATGCACAATTATCCGACCATATGATATGCTGACTGAACGATATGCCCCTTCTAGCCAAATCATTGTAGAACACCTGAAAGCAACCTTGCACGAACTCCGTAGAATGCGTACGATCATCACTAATATAGAAATTATACTCCCTTATGATCTTTCTGTCATCCTCTGTACTATCATTCACATGAATGAATGCGATGTGCACAAATATAGAAACCTATGTGGAGTTGTAATATTGTGATTGCACCTCACGCTGTGGCTGTAGACTGTTGTTCTCTGCAAAGTCGACGACTGAAACAATGCTACCAACTGGAAATGTGTCCTTGCATAACTTGAATTGCAAGTCCAACCATCGAGCTCTATGGACATGTCTTGCATACTCATACACTATGCTGTCACGAAATATAGGCATAAACTGATACACTGGAATCTTTTCAATAACTAATTCACACCTCTTTGCTTCTTTACCATCTTTTGTATTGTATGCCACTATTTTATACTTGCCAAACTCTACTAGTTCATTTCCAACCGCATGTGTTATTTCCATATGTTCACATATTGGCAAATGTTGCAAGCCACCGCAACGATGACATGTGCCATCCAAGCATAATTTCTTGTAGAATATTTGACCTTCCTCTCTTTCACATAAAATTCTTGATATGAAGTCTCTTGAAGATGTTGGTGGGGCACATATGGCACAACCCTGCAAATCATTGTTAGTATGCATATCTAAACATATAGACCTATAAGCATCAAAATGGTTAGAAAATTCAATATGTAATCTACAACAACAAGTAGTGCGTGTGTGATTTATCTTAACATAGAAAGGTTTTAGCATTTCAAAATATCTTTGACAAATTTTAATTTGAGGATACTTCTCTAGAAATTTACCATAAAACTGTGTTTGAGTCTCATCCAAAAAATGCTTTGGATGTGGCTCGCGGTTCTGACTACCAATTCTCCTTCTTACCACATCCCTTTGATTTGGAGATACCCTTGTGTAATTCTTCCAAAAGTCTTCAATTAGTGATCTCAATGCTTCAACAATTGGTTTATCTTTTCGTGGTAGTCTCCACGAGAACGCCCATAATTCATTGGCATTAGTGTCCTCAATTCTTTGGCATCTTCCAACGGCTCTTGATAAAGTTTTCCTATTAATTCTCAATTCTTGACTTGTCTTTCTAATGAGACGAGCTTTCCTCATTTGACTACTTACTATAGTCGATGTAATCACACGCCGTGTTGCATTACTATCTTTTGTGTGTGAGGTGTTACCCACACTCTCATACGCACTCATTAGATTCTTGACAATAGATTTTTCACTTGAAGCCTCTGATGTTCTCAACCCAAGAATCTTCATGATAGACCTATACTTTATACTTCGCATCATTTCAACGAATAGTTGACATCTTGCAGTCTCATTTAACTTTTCAAAGAACAATCTCCAAATCTAATTAGCATATCTTCTACAAGTGTATTTTGGAATCTTACCTTCCATTGGCTGCAAAATATTCTCATCAATATCAATCAAATACTTTGGCTTTCTATGCAAAATTCTAGGTGGTGTCAAGTTAGGTAAATTCATCTCAACATTAGGAATTTCATCAATATTTAAATGAGATGGGTTAGATGGCATACCTTCGATCGAAGATGGAATAGATGACATACCTTGAGGTTGAGGTGGGAACGATGGCATACCTCCTTCATCACATGTGAGTGATGATGTACTCTCAACTTGAGATGTGGTAGATGGTGTCCCTACATGTTGACTTGCGGTAAAGGATGTGTCTCCAACTATGGTATTCAAATCTCTCGTACCACGAAGTTTTTGCATTCGTTCTCTTTGTGCCGCCAATACCATATCTCTTTGTGATGGTTGTGGTTCCTCTTCAATTGGTATGTCTTCATTTATCATGTCTAATTTCCTCTTCTCACGAAGTTCCCTCATAGCCATTGCTTTCTTTGCATTCTTAGCTTCTATCTCTTCCTGTGTTGGTTTAATTCTTGATCGTTTCCTCGGCATGACAGAGAATTTGTCTGTAGCATGATAAAGAGACCAATATTAGTTCCTAAGAAATGAATACATGATAATAGTGGGATTGTATTTTTTTTATGTTGTAAGGATTTATTCTTGTAAAGTTTGACATCATGGTATGAACTAAGGTTTGTTTATTACACATAATTATTAAAGAGCCCAAGTGTAGAAAATATACATGGCATCATGTGAGATTGTAGGTTGCTTTCTTGATTGGGAATGTGTCTATTTTAAACATGTATGATAAAGCATGATAAAATAATTCAATCCGAAATAAGGAAAATGTAAAGAACATGCATGTAAAGACTTGACATACCTAAAAAATGAAGATTTGAATGGAGAGAGTACCCAATTATGTAGTGTTTTTATCTTCTTGCATCAAGCTCCTCAACAATTTGAGTTTTTCACCACTTGTTTCCTTTTCAATGTTAAATTCTTAAAATTGAATCACAATTAACATTGCAATACTACAAAAATTGAAACTTGAATAGATCTATATCAAACTTGGTTTGAAAACTATGTTATTTCCTCCTTCTCAAGTTGGCAAAGCAGAAAAGGTGGTGGAAAGATCATGCAAAGGTGGTACAATGTGTCAAATATGCATGTGAACTTCCCAATAGCATGAAAGCACTTCTTTTTTGTTGGAGCACGCGTAGAATCAGTAAGAAAATAGAGCATGTGGGCCTAGATCACGGGGTAACCACTTTTTTACCGTTTCAGTAGAAATACAAAATGCGAGCGCGTTATAACGCGCTCACATTTTGTCCTGCTATAGATCCCTAGTCCCTAAACCCTCAACTCTGATCCCTTGACCCTCAACCCTCAATGTCAAATCCTAATCCCTCAACCCTATCCCTAAACCCTCAACCCTCAACGTCAAATCCTAATCCCTCAACCCTCAATGTCAAATCCTAATCCCTCAACCCTATCCCTAAACCCTCAACCCTCAACGTCAAATCCTAATCCTAAACCCTAAACAGACTCGATACTATACCTTAAACTCTAATCCCTTATCCCTAAACCCTCCAACCCTATCCCTAATCCTTATACCCTCCACACTCTACTTTAATCCTAATTCCTCGACCCTCAACCCTATCCCTAAACCCTTGACCCTTGAACCTCAACCCTCAACCCTCAACATCAAACCCTAATCCCTCAACCCTTAACTCTGATCCCTCGACCTTCAACCCTGATCCTAAACCCTAAACCCTCAACGCCAAATTCTAATCCCTCAACCCTTCACTCTAATCCCTCAACCCTAAACCCTATCCCTAAACCCTCAACACTATACCTTAAACCCTAATCCCTCAACCCTAACCCTAAACCTTGTCCCTAAACCCTAATCCCTCAACCCTCAACCCTAATCTATCATCCATCATCCCTCAACTCTAATCCCTCATTCCTAAACCCTAAATGCTATCCCTATTCCTAGACCCTCAACAGGCTCGATACTATACCTTAAACCCTAATCCCTTGACCATTAACCCTATCCCTCAACCTCAACCCTCAACCCTCAACCCTCAACTCTCAACATTAAACCCTATTTCATCAACCCTAAACCCTAATCCCTCAAACCTAAACCCTATCCCTAAACCATCAACCCTCAACACTATACCTTAAACCCTAATCCCTCAACCCTCAACCCTAAACCTTATCCCTAAAACCTAATCCCTCAACCCTCAACCCTAATCCCTCATCCCTCAACTCTAATCCCTCATCCCTAAACCCTAAATGCTATCCCTATTCCTAAACCCTCAACAGACTCGATACTATACCTTAAACTCTAATCCCTTATCCCTAAACCCTCCAACCCTATCCCTAATCCTTATACCCTCCACACTCTACTTTAACCCTAATTCTTCGACCCTCAACCCTATCCCTAAACCCTTGACCCTCGAACCTCAACCCTCAACCCTCAACATCAAACCCCAATCCCTCAACCCTTAACTCTGATCCCTCGACCTTCAACCCTGATCCTAAACCCTAAACCCTCAACGCCAAATTCTAATCCCTCAACCCTTCACTCTAATCCCTCAACCCTAAACCCTATCCCTAAACCTTGTCCCTAAACCCTAATCCCTCAACCCTCAACCCTAATCTGTCATCCATCATCCCTCAACTCTAATCCCTCATTCCTAAACCCTAAGTGCTATCCCTATTCCTAGACCCTCAACAGGCTCGATACTATACCTTAAACCCTAATCCCTCTACCATCGACACTCTTATTTAACCCTAATCCCTTGACCATTAACCTTATCCCTCAACCTCAACCCTCAACCCTCAACCCTCAACTCTCAACATTAAACCCTATTTTATCAACCCTAAACCCTAATCCCTCAAACCTAAACCCTATCCCTAAACCATCAACCCTCAACACTATACCTTAAACCCTAATCCCTCAACCCTCAACCCTCAACCCTAAACCTTATCCCTAAACCCTAATCCCTCAACCCTCAACCCTAATCCCTCATCCCTCAACTCTAATCCCTCATCCCTAAACCCTAAATGCTATCCCTATTCCTAAACCCTCAACAGACTCGATACTATACCTTAAACTCTAATCCCTTATCCCTAAACCCTCCAACCCTATCCCTAATCCTTACACCATCCACACTCTACTTTAACCCTAATCCCTTCAACCTCAACCCTATCCCTAAACCCTTGACCCTCGAACCTCAACCCTCAACCTTCGATGTCAAACCCTATTCCCTCAACCCTTAACTCTGATCCCTCATCTCTCAACCCTAACCCTAAACCCTAAACCCTCAACCCTCAACGTCAAATCCTAATCCCTCAACCCTAAACCCTATCCCTAAACCCTCAACACTATACCTTAAACCCTAATCCCTCAGCCCTCAACCCTAAACCTTATCCCTAAACCCTAATCCCTCAACCCTCAACCCTAATCCCTCATCCCTCAACTCTAATCCTTCATCCCTAAACCCTAAATGCTATCCCTATTCCTACACCCTCAACAGAATTGATACTATACCTTAAACCCTAATCCCTTATCCCTAAACCCTCCAACCCTATCCCTAATCCTTATACCCTCCACACTCTACTTTAACCCTAATTCTTCGACCCTCAACCCTATCCCTAAACCCTTGACCCTCGAACCTCAACCCTCAACCCTCAACATCAAACCCTAATCCCTCAACCCTTAACTCTGATCCCTCGACCTTCAACCCTGATCCTAAACCCTAAACCCTCAACGCCAAATTCTAATCCCTCAACCCTTCACTCTAATCCCTCAACCCTAAACCCTATCCCTAAACCCTAACCCTAAACCTTGTCCCTAAACCCTAATCCCTCAACCCTCAACCCTAATCTGTCATCCGTCATCCCTCAACTCTAATCCCTCATTCCTAAACCCTAAGTGCTATCCCTATTCCTAGACCCTCAACAGGCTCGATACTATACCTTAAACCCTAATCCCTCTACCATTGACACTCTTATTTAACCCTAATCCCTTGACCATTAACCCTATCCCTCAACCTCAACCCTCAACCCTCAACCCTCAACTCTCAACATTAAACCCTATTTCATCAACCCTAAACCCTAATCCCTCAAACCTAAACCCTATCCCTAAACCATCAACCCTCAACACTATACCTTAAACCCTAATCCCTCAACCCTCAACCCTAAACCTTATCCCTAAACCCTAATCCCTCAACCCTCAACCCTAATCCCTCATCCCTCAAATCTAATCCCTCATCCCTAAACCCTAAATGCTATCCCTATTCCTAAACCCTCAACAGACTCGATACTATACCTTAAACTCTAATCCCTTATCCCTAAACCCTCCAACCCTATCCCTAATCCTTACACCCTCCACACTCTACTTTAACCCTAATCCCTTCAACCTCAACCCTATCCCTAAACCCTTGACCCTCGAACCTCAACCCTCAACCCTCGATGTCAAACCCTATTCCCTCAACCCTTAACTCTGATCCCTCATCTCTCAACCCTAACCCTAAACCCTAAACCCTCAACCCTCAACGTCAAATCCTAATCCCTCAACCCTAAACCCTATCCCTAAACCCTCAACACTATACCTTAAACCCTAATCCCTCAGCCCTCAACCCTAAACCTTATCCCTAAACCCTAATCCCTCAACCCTCAACCCTAATCTGTCATCCCTCAACTCTAATCCTTCATCCCTAAACCCAAAATGCTATCCCTATTCCTACACCCTCAATAGAATCGATACTATACCTTAAACCCTAATCCCTTATCCCTAAACCCTCCAACCCTATCCCTAATCCTTATACCCTCCACACTCTACTTTAACCCTAATTCCTCGACCCTCAACCCTATCCCTAAACCCTTGACCCTCGAACCTCAACCCTCAACCCTCAACGTCAAACCCTAATCCCTCAACCCTTAACTCTGATCCCTCGACCCTCAACACTATACCTTAAACCCTAATCCATATCCCTCAACCCTTAACCCTTAAAACTTAAACCCTATCCCTACACCCTCAACACTTGACACTATATCTTAAGCCTTAAACCCTCATCCCTAAAGCCTCAACCCTCAATCCTTAAACCTTCAACCCTAAACCCTATCCCTAATCCCTCTACCCTCGACACTCTAACCCTAACCTCGACATTAAATGCTAATCCGTCAACCCTAAACCCTAATCCTAAACCCTCAACCCTCAACCCTCAACACTATACCTTAAACCCTAATCCCTCAACCCTCAACCCTAAACCTTATCCCTAAACCCTAATCCCTCAACCCTCAACCCTAATCCATCATCCCTCAACTATAATCCCTCATCCCTAATCCCTAAATGCTATCCCTATTCCTAAACTCTCAACAGACTCGATACTATACCTTAAACCCTAATCCCTTATCCTTAAACCTTAAACGCTGTCATCCCTCATCCCTAAACCTTAAACGCTATCCCTATTCCTAGACCCTCAACGGGCTCGATACTATACCTTAAATGCTAATCCCTTTTTCGTAAACCCTCCAACTCTATCCCTTATGCCTTAACCCTCATGATTAATAGGCTTGAACGTAAAAAAATTTGTCATGTTTGACATAACGCGAGCTCGTTATAACGCGCTCGCGTTATGTCAAACATGACAAAAGACAGACTTCTGGGAAAGAAAAATGCAAGGCAAAACATAACGCGAGCGCGTTATAACACGCTCGCGTTATTTCTTGCTTTGGGAATCCCAAGCCTTGGGCTCGGGATTTGCTTTGGATTTCCAACCCAAAGGCTTGGAGTGCCTTATGAACAGTCACAGACGTGTTTTTCTATATTCTTCAAAATTTCACATAATTTCGTTCGTGCTAACCCTCAGATTTGCACATGTTTCAAGGTTGAACAAATCGAACACATGGGTAATGTTAGGCTTTCTCTTAGCTATTTGACGATGTGATTTTTTTCACATTTTAACAATGTTAAGCCTTTCATCTTTAATTTCTTTTGTTTGTGTGTCCGTTTTTAGGCAAAAACCACTGTTTGGTCTTTTTTTCATTATAAAATAACTATTCATTCAAATTTCAAAAAAATTACATATTTAGAAACTAGACTCCATTCTACAAATATTAAAAAAATAAAAAAATGTTTTTCAATTAGTTTTCAAAATTTATAGGGGTAGCACGGCCAAAATTCTGTTTTTTAGGATGTGTCCACTTTAAAAATTAGTAAAAAATCAAATATTCATCAAAAAATTATCAGAAAAATCGGGCATAAACTACATGCTATTAGCTAATTTCTCACCGAAGTGATTTTAAAAATACCAAAAAAAAGTTGACCTTTTGAGGGAGCCACAAAACATGCTATGTTATGTTTTTTTGACAGAAACAACACCAATTTCTGTGGCTCCCTCTTTTGAACCCCTTAATCTATGCCATTTTCAAAACAAAATAGTAGTTTAGAAAGTAGACTCAGAGCACTACGAACATTGTTTTGGTTGCATGTCCAAATTTTGAGTGTAACTATGCTCAATTTCTCATCCAAGACCAGTATTTCCTGATTTCAGAATTAAGACCCCTTTTTGGCCCCCCATCTTCCTTCACTTACCCGGGATATAAGAGGACTAATGGAACACCAAATCAAGAAAACCCATGGTGAAAGGGGAGAAGCAGAAGAAAAGAGATATCGACGAAGACATCAGAATAGGAATGGAGATAAGCAGAGAAGAGAGATTAAAGCAAACTCAGGAATGACAGGAACATCATTGCAGAAGGATGGAAAGGGCACAAGAGATGGAAAAAGAAAGGATAATAGAAGTTGTGGAAGAAAAGGATGAAGAATTCATGCAACGTGCCATGGAGGGTGCTACTGGAAGGGAAAAAGAAGGCAAGCGCGTCAAGGAGGATGTACTGAGCACGTCAATGTGGGTACTGCCTGAGAAAGGAGGTTAGAAGGAGAAGAGATAAAGCGTGTCATGGAGTATATTGTTAAGCACGCCACTGTGGGTGTTGCTGGAGAAGAATATGAAAGGGAAAAGGAAGAAAGAGGTGAATTAGGGTTTATGCCACAGATTGTAAGAAAATCTGAATTAACACTAGGAATTTTGAAGATGGATGACGAATATATAGAGGAGCTAAATTTTTAAAGCATAAAGGAGATAAGAGGAGGAGGAGAAGATGCGGTAAACACTAGGAGGAATTTTTAGGATTTTGGAAGGTTATTTCAATCATCATTGGATGCTGACAGGATTCCCTTCACAAAGAGAAGATTATCTCTGAATTTGAATAGACACTACAAATAGACACAACCCCTGGATTTGTAAGCACAAAAATCACACACAACCTCCACGAGGACCCCTATGATGATTTTTAATCCTTGTCATGTACATGTAAGCATGAAATAACATCCTCTTAATAGCAATCCTCTTGGTGACGTGTCATTTCTTTCATCTTGTGTTGTTTCCCCTTTGTCGTTTTCTCTCTCTTTGTTGTCGATGCTTTTCAACACTTTTTGACACTTGTCGATTTGTGTTTTGTATGCTTGTGACCCTGTTCCTAAGCCTTGTATGTGTCTTGTAGGTGAGTTTTCACCTCTCCTCAATGTTTTTCATCTTCTCCACCCCCTAGAAGCCTTCTAGAGGTCCCCCTAGCCATCTCCCACTTTCAGTTTTCAGTTTCACTCAACCAATCCAAATCTCCCCCTATTATTTCCAGATCTCCTGCCAGGAGATCCTACTTTGCAAGTCAAGATTTAGATTTTCACACATGACTAACTTGTTTCCGGAGGCATATCCCATTCTTTTCTCCTCCTCTTCCATCTCCCATCCTACAATCCAACCTAGGTGCTCTCCTTAGTGGGTTGCCCCTTGGGCTACCTAGGGTCGCCCCCCAGGTGACCAGACTAGTCAAAGCGATGACCCTTGGGTGACACTATCATGTTTTCAGCTATGGAAAAACTTGAGTTTCTAACTCGAAAAAGCTCTGTTTTCACCTATTTTTCTTCCTGTTTGCATGGATTTTCAAGCCTAATATAGAGTTAACTATTTCATGCACCCACACATGCATAATTAGCTCTATTTTATCTTAAATTAATAACTCTTGCATTCCTATGCACTCCTTCTTCACTTCTTCTTGAGTGATAAGATTTTACTGGGTAAATCACTCCAATTTTAGCCCAGATCACTCTTGAATCCTCTATGTTTTTGATTAAAATGGTCGCACAGGTTTTGAGAGGGGACCTCGAAACCCTTCACAAAAGGAAGCATACAAAAAGAAGTAAGCCAACCAATAGCCAACTATAAGCTACCAAAATAACATATAAGCATATAAAGAGTAGCCAAAAAAGAGAACAAATAAAATCAAACTAGTTCATCTTCTTAAGAGTCTCTGCTGCTTCTAATTCCTGTTCATAAAAAGATTCATGCATTTTGGCAAAGTCCATGAGCTCTTTCCTCTCAGCTTCAAACTGCTTTTTGTTTCTCCCCCTAGTACGGGTCAAAGGTCCACCTATGTCTTCAACTGCCACTTGTTTACTAGTGTTTATAGTTTCATCACCTTTATCCTGATTACCTAGATCCACAGCATTCATGATGTCCTCGACATTGAAATCCTTGAACTGCTCTTTTCTTAGCTCCTTAAGCTTCTCAGTCAGCACTCTCATCCCGTTAAGATTATTCTGAATGGTGAGTTTACTAATATTGCAAATTTTGTCTAAGTTGTTATTCACCTCTATGATCTTCTCCTCAAGGTACTGAACCCTAGTATTTAACTCTTCTCTCATTCTGTTTATCTCACGATCTATTTCCTCCATTTTAGGAATGGCATCCCAGTTTCTAAAGATAAGGGTGTCATGTTCAGCTGTAGTATTGATCTCACTCCCCAAGCTATCCTGTAGCAGTTGGAATTTGATGTTGATTCTATTAATTTGAAAGAAGAACCACTTAGTCATTTTGTGCTGTGAATTCATTGCATTCTTCACTAGTTCAAAAAACTCTTCGACCTAATTCCTGTTTCTTGCTTGGGTCAACAGATCGTCAAAATCTGTAGGGAGGTTATTCAAAGGGTTGTTGATTTCAGGAAACTTAAGGCCTGTACATAGTTCAGGGATAAGCTTGGACTTGCCCGAAGAATCTTCCACCCTATCATTCACCTTCTCAAACGGTTTCTCCTTAATCACCTGCTTCGGTCTGGTCCCTTGTTTCATTACAGAGCTACCAACAATCTAGACATTTCCCTCTTCCTGATCCTTCTCAACCAGCGTTTCCTTCTTCCCATGATTCGACTTAATCCCTTGTTTCTGAGAAGAGCCACCAACATCCTGGACAAAACCCTCAACATCCTCCATGGGTTTTTTAACCTTTCTTCACCAAAGTGGGGGTTTTCCTCTTCTGAGGCATAGTCTTCTTATAAAAAATCTCCTTAACAGAGGTGTCAGTGTCATCATCCGTTTCAAACCCTTTAGACCATAAAATGGAAACTTCCATCTTCTGAGTTTTTCTCTTCTTTCTAGAGGATTCCTCCTCACTCTCCTCTTCTTCCTCTTCCATTTGCCACTCCTCATCCTTAGAATTAGACTCCTCTTCACTAGACACCACCCTACCCTTCTTCTTAGCACTGGGTTTTTGTTTTATTCCTTTTTTGGGGGTGTTGTTCTTCATGTGCTCCATTATGAGTAATATAAGGCTCTCATGTAGAACTGGAAGTTTAGGGTTTTTACTATGTTCTTTCAGACCAAACTCCAAAGAAGAAAATAGGTAGAAGGGAAAAGAAACTAACATATCGTGTTTGAAATGATTGAGCAAATTGAAGTGATAGGAGTAGATGGCCACATACCTCCCATCCAGGGTTGCATATCTCATTATAACTTCAGCCACCTCCACCTAGATTGGCTTAATGGAAAGATGATTATACCCTCCAGTCTAAAATTTGACCAGCTTATCCCTTTCATTACCTTTGAAGAAGTTATTAAGGGCTTCCTCGCTCTGCTTCTTCTCACGGAAGAATTTCTTCCCACTAGTTGAAAGCCCCATCACCATGGCAATTAAGTCTTCAGAAATAGCCATTTCCCATCCATACGCCATGACCCTCTTGTTCTTGTAACCTTTAACAAACATAGCAGTGACATTTAGGTCAGCTCCATGGAGATTTTCCATAAACGGAGTGAGCCCTCCAGCCTCTAAGATACTCCAAACCTTATGCTTCTGCTTAATCCCCTCACAAGAAGAAGGTTCAACCCTGTTTCTATCTCCCCCCATGCTGGAATTCAGACACTGGAATAAATCTCACTCTCTGCAGAGATCGATGAAGCAGTTGGTTCAGTCAATTAAGCAGTCGGTGAAGCATAAGTAGATATAGTGGGTGACCCAGTTGCTTAGCTTGATCCAGTAGATTCAGTCGTTGACCAAGCAGCAATACCAGCAGCAGCTGTTGATGTGTATGATCCATAAGTAGATTACGAATAGAGCAATTTTGGTGATATTTGAACCCATAATCCGTGTGACATGAATTTTATGGATGGGAGAGTCCTGCGAACCCTTAGAGATCATGATGATCTATTTAGATGTTCT
Organism: Cunninghamia lanceolata; assembly: GCA_027924645.1. NCBI lineage: Eukaryota > Viridiplantae > Streptophyta > Pinopsida > Cupressales > Cupressaceae > Cunninghamia > Cunninghamia lanceolata. The sequence continues at coordinate 6,406,822 of BSBN01000119.1, read as the reverse complement.
TGAGAGTCATACCATGGAGACAATCATTTTTAATCAGCTCTTTAACATTGCTCAGGATCGAAATAAATTCCTTCCATATGAGCTTAGCATTATTTATAGCTCCTAGGTTGGCAAACACATCTGCCACCTTGTTCCCCTCATGATAAATGTGAGAAATATGGGTAGCCTCAAAGGTTCTCAACAACATAATAGCATCTTCGATCAAGGTCGCAATAGACCAGCTTGGTTTAGTGGTACTCTTAAGACAATTGATGATGTTCATAGAGTCACCCTCCACCCAGACTTTTCTATGACACTTAGCATGAGCCAGAGCAATAGGATGATAGGCAGCCACAGCTTCGGTATAGTGGTTTGTCTATGTACCCAGAGGGAGTGCCATTGCCGCTATGAACCTACCATGATTATCTCTTATCACCCCCCACTACTAGCAGCTCCAAGATTACCTTTAGCCACCCCATCAAAGTTGATTTTGATCCATCCTTCAGGAGGTAAATGCCACAACACTTCCCCTCTAGAGTGTTTCATTATTGTAAAGGATATAGATATATCTTCAGTGATGTTCCAGTTTTTAGATATGATGCTTTCCATTTGAGTTACCTCAACTCTTTTGTCATGAGAGAGTTGTTCTTCGATCCTGGCTTTGAAATTCTCCTATGTTAACTCTCCAATTAAATTGAGTTAACTCTTCTTCTTCTTCACCTCTCATCCCTTCTTCTAACCTATAAATACCCCCTCCCTCAAGAACAAAGGGAGGCAATTTCATTTGTGCACATAGCTCTTGCAAGTTATTGCTCTCCAAATTCAGCATTCTCATGCTCATACAAGACATAGGATCCTTTTGTTTTCATTCGTTGCTTCATCTATCTTTCATACAAAGATCATCATGCATCCATATGCTACTCATATCAAGCCATAGTGCTCAACAAAGCTCTCATTGAGCTCTTTTTGCAAAGCTTCAAAAGCTTCTTTTGTTTCCATTGTCATCTTGTCGTCGAGAGGATTCCCTGCTACTACAAGAGGATATGAGGTTGCCATCACAAGGATTTCTGAGGGTAGTGGAGGCTCACATGTCTCCAGGTTCCTTAATTCTTTCTTTCAATTTGTAATAATTAGATAACTAAAATTGCACTTGGGATTAGTAATCTTGATGCTTTTTCCTTGATAGGATAGATAGATCTTGCATTCTAGAGTAATTTGCTTTCAAAGTTCGTAGATTAATTCATTTAAAAGAAATTTTCCTTTTCTTAGATTAATTTGTTCCAAATATTCAGAAAACCCCAAAAACATAGTTCACATTGCATTAGGGAAATTCATTATAGCTTGCATTCATCTTTCAATTCCTAGATTAGAAAAAAAACATCTTCAATTCCAAAAACATTAGAAAGCATGAAAAGAAGTTGTGCATTTCATTTAGGCTTGCATTCATAAAAACCTAAAAAAAGAACGAAAACATTAGATACTTAGAAAACATGCAAACTCTTTATTCTATCACAAGGTCAACCATAGTCAAACATTGGTCAAAACCCTTGATTCCATCACAAGGTCAAATGAGGTCAATGCACAATCAAACCTTAGGTCAAATCAAACCCTAAGTCAAACTCTATGTCAAGTTAAGGCTAGCTCACAAACACCTATATCTTGTCGTGGCTCATGAATGTGCCCAGGATTAAGAGGTGAGTGGGTGAGGGCAATCCTCAACGAGATAGAGGAAATCCATCCGAGACCACAATAGGACCCACTTGTCTTACAACAACAACAAGAACATAGGTAGTTCTTAGTACAACAAGCATTCATCCAATACTTTGAAAGACAACAAGCCATCAACGAGATTAATAGCTTACCCACACAAAGGTGGAATATCAGAAACCCTAACAGGAGAATAGTGACTAGTGGCCCTTCAGGTCATACAATTATCTTTACAACCACGATCATTGAACAAAACATCTACACAAGTGCACAACAACATAGGCCCCAGGACGTGCTGACCCCTCTTTGCGAAGTCTAGCTCTCTAACGAGCCAGGCCACCCCCATGTCTTGCCTCCTATCAACTGGCTACATGAGAGCGAGAGTGACATGGTGATTCGCCCCATGGCAAGGAGGGAAGGGTCCATGTGCGCGCCAAAATCTGACTCAACAGCCCCAGGCCACTGACATCATGATTTTGAGCATACAAGACAATGAGTCACCCCAAGTGCCATTTAAAGTCAAAAGAATTTTAGTTGAGAAGGAAGATATTCAAGCAAACAAGGAAGTAGAGAGAATATAAGAGATCTAGAGTAATTTCACAAAAGTTTTGGGAGAGGAATACTTTGATATCTAACTATAGAGAGACAAGGGAAGAGAAGGGAAGTGAGTTGATAGAAAACAACCTATCTGAAGGAGCAGACCGGAGGAAACCTACCACAAAGTATGACACTACTGAAGTAGCAGAGCACATTTTTGTTTTGAAGTCTATTTGGAACCATAAGGGAGTAACAAGAGATGAAATCAAGAAGTTTATCTTCATAGGCACTTTGTCGAATGAAGCATTGAAGTGGTATAGGAAGACATATCCAGACAATGATAAGGAATGGGATAATATCAAGAAACTATTCTTGGAGAATTTTGGAGTTCCGGATATTCCGACAGAAGGGGTAAGTAAGATGAGAGATTTGATGCAATTACATAAAGAATCAGTAAAGGACTTTGATGGAAGATTCAAGGAGATAACTAGGAAGTTGGAGGAACCACTAACTGAGAAGCAAAAGATAGAATAGCTTATTTCCAGAATAAGCCCTAAAATAAGGTCAACCCTAGATGAAAGAATATTTGACACATATGCAGAAGCAGTGACATTGGCCTACCGAATAGAGTCTCAATCTTGGTGTAGACAAGATAAGACGAAGGAAAACCTAGAATTGGAGAAGATAAAATTGAAATTGCAGTTGAAGATGAGACGAGAGATTCTGGTGAAGCAAGAGGAGAATACATAGAAACAAAGACCTAATATTTGGTGCTCATACTGTATAAGAGAAGTTCACTTGGGAAATGAATGCCCTAGGATGAAAGGTGAAAGACAAGATGCCGCAATAAAAGCAGACATCAAAGCAACAACAAAAAGAGTCAATTCGATATGATTATGAGGAGAATGGGATGACCATGAAACACCATAATGTTCTTCACAAAAATTTGAGAGGGAAAGAGAATTTTCTGATGAAGAAGATGGAACATGGTACATAAACTCGGTGGAGAGCAACAACATGTCATATTTAGAAAGAAACTTACATGATCAAGGCTACAAATGACCAAATTGGAGAAATTAGAGGAATGTCAATGCAATACAAAATTCAAACTCTAGTGGTCCATCCTATGGGAATAGCTACAATAATGATAAAAAAGAGCAATTTGGAGGTTACAGAGGAGGCAGAGGCCATGTAAGAAGTCAAAGAAGGAGGGAGGATACAACATGTTTCAATTGCGGTAAGCTAGGACACTTTGCTAATGAATGTTGGGCCGAAAGGAAAATATAATGTTCATTTGTAGCAGTACAGATCATGATTTATTTTCTTGTGATAGAGTACAACAATATTTCTGGAATGCACAACCACAATCTAAGAGTGATGAGTTACAAAACCTGGTTAATCAAAAAGGGGCTAGGATCATAAGAAGGGAACCTAAGGGCCAAGGAGCAAGAACTTGCCAAAAAATAACATGGAGGAAACAGGCATATCTTCAACTGAATCTACAGAAGAAGAGGAGTACTACTAGAGAAGAAAGCCAAAACATATCAAAAAAGATAGAAGAAGAAGGAAAGAGAAAGTTGTGGTACTAACAAGACAATGAACAAATATCGGAAAGCACTATATCACTGAGATAGAAGAAGAAGACATTAAGGAGGAACAATAATTTGTTTGCTCTAAGAAACAACATGAGGAAGTTGTGAAGGAAGCCAAACAAACAATAAGGAAGAAGCAAGAGAAGGAGAAGCAATACAAGCAATTTTCATCGAAGGAGAAGTAGAAGCTCTCAAGAAGTTAGAATAATTGACACAACAATATAGACTTATTGAGAAATTGAAGCAATTTTTTAAATATTGGAATAAGGAGCAAGGTCAAAAGAGTCAACTCCAGAGGATGGGAAGAACAGATAGAGAATGGAAGACAAAACCACTTATGGTGGATGTTCATATCAATCACAGAAAAGTTTGGAATGGCATGATAGATTTGGGAGTAGAAGTCAACATGATAACAAAGAAGTTGTGGGAGCAGTTGGGAAGACCTAAATTGATGGAGACAACCTACAATATAATTCTGGTAGATGGATCTAACATGTAGACAATGGGAACATGGAATCAAGTGGAAGTCAACCTAATGGGGGTTAAACATGTCTTAGATTTCATTGTTGTAGCCATGAAGGATCAAGGAAAATATTTCAATGCACTTTTGGGTCTAAGATGGTTTGTAGATGCAAATGGTATCATAGAATCCTAAAAAGAAGATCTATCATTTTCTAATGAGTACAAAATTATCAATATTCCTTTGGGATCATTAATGAAGGAAGCATGCATAGAAGAAGTCAATCAAACTGAAGACAGTGATAAGGAGGCAAAGAATCTCTACACAATTTCAAGGTTGGATGTGTTGGAATAAGGTGCCATTAACCTTGTAAATTCTAATATTGTATTTATCCCATTTATTATTTGTTATTTGTAATAACCCATAAGGGAATGAGGTAGTCTCATTGACAGTGGTAATTTCAGAGTTATTGACGGAAGTTACGGAGTAATATTTACTGTTGGCAAATGTAAAACTCAGAGGTAAATGAGGGTAGGCATTCCCCTTGAGGAATCTACTATTTTTGGAATGTATGACAACTTGTCATAATGTGGTGTAAGTGGATTTATGGCAACTACAAGTTGTCATAAGATTCCATGCATGTATGATGCATATGACACCCATTATTAGTTGTGGTTGCTATTATTAGTCTCATGTGCCCATATTGAGAAGATTCTTTGTTAATGGTATCTATGATGGTTATGACACATTATAAGATGCTTTTACATGCTATTGTTGGACCTGGGCACCCCACCTGGCATGGGTAAGTTATTGCCACTTGGTGGTCGCATGTATGATTACATTTAATGCTTACATGTGGGGTTATTGGAGAGAGAAAGCGAATGCCTAGAATGGAGGCAAAACTCTTCTATAAATATTTTCCATTGTATTTGTTGTTGAAATACATATTTTAGGTACTCAAGTGCTGCCGGAATGCTATCAGATTGAAGATTGGTGGAGAGAGTTGTGTAGTTGATGTATTGTATAATATTTTCCACATTAATACAAGCTTGTACCTCTTTCCTGGTGGAGTTTTTTACCTGCAAGGGTTTTCTCCATGTAAATATTATGTTGTGTGTTTAGTTTTCTATTTTGATGTTTCTATGTTGCATAGTTTCTATTGCATGTTACAATCTCCATTGATAATACACAGTTAAAAGATTGTAGAAATTATATTTGAATCAAATTTCCATTGTGTAGTTGTGCCTTTCATTTCTAACATTTGGTATCAAAGCATGGCTAGATTTGACTCTTGGGTGGTAGTGTGGAAGCTATATCTGCAGTGGGAGATTTGGTTGTGTTTGTTTTGCAGATCTTGTGTTGTTATTATGGCTGGATCCACCGTTGCATCAACCTCTCATTTGGACATTGAGAAGCTTAATAGAACAGGGTATGAGTTGTGGAAGCTAAAGATGGAGGATTTATTGGAAGAAAGAAACTAGTGGTTGGTTCTTCAAAAAGAGAAGAAACCCGAGGATGTCTCTTCGAATGAGTGGGATAGATTGGATAAGAAGGCATGGGGAACCATCCGTTTGTGTCTATCAGATTCTGTCATGTTGAATGTCACAAAGGAAGAGACCACACATAAATTGTGGAATCGGTTGGGTGAGATCTATCAAGCCAAGAGTATGGTAAATAAACTCTATTTAAAAAGAAAATTGTTCTCCATGAAAAAGAGGGTGATTTAGTTGCAGAGAATTTAATTTATTTTAATTTGTTGTTGAGTCAACTTGCATTAGTAGATTTTGATGTTAGTGAGGAAGATAAATGTATCTTACTTCTTTGTTCTTTACTTGAGTCCTAGGAGAATGTTATCCTTGCTATCATTGCTAACCTCACGGATCCGAAGTTGGATGCTCTTGTTTCAGTTCTACTATCACAAGAATTGAGGAAGAAGAGTTCAGATAGTTCAGGTGATGCTCTCAGTATCAGGGAAAGGTCTAGGGAAAGAGGACCGAAAGGAGATTAGAAAGGGGCTAAGGACAAGTCCAAGGGTCGATCTAAGACTCCTAGGAAGAAGAACAGAGTTAAGTGTTGGAACTGTGGTAAAAGAGAACATGTGAAGGAGTGTAGAAACCCAAAGAAATAGTGGGAGAGTGCTTCGGATAAGTCCTCGAATGTAGGTGAAGATGTTTCACTTTCTACATGTAATGTTGTTTCTAATGATCACTGGTTGGTTGACTCAGGATGCTCATTTCATATGACTCCGCATAAGGAATGGTTCTCCACATATGAAGAGTATGATGGAGGTAATGTGTACCTTAGGGATAACTCTGCATATCCGATAGTTGGGAAAGACAAGGTACTATTGTGTTTCAGTGATGGGAGGATTAAAACCCTCCCTGATGTTTATCATGTTCATGGATTAGCTAGAAATTTGATTTCTATTTCAAAGATGAATGATTTGGGAATGCATGTGACTTTTGACAAGCATGGCTACAGATTGGTGAGAGGGAACTTGGTGGTAGCGAAGGGGAAGAGATTGGGAAACTTGTTCAAGCTTGAAGCCACTACAGTTTGTAATGCCTCCTATGTATTTGAGGCCAATACTGAAAATACATGTATGTTGTGGCACCATAGATTGGGCCACACTAGTAATAATGTTTTGAAAACTATTAAGAATAAAGATTTGTTGGACGGTTTCTCTTATTCTGATGAGCACTTTGATTTCTGTGAGCATTGTGTGTTTGGTAAACAAAATAGAAAATCATTTCCTTTAAGAAGCAATACAACAAAAGAGAAGTTAGAAATTATTCATACGGATGTGTTTGGACCTGTGGATAATGATTCTATTGGAAAATCTCATTATTTTGTCACCTTCATTGATGATGTGTCTAGATTTACATGGATTTATTTTATGAAACACAAATCTAAAGTTTTCACTAAGTTTAAGGATTTTAAAGTCTTAGTAGAGAACCAATTAGGGTTGAAGATAAAAATATTAATATTTGACAAAGGAGGGGAATATTACTCTAAGGAATTTCATGAGTTTTGCAAGCATGCAGGTATTATCAGACAAAAGACAACTCCATATACACCACAGTAGAATGGTGTTGCAGAAAGGATGAACCGAACAATCATGGAAATGGCCATAGGTATGTTGAGTGATCCACAGTTGGATAAATACTTTTGGGCAGAGGCTGTGTGTACTGCTTGCTACTTGATAAATAGATCTCCTTGTAAGGCTCTTAATTTAACACCTTATGAAGTGTGGACATGTAAGAAACCTTCTATTTCACATTTAAGGGTTTTTGGTTGTGAGGCTTTTGTTCATGTGCCTAAGGAAAAGTGATCTAAGTTAGATCCAAAAGCTAAAAAGTGTACGTTCATTGGATATGGTGATAATGTCAAAGGTTATAAACTTTGGAATTCACTAACCCGTAAGATTATATATTCTAGGGATGTTATTTTCAGGGAACTTAGAGCTATTTCTGAACCTGAGCAACCAAAAGAAAAAGATGAAAAGGTAAGGAAAGTGCACTTTGAGTTAGAGAAACATGATGCACATTAGGAAGAACATAATGATGGATTGGCAGGTGAAGAAGAAGAAGATTTGAGTAGTTCTGATGAAGATGAATCTATTGTTACCGAAGAAGTTGGTACAAATGATCATGCAGAAGAACAAGTTGAGACTCTTACTCCACCCTTGAGGAGATCCACAAGACAATAGAACCCAATTGACAGGTATAGCCCACCCAATTTCCCTTGTGTATTTGCTTTATTGAGTACTATCGATGAGCCTAGATCCTACAGGGAAGCTATTCTTTCAAATGACAGTGAGTCTTGGCAGTTAGCCATGCAGGAGGAGATGATGGCTTTAGACTCTTGTAACACCTAGGATCTTGTTTGTTTGCCCAAAGGAAGAAAGGCCATAGGTTGTAAGTGGCTTTTCAAGAAGAATTTTCAACCAGATGGGTCATTGGAGAAGTACAAGGCTAGACTGGTAGCCAAGGGCTACTCCCAGAGAGAGGGAGTTGATTTTGCTGAGATATTCTCTTCTGTTGCTAAATTGACCTCTATTAGATTTCTTTTATCCATTTCTGCAGCTTATGATTGGGAGATTGATCAAATGGATGTTAAGACTATGTTCTTGCATGGAGATCTCGAGGAAGAAATGTATATGCAACAACCAATAGGTTTTGAGGTAAAAGGGAAAGAAAAACAGGTTTGTAGGTTAAAGAGGTCTCTCTATGGTTTAAAACAGTCCCCTAGAATGTGGTATGAAAATTTTGATTCATTTGTGTTGAAATTGAGTTTTGTTAGAAGTGAGGAGGATCATTGTGTTTACATTCAGTGTGATGATTCTATACTAGTTATTGCATTGTATGTTAATGACATGTTATTTTTCAGCAATACTAAGGGTATGATCAGTGACCTTAAAGCCCAACTTTTAGGTGCATTTGATATGAAGGATCTTGAAGCTGCTAGGTATATTCTGGGAATGCAGATCAGAAGAGATAGAGGTAACAGAAAGCTTTGGTTGGCACAAAGTAAGTATGTGAATACCATTTTGCAGAGATTTAGTACGCACGGCTATAACCCAGTTAGAGTTCCTTTACCCATTGCTACTAAGCTTTCATTAGATATGTGTCCAAAGACTGAGGATGATCTTGAGGATATGTCTAATGTGCCTTATGCTAGTGTTGTAGGGAGTTTGATGTATGCAATGGTTTGCACTAGGCTAGATATTACCCAAGCAGTGGAGTTTTTACCAGATTTATGTGTAACCCTGGTAGACAGCATTGGAATTATGCGAAGAGGGTGCTTAAATAACTTGCTGGTACTCCTAATTATTGTTTTCTTTACTCTAGTACTAATAGTATTGATAAATCTTTGGACATACAGGGTTTTGTTGATTCAGATTGGGCAAGTGACTTGGATAGTTGAAGGTCCACTAGTGGCTATGTGTTTACTCTATTTGGAGGAGCAGTGAGTTGGATGAGTAAGAGTTATCCCACAATTGCTTTGTCCACCACAAAAGCAGAGTATATGGCTGCTACCCATGTCTCTAAGGAGGTAGTTTGGTTGAGGAGATTGTGTACAGGTGTTGGATTTGATTCCATGATCATTCAGATTAGTTGTGATAGCTAGAGTGCTATCTATTTGGCCAAGAATCCCATGTATCATGCTCAGACTAAGCATGTTGATGTTCAGTATCACTTTGTTCAAGAGTTGGTTGTGAATGAAAAGATTGAGCTAAAGAATATAGACACTTATGAGAATGTTGCAAATTCATTGACCAAGCTTGTGAGCACAGAGAAGTTCGTGTGGTGCAGAGAGGCCATGGGCCTTGTTTCTAGTACTTGATTATTTCATTTGATTTCCTATGGGTTGATTTACAATGTATAATGTCAAGTGGGAGAATGTTGGAATAACGTTCCATTAACCTTGAAAATTCCAATATTGTATTTATCCCATTTATTATTTATTATTTGTAATTACCCATAAGGGAATGAGGTAGTCTCATTGACAGTGGTAATTTTGGAGTTACTGACGAAAGTTACAGAGTAATATTTACTGTTAGCAAATGTAAAACTCAGATGTAAATGAGGGTAGGCATTCCCCTTGAGGAATCTACTATTTTTGTCATCTATGACAACTTGTCATAATGTGGTGTAAGTGGATTTATGGTAGTTGCAAGAACTGTGATAAGATTCCATGCATGTATGACGCATATGACACCCATTATTAGTTGCACGTTGCTATTATTAGTCTCGAGCACCCATATGACAAGATGCAAAGGAGACAATAGAAGAGCCTAATTCTGAGAGAGAAGTGGAGATATAATATGATCACTATAGTTGAAACAATGAAGAGATTTTAGAATCTTGGATGAGAGAAGAACCAGAACTCAAAACAAGGAAAATGATGGGTTACTGGAGCATATTGATGATCAGGACCAACAAGGAAAACATACCACAATCCTCTGCATTTCATCAAAACCCACCACAGACCACTTGTGACACATTAAGGAGGGACAAAAAGTCTACATCTAAGAAATTTCAGCAAATGAAGCAAAGGAAGCAGAGGAATCGACATATTAAGATGGCTGTGTTACTAGAGATACAGGAAGGATAGTTACAAACAAAGAGGAAGAAGAAAAGGGGAAAAGATGCAAGGAAAACATTGTGGGGAGGTTGTTTCAGATTCACTACAATAAATCCCTATGATTAGCTCCTTTTTTTGCTCCATTTTTTGCTTCCACCCACTGTTTTAATGTATTTTTCTCCAATTTTTTGAAAACATCAATGCTATTTATCGGGATGGCACTTTTTTGGCATTTTTGTACCAATCAGAACAAGTAGGTGCTAAATTAGGTGCAAATTGTGCCTAAATTAGAGCTGATTTTAGCACCCAAATTAGCGCTGACTTTAGCGCCATACCTCTAAGCCTCTATGGATTGTGTTGGATCAAAATTTTAGACTTTAAAATTTTGCCATTCCTGCCATAATCCCTAATAAGACATTCTACTTGAACCCAAAAAATATAACCATTCCCTTATTAGCCCTAAATTCTACACCTCAACCATAAAATATTTGATGAAAAAATTAGTATAGCTAACATCGGCAAGATGATACTATGTCAGGGAGACTCAAAATACAGTCTCTTCAATGACCCGAAGGCACAAGCAGACAAAAGGAAAATCACATGAAAAACCTGAAGTAATGAGCAAATCGAAGAGACAGGGGATATCGGCAAGAGTCATTTAGTAGTCTCATCGATACCCCGAAAGTCAAACAGATAAGGCACTTCGGCGTGACACCAAAACTTGTCATGATGATCAAATGAAAATATCAATAACCTTTAAGGGATTCAGGATATCGAAGTGATATGGTTTAGAGTCTCACCGATTGAAGGGGTCTCGTCGATGAAAAGATAATGTAAAGGGTATTTCGAAGAAACTCTACTGTGTCAAAGAGAGGGTTTTTGGGGTCTCTTCAGAAAGGCGACGAAAAGATATCAAAATATCAAAAGGGTGATTTATTGTTCAAGGAGACTCATATTATCGAAGTAATGCTAGTTAGGGTCATACTGAAATCTCGAACAATAAATGAGATTGCAAAACACATCACCTTGAAATAAAGTGACAAGACATAAAGGTGGCGATCTAACGCTCTTTTTTTGAAAACATTTAAATTCCCTTCGATGATATGAGAAACACAAGCAAGATGCCATTGATTGCACAGAATTAAGATTGTTGAATGGGAATTCAGAGGACGTTGCAAAGAACAAGTGCAGGGTGTGGATGAATAAGCAATTCAAGACCAGAGCGATTTGTCAAGTAAGTACTGTGAATGTGCTTGTATACATTAGTCTGCATTTATAAATCACAGAGTTGAAATCCAGACATAGTGATAGAATATGGAAGAAATAATTTAGAAACCAAAGAGTAAAAGACAAAAAACTGGGGATAGGCATCTAAACTGGGATTTATTAGATCAATGTCCTGGGTCAGGACATAAATCTAGAAGAAATGCCCAACTAAACCCACATGTTGAGAAATTTGAAGATTTATATAGGGATATTGGGGATATATGGACACCAGTTAGAAGGTATGATCTCTTTATCTCCCATTACATAAAAATGCATAGGCATAAACCCATTTCAAACCCATGGTGGCTAAACTTGGGTAAATTGGTCATCCCGAATGTGTTTGTAAATGTCCAGTTGATGAAGTTTCTTGCAGAGAAATACAACCCTAAGACTTGTTATATTGAATTCAATGATGGGACTGGTTTCTTTCCCATTACTAGAGACTATATAGCTGTAGTGTTTCAGTTAGACACAAGTTTAGACAAGAAATTCAGAATAAAGGATTTGTTGGTTGAGTACCGCAATATGAGTAGCAATTATAAGAGATGGAAGCTACCCTTGCACATGCCTCGCAGTGACAACAACCAACTTAGGGTATTTTCAGAGGGTAAAGATCCACCCTACTCAACTAAATTGTTTGAAGATTATTTCAAAAACACATATTACTCTGCCTACCAGATATTGGGAATAGAGGCCTCCATGTTCATGGAAATTGCACCCATGGTCCTAGTTGTGGACATACAGAGTCATGATGCACGGTATTTTGATTATGTTGAATACCTGACATATAATATAAAAAATGATTTAATGTCTATTAAGAATGGAGGAAGTAAATTCAGACATTATTCTTTATTTATGCATATGGTATTATATGAAGGACAATGTATGGGCTTATGGGATAGAAATCTTAGGGTAAGAGACCTAGACATCAATGAGATATAAAACCTATGCAAATGTGGACTGCTATTTGGGATAGTAGATGTGACAGATCCCATTATTTATACTTTGAAGAGTTTTTTGTGAAACCAATATTCAAATGGTTTGGACATCCTTGCAACCACAATTTTTCATTGGAAATACAAAAGTTTTTGAGACCAAAAGATAGACATGAAGAGGGAAAGTTCAGCCATAATTGGGGCGATTGGTATGTTTTCAGATATTGCAATATGATAAGAGTATTCAGATATGAAGGGCCACCCTTCTTGCTACCAAAGACATGCCCAGATCAAGTTACATACTTAGAAATTGTTAGGCAATTGGCTTCCTCAGACTTCATGCATCTCAAGAATCAACATAAATAGTCATTTATACCTGGGACTTTATGCTTTGGAGATTTCACAGTACTTTCTGACAAAGGTTATCAATTAATTGATAGTAAATTAGAACAATTCAGATTACCTTTGGGAAATGCAAGAGGAAATTTTGTTCCAGAACACTTCATAAACATTGTAAAAAAAAAGCAGAAGTTAAAGGAATATGACCATGTCCTATTTTTGTATGAAGATTTAATCAGAAATTGTGATGAAACTACAGCAACAAAAAGAAGAAATTTGTACCACAAAACCATGTTAGTACAGGCTTGGAGGGTAGCCCAAAACCCCACCTACACCAGAGTTTTCCAGGATATTGATGATCTTATCGAAAGACTGGACACTATGATTACACATGCACCAGAACTGATCAAGAATGTTCCCCTTCATGTATTTAACAAAAAAGGAAAACAACTTAAAGGTGCACAGGCTGAGTATGAAGTACCCCTGGGTCACTTGTCACCTCAACCCACACCGGATATAAGTTTCTCTGCAGACACAAACATTGCAAAAGGAGGGGGAGAGTTTGAAGAAGAGGTGCAAAGTTATGACCCAACCATTGAGGGGTATGAATCACCTGAAGATAGAGAAGCTGTCACTGTGGAAGCACCAAATGATCTATCAAAAGACATAAGGCACTTGGCCAATAGTAAATTCATATCAGATGATGATTTCATCAAAACACTTGAGTTTAAAGCCTTCTTATATGAATACAAGGGCAAACAAGCTAGGAAGAGAATGAAAGATATCACTCCTAACATATAGGATGAGGTCTTGTCTGAGCTTCAGAAGGAGATTGACAATGAATTAGAGATAATGACTCCAGAAAGGGGAAGGACCTTGTTACAAGAAGCAGGTGTGATTTTGATTCTTGGACGGGACATGGCTTCGGGCATTGTATTTGATACTTTCAATAGAAATCAAGATAAGAAGTTGAAACTCAGCATAGAGGCAATGGATGAGATGACCCTGATAAAAGAGCATTGCTTATATGGGTGTTGTATCCTCCAAATAAGAGACCACATATCATTGATGATCCTAATAAAGCTTTTGGTCGCCTGTTGATACAAAGGATTGAGGATACATATCCTATGGGCACTGCTGATTTAAATGTTAATGTTGCAAGGTTTACTAAAGCACAAATTGAGAAATTAATCAAAAATAATAATATATATAAGAAAGAAAATGCTATGCTGTGACAAGAGATTGATTTGCACAAAGACAAGTTGCCTTCATCCAGCAGCTACTCGCCATACCTAGAAGGTGATCAAAGGGTAATAGAGGCCTTGGCAAGCGTGAATTATTGGAAGGATAAGGCAGAAAAGAATCAAAAGAAAAGTGAGCAGCTAGAAACTAAATTGAAAACTATCAAATATAGTATGGCCTCTGAATTGATTCAAAGAAGGTTTGGCCACATGATGAAAAATAGCAACAAGGTTTGGGATTTGCACAATAGAACATATCAATTATACCAAGAGCATAAAAGACTACACCTCAGAATGTTGGAAACAAAGGAAGGGTTGAATTCTAAAGCTAGCACTGAGGAACAAGTGCTCAAACGATATAATGAATTGATGAAAGAACATGAGAGATTTAATGGTTATTGATAGTAGATTTGAAAGATTTTGATCAACATATTGATTTGGCATTTCCCAACTTTTTTAATGATGAGGGAAACCTAAAAGACAAGGACACTTGGAGGAATGAACTGGGTCAGTTACTACCACCACTACTTGAAAATGTAAATAATGATTCAAAAGGATGACAGAGAATACATATACATGTCTAGGAAATATATTTACTCAGGAATCAATGATGAATAGTTTACTTGAGACTGATCCATGTGATGATCAAGGGTACATCGACCATATCAGTCAAATAAATCTATTTGTATCTAGAGCGTTGTGATGAAGTAAAAGCATTACAATTTTGTCAAGCAATGTAGGTGTATCAATCTGTATTATGGAGATGAGCATGACCTTGCAAGGCCTTTGAGTCACGGGTCACTCTATGGAGATTAATGGAGCTAGAATCATATCGCTGCATATGCTTTTATCTTCATTTATGTTTGTTAATTATGCATTAGTTACCAAAAGATGTTATTATGAAAAGGTACAATGTTTCAGGCCTGAAGCTTGTTTGCATCCTATAAAATAGGATACCAAGGCTACTATGAAGGAGATCATCCAATCTATTTCAGAAACATATATTTAATATAAAAGTAGTATTTGAAGAATCCATTTCCATCTATCTATGTTTTCAAACTAGTATGAATTGCTAAATTAATAAAAAGAATCAGATTTAGTTGGTGGATCCAAAATTGATGTTCAATTGTTGTGTTGATGTTAATATTTATGAGTTGCATGATTGTCTCCAAAGTGGTTTGTCAAGTTGTTTAAGTTAATATATCAAGGATATCATTAATTTTTTAGTATACATTTGATGTTACTATATGATCTGTGTGATTCATTTCTGAGGAAGTTGATTTAAATCCGGCTGAGTAGTCAGTGTTTATTGGTCTCTACCCAGGGTTAAAATCCTTTGAACAATCTATTCTAGTTGGTTTCCTTCCTGTTAGAATTAAAATCCTTTTTCTAGGTCATAGCAATTTGAGGAAATATCATTGGGATTTATAAGAAGAATCTTGTACCTCGACATTCTTACACATCTGCACAAGATACAGATTTACATAAGTGCCTAACAATCTGAGTTAAGTCAATATAAAGATCCATTACACCATTGACTCCTGATTTCTTTGCCCAATAGATAAAGCATTGGTCCAGTTTACTATTAATCTTCATACCCTATTCATATTTTCAAACCTTAACCTTAGAAATATATTCCAACCCTTACATCTACTTCACACCAGTTTGCCACTGTGAAGGTTACACAAAAATCTGCAATATCTTTCAAGGTACACCGACCTAGGTCTAGCAGAGCCTAAAGTGAAGGGGGTTTAGCCATATCTACCCCATGTTGTTAGCCAAAAACATCAGGAGAGTTTGACAACCTCTTAGGGTTAACAACATGCATTTTGTGACCTAACAGATTGTTTGAGATGTTTCAGTTGGAATGTCAGAGGTTTGGAATCCTTTAAGAGGAAATATGTAGTTAGATATTTTTGTACCACTCTATGACTTTTAAATGACACGGTTCAATGCTATTCCACCCATGTAAAGGAGTTGTATACCATCATGCAAACCATCAAGTAATGATCTCACTACATCTTGGGAAAGGAGGTCCGATCATCCACTTTGATCACAAGCCACTCCAATTCTTACAAACTCAGAACAAATTGGAAAATGTGCACCACATGAAATGGATGACATGTCTACAACAATTCCATCTAGTTATTTGCAATCACGAGAAGGGAAAAGACAAAAATGTATTTGACTACCTAAGCTAATAGCTAGTTCATGCACTCACCACAATGTTGGACTCATGTGGTCACAACTTCTTTGACCGGGAACCTCTCTACCCACCAGACTTGTACTTTGCATAGAACTACGCCAAGCTCTTACAAGGCAAATAGGTTGGTGAATTTTACATGTCTAACAAGCTTCTCTACAAGATCAAGTATCTCTATGTTTTAGACACCACACCACACTAGAGACTCATCTAGGAAGCATACTATTCCAAAATATCTCAACACTTCAACATTACTAAAACACTAGCAACACTTGAACGACACTTCTAATGGCCTCACATATGTGCAAATTGAGAACCACATAAAGTCTCTCATTCTTTGTAGCATTGCAATTTGATATTGGAAATAGGAAGCTTTGACTCTACACCCCTTTTAGTTTTGACACCACCTTGGGAATCATTAACATGGATTTATTAAGAAGACTACCTATGACAAAGCACTGGTGTAACTCCATGACTGTGTTATCATTATGTATTTTTCTTATGTTTGCCATACTTATTTCTTCTTAAATTTGAATGAATATCAGTTATTGAGCCTCAATACTGTGCTTATGTGAATGAATATGCTGATACAGTAAAGCATTTACTGTGGATGTTTTTAGTTACATGTTCAAAATTATGTTCAACATAAAAATGGAAACTATTTAAAAATAATAAAGTTAACAAAGTCTCTTATTTAAATAATTGTGAGTTACGTGCATTAATATTTTATTAACTTTTGTGTCTTCATGAACATATGTTGATACAAAATGAATGGAAGAAGCATCCAAGTAATCCTAATTTTTTCTACCAACAATTCATACCAAAGATTGAACAATTTAAGGATATTGCAATAGGTAATTTGTATCGACACAAATAGTATTACTGAAGCATTACAAAGTTTAGGCCATAAGAATCATCCTTTTTTAAACATGGATTGCAAATAATTCTAAAAATTTAGAAGTCTTGGTCATTAACATTATTGTCTGCTACAATGTCATCAATTGTCTCATTGTCAATGTTCATATGTTCTTTCAAGTATTTAATATTATCAGCATCCTCATCTTGACCTGCATTATCTTCATCATCATTGAATTTGACTGTAGACCATCTAGATTGTTACCAGGATCATCATTTTCTATACCATCCATATTGTTGTCTTCCATAACATCATCTAACTCTAGACTGTTGTCTTCTTGTGCCTGAACATAACCATCTTCAACATCATCATGGATGTCAATTTCTTCGGTGTTCTCTAATCCCTCTCTCTCATTTTGTTGGCCATCATTGTTTTGCTCAGTATCCACTAATGCATCGTCAAATACATGCCTTAATCTTGGATCATAATGTATGACAAATATCCATTTCAGGTCCAAAATATCTTCATAGAAAAATACCTGCACATGAACGACATACATATATTAGACGTATGGTATAACAATTTTATCGATTAATAAACACATGTATATATTCGTAATAAACTATGAATTAATAGTTTAATGATCACTACAGCTTCTTGTTTGAATTAAAGAAATACCTGCTCACAATGAATTGGTAGAACATAAGCCTCCTTATCCTCCGGTAGGAAACATGAGGAATCTATAGAAAACAATCCACTATGGGTATTGTTTCTTCGTGTCCTCTCAAATGCTTCATACCATCTACACTTAAAACACAACATTTAAAAGAGAGGTAATCCAACTCAATAATTTCTTATATTTTTGCAACATATTGTAGATTCCCTTTAATTATATTCTTATCTTTTGAGCTTGATCGACTGGATTTCTAGAAGTCAAACATGATGCCACAATCAAAGAATCATCTCTTTACATCTACACTTTCTACATGATAATGTCGACCATATGACCACATTGCTAGATATTTCCTCACCTGTGAAAGACCATTTGTTTCAGTGAAAATAAATATAATGACAAATATTAAAATAGTTAATAGTCGCAAAACTGTAAGGAAACAACATTTTGTAAAATTCTAACTGTACCTTTCTTTCACATCCTCTAGACATGTTGATTTCATCTTCTGTTATGTTTGAATCCATACCTACATCTTCTATTTGATTTTGAATTTGTTCAGTAACCCATTCTAGTGTGCAATCTTTGCCCCATTCCCCAAGCAGATCAGTGGGAAGTGGAGTATTCCGTGGGTTTGATCTCTTAAACTGTCTCCTTGCTTCTAACACTTCTTCTCTCTTTTTATCATACAGATCGATCCATTTGTTCATAAAGTCCATGTGGTACAGAATGAACTTGTCAAGTATAACACTTTTGTCTACACCTATTACATGTCAACATGTTTATTTCAAACTCCAAATGTCATGCTGTTAATTTGACAAATAAATTACAGAGTAAATTAATGATTGTAAGAAAAACAACCACATTGATCATGAATTTACTTACTAATTTCTTGTTGAACACCATTAGATTGTGGTTTTTCTCGATCAATAATATCTGATGCTCGTTCTTCATCCCAGAAGTGTGGCCCATCTTCAAAATACTTACCAAGGAATTCACACAGGAAGAAAAATGCTTCATTCAATACATACCCTTCAGCCATGCAACCCTCTGTATGTGCCTTTTGTCGGACATATCTTTTTAGAGTTTTCATATACCTCTCAAAGAAATACATCCACCTCATTGATACAACACCCGCCAATTCAATGTCATCGACTAGGTGTATAAGTAAATGGACTTGTAGGTCCATGAAACTTTTAGGGAGCTCCTTCTCAAATACACATACAATTTCTATAATTTCCTTCTTCCATTTTGGCACTTCACATTCGTGGATCTCCTTAGAGGTCACCCACCTAATATAAGAATAGTAAATTAGTATGAACCTTTAGTCAAAAAATAAAATGCAATGTAATATCTCTATGTCTCTCAAACATGAACATTTTAGATAACCACATACCTTGTAACTGCTGACAATCAACTTATGGCATTCCTTAAGTCAACTGTAAGACAAGAATCCCCCCTAATTGCCAATGGCATGATATGCTATCAAACACATTTATGAAAAGGTCATTAGTAATTTTTCCTCACACAACAAAATATCAAAATATATTTAGTACTTAATCAATGTTACCAGTAAATGTTAAATGATGATATATAATACCTTCATAAAATTATGAAAATCACGTGTTTTAAATCATGTGATATGTCCATCAACTGTAAAAGCTTTAGCCAATGACGACCCATAGCCAGTAGGTGTCCTTATTGAAAGGATGACATTTTTTAGTTGGTCTAGCTCTTTTTTTTTTCAAAATCCATGGAGCTTCTGCATATGTTTCATTTTCCTTGTTTGGCCACAAATATTTTCTATCAATTTTGGTACACGAAAGAGCAATATCTCTCCTCGAAGATAAGGTGTCCTTCTCTTTGCCTAATATATGTTGAAATATAGAATCTGGGACATTTTTGAAGATGTGCATAGGATCTAATAGGTGAGATATTAATAGATCTTTCCAGTAAGGGAGCTCATAAAATATGGATTTCCTTTTTATTCCTTCTGGCATATTAACTACAACTTGTTTTGGTTCTTCAATTGAATCACCCAGATCAAAAAAATCCTCCCAAGCTTTCAATTCAACATCTTCATACTTCTTAAGCCAATCACTTGGACCTGTAATCATGGGAGGGCCTCTATTTTCAACTTTTCCATCAAATTGATTCTTCAAGTGATTTCTAAACTTATGATCTAGTGGTAGAAAAACCCTGTTGTTTACGTAAATAAATTTATGTAGATCTTTAGAATATCGCCCTTGAAATTGTTCTGCACATCTTGGACATGCAAATATCCCCTTTGTTTGAAGCCCTGCAATTCAATAAGTAATGTTAATAATATCAAAAAAATAGTATAAAACTAAGTATGAAAGTTGGGATGGAAATAAATTATGAGTGTAAATACGTAAATATTTTATCTTACTAGAACAAACACCAAGTCCTGGGAAATCATGAATAGTCCAACATAGCACACCATACAACATGAAGGACCTATTTGATGGGGGACATGATATGTCATACATTCTTATGCCTTTCCATAGTAGTTGCATCTCATCAATAAAAGGCGCAAGATAAACATCCATGTTTTTAGTTTGATGTTTTCTTGGAACAATGAGAGTCAGCATAAGGTGCTCCTTTCTAACACTCATCCACGGGGGAATATTGTATACTATCAATCCACTTGGCCAAACACTATAATTTGAGCTTAGGAAAGAGAATGGGCACACTCCATCAATTGCAAGACCAAACCTGATACTACAAGGTTCATCTTTAAATTTTCTTGGCCATTTTTCCTCTATGTGTTTTATTGCTTTGGAGTCAGCTGGAATTTGCATGAATCCATCTTTACTCATGTTTTTTGCATGCCAGTCCATCAATTGTGCAAATGACTTGCAACGAAACATTCGTTGAAGTCTAGGTATAATTGACATGTGACATGAAACCTTCTTTGGAACTGTAGGACCTTTTACATCTGTACGATATCTCTTCTCTTTGCATACAGGGCATTCTACCTTGTTTTCATATTCATCTCTGTATAAAATGCAATCATTTTTACATGAATGAATTTGCTTATATTCAATCCCAAACTTAACCAACATTAGACGCACCTCTCTATAAGTTGATGGCTTCAGGGAATATTTTATTTTTTAGTGGCCTGTAAGATTGCCAGAGATTAAATTAATTGAATGTTTGACTTATGATGAACATGTTTCATATGTCAATCTATACTAGGACTATTTATATACAATATATGGTTTTAAATTCCCTTTAAATAAATATAAACGAAGTTGATGAATGTTTACGAATTATGTACACCAATTGACAATGCAAAGTAAGAAATTGATTTCATCTCACTTTAGTAGGGTAGTGAATCCTTTATCTAACCAACCAAATAGTGACTTGATTTCTAATAATATTAATGTGCATGCCAGTTTTGAAGTTCTACTTGCACCCGATTTGAACACGGGTGTGTTCGCTGCTTGCTTGATGGAGTCTTTCAGGTTGTTATCATCAACATTACATTGGTGGTAATTACCCTTGCTATCATCGTTATTGTCAACCATATGATCATTATTGTCATCATTGTTTCCATCCCCAAAGAAACCTGTAAGCATTTCATTTAATCCTTCTTCATGCACTGCATTTTCACTCTCATGATCATCATCATAAGGCCAGCTGGCATGTCATCAGTGTATGCAGATCTCATCAGCAGTTCAAATTTCTCAGCTACTAGTATTCTCTTCAATGTTGCTCTTTTCTGCATGGTATGGTTTAAAGGATGGTTTGGATCATCCCATCCAAACCTTAATAACCCAGTTGGATCTTGGGTATTAGTATGTGTTTCATCAACATCTTCTACCTATGAACAAACACAAGCATTATTTAATGTTTGGCAACAATTGTACTAGATTCAAAATGTATCAATTTCAAAGAAATATAATCAAATATGGCTTAAAAAATAAAATTATAAATTGTATGAACATATATACATCAATTGAATAATGGAACATTATTTTATAGACTACCTTTTTTATACAATGATTTAAAGAAAACGCAATTTTGACAACATATTTTATAAAACATCAGTCCACACTCATTTATTATTCTTTGGTTTTCTGCCCTTAAGAACATCCTTAGGGAGACCTTGTTCTTCCCTTTTCTTTTCCACAGGAGTGCATTTTAAGAAGGGGTAATCAATCAATAACTCATCCCCAATGGTAAGGTCCATAATAGCCTCAACCATTATCAATCTATCAACCTCTCTTTCCATATCTCCATCTTTATCATTTATAACCTCAACAAATTGACAATTTGGTCTTACAGTAGGGTCCCTTCCCTTACTACTATTTATAAATCTTGCAATATTTTTGTGTGTGTACGCATGTCTATCTATACACATAAGATGACCTCTATTCATTTCTTTTCTGCTTTCCAATTGGAGATGATGTGTATACATATTCGAATTTAGACCATATAGTGACATCCTAGGCTTATGTTCTGCTAGCCTTCTCCATTCACCACTGTAATATGATGGACCATAATATGGCATTAATCTCCTAGTGGTTTGTTCTAAATTGTTTCTATGTTTAGATCCTACATGTACATTTTGGATGACAAAGAGGCCTAGATTTTCTCCATGAATATTGGAGGGCCGTATCATGTAGCTGTAACCCCAAAATTGAAATACCTCACACACTAGGTAGTTGTTGATCACTAGACCAAGCGCAATATAGATGACAATCAAATTTCTCTTTGTAAATTGATCTCAAACTTAGGGGCAAGTCATCATCTCCATCACATTCATTCTCATAGGGTATGTAGTCCACCTTCCCCTTGTCTTTAAGCAAATAATGCATCTTTAAACCGATTCTTGTTCTGTTACTTGTTTTCATCAATTCCTCGTCTTCAGAGCTGGTCTATTGTCACATATTTTTGTTAGATGTATCATCTGATGAATGAACATTGCCCTCTAGGCTGGAAGTCGGTGATCCAGTAAACTTTAAACCAAGAACTTTATCTTGCAAGTATCCATTAAGAAAAAAATTAGTTATTTAAATAATATAAAACAATGTTTAAATGAAGTGTACATGTTATTTATATCAAATTAGAAAATTCCTTATCACAATTCCTATTGGATTTGAATTGATTGTAGGAGGCATACTACCGACTGGAAGCTCATCATATATGTAATGTCTTTGTACAATCGCTTGTTTGAATTGTTTCTTTCCATGACATACAAAACATCCACAAACAATAATTTTCTCAAAGTATTCATCCCATGTACTATAGTCCTGACCAACCTCTTGTTCAGTGCAATCATTTGTTGTGTCTGCAAGATCCATTGTCATATCCTCTTCCACCCATTATTGTCTATGTGATTTAACAGTTTTAGGTCCACGTCCACGTACATATTTGTTTTTTGCTAGTTGAATGCTCAGGCTCTGCATTTGCTCCAATCTCCATCTAAAATAATGAACAACATGCATTAATTTATGTCAAGATTGGATAATACATTATAAATTTCAATAATACTGTGAAAAAAATGGACATATCACAAAATGCCATTAGATCATTTTTTCCTAAGTTAAGTCAAAATTTGAGTACTTGATGTCCCACTTCATTTGTTGTGTCCTCATTTGATATGACACGATCTGTTTCCATGGCCTCGTCTGGCCCCTATAATACACAACATAGTAAATAATGTTTAGTACACCAATTATATCATTTCAACGAATATGCTATCCAACACAAAACCTCACTTTAGTCATATATGTGACATATTCATATCATGTTTTGGCCATCCTAATTTCAAACTTTTCCCTTGATCATAGACTCACATTTAATCACCATTCCTGTGCATTTTCAACCAATAAGTTTGACCTCAAAGGCCTCATGGACAAAAAAATGACTTTATCTCCTCTATGTTGTAGCATTTGTGAATTCATAAACACCTTCCTCCTTTGGTTGAGGTTGCTTTCTCTTCTTACCTCTATTGTATCTGTAGATTCCATTGTCATATCTATTTCCACCCACTTTCCTCTCTGTGATTTAGTAGTTCTATGCCGTCCACGTCCTCTCTCCATGGCCTCCTCTGGATCCTGTAATACACAACAATGACAATAGTCACATAACAGTTGTGCACCAAGAGGTTAAAAGGACCCAATCAAGATAACCACACATGAACAACAAATGTGTCCTAACAAATTATATAAATTTCCTATATGTTTGCATTTATCCTCTAACCTTTCTACATCAACCCTCAATTGTGCAGACCTCCTAGTTGTTATATGCAAATGATTTGTATCCTTGCATTCCCATTGGCAAATATAGTGAACTGATTTGAATCCTTGTATAACCAATTTGTAGGTACAGTGAATTGATTTGAGTTTTTGCATTCACAATTAAAAAATCACAGCGAGATGGTTTGAATCCTTGAGTAATCAATTACCAAACACGGTGAAACAATGTAGGTTTTCGCATACCCACTTACCTATTATAGTGAAATGTATATGAATATTTAAAGATCCATTCACCATACATGGTGACTGTTTAGACATAGGACTTCAAAGTCCATGCACTGAATAGAGGAAAATACTACATTAGTTTTCAATGCCTGATGACATGTTTAAAGACATCTCTTCCTTTAACAACATTTGAAAAGGGAAGAAGCGGGTGACCTAATTTGTGAAAGAATGGTGATCACTTTCACTGGTAAGCTCATTATTCTTGCATTGGCAGAATTTGATAGATTTCTTCTCATTTGTAAAATTGTAAGCAAAAGGTTTTCATTATAGTATGAGCAAATTACAAGCATCCACATCATCCACTCCTAGGTCTAAAATTTTCCAATAGTTGTTATATGCAAATGATTTGTATCCTTGCATTCCCATTGGAAAATACAATGAACTAATTTGAATCCTTGTATAACCAATTTGCAGGTACAGTGAATTGATTTGAGTTTTTGCATTCACAATTAAAAAATCACAGCGAGATGGTTTGAATCCTTGAGTACTCAATTACCAAACACGGTGAAACGATGTAGGTTTTTGTATACCCACTTAGCTATTATAGTGAAATGTATATGAATATTTGAAGACCCATTCACCATACATGGTGACTGTTTAGACATAGGACTTTGAAGTCCATGCATTGAACAGAGGAAAATACTACATTAGTTTTCAATGCCTGATGACATGTTTAATAACATCTCTTCCTTTAACAACATTTGAAAAGGGAAGAAGAAGGTGACCTAATTTGTGAAAGAATGGTGATCACTTTCACTGGTAAGCTCATTATTCTTGCATTGGTAGAATTTGATAGATTTCTTCTCATTTGTAAAATTGTAAGCAAAAGGTTTTCATTATAGTATGAGCAAATTACAAGCATCCACATCATCCATATTACAAGCATCATCATCATCATCAAATCATTTGTATCTTTTTTCAATCACTTTGAAGACAGTACAACAACATATAAACATGAAAATTAACACAACAGTTGAACACTGAAAAAAGGTTACCATTTAAGTACAGTCTTCTCCATAATACTGCTTCATAATATATATATTAATTGCAAAGTTTTTGGAACATGAAAGTGGATGAGTGGGATGGGTGCAATCTATCTTCTTACTAAGTCCCCTAAAATTCTTTAGAAAGAACTACTACCCTCCTTTTTTCTCTCGGGTCTTGGTCTCTCTTATATGCAAGAGGCAACAAGCTATAGACCCTTTACAAAAAGACACAACTTTTGATAAATAATTATAACTAAAAAGAAAAATATTTCATTAAATGGATGCACCGATTTGTTAATCTCTGAATAGAGGCCCGTGACCATTTAAGGCCTATGCAAAGCTTCTATTTTATGATATGATGCCCATCATACTATTGGCTGATCTCCTCCATCTGATGACTGTCCTGTCGTATCTAGCACATTCATGGTTTGATTGATAAACAGATTTATTGCAAAGAGATGATGGATGTAGTCCTATTCTGCATAGGTATTCACATTGATAATCACTTCCTTCATATCATACTCCATTCACATCATTTTTTCCAACTTTTTATGAGTATTTTTCAAGACTATCTCTGCATCGTTGATCTCCTGTAATGCATTAGTCAAAACCATGGCCAATTCTTCCTTCCAATCATCATATTTTTAGATATTCCTAGAATTATCATGAAGTGGTGGAGCAAGATTAAAATAATCAATCTCTTCTTTGAGCTTGTCATGATATTCATCATGTGACTCTATCAAATCATTATATACATGTAATGTTTGTCCCACCAAGATCCCTTTGCCCAAAAGGTCTTCTTTCTTTTCAGTCATCCTCCCCTATAATATTTTATTTTCTGCCATTGCTGAGCATGTCAGCTTAAACAATTTCCAATAGGTATCAGTACAGCTCATCATTTTATTGAATCTTTCCCTGATTAATTCAGATGTCATATCATATTTGATAGTTTTTACTTCCTTCTTTAGCTCTTTACATTTCCCTTGGGATTTTGGATGGCAATTTTTCCAATAAGATGCATCAGTAAGTGCATCCAACACTTTCTTATCTTTCTCAAGGTCTAGAGGATAGAATTGTGATATAGAAGAGGAAGAGGATGTTTCCTTTTGATATAACAGCTCCTTCTTTAGTCTATCATTTTCTTTAAGCAATTTTTCAACTTGTGCCTTATCAAACTTTGCCACATTAATGTTGAGCTCTGCTATTTCCATGGGGTCAGTATTCCCTACCCTTTTGACATTTGATTTGAATTATTAGCAATTGCTGGTCTCTTATCCCGTGGGTGAAATGACCAAATGAGTAGAGTGGCTTCATCTGCATTATACCCTGATCCTGATCCTGAGTATATCTGATCAGTGGCTTCTTCAGTCAAATTCATTGTTTTGTCTTCTCTCTTCCTGAAGCTATCAAACATAATTTCTGAACTCATATCCCACCTTGACAAGAGCAATACTTTGGCTTGTTGAAGGAACTCCCTTCCTCTTTTGGGAGTGATGGACTCCATCTCTTTATCAACTTCCCTTTTTAATTCATCCAAAGCAGTAACCTCTTGTTCAGAAGTGACATCTTGCATTTTTTCTCACCTTTTTTCCTTTGTACTCATAGACAAATAACTTAAATTTGGGAGTTTTAATAAAATCATCATCAGAAATAAATTTCTGTGCAACCAAGATTCTAATGTCATTAGATAATTCATCTGATGTCTCACACTTTACATCATTCAATTCAGGAGGATGATCATATTGTGTTATTTCAGGAGCATTTATTGGCTTCATTTGTTCACTTTCTTCATAACTTTCCCCTTCTTCACTTATGTCAGTATCTACAGAAAAACATACTTCAGGGGTAGGCTGTGAGGCTTTGTAGCCCAAAGGCTCTATGTCTTCAGCTTGTGTTCCTGAATAGATTGTATAAGTTGTATCAAAAACAACTGGGGGCACATCTTTTATGATTTCATCTGCATGAGAAATCAATTGTTCAATCCTTGCCAGTGGATCCTATATTTCACAAAACATTTTTGAATAAGATTGGACATGTTTTCTTTTACATTCATCAGCAAGAATCACTTTGTTGAATTTACCCATTCTGTTGATAGTAGAGGCCTCATCAAGGTTTCTAATCACATCTTCCTTTGAAAATAAATGTTCATATCCTGAGAGCCCTTGTGAAATCTTTTCTTTATGAATAAAACCCTCTGAATCAAAATTTTGTCTTTCATTACCTATAGGAAGATTGAGCTGTGCTAATTTAGTATTAATTTCTTCATACCCTTCATTTGTGACCACTGTAAAATCTCCAAAACATAGAGTGCTAGGCATGATTGACTATTTGTTATGCTTCTTGAGGTGTATGGCATCAACTTTTGCTAATTGCCTCACAATCTCTAGATAGGCAATCCGATCAGGAACTATTCATGGCAACAAATGTGGGGTGCCCTCAAATCCATAAACTCTAATCATTGTGCAGTCATGGAAAGCATACCAATCTTCCTAGTTATGGTCCACTTTACTTTTAGGGTCATTTTCTTTGGGTCTTAGAAATCTCTGCATCCTTGGGGATAGGTTATAATTCTGGGGATATCCCAATAACTCCATTAAGGTTTTACAAAAAACTCTTCAACGTAGAGGTAGTGAGATCTACCAAATCGGCTATCCCATAACGAAGTCCACATCTGTATAGGTTTAGGATCCCCATTATCAAAAGAATCCCTTATCCTTAGTTCACTGCTCCAAAATCCTCTATCATGTCTCTCATACAAAAGAAAATGCATTAATAAGGAATAGTGTTTGAAGTTGATGCTATCACTGTTATTTTTTTATTTTTTCCAGCCCTTGATTTAGGGCATTGGCCACAAAGCTAGCATAGTCAAAAGGCCTAGCCCACTTAGTATGTATATCTACGGCTAAAACCATTGGTACAATTGACATTAGAGGTGGGACCTCTACTCTCAAGACTTTACTAGCTGCATAATAGGTGTATCGAAAATACTCTTCAAACAGATCTTCATGAAATGGAGGATTCTCATTACTAGAGAATTTCCTTAATTGTGCTTCTTTGTCCTTAGGCCTATGCAAGGCCAACTTCCATATTTTATAGCTAGTATCCATATGACGATACTCTAGCAATAGATCTCTGATTGTGAATGGTAAATCAAAACTACACTCTAATTGAAATACATTGGAAATGGGATCTTTTGAAATAACCAGTAAATTATCACCACTGTGTGTTTGAATAGTTCTCATTTTTAAATCATATTTACTGGCAAGGGCTTTCATTAATTCCACATTGAGAAACACCTCTGGCACAACTAATCTCCCTAGGTTCAACCTCCATGGGTTACAGACTGGTAAAAACCTATATTATTTTTTGTACTGGTATAAGAAAAGTTTGTACCCTCGTAGTGGAGTCCATACATCTCCCAAGTCCTTGTGATTGTCCAACAATCGATCATGTGAGGGGTTCATCTATACACTTATTTTTGGTCTTGGTCCTGACCCAAGACACCGATCTATCAAGTCTTGGTTTAATGGTCTCTTTTCAATTTTTTGTTTCTTATTTTTAGGTTTTTCTGCACTATCTCCCATTGCTTGAATTCAAACCTTTAAGAGACAAAATTTCTTAGCTGGGATCTGTGTACTTACTTGAATTTCTCTTTCCCACTAGTTTTTCTTCACTTTACTGTGTGAGAGCTTCAGTCCCCTTCTCCTTCAGCCCCTTTTGCAATTTGTTCAAGTTTTACAGGAGCTATGTGATCAAACCGTGACACAAATTGCTTTTATTCCTGGTTCATAAATGTATCTTTCATTTCTGTCATGTCATAGGAGGAGGTCATTTATTTTGAATATTTGAACGATGCCTCAAGATGTCACAACTATTATTATTGCTGCATCGTTGAGCCTGTTATTTATGTTTCACTGATGTCAGCTTCCTTCATCGATGAACTCTTTGTGTCAATGTATCGGTGGGACACTAGGTAACGTTACCCCGATGTACCTTAGCTTGGGTGATATTGCACCTTTGGTTAACTTATGGTCATATCAGGTTATCAAGGGAACAGAAACATTTGTTCTGCCGATGTTTATGAGTCACAACGATGTGCTAGCTTTTGTTGATTTTATCGGTCTATCGGTGAGGGACTCTCAAGAGTTAGGCCAATAGGATATTATTAACCTGATATGGCTATGAGTTATGTTTATAGGACTATCGGTGGGAGTATGATGGGAACTCCAATGATGAGGGCTAACAATATTACACCTTTGGTTAACTTATGGTCATATCATGTTATCAGGGGAACATAAGCATTTGTTCCACTGATGTTTATGAGTCACAATGATGTGCTAGCTTTTGTTGATTTTATCGGTCTATTAGTGAGGGACTCTCAAGAGTTAGGCTGATAGGATATTGTTAGCCCGATATGGCTACAAGTTATGTTTATAGGACTATCGGTGGGAGTATGATGGGAACTCCAACGATAAGGGCATGTTCGGATGATTATGTCTAATTTTGGACAACCCATAGCTATATCAGGTCATTGGGGGAATATGAATATATATCCTATCGATGACTATGTGTTGCAACAATGAGCTCACTGTAATTGGCTATATTGGTCTATTGGGGTAAGGACTTCAAAGGTTAGATTGACATGGTATTTTTAGACAGATAACGTTGTAAATTGTTTTTCATAGGGATGTTGGTGGAGCTATAAATAGGGTTCCAACGATGAAGAGTTGCTAGCCCAATACACTTAGGAAAAGATATTATGAGGATTTGTTCATAAATGTAATTGTTCTGATAGGATTTTGTCACACATGTTTTAGCGATAGGAGTTAATATGGATCTTGTCACACAAATTTTCATAAATTTCTTTAATCACAAAATTATAATGTGGCCAATTTCCATGTTATACAGAGGATAAGTGTGAAGATGTTGGTGAGAGATGTAAAAAAATTTCTAGTTCTAAGAAGTTCAATCCCTTTTCAATCAAAATTGTTCATATAATGTTCATTCGCACAGCCATTAACGTCCATCACTAGAAATGAATGCAATAGATTTTTTGAATTTCAAAATGTTAGATTGCATCGTTGGGACTCTCCTAGTCTCAGGCTGATCTGTGTGCTTCACTTGGTGTCATCTTTGTTTATATATTCATAACTAATCGCCAAGACTCACTTAATGTCTTTTTGATACGCAGTGTCCCTTTAATTATCTTATTTAGTCAGGAAGACATTTAGTAATCTCACTGATATTGCATAGGTGCCTTTTGTCTTACTTAACATTTCAGGGAGAACAATATGAAATTTACCCTAAACGCTATCCCTATTCCTAAACCCTCAACCCTCAACACTATACCTTAAACCCTAATTCCTTATCCCTAAACCCTAAACCCTATCCCTCAACCTTTATCTCTTACACCTTAAACCCTAAAATCTATCCCTAAAACCTTGACCCTCGACACTATATCTTAAATCCTAATCCCTTAACCCTCAGCCCTAAAGCCTCAACCCTCAATCCTTAAACCTTCAACCCTAAACCCTATCCCTAATCCCTATACCCTCAACACTCTACTTTAACCCTAATCCCTTGACCCTCAACCCTATCCCTAAACCCTCAACCCTCAACCCTTAACGTCAAACCCTAATCTGTCAACCCTAAACCCTAATCCCTCAACCCTAAACCCTATCCCTAAACCCTAAGCACTATACCTTAAACCCTAATCTTTCAACCCTAAACCCTAATCCCTCGACCCTCAACCCTCAACCCTAATCCCTCATCCATAAACCCTAAACACTATCCCTATTCCTAAACCCTCAACCCTCGAAACTATACCTTAAACCCTAATCCCTTATCCCTAAACCCTAAACCCTATCCCTCAACCCTTAACCCTTAAACCTTAAACCCTAAAACCTATCCCTAAAACCTCAACCCTCGATACTATATCTTAAATCCTAATCCCTTAACCCTTAGCCCTAAAGCTTTAATGCTCAATCCTTTAACATTCAACCCTAAACCCTACCCCTAATCCCTATACCCTCGACACTCTATTTTAACCCTAATCCCTTGACTCTCAACCCTATCCCTAAACCCTCAACCCTTGACGTCAAACCCTAATCCGTCAACCCTAAACCCTAATCCCTCAACCCTAAACCCTAAGCACTATACCTTAAACCCTAATCTCTCGACCCTAAACCCTAAACCCTATCCATAAACCCTAATACCTCAACCCTAATCACTCAACCCTCAACCCTAATCCCTCATCCCTAAACCCTAAACACTATCCCTATTCCTAAACCCTCAACCCTCAAAACTATACCTTAAACCCTAATCCTTTATCCCTAAACCCTAAACCCTATCCGTCAACCCTTAACCCTAAAACCTATCCCTAAAACCTTGACCCTTGACACTATATCTTAAATCCTAATCCCTTAACCCTTAGCCCTAAAGCCTCAATGCTCAATCCTTAAACATTCAACCCTAAACCCTATCCCTAATCCCTATACCCTTGACACTCTACTTTAACCCTAATCCCTCAACCCTCAACCCTCGATGTCAAATCCTAATCCGTCAACCCTAAACCCTAATCCCTCAACCCTAAACCCTATCCCTAAACCCTAAGCACTATACCTTAAACCCTAATCTCTCAACCCTAAACCCTAAACCCTATCCCTAAACCCTAATCCCTTGACCCTCAACCCTCAACCCTAATCCTTCAACCCTCAACCCTAATCCCCCATCCTTAAACTCTAAACACTATCCCTATTCCTAAACCCTCAACCCTCAAAACTATACCTTAAACCCTAATCCTTTATCCCTAAACCCTCAACCCTATCCCTCAACCCTTAACCCTTAAATCTTAAACCCTAAAACCTCGACCCTCAACACTATATCTTAAATCCTAATCCCTCAACCCTCAACCCTAATCCCTCATCCCTAAACCCTAAATGCTATCCCTATTCCTAAACCCTCAACCCTCGACACTATACCTTAAACCCTAATCCATTATCCCTAAACTCTCAACCCTCGATGTCAAACCCTAATCTGTCAACCCAAAACCCTAATCCCTCAACCCTAAACCCTATCCCTAAACCCTAATCCCTTGACCCTCAACCCTCAACCCTAATCCCTCAACCCTCAACCCTAATCCCTCATCCCTAAACCCTAAACACTATCCCTATTCCTAAACCCTCAACCCTCGACACTATAACTTAAACCCTAATCCATTATCTCTAAACCCTAAACCCTATCCCTCAACCCTTAACCCTTAAACCTTAAACACTAAAACCTATCCCTAAAACCTCGACCCTCGACACTATATCTTGAACCCTAATGACTTAACCCTCAGCCCTAAAGCCTCAACCCTCAATCCTTAAACCTTCAACCCTAAACCCTATCAGTAATCCCTATACCCTCGACACTCTACTTTAACCCTAATCCCTTGACCATCAACCCTATCCCTAAACCCTCAACCCTCAACCCTTAACTCTCAACTCTCAACATTAAACCCTAGTCATTCAACCCTAAACCCTAAACCCTAAACCCTCAACCCTCAACACTATACCTTAAACCCTCAACCATACCCTTAACCCTTAAAACTTAAACCCTAAAACCTATCCCTACACCCTCGTCACTCGACACTATATCTTAAACCCTAATCCCTTAACCCTCATCCCTAAAGCCTCAACCCTAAACCCTATCCCTAATCCCTCTATCCTCGACACTCTACTTTAACCCTAATCCCTTGACCATCAACCCTATCCCTAAACCCTCAACTCAACCCTCAACTCTCAACATTAAACCCCATTCTGTTAACCCTAAACCCTAATCCCTCAACCCTAAACCCTATCCCTAAACCCTCAACCATCAACACTATACCCTAAACCCTAATCCCTGAATCCTAAACCTTAATCCCTCAACCCTAAACCCATTAGAGAATGATGTCCTCGCGCATGGACCATGTCGAGTTCCCTCATCGATGTTGGTAAGGGATACATGGAAGGCAAATGGATTAGATAGATAGTGGATTATGACATGGATTCTAGAGGGGAGAAAAGTGGATTATGATGTGGATTATGTAGGGAAAACAGTGGATTATGATGTGGATTATGTTGGACTTGTAGTTACGGTAAAAATTACAAATCAGGGTAAATGTATAATCAACAATGATAAAACCCTAACAATGCACAATGAAACACAAGACAACATGAAAATCAAAATAACAAATGTAAATGCAAACCGATCTCCATGTCAAACTCGATTTATCTCCATTGCTCTTCTCCACCTCGCATGAGCATGGAAGATTTTGAAGGATGATTGTTGGAGGAATGTTGGGTGCTCACTTCTACATCATAACATTAAGATGAAGATGATAGAATGGTGTGATAGATTAAAGAGTGATTTTGACAGAATGAGGATACTGAAGAATAGATGCCTCAAATGGCTTGGGAGAGGATTGATTTATAGGCTTGGCTTGGTTCAAATGGATGGCTAGGATCAATTAGGGCTTTAGATGAAATGGAAGGATAGGATTAAGTTAGGTTTCCTTGCACATTAAGAAATTGTAGTCAATTGACATGTGTCAAAGGAAATAGGTCTCATGTGTAATTGTGTACACAAATAGTAGTACATGTGATTGTGTACATAAAAAGTATTTTAAATGAGTTGTACTACAACACATAACTAAGGGGAAATGGACAAGTGCCAAGGTGAGATGAAAGGTCATGTGACTTAATTCAAATTAAATATTTGAATTAGTTACGATATAGTTGGGAAATTAATTAAATAAATGAGATTTTATTTAATTAATTGGGTAAATGAATAGGATGGGATAAGATATAATGTGGGAATTAATTAATTAAATAAAATTTATTTAATTAATTGGGATGATGGGATTAAGGATAGGATTATGAATG
This sequence comes from Cunninghamia lanceolata, assembly GCA_027924645.1. Taxonomy (NCBI): domain Eukaryota; kingdom Viridiplantae; phylum Streptophyta; class Pinopsida; order Cupressales; family Cupressaceae; genus Cunninghamia; species Cunninghamia lanceolata. The sequence continues at coordinate 6,372,546 of BSBN01000119.1, read as the reverse complement.
GGAAATTAATTAAATAAATAAAATTTATTTAATTAATTGGCTAAGTGGGATTAGGGAAATTAGGATGGGAATTAGGACAAAGTGGCTTATGATGTCTAAGATAATGTTTTAACAAGGTGTTGCAAGACATACACAAATTTGGGACAATTTTGGGTGTCTACATGACTTATTCCAAACCATGGACCATAGGGATGGTATGTGGAGGGTATGTAGGATAGTGGATGAATGATGGTAGATTTATTGCGGAATGGAAGGGAACCATGACCAATGGTTGCACACATCGCGATAAATGTTGAAGCTTGTGATGCGGAGTTGGTGTAGGGTGCAATATAGATGTTTGCTTAGGAGATGGATGATGAAGGGCTTTAGGAACCCACATAGACTTAGGCATTTTATTACTTTTGTTTTGCTTGTGGGATGGAATGTTTTGACACTTTTGAGCAGAATGGGAATTTGAGATGGGAGTAGATGGTTGGGATTTTTTAGAGGTAGATGCCTCATTTAACTTGATTTCTTGTTGCTTAGGTACCCATAACATTTTGGTTTTGGACTTTGCTTGTGGAGGTATGGGCTTGGATAAATTTTTAGATTGATTTTTCTTTGACTCTTTGTTTTTATGTCCTGAGGCATGAGGACCCTTAGGATGTTTGGCTTTATTAGTAGAGGCATCTAATTTTGCATTTTTTGATCCCTTGGGGATGGTGGAATGAGTGGAAGCTTTAAGTTTAGCTTTAAGATTAGCGTTGAGGGTTGAGGGATTAGGGTTTAAGGTATAGTGTTGAGGGTTGAGGGTTTAGGGTTTAGGGATTCGGGTTTAGAGTTGAGGGATTAGGGTTTAAGGCATAGTACTATTTAGGGTTGAGGGTTTAGGGATAGGGTTTAGGATTTAAGGTTCAAGTGTTGAGGGTTGAGGCTTTAGGGATAGGGTTTAAGATTTAGAAATAAAGGATTAGGGTTTAGGGTTGAGGGATTAGGGTTTAGTGTTGAGGGATTAGAGTTTAAGGTATAGTGTTTAGGGTTGAGGGTTTCAGGATAGGGTTTAATGTTTAAGGTTTAAGGGTTGAGGATTTAGGCTTTAGGGATAGCATTTAGGGTTGAGGGATTAGGGTTTAGGGTGGAGGGATTAGATTTTAAGGTATATTTTTTAGGGTTGAGGGTTGAAGGATGCATTACGCTGCACTGAAAGGTTATAGTCCCATTACAGAATGATGTCCTTACGCATGACCATGTCAAGTGCCCTCATCGATTTTGGTAAGGGATACATGGAAGGCAAATGGATTAGGTAGATAGTGGATTATGATGTGGATTCTAGAGGGGAGAAAAGTGGATTATGATGTGGATTATGTAGGGAAAATAGTGGATTATGTCAGACTTATGCTAAAGCATGGACCATAGGGATGGTATGTCGAGGGTATGTAGGATAGTGGATGAATCATGGTAGATTTATTATAGAATGGAAGGGAACCATGACCAATGGTTGCACACATCACGATAAATGTTGAAGCTTGTGATGCGGAGGTGGTGTAGGGTGCAATGGAGATGTTTGCTTAGGAGATGGATGATGAAGGGATTTAGGAACCCACATAGACTTAGGCATTTTATTACTTTTGTTTTGCTTGTGGGATGGAATGTTTTGACACTTTTGAGCGGAATGGGAATTTGAGATGGGAGTAGATGGTTGGTATTTTTTAGAGGTAGATGCCTCATTTAACTTGATTTCTTGTTGCTTAGGTACCCATACCATTTTGGTTTTGGACTTTTCTTGTGGAGGTATGGGCTTGGATAACTTTTTGGATTGATTTTTCTTTGACTCTTTGTTTTTATGTCCTAAGGCATGAGGACCCTTAGGATGTTTGGCTTTATCAGTAGAGGCATCTAATTTTGCATTTCTGGATCCCTTAGGGATGCTGGAATGACTGGAAGCTTTAAGTTTATCTTTAAGATTAGCGTTGAGGGTTGAGGGTTGAGGGATTAGGGTTTAAGGTATAGTGTTGACGGTTGAGGGTTTAGGGCTTAGGGTTGAGGGTTTAGGGTGTAGGGATTAGGGTTTAGAGTTGAGGGATTAGGGTTTAAGGCATAGTACTATTTAGGGTTGAGACTTTAGGGATAGGGTTTAGGATTTAAGGTTCAAGTGTTGAGGGTTGAGGCTTTAGGGATAGGGTTTAAGGTTTAGCGATAAGGGATTAGGGTTTAGGGTTGAGGGATTAGGGTTTAGTGTTGAGGGATTAGAGTTTAAGGTATAATGTTTATGGTTGAGGGTTTAGGGATATGGTTTAAGGTTTAAGGTTTAAGGGTTGAGGATTCAGGCTTTAGGGATAGTGTTTAGGGTTGAGGGATTAGGGTTTAGGGTGGAGGGATTAGGGTTTAAGGTATAGTGTTTAGGGTTGGGGGTTGAAGGATGCATTACATTGCACTAAAAGGTTATAGTCCCATTAGAGAATGATGTCCTCATGCATGACCATGTCGAGTGTCCTCATCGATGTTGGTAAGGGATACATGGAAGGCAAATGGATTAGGCAGATAGTGGATTATGACGTGGATTCTAGAGGGGAGAAAAGTGGATTATGATGTGGATTATGTCGGACTTATGCTAAAGCATGGACCGTAGGGATGGTATGTGGAGGGTATGTAGGATAGTGGATGAATGATGGTAGATTTATTGCGGAATGGAACGGAACCATGACCAATGGTTGCACACATCGTGATAAACATTGAAGCTTGTGATGTGGAGGTGGTGTAGGGTGCAATGGAGATGTTTGCTTAGGAGATGGATGATGAAGGGCTTGAGGAACCCACATAGACTTAGGCATTTTATTACTTTTGTTTTGCTTGTGGGATGGAATGTTTTGACACTTTTGAGCGGAATGGGAATTTGAGATGGGAATAGATGGTTGTGATTTTTTAGAGGTAGATGCCTCATTTAACTTGATTTCTTGTTGCTTAGGTACCCATACCATTTTGGTTTTGGACTTTGCTTGTGGAGGTATGGGCTTCGATAATTTTTTGGATTGATTTTTCTTTGACTCTTTGTTTTTATGTCCTGAGGCATGAGGACCCTTAGGATGTTTGGCTTTATCAGTAGAGGGATCTAATTTTGCATTTTTGGATCCCTTGGGAATGGTGGAATGACTGGAAGCTTTAAGTTTAGCTTTAAGATTAGCATTGAGGGTTGAGGGTTGAAGGATTAGGGTTTAAGGTATAGTGTTGAGGGTTGAGGGTTGAGGGTTTAGGGTTTAGGGTTTAGGGTTGAGGGTTTAGGGTTTAGGGATTAGGGTTTAGAGTTGAGGGATTAGGGTTTAAGGCATAGTATTATTTAGGGTTGAGGGTTTAGTGATAGGGTTTAGGATTTAAGGTTCAAGTGTTGATGGTTGAGGCTTTAGGGATAGGGTTTAAGGTTTAGCGATAAGGGATTAGGGTTTAGGGTTGAGGGATTAGGGTTTAGTGTTGAGGGATTAGAGTTTAAGGTATAATGTTTAGGGTTGAGGGTTTAGGGTTTAAGGTTTAAGGGTTGAGGCTTCAAGCTTTAGGGACAGCATTTAGGGTTGAGGGATTAGGGTTTAGGGTGGAGGGATTAGGGTTTAAGGTATAGTGTTTAGGGTTGAGGGTTGAAGGATACATTACGCTGCACTGAAAGGTTATAGTCCCATTAGAGAATGATGTCCTCGTACATGACCATGTCGAGTGCCCTCATTGATGTTGGTAAGGGATACATGGAAGGAAAATGGATTAGGCAGATAGTGGATTATGATGTGGATTCTAAAGGGGAGAAAAGTGGATTATGTAGGGAAAATAGTGGATTATGATGTGGATTATGTCAAACTTATGCCAAAGCATGGACCATAGGGATGGTATGTGGAGGGCATGTAGGATAGTGGATGAATGATGGTAGATTTATTACAGAATGGAAGGGAACCATGACCAATGGTTGCACACATCGTGATAAATGTTGAAGCTTGTGATGTGGAGGTGGTGTAGGGTGCAATGGAGATGTTTTCTTAGGAGATGGATGATGAAGCGCTTTAGGAACCCACATAGACTTAGGCATTTTATTACTTTTGTTTTGCTTGTGGGATGGAATGTTTTGACACTTTTGAGGGGAATGGGAATTTGAGATGGGAGTAGATGGTTGGGATTTTTTAGAGGTAGATGCCTAATTTAACTTGATTTCTTGTTGATTAGGTACCCATACCATTTTGATTTTGGACTTTGGTTGTGGAGGTATGGGCTTGGATAACTTTTTGGATTGATTTTTCTTTGACTCTTTGTTTTTATGTCATGAGACATGAGGACCCTTAGGATGTTTGGCTTTATCAGTAGAGGCATCTAATTTTGCATTTCTAGATCCCTTGGGGATGGTGGAATGACTGGAAGCTTTAAGTTCAGCTTTAAGATTAGGGTTTAAGGTATAGTGTTGAGGGTTTAGGGTTTAGGGTTTAGAGTTGAGGGATTAGGGTTTAAGGCATAGTGTTTAGGGTTGAGGTTTTAGGGATAGGGTTTAGGATTTAAGGTTCAAGTGTTGAGTGTTGAGGCTTTAGGGATAGGGTTTAAGGTTTAGCGATAAGGGATTAGGGTTTAGGGTTGATGGATTAGGGTTTAGGGTTGAGGGATTAGAGTTTAGGGATATTTACTCCTAAATCTTTACTCTTGTTCTTTGCATGCTAGTCCATCAATTGTGCAAGTGACTTGCAATGAAACATTGGCATGTTGGCATGAGGAACATTTGGTTTGGCACAGCTAGGCGCTAAATTAGGCACACTTCGTGCCAGTTTTGGCACCCCAAAGAAATTACATTTAGGGTTGAAAGTTGGCACTAAAGGCAGAGTTAGAGACGCTGACTTTAGCAATGACTAATGAATCGAAAAAAAAAATTTAAAATTCCTGCCTGCGTTAAAACATACCACAAAAAAAAACACAAATTCAAGTTAATACATTTAAGCCCACAACATAGTGTGCTCTGCCTTTGTTTTAGGTTTCCTGCTAAGAATTGTAGACTGTGAAGCGATGACTTTATTAGGTCAAAAATGGAAGTTACTGAAAAGTTTCTACAACGGATCCATGAAATTGTATTTTATTTATTTTTGGTTCTAGACATCCATAAGATAAAAAATTGCTTTAGCTAGCTGCTAAATTTGGGGTTTCTAGCTACCTCATCCATTCAATCAAGCTTGTTCATTTGCCTTTTAGCAAGTAAGTTCCAATTGTTAAGCAATTTACTCTTGACCTAGGTTTTTATCGATTTTGATATAATTTTGAGCTCAAAGACAGTTTTTCTAAGATGTTGTACTCACGCTTTAGGGTAAATTTGAGTAGTAATGTTGTTAATTATCCTTGCTTGTAGTATAACTTGCATTTACCATTTTTGGAAGGCCTGTCGAATAAGGTCTCTTTGTACATCATACCCAAAATACGAGCTATTAGGATTTGTTTTTGGCTATGATTGGTCAAGCATGCTGTTAATTCATACCTGGCTACAATTGCCTCCATAGACTGGATGAAAATAATTTGCCCTAGGTCGCCTCAAAATGTCAAGCAATAGAGGGAAGGGAGCAAACTTTGGCCACACTCAGGTAATTCACTGTCAATTTATAGATTTGTAAATATTTCCATTATTTCTTTGATTTTTAGTATTTAATTTTCTATTTCTAAATTTAAAAGAAGAATTTATTTTATATATATAGGGACATGAGACTGACAAATATAAAGAGGCATTGGCTTCCATATTGGGGGTAGAGGTAGTGGACAAATTGGATGGTGTTGACTTGATAATGCTTGCCAGATACATAGAAAAATGATCTAGTAAAGCCCCTGAAACATTGCAACCAAATCAACAGTGTCAAAGGGAATCAATTGATTCCCCAACCAGTCATGGATCGGGCAAAAGATCCGGGAGGAAATCAATAATAGTAACCTCTAAGAATGTGGAATAGGGAGTAGAGGCTTCCAATTTCCCATCCACTCCTGGGACACAGACTTCTTTGACCACCACGCCATCTTTTGTACCTTGCATTGGTAACTACGATACCAAGATAGAATACTATGTGGTTTCAAGGGAAGTCTAAATGACATATGCTGGAAAAAAGTTTTTGAATAGGTTGAAGGGATCATGCCTTCAACGGTTCAAAGACCATCTACATTTTCCATTCTCAAAGATACCCATGCACCTGCAAAAAGTAGTTATCCATGACATGGAGACTGAATTTGGCACAGGTTGGTCTATAAAGAAAATAAAGCTACGAATCTCTCAAAACTGCAAGAGATTTTGGTGCAAGTAAACAAAGAAGATAAAAAAATCCCTCTCGAGCTAAGGCTCAAAAAAAGGCCAATTGATGTAAGTCTGAAAGTATGGAAAGAGCTTGTAAAAGCATATGAGAAGTCCGATGCATGGAGGAAGTCCGGTGAGGAGAGTATGCAGGTATTTGAATTTGCTCATAAGATTATATCAAATTTATTAAATGATTTTTAAATTTTATTTCTACACAATTAAATTGAATTAGTATATGTATCAGGACAAGGCCTCCAAGGCTAGGCTTGACAAACTTCGTGCCACTCATCACAGTGGCCAAAAAGGTTTATAGGCCTTGATCTGTACATTTGTAAGTATATTTAATATGTTAAATGATATTTTTTTATTTCCTAGGAAAAAGTAAATGATTGCATATTAATTAGTTTAACTAGTCCATATGCCATGTTTTGACAGGAGGAGAAATATGGCCAACAACCAATGCAATTTGAAAAGGAAACGTTACAAAGCAAAAAGTGGACTGATTTTGCAATTTGGATGGAGAATGATGTATCAATAGTTGAGTTTCAATAACTTAGTTAGATATTGTTGTGTTAATATGTCAATTTGCATTTCTTGTGTTGAGTTTCAATAGTTTTTAACGAGGTTTATAGAGTGATACTTGAGACAAATAGTTACAGTTGTACTCTGCTTGTTTTGTTTGGTTTCTATTGGTCTTCTTGTCTTTTTGACTCAAGTGGATTGTTATTCATAGGTCACTTGTCATTCTTGTTGATCATGTGGATGTAGGTATCATTGAGTTTTCTGGTGGTCTCCTAAGTGAACAGACCAAAGGGTTTATCTCAAGTCTTTGTTTCCTAACCTTTTGTTATAAGACTCAAAGGGGGGCATGCATTACAGTTACATTGTTTTTATTTCAAACCTTTGAAATATAATAGTGGACATTTAATTTTAATATGCACATTTTTTTGTTGAGAAGGAGCCATCATTGGCAGTAGGCATTAACTCTCCTTTGCCATAATAGCTTTGGGAAGTACTAGTCTTTAATGTGCTTGGTTTTGGGGTATGTGAAGGAGAAAAGGAAGGAGTGGGGAACCATTTTGGGGGGGAATTCTTCTTTTTTCCTCAGGGTCGAGGAAGGAAGGTTGATGGTTGGACTGTAAGTGATTTGGAGGAAGGGAGACTTTGGGTGTGCTCATCATGTTGGATGAGTGTCTTGCTATTTGGGTTGGAGACTAAGAATCAAATCACCAACTGGTCTTCTTCAATTAAGCTAACCTTTCTTTGAAGTAAAGCTCCTTGTCATCCATTCTTGTAAAATTACACTGACCATTTTGGTGAAACATTTCCTTTAACTTGTGTAACTATATGTGGTCTTGTGAAAGCCTATGCTAAAGGGTTTGGATGAGGAAAATATTGTTAACTATGAGAGTTCAGACTTAAGATCATGGGACTTTCAAACTGTGGCAAACTGTTGGTTATTGTGTTTTGGATTTCTATCATGAAGGAAGCTACATTAATTTGGTCACAGTTTGAGGTGGAGTTTTAAACCTTGGCTAGAATTGCTAGAATGCTATCATTGCAACATACCATGAGTCTTGAGGAAACCTGGCCTAGTTCATGGTTATCTTTTTTGACATGGTTGTAAACCCTAATGGTGTTGGTATTGTTACTAATTTTTTGTTCACACTGAAAATTAGTTGGACCTAGGTGTAATTGTTCAAAATGAATAATAGAAAACTTCAAGGTTATGCATTCTTGAATGCTTGACACTTTGACAAAGTTGAAAAGAGGATCTAGTTGTTAGGATAACCCATCAGTCCAATCAAGACTGATAAATTATCATGACAAAAGAATTGATCATCAAAGGATCAAACATTCAAGGAGATACAGTTGTTCTACAAAGTTTGATCTTTCAGGAGTTATAAGTTAAATTGATTATTTAGATTAATTAGTTTTGAATAAAAGAGAGAAAGATGTTGTATTACACTATTATTTCATGTCATGTTTTAAACATACATCCAAGTATCTGTTACTTTATCTCATGCATTGATTTAAAAGGAAATACATATACATCATATGTATCAAAGAAACTAATTGATCATGTTTAAAATAAATGTTCAAATGTGTCCCACACAAGCCGTGGGAGTAACTAAACTGAGCAATTGCAGAAATGCAAGCTATGTATCTGTTTGATAAAATAAAAGAGAAAAGAACATATGATAAATCTAAACATACATCATTGCTTGATGATGGATGTTGCTGTTGAAGTTGGTCTTCAAGTCTTTAGTCTTCATGTTTCAATCCAAGCCACCATCCAATTGAAACTTGCAAAAAAATTTTGGGACAGCCCCGTTAGTGCTCTGGATGTTTACAGTTATCACATGCTTTTATCATATAGAGACATCTACTTATCATATCATGCATCTAGATAAGAATTAAGATCAGATAATGATACAGATCAAGAAGAAATCATGAAAAAGATCAATGAATGCTATCAGGTACCTTTTATGCTAACTTGTTTGTTCACTGTGGAGGTATAGGACAAATTTTGTTGCTGATTTGAATACAAATAAACATGTGGATTAAATGTGGCTCCCACAAGGGTTTGAGCCCAGCATGTTTCTTTTCATTTTATGAAAAGAGTACCAGAAAAAGATAAGATGCATCATTCTAAGCTATATCATGCATCATTTAATCAACTTACATGAAGAGGATGTCATCATAACATCATTACAGTTGATTAAAACAAATCAGAACTATATGATTGAATCAAGATTGACAAAAAGATAAATTTAGAAAATTAGATTACAGTCATCTTAGGAGTTATACGAGTTTTCAGATTATTGTGCCTGATAAAGAGAAGAGAGACAGAGCAAGGAGGACACAAGAGCTTATGTACCATTTGAACAAAGTTGCAGAATAAATCTTGTGAAAGGTCATCTCTCATTATGACAAAGGAGTAAGATGAAACAACATTTTATACCAGATATTTCTCATGTTGTTTTCATACTGTTTAAAGATGATCAAAGTTTAAACAACTATATCACATTCAAAGTTACAAGTGTCTCATAGAAGTAGTCAAGTAAATGCCACATGGAACAACAGATAGAACAGTGGAGGGAAAGACAATTGTAAAACAATATGCCAAATTGACTACCATTAAATAAGACTTCACAATATGTATGAGATAGGTGTGCAGTCATCTAAAAAGAAGATATAAACTTTGCAAAAGGCTGCCACCAGTGCCTCAGAACTTCAAACCATCAAAAGATACATGAAGATCAAATGCTACATTCTAAATAGAGTAAGATGTTCAAACAGTCAAGCATCGAGGGATGAAGCACATAATATAGGCAAATACCCCAACACAGTGAATGGTCAAGAGACATGATAGTCAAGTCAAACTTTCAAGATTGAACAAGAGATTGTCATGTATGAAAATGCCACATAGAAGTAGATGCCACACAGAAGAAGTGCCAAACAGTAAAGAGGATGCCATGCAAGATGTTGTCATGTATACAGTGCAGTAAAAAAGATGTCATGATGACATGAAGAAAGATACATTGCAAGAACAAGAATAAATGTAGCCATCTTCATTATAGACAGTCATGACAGTGATCATGAAGTAGTCAGAGTATGTCATGAATTTCCATATCCATCTACAGAGGTGCATCAATAATAAAGGAGGAACATCAGAAGAAGAGCAAGACTTATATCAAGTGCTACAGTGATGATTAACAAAGAACACTAAATTCACAAGGTAAACAATCCTCTTCCTTCTATGCTAGTTTTTCTATCATAATACAATCACCATCACCATTTACAACCAAGACAGTGACCTATGAAGTAGTTTATATAAGCAGGATACACTCATGATACATCATAATGGTCATTGCCCACCTACAGAGGAACATGAAAAATGATAAGATAGGCAGTCTGAAGATGCACATGAATGAACATAGAAAAATGGATGGACAAAGATCATATTTATAATACAAAGGTGCATAATGATAAAGGTATGAACAACCAGAAGAGAAAAGAAGATGCACAAGGAAGCTATAGGTATACTTCAAAATATGCAAAAAGATGACTACAAGTATACCGATGCACGAAGGCATACTACAGAAGATGAAATAAAAACATGTGCCTATGCTACAGATAAGCCTTGAAGGACAATAAGAAACAAAAAGCATGTTATCTAAGCTACAAGTGCATTTCAAGAATGCCACAAACAGTAAAGAAGAAGACAACTTAATCTCTATGCCATGGTAGAATCCAGTTATAGTAGAAAGACAGTCCCACAGTCAAATGATGATGATACAACCAAATAGTTCATCACATTACATGAAGAGATATTCTATAGAAGAACCTTATAGAATGGAAAGGTATGATATCATGCAATATATGCTACAAATGCAAATGGAGGTAAATGTTCAGTTATCATATAGAATATCAAAAGTTTTGCTGTCATAACAGAATACTAACATGTGCTTCTACCCAGTAGCCAGAGTGGAATGATAAGGCAAAATGTGTCATCAGCAAATGTGAGACAGTTACAAGGAGGTGGAGAAGTGTTATGAGAATTAAAGCAAGAAAATCCATTTCTAATACTTCAAAACCCTTAAACTTTTATGAAATAGATGGAGACAAGATCACAGTCAAGGTGGTGCTGCACAGAAGGAGAAGCCGTTCTTTTTGAAAAGGTTGTATACTCATGTTAAAGGACCAAACCCTAATGAGTTTTTTGCAAACACAGTTAAGAGCTTTCAAAAAGATGCCATAATACATTCATAACCAATAGAGAAGAGAAAGAAGCATGAAAGAAGGTATATCCATCTACCAAATTAACAAGATCTTCAAAGATACATTAAACCTTTCATTTCTTACAGTATAAAGAGAAAGAGATCAAGCAAAGCAGCATTCCCGTGGCATTACAACAATTTTCTGTGCATGATGAAGTTGAAACCCTAACTTCAAAGCTTACAAACCCTCTAGTAAGTTATAGTTTTTGATGTCTATTAACAAGACAAGCATAGCCACGGCAAGTAGAGGTTCTGGAAATGGAGGAGAAGTCAAAACCCTATGTCAAAACTTCAAAACCCTCAAGTTTTCTGCATATGAAACAGATTAAGACAAAAGAAGAAATATGCAGCCATGGCTGATAGAGACATAGTTTTTTTTTTGCTATAAAATGCAATACCCATGTCTATCTACTAGCTTATCATGCTATAAGGAGTGAGAACAAAGAAGAATGAAACTACAGAGACTAGATAGCAAGTGATTACCTTGTTGCTGGTAGGAAGAAAGATCTTCCATGACCTCACAGTGGCCTCAAACTTCCAAGAAGAGCAAATGAAGACCATCACCAAAGAAGCACAAAGAAATAGAATTAAAGTATTAAAGAGTGCACAACAATGGAGGTATTTATAACAGTGAAGAAGGTCATGACCATTTAAGAGAAGAAAGCTACAGACACTCAAATGTTTCATAACTTCTAGAGAGCAAAGTTACCTTCATCCTAGCTCATGCAGAGTTTCATGGCAACGACAATGTATTGGAGTGATGAAAGTGTTAAGGGAAAATTGGATTCAAAAGAATAATCAATAATATAAAATATCAAGATACCCAAAACTCAATGAAATGGTGAACAAAAGAGACTCCAAATAAACAATGAACAACAACAAAGCAAACCTCTTTCAATTCGTAGCTTCCATTGATCGCCTATCACAAATGATCTTGTTTATTGAATATGGCCCTCAGAAGGTGCACTTCCTTGCTATAATTCCAAGATGTAAAATGGGAATGGCTATGATAATATCACCTTGAAGATGAGCTTCACAACAATGATAGTAGTGCGTAGTAATGAGCGTGATCACAAGCAATGAAGAAATTGGTGCCAAAGGCGCGCTGTAATTCCTGTAGAGTAACAATACTTAAATCTTGGATGAATGAAATGGAAGAATAAGGTTCAATTTATAGACTTGTGAGAGAAAGAAAATCAACGGTATAGAAAGATTGATAAGATCAACAGTTGAGAATAGATGAGGAACATGCGCGAATAAGAAGACATGTGTCTTGCTATAATTTGCATGAGAGGAATTAATAAAATAGAAGAATGAGTTAACTGAAGAGATAAATCAATTAAAAGAATAGATCAATTAGTTAAGAGAATAGAACTAGAGAATGGAAATTGCATGAGGATGAGAAGATATTTTAGCTCAATTAAATATTTAGAATATTCAATTGCATGTGCACAAGGATTGAATTATATTTAGAGATAACTCAATTTAGAAGAAAAAGACAACTTAAATAAATATTTGATTTATTTAAATTTAGAGAAGATATTATTGGAAGAAACAATTAAATAATTGGTATTATTTAATTTAGAATGAATTTGGAAGAACTAATTAAATAATTGGTATTATTTAATTTGTTGGAGGAATTAGAAGAATTTAGGAATTTAATTAAATAAATTGATTTTATTTAATTGTTGGGAGAATATGAATCAAATAAATAAATTTGTTTGTTTATTTATTGATAGAGGAATTTGACTTAAATAAATATTAAGAATATTTATTTGGACAGAGTCGTGTCATTTTTAGGCGTATACATTTTGCCCCTCTTTGATGTGATGTTTGAGATGATGAGATTTGTGTCGAATAACATTAGTTCAAAGAAGCTAAGGTATAGATAGAAGAAAAAGATGGCAATGGAAAGATAGGATGAGGATGCCCCCTCGGGAGATTGGACGAAGAGAGAGCTTTGAGGGCATGAGACAGACAATCTCACGACGAAGAAGGTTGGAAGAATAGGTTGGGGTGAAGAAAATGGTTGAAGAAAGAGCTAAATGATATGATATGAAAGATATAATGATAACACACACAAGCAAGTAAGCAAGTATGCACAAATGATACAAGAACAAACAAGGTATTGCCCTTGTCAAGTGGTAAACCAATGATATACTGATAACGATATACGACAGTGTTGTCATGGTGGGGAACAATATATCCCGAGAACAACATGGCAGGTGTGTTGTCATGGCGGGGAACGATAGATCCCTAGAGCAACACAAAGGATAGTGTCTGGTTTTAGGAAATGAAACATGTCATGTAAGACACGTGTATTGGTCTGATTTTGACAATGTTACATCATGTATAAGACAATTTGATTGATTCACTGATTGGGTTGGTTTACAACTAGACAAGGATCAAGACCACTGAGGGTGCTTGGATAATTTGACAAGATTGACTTGACTTGATTGGTATGGATTAAGGATGGACTTGCATTTTGATCACTGCTCAGATTGACTGGACAAGGATGAAAGATATGATGATAGATAGGAAAATGACTTGACAGAAGAACTCACAAGCTTTTATTTGTATTGATACTCTGCATTGTTGGATCTTTATTGCATGGGGTATGGTATGGATGCTTTGTGGATGTGAGTGGATGTGAATGGTTTTTTTGACATCTTGACGGTGCAAGTATTTTGAAGTGATTATTTCATCATTGGGCGATTTTTTTTGGTACTTTTATGAAATGTTGTAAGTTAATACAAGCATCTAAGTATAATTGAACCAAAATGACCTGAGTATTGCTTACATGGGTTTTGATTTAGCAAGTTAATACAAGCATCTAGGTATAATTGAACCAAGATGACCTAAGTATTTCTTGCGAATCAACAGACAAGGATTGCCCCCTTTCATGTTAGACCTTGGATGTCCTCGGTGATCTTTTGCCGATCATGTCTTTAGACAAGGATTCACATTACTAAAGTTTAATCCACAAACAACAAACAAAGAAAATAATCATGCCCCCATCATAACATCTCTAACTTTTGGCATCCTCGAGTAGCATAGAAAGGCATGATAACAAAAAGCAAGACTTTGTATTTTAACCATGTTTCCAATCCACAAAACATTTTTGCATTTTTAGATGTGTTTGTATCTTGCCATAATTTGGGTAAAATCATTTAGAAGGCTTTAGGTGTGTCTGTTTGCTTTGCTTTTGGATAGGTTAATGTCTTGCGTCAGGATTTTTTCTTAAAAAGAGTGGGTTTTGCTTGCGCTTGCTTGCCTGGTGAGAAGATTCCACAATCTTTATTGGTGAGACGGACCCTAAGGGACTGACCTAGTGCCTCGGGGGCTCATTGCTAAATGGCCTTACCTATGTGATGACGTAGAGGCAATGTAGTTCGGGGTAAACCCTAACGGACCTAAGACCTAGGTGATAGAAAGTGGTGCAGACTCAGATAGAGAGAAGGACTAGACATGTGATGGATGGGACAGTGGGAGCCTCGAGGGCACATTTGAAAAATGGCCTTGCCTAAGTGACAACACAGAGGTAACGTAGTTCATGGACTTGGACCATGGAAACCAACGAGAGACACTATGCCAGGTTGACACTATGGATAGGATATGGGATAAAAACCTTGGTTGACAAGGCAACAAAGAGATAGACTATCAAGCCTTGATAGGTTATCGTTAGGGTTTTTATTATGGAACGAATATGGATCGAATGGGACACGAGGAAGAATGGACACAAGGTGATTGGTTTCCCAAAGATGGAGGAAGCAGTTTATCACAAGTAACGCCTGTTTACCAGGTTTTCACCACTTGCTTTTATTTGCACGAAAGGTAGAAAGTAAACACGATGCCTGTTTGCTAGGTTTTCATCATGATACCTATCCAAGGCGCCTGTTTGCTAGGTTTTCACCAAAGGACAATTTTTTTGTACTTTCCTGATTTTTTGATTTTTTTGTATTTTTATTTTATTTTTTTGTATTTTATGCCCCCCTTACACTGGGGTTCTCCTAGGTATAAAACTAGCAAAGATGCATGCTGTTGATTGGGTCATAGAACAACTCACCCTCTGATGTTGCTAACTGATATGCCCTGATCCATAAGTAGCTATGATCACATAAGGCCCAAGCCAGTTAGGTTCAAACTTGCCTTTCTTTTCCTGATCCTATTGATTGCAGGGGTTCTTAAGTACTAGATCTCCAATTTTAAAGACTCTTGGATGAAATCTATGGTTATAACTTCATGACATAATTTGTTGATATGCTTTGAGATGGTCAAAGGCTTTCTATCTTCTTTCCTCTAGCAACTCTAGTTCTTGCAATCTGGAGACTCTGTACTCTTCATCTGATATGAGACCTTTTAATGACACCCTGAGAGATGGTAATTCAACCCCTATGGGGAGGATAGCTTCTGAGCCATAGACAAGGGCGCAAGGGGTAGCACCTGTGGGAGTGTGTATACTAGTTTTGTAGGCCCACAGAGCGGGATTGAGTTGGATGTGCCAATCACGACCAGCATCATTGACTGACTTCTTGAGTAGTTTCAAGATGGTCTTCTTGGATGCTTCAGCTTGACTATTGCCTTGGGGGTAATAGGGTGTGGAGAAATGGTGATGGATTTTGAATTGGTCACAGATTTCTTGGACATCCTGGTTTTTGAAGGGTCTTCCATTATCCATGATAATGGATGAGGGAATTCCATATCTGCAGATGAGGTAATTCAGGATGAATGAGGAGATTTGTTTACCTGTGATGGTGGTGAGGGGAATGGATTTAATCCACTTGGTAAAGTACTCAGTGGCGGTTATTATGAATTTGTGGCCGTTGGATGAGGGTGGATGGATCTTTCTCACAAGGTCAAGTCCCCATTGACAAAAGGGCCAAGGTGTCATTAAAGGTCTCAACTCTTGAGCTGGTGCATGTATCAGGTTCCCATGTATTTGGCACTGCTTGCACTTCTTCACAAACTGATATGAATTTGTTTCCATGTTCGGCTAATAATAACCCAAATGCATGAGTTTCTTAGCTAAGGAAGGACCGCTAGAGTGTGTTTTGCAGCTCCCTTCATGTATGTCTTGTAAGGTAGTTTGGGATTCTTCTCATTCTAAACAATGGAGTAAAGTACCATCTAGACCATGTCCGGATAGGGTGTCGGCAATAATGGTATAGCGAGAGGTTGGGCATATGAAGGTTTGTCGTTGGTTTGAAGATAAGTCAGGTGGGAGGGTGTTGTCCTTGAGGTAAGTGTAAACCTTACCATACCAAGGTGAATCAGATCCAACTAAAAGGCATATGGAATGGGTCTCAGGAAGATCATAAGCTGGTTGCTGAATTGTTTCCACTAAGAACTCGTACCATGACTCATTCTTTGGTATCTCGAGAAGAGAGGCAATGGTTGCCATGTCATCTGCTGCTTTGTTCTCAATGCAAGGTATCTTCTCAAAAGAGATGATCACAAAGTATTCCTTAAAGTCCTCGATCATCCGCTTGTATGGGACAAGCTTCTCATCTTTGGTTTGGTAATCATCATTGACCTGATTTATTACTAGTTGAGAATCACCATAGACATGTAGCTCTTTGATTTTCCACTCTGTTGCCATTTTGAGGCCAATGACCAAGGCTTCATATTCTACTATGTTGTTAGTGCATGGGAATAATAAGCAGTAAGACTTCGGTATGGTGTCACCATGAGGAGTCACAAACAAGATTCTTGCCCCCGATCCATGGTTTGTGTAGGACCCATCAAAGTAAAGTTTCTAGGAATGTGTTGATATGTTGAATAAGGATTCATCTAGAAAGTCAAATTGCATCGGTGTGGTGTCTTGTAGTGGTGCATCTGCTAACTGATTAGCAATGACTTGCCCTTTGATAGCCTTTCTGTCTACGTACTCAATGTTGTATTCACCTAAGAGCATTACCCATTTGGCTAGGCGACCTGTGAGAGATGCTTTTCTTAGTAGGTACTTCAGTGGATCTATTTTTTCAATAAGTTTGACTGGATGTGCAAGCATATAATGCTAGAGTTTTGGGGAAGAAAAAACTACCGCAAGACATGATCTTTCTATCTGAGAGTATTGCAATTCATAGCCCACCAATGTGCGACTGATATAGTAGATGACTCTTTCTTTATTCTCATAATCTTGTTGTGCTAGGAGAGCCCTAAGAGTTGTTGGTGTAGCAGATATGTATAGTATCAATGGTTTCCCTTGGATAGGAGGAATGAGAATGGGTGGATTCATAAGATACTCTTTCAGCTTGTCAAATGCCTCTTCACATTTCTCATCCCATTTGAATGGAATGTTCTTGTGCAGGAGATGACTGAATGGTTGACACTTGTCTACCAGTTGTGATATGAATCTATAGATTGCTTGTAGCTTGCCTTGTAGAGACCTTAGTTGAGTAAGAGTCTTGGGTGGTGGCATGTCCATAATAGCTTTGACTTTAGCAGGGTCTACCTTTATTGCATTTGCCGATACAATAAAACCTAGAAGCTTGCCTGAGGTGACTCCAAACACACATTTTTTTGGGTTCAACCTGACTTTGAATTGTTCTAGTCTCTGAAAGACTTTCTCTAACACATCCAGGTGTGATTCTCTTGTGAGTGACTTTGCAAGGATATCGTCTACATAGTCTTCCATTGTTACATGCATCATATCATGGAATATATTGGTCATAGCATTTTGATATGTGGCTCTTGCGTTCTTTAGCCCAAATGGCATGACATTCCAGCAGAAAGTACCCCATGGACAAGTAAAAGATGTCTTATGTTGGTCTTTTGGTGCTATCTTGATCTAATTATATCCTGAGAAGCCATCCATGAGAGATAACATGGTATGCCCTACTGTCAAGTCGACTATGATATCTATATTTGGCAACATAAAATCATCTTTGCGGCAAGCTTTGTTTAGATCTCTAAAATCATTGCATAGTCTAACTTGGCCCTTAGGTTTGGACATTGGTACTATGTTGAAGACCCATTCCGGATAGTCTATAGCTCTGATAAATCCTACATCCAGTAGTTTCTTGAGTTCTTCTTTTACAAGCAGTGCTATGTGTGGATGCATCTTTCTAAGCTTCTATTTCACTGGTTTCACTCCTGGATCTAATAGAAGATGATGTAGAATCAAATCTGGATCTAACCCTAGCATATTTGTGTATGACCAAGCAAAATTGACTTGCTTTCTCTTGAAGAATGGTACAAACTTAGTCTTCTCTGGTGGGGTTAGAGACTTAGCAAAGTGAATGATCTTAGGTTGTTCCTCTATTCCAATGTTAATAGGCTTTGTGGGTTCCACAACAATCTGAGACTTCTCCTGGTGCATGTCATTGGGGAGAGTGTCAAGCCTTCCATCATTAGGTGCCACAATTGGGTTTTCACCTTCGGATGCATCCTTTCTTTTTACTGTTTTGGGATCTGACACTACTGTGGAGTGGTTTTCACCGTCAGATCCAGTTTTTATTTTGATATTTTTGCGACTAGAAGGCTTGGCACCCGCTCCGAAGTAAGCCACAATATTAAGTTCAATAGTGAAGCCAACTTTATGATCTTCTTTAGGTAGGTGGTTCCTAAGTTCCATGCAGTCAATATAAACATCATTGTTTTGGAACATATCTAGTTGCAGGGTTCCTCGTAGATCCTAGTCAATAAGTTTAGGATGCACAAGGGGGAGGGAGTCAGAGGATAGATCTGATTCGTTGATAGTTTGAATGTATATGTTAGGAGTATTGGTAGGGGGAGTGTTCAGGATGGTACTTTCCTCCAAATTATTTATTGCGATAGAACTCGAACCTTCCTCAAAAGTTGTATTCTCAGGGATAAGCAAATCACACTCTAATGGCCTATGCAGTAGCGTTTGTCCCTCATGATAGGGGCTATAAGTTTGAATGGTATCGACCTCTTTGTCATCGTAGGAATGCTCTGTCAGCTCATCCCACTCATATTCATTGGAATCTATGTCACTGTCTACTTGAAGTGTATGGATCATCTCCACTAAACAAGTATTTTTTTTAGCTTTGCCCTTATCTTTATATCCTAGACCCTTTGTATTTCTAGCCAATGAGGATGAAGAAGGTTGAATGGGTTCTATAATTCCTTCTTTTCTTAGGCCGATGGGGCCTTGTCCTTTGTAACCCATTCTATGTAGTATAGATTCACCTCGCCCATAGATTTCTGTTGGGAGCCTAGGTGGTTCTTGTTGTATGTTCTCTTCTTCTTCTACGTAGAGCCATTGTAGGATATCTCTTTCCTCTGTTTCATCTGATAAGGTCCCCCATTTTACAAAGGGAGTTGTGGGAGGTATAGGAGGAGTAGATGGCTTTGGAAAATGCTTGGGTCGACCAAAGGATCTAGGAGATAAAGGCATCTTGGCTAGATTGAGGCTATGCTCTATGGAGTATTCCCCTACTCCTTTTTCTTTGATGGTAATTTTCTGCTCTTTGGACTTTGATGAGGAAGCTTCAGAGTTATTGTCATGTTATGGGGTAGGGGATGTAGATGCACTATTGTTTGGTATGATGCAATCAGGTTTTGAAAGGACAGATTTGCAATGCTGGAAGGGGTCAGGGTCACCTTGGATGGTGACTTGCTTGCCATTATGCAAGAATTTTATGCATTGGTGATAGGTAGAGGGAACAACTTTCATGGCATGAATCCATGGTCTATCTAGGAGAATATTATAGGTGAACTCCCTATCTAGGACTTGGCACACAACATCTTTTATTATCGGTCCCACTTGTATGGGTAACACCACTATTCCTTTTGTAGTTCTCTCCTCTTCATCATAGGCTTTGATAGTTATCTTCTTTCTTGGATCAACTGTATTTTGAAGAACCCTAATGTAAGGACTAGCTTTAACATGCAAATATTTAAATTGGCTCCCCCATCAATGAGAACTCTCTTGATGCGGTGCTTATGGATGAAGGTGACAATGTGTAGAGGGGTGTTATGAGGTTGAGACACTAAGAGGTCATCTTGTTCGGTAAATGATATGGTACTTGAGGAGGAGGTTAGATTACCTACCATGGCCTGAAACTTCTCTTGGGTCAAGTTAGTGGGGATAGTGGTTTCCACTAAGGATTTATCGAGGATCTCCTTGTGAGATGGAGATAGACGCAACAACTCTAAGATAGAAATGTGGGCTGGAGTCTTCTGTAGTTGGTCTATGACGCTATATTGATGGAAGTTGGACTGAGAAGGCGATGACCTAGGAAGAATGGTATTTAAGGTGACTTTACCATTGCAGGTAATGATACTACAATTAGTTATGTTGGGTCCTGATTGTTGGTTGGGCGTGACCACATTGATTTGTGGGACATGCTCTGATATGCAGTTGATGGTATAGTCGAATGGCACACTTGCGTAGTTGGCATTACTATTCCCACTATTCTAATTTTTCCTGTTGCAGTTGTTATTGTTGTTACCATTTTTGTTGTTGCCATTGTTGTTATTGTTGCCATTGTTGTTGTTGTTGTTGTACGGCCTATCATGATTGAGAAGCGGATCTTTGTAAGCCACATGTGTCTCATTAGAAGTATGTTGATGAGCACTTTCTTGATTTTGATGAAGCACATCCTGAATAACATGTTTGAGATGGATACAATTGTTGGTTGTATGTCCCCTTCCTCTATGATACTCACAATAGTCGGTGTCTTTCCAATAGTGAGGTTTGATTTGAGGTTCATAATCACTTGTTGGCAGTAGAGAGATTTCATTGTTGGCCAATAGCTTCCTTAATGCAGATTCTTGGGACTCACCCAGTGGTGTGAACTTTCGCCTTGGATTTGTGTTGAACCATGGTCTTGGCTCCCGAGAGAATACTTTGTTGGGTGTAACATTGTTTGCCTCTCCTTTGAGAGTAAGTATCGGTTGTTTCTTGGGAGATACCACCTTGGCATCAACTACTCCATCGTTGACGACATTTTTATTCTTAGTCCAAAACTTTGATTTGTCAGTCGTGTAGTTGGAGGTAGGTGTGTCCTTGTATAAATTGATTTGCCCCTTGGCTATCATAGCTTTTTCGATGAACAATCCCATTTCAATGACTTTTGAGAATGAAGTAGGGCATTGAATTCATATTTGATAGCTAAGATCAGAGTTGAGGTTATGGACAAACATCTCCATTAATTGCTTCTCTGGTACATCATATGAGCACTTGCTTGCTAGTTGTCTCCATCTTTGTAGGAAGGTGGCGAATGACTTGCCACTTTTTTGCTCGGTGTTACATAAATCAAGCATGGAGACTTCGTGTTCAATATTGTAAGAGAAGTGCATGATAAATTTGTTGACTAGCTCATCAAAAGTTTTGATACCCAGTGGGAGCCGTGAGAACCACTCCATGGCTTGACTACCTAGAGATCTAGGGAATAGTCTCATTAAGTAAGTCTCATTGTGAGCTACTTCCATGCATGCTGCGTTGAATTCCCTAATGTGATCTCTAGGGTCCCCTTTCCCTTTGTATTTGTCAAACTTAGGAACTTCAAATCGAAAGGGAAATGGTGTCATGTTCAAACTTTTATCAAAGGGGTACGGTGCAATATCTTCCAAGGAGTAGGTTTTAGTGTTTGTACCCGTCTTGAGATCCGTCATTTGTTGCTTTAGACCCTCAAGTTGTTTCCTCATTTCCTCCATAGGAGTACTTGAGTCTATGGCTTTCTTTCCCTTTTCATGATTATCCTCTATGTTTGGGTCTAAGGCCTTCTTTCCTTTTTCATGATTATCCTCCATGTTTTCTTGGATTGTGCTTAGATCAAATTCGGTGGGGAGTTTAATTCCAAGATTAGCAAGGTGATAAAAATACTTGTGAGGGTCCTCATGGAGCACTTTCTCTAGAAAGGGTTGGAATTTCTGATCTTGGATGGTTCCTTGATACTCTTCGTGAGAGATTTCCTCATCACTATCATGAGGTGTGATGATGTGGTTGGATGATCCGGCCATTTCAAGTTGCTTTTTGTATTGAGATCTAGTAAGAACCATGCAAGGTGACATGGGATGAGGTGGGATGAAACTAGGGATTTTGGCAAGGTGCCGATGGAGACTGTTGAGAATGGGATACTTCTGACAAGATTTGGACAAGGGACTTTCTCGATCAATGATTCCAAGTAAGACGGTCGATACAAGACTATAGCCACTAATAAGGGTACTCGATACCTGTCTTACTGTGTAGGGACTAGTCGTGCACTAAGACCACTAGTGAAGTTCTGTGACTTACTAGGTTTACTTGAATCCACAATGATATGAAAAAGGGGCATATGCTGATCTGCTATGGGATACTTTGACTTTGGACTAGAAAGACCTGATAGAAGGTGAATGGGATGACCAACGAAAAGAGATTTTGACGCAAAATGGATGGAGAAATGACCTCAAGGTAAAATCTAATCTCGGAACCTGAAACTAGACTGAAATGGGTACCCAGAAATGACAAACTTTTCCTCTCAAAAATTGTGCAAGTGCTCACTGTCACACATGCGCCGGAACAGATGCGCTACGAAAACTGGTAAATGCACTGGAAGTCGGGACAAATGCGTTGCACTGGTAAATAGTAGATGTGTTGTAATAGACAGTAAAAGCATTGTAAGTCACAACAGATGCATCGTAGGTCGGCACAAATGCGTAGCAACAGAGGATGGATGCGTCGCTCTAGTTTTCTCAATTTTTTTGCAATTTTAATGTTTTTTTTTGGTACTTTGGTTGCAAGAAGGCCTTTTTGATCTGATTTTCTAAAATTATGGCAAGAAGACACAACAAACACAAATAATATTTTTATGGTTTTTTTTTTTTGTGATTTTCTGACTTTTTTTGGACTAAAAAGAAAGCAAGTACAACCCTAGGTTTCAAAGGATAGTATAAAACTGAATTCTCCCTATCTCTAGGTGAGGCATCTTCAGGAGGTGATAATCGCATTCCTTGCACCAGATTATAGGGGTTTTTAGTCTACTAAAACAAGGATGAGTAATAAAGGCAACCGTTCGAGTGGTTATGCATGCGGCAGCACTACTCTCCGTTATGGAGTCTCCCAGCCTGCAAGGGTTGCGCCTTGGAGGGTTTTGCGGGAGGTTGGCTGTCGGTATAACACAACTGCACTCGTTGTTTGAAGATTTCACTCAAAACACAATTTATTTATAGTGGCTTGGAAGGGCTTGGCATCTAGCCTGTTACCACTGAGGGTCATTCCTACTTGGATGAACGGTATCCAAGAGCAGGCCCCTCTAAAGGAAAAACACATGCGAAAATGATATGTCTGGCATTTTGGTCACCCAAGATAGGGGAGAGCATAGGCTTGGTATCATTCCCAAAACACAGAATACAATGGTTCTTTTCCCCTAGTTAAAACAAGAAAAACTAGATGAGCTATCTACTTGGGCAAGCTCAGAATTTTATGAACTTTGAAGTGATAACAAGATAGCAATGGTCCAGTTTACCAATATAGCAATGATGTGTTTAATTTTATCCCAGATAGCACGAATTGTTAACTTTGAAGTGAAGATCGAGATAGCAATGGTTTAGTTTTACCCAGATAGTAATGATGAGTTCAATTTTATCCACATAGCACGAATTGTTATCTTTGAAGTGATGGTCGAGATAGCAATGGTTCAGTTTTACCCAGATAACAATGATGAGTTCAATTTTATCCACGTAGCACAAATTGTTAACTTTGAAGTGATGGTCGAGATAGCAATGGTTCAATTTTACCTAGATAGCAATGATGAGTTTAGTTTTATCCAGATAGCAATGAGTTGTTAACTTTGAAAGGATAGCAATATAGCAATGATTCAATGATATGCAAGATAGCAATGATTCAATTATTGCCTTCCTAGTTAAAACTATGTGAGATTTGCATGAGCATCCATTTTACTTTCCCGTTAGAAATCGAAGTGTGAGCTAACAAGTGCAACTATATGAATCTAAAACAATACCTAGCCTGCAAAAATAGATCAAGAGAGTTCCTGCAAAGACGTCAGCATTAGTAAAAACCTTCAAGAAAACCCTAAAATCACTACCTAAAATTGATGCGCCGCTTCAGAGATTGAATGAGCAGAAACAGAGAATAGAAGCACTACAGTACATATGTGCTAAGACAGAGGTTAAAAGCACAGGAAAAAAGTGTATATGCACTGAAGTAGCAGATGCGTTGTAACATAGGGTAAATGCACCATAATAGAGTATGTATGCGCTGCGGGAACGTATGTGCCGTGACAGATATCAGATGCGTTGTTTCCTCCTATGTAAGGCTTTCTAAAACACAAAAACTTAGTTTTTGGGTTAAATTTGGGGCTAGGCCCCATGGTGGGCACCAAAAATGTTAAGGAAAAATTGGATTCAAAAGAATAATCAATAATATAAAATATCAAGATACCCAAAACTCAATGAAATGGTGAACAAAAGAGATTCCATATAAACAATGAACAACAACAAAGCAAACCTCTTTCAATTCGTAGCTTCCATTGATCGCCTAACACAAATGATCTTGTCTATTGAATACGGCCCTCAGAAGGTGCACTTCCTTGCTATAATTCCAAGATGTCAAATGGGAACGGCTATGATAATATTGCCATGAAGATGAGCTTCACAACAATGATAGTAGTGCGTAGTAACGAGTGTGATCACAAGCAATGAAGGAATTGGTGCCAAAGGCACGCTGTAATTCCTATAGAGTAACAATACTTAAAGCTTGGATGAATGAAATGGAAGAATAAGGTTCAATTTATAGACTTGTGAGAGAAAGAAGATCAACGGTATAGAAAGATTGATAAGATCAACGGTTGAGAATAGATGAGGAACGTGCGTGAATAAGAAGAAGACATGTGTCTTGCTATATTTTGCATGAGAGGAATTAATAAAATAGAAGAATGAGTTAACTGAAGAGATAAATCAATTAAAAGAATAGATCAATCAGTTAAGAGAATAGAACTAGAGAATGGAAATTGCATGAGGATGAGAAGATATTTTAGCTCAATTAAATATTTAGAATATTCAATTGCATGTGCACAAGGATTGAATTATATTTAGAGATAACTCAATTTAGAAGAAAAAGACAACTTAAATAAATATTTGATTTATTTAAATTTAGAGAAGATATTATTGGAAGAAACAATTAAATAATTGGTATTATTTACTTTAGATTGAATTTGGAAGAACTAATTAAATAATTGGTATTATTTAATTTGTTGGACGAATTAGAAGAATTTAGGAATTTAATTAAATAAATTGATTTTATTTAATTGTTGGGAGAATATGAATCAAATAAATAAGTTTGTTTGTTTATTTATTGATAGAGGAATTTGACTTAAATAAATATTAAGAATATTTATTTGGACAGAGTCGTGTCATTTTTAGGCGTATACAGAAAGGAGAAAACTAGAGTCACCATGATGGAGCTACTTGAAACCCTCAGCCAACATGATTTTTGCAGAGCCCAAGGAGAGTAGTCAAATGAAAAGTGAATGAGCAAAGATTAGGGTTGTTTCCCTATTTTGTTGGAAGGTTCTTTTTTCTCAAGTGCATTTTTGACTTAAGAAAAACCAATTATTACTTTATCCAAATTGATGACGTGGTCAAGACTTTCCCTAGCATTCATAACATATAGTGGCCGACAGCAACCCTTTAGAAGTTGGTTCTTTATTAAGTCAAGAGGCCAATATAACATGTGGGAAGGCTACAAACCTTATAACCTTTTATGCATGGTGAAGATTCATTGGTAGTCAAGTGGTGAAGGAATAACAAATCACATGCTTAAGTCCCTTGTCCATTTCCAAGCATCCAAGGATAGGTTTCAAGTTTATGCATGGTGACTAACAACCAAGGGGGTGTATGATTTTAGACATGGTATATGCATATGAAATACATGGAGTGCAAGGGTAAGCTCATTATGCATGGTGCAGATATGACTTTATGGCTAATAAGGTATCTGTCTTGTAGTGATGTGGCAATTGCATGGTAGCAGTATTGATGGTGACAACATATGATGGACATTTTTTATGCATGGGGGCAAATTGCATAGTGGAGTTGTTTTCTTTCTTTAAACTTCAAATTGCATATGGGGATATAAAGAGATTTAAGAAATGGATGTATGTGCACAATGTCAACAAGAGGGAGCAATAACGATATTTATGCATTTTTGTTTGGTGCATGGAATGCTATAGGAGTGACTGAGTTCTTTTTATTTTCCTTGTAGAGGGAGATATTTTTTCTCAAATATATTGGAGTGATAAGAAATTTTGTAATTATTCCTAAAGTCCTATTTTGCAAAATAGGCAAATGTATTGGAGTGATAAGGAGTATATTTTTCTTCTAATCATGCATGATTTTACATATTTATTAATTGTAAATAAATAATAAAGTAATACTCTATAAATTACTTTATTATTTTCCACAAGTTGTAAAATCAAGACTAGAATAAATTGTAACCAATAATAGAGTAATATTCTATTATTTTATTATTTACTCACAATCAATTTTGCTTATGCAAAATCATGCAAATTGATTAGTTGAGTTAACTAGGCCACCTAGGAGGTTTTGCATGACTTTTAGAAGTATTTTTAGAGTCCTTAGTCAAAAATTTTGGTCAAACATATGGAGAGGCCCAAATTGAAGCTATTTTTGCTTAATTTGTGGCAGTTTTAGACCCTAATTTTAAGGATTTTTGAGGTTGCTTGGGAATGAATATTTTTAGAGGCAGTTATCTACAAGTCTATTTTTTTTGCATGTCTCTTGGAGAGAGAAAACCTATATATTATAAAGAAAAAGTTTGTTTTTGCTAGTTCTTGATTCTCATTCTAATTCAGACAGATTAGAGAGTTCTTGTAGCTCACTTTTACAGTTTTATTGAGAGATTGGCAGGTTACAGGTTATCTTTTGTCTTTTTGCAAAGCTTTCCTTTGTTATTTCATATCAGTTGAATTACCTTTCCTTTTAGTGTTGAATGTTGATGTGATTTTGATAAAATTTTGTTGTGTTTTATTATTAAACCTTCAAAATTATTGTCTCACCTCATTGCTTACAGCATTAAAGCATAAATTCATCACAGGTCTTAGGTTGTGTTAACTAGAAATAGTCTTTTTATGCTGTGAAAAAACTATTTCCTTCATAAAAACCTGTTTTCAAACCTTCCTTAGAATCATTTTTGTGATATTTATGCCAAGTCTGGATTGTGTAGAAGTCAGATTTCTGAGCAAACATTGTGAATCAGATTGCATTATTTTTATCCATATCAGGTGCATCACCATTTTACCTTTAGTATTCATTTAGTTTCTTTCTTCCCTTTTCCCAAAAAGTAAAAACATACATCTCAATAGAACATTTGAAGGGAACCAACCCACAATCTAGAGGTCTAATCTCTCATAGGGTACCCACAACCTGAGATTAGTCTGATGTTACACAGAATTGCAGTGCTTTAACCAGCCTTGCATACGGGTGCAATTCCCAGTGATAACATGTATTTCACCTATAAATGTCCACTCTCTCAATTGTGGATGCGAGGTCTTCTTGGGATTAATAATGCCAGTCCTAGGTGGGGTTTTGGGATGGTTTTGGATCCTTGGTTCAAGTCAACTTGCCCCCCAACACTCCCTCCAAGGTTATGAGGTTTGCATTACTGAAACCATAATGGAATACAATGTTGAAAAAACACTACATGATTGTATTTGATTACCAGTTGACTCTTGGAAAGAATGGGTTTTGTTAATTGCATACATTTGTGTAACATTGCAATAGTTGTATTGTACTTGTAACTAGAACAATCAATTGTGAAGGCATTCGTTTGATGAGAATGACCTTTGAGTTCATTGTAATGACTTGCACTAACTTAGAAATGTGATTTCAAACTAGTATTTATTAAATTGGAGACTGTTTGTGACCAAATTTATCTTAGTATGGACTTCCCTGTGTTTGAATGACTAAGCATTACCCACAGAATAGTAGATATTATGTACTTGTTATCCCTGCCTCATTTGGATAGAGGACTCATAAATGGAATATAGGACCTTCTATTTCATTGTCCATAAAATCCTAAGGGTTGATTAAGTTATTGTGCATGGATGTAAATGGAAACTTTAAGCTCTCTGAAGGCTTGCTTATTGTTTGCAAAGTAGCATTAATTTCTTATTTTAATTGTGGAAACATCTTGTGGACATTAGTATGGTGTTGACTAAGGAATTATCTTGTAAACACTAGAAAGGTCTATGCATGTTAATCATAGACTATAACCCTACATTTGGAAGGAAATTGTTACTGTAGATGTGATATATATTGTACAGTGGTATCTGGTCTATGGCATGACATCTTTAGTAGGAGGTACCTTCATATTTCTGTAGCATCATGACTGGGCTAAGGTATCATAAAGTTAAGTGTGCATTGTATGGTGTTATTGTATTAGAGGTTGCTGTATGCAAATCTACAGTGATATAAGGAGACTCGACTCCCATCATTTCATTGCACAAAGTGAGTGACAAAACAACTACCTAGTTTAAAATTGGCCCTTCTTTAAGAAACATATGTAGCAATGAGACTTAGGATTCTTGAAAATGAGAAGCATCCTTCTCCCCATACAACCTACTAACTAGGGCCACTATGTTTTTTACTAAACCCTTGAGGCTGATGGAAGGGTACTATTTAGTGTTCCTAGACGTTAATTGTCTAACTTCTCCTCTTGAGCCAATTTACTACTCAACCCCTTGATTCTCTAGGAGATCGGCCATCCCGTCGGCCTCTTTGTATACGTGCATGGTTGACCTCCTTGCCTGTGCTGGTTATCTTGAAGACACCCTAAACTTTATCATTGAGATACTTGTTAAATCTATGCTGGTTGCATGCATGTGTTTTCTTGGTGCCTGTAGATCACATTTGAATATAGGCTTAGGAGTATTTTTAGCAACATTGCTTTTTGATTTGGATCCTAAAAATGCTGCACAACTTATGTTCTTCTCTCAAACATCTATCCACAAGTGGGCAGGTGTGGTGAGGTAAGGAGATTGATGAAAGATAGAGGAATTAAAAAAATGCCCGGATGTAGTTGGATTGAAGGACATAAAATGGTACATGATTTTTTGTGTAGGAGATAGATCACATCCAATATAGACAAAGGAGACCTACGCAAAGTTGGAGAAATTGGCTTGGAAGATGAAGGCAACAAGGTATTTTCCAGATTCAAGAATTTACTTAATGTTGTGGAAGGATGGGAAAAGGAATTATTCTCTGCCACCATGGTGAAAAGTTGGCAATTGCATTTGGTTTGTTAAACATGCCCCATGGAACAACTATTAGACCTTTATCTTAAGGTTACTCATGAACCTTAAGATAAATGATTATTGAAAAAAAACTGTGCATTCATTAATGACATGTAAGAGAATTTAATCAACTGCTACTTAAAAACTCTTTAATGTTTATGTCTAATGCGAGTTATTAGATTAATAGTGAAAAAGAACATACATTGACCACACAATTTGTGGCACTTAAGGTTATGTAATAGAATTTACAGTTGATATTTAAATTGTATAACAAATTTTTTTATGATCTTTAGTAACATTTATTAGAATTGTTGCATGTTTTACATCATTGAAATGACATATTAGCTATAATTTTTTTAAAATTTTATTATGGTATGTGCACTTTGATATGATGTAATGGTTTCGTTTCATATGTTGGAATATTAGATATATAACAGAAAAATAAATTATTACATGAAATAAATAATAACTTTTCATTTTAAATATTTTTTTTTGCATAACACGGATCTTCCAAAAGATGAAGATGATCCTGATGATATAGATCCAGATTATATTGGTTTTGGTACAGATCACATGGCAGAGGATGATGATGATGTAGATACAGAAGATGAGGCCAATGACAATGATGATGACGATGATGATGATCATGATTATGATGATCATGATTATGATGATGATGATGATGATGATGAGGTAGTTGCTGGTAGTAGCCAGTGACATTCATGATCATATAGACTGCATCATGGATCATTGCTGATATATCATTATGATGCCTCTTTTCATGGTTACTATCATATGTATCATTTTCACGGCCTGCAGTACCATATTATTGAGTTGTATCATTTTCACATGTATCAATTTGACTTATATCATTTGGACATGTATCATCTTGACTTGTATCATTTTGAGTTACATAATTTATCATTTTTAATTATATCATTTGTACATGTATCATTTTGACTTATGTCGACTGTTAGACATGTATCATTTTGACATGTTATTGATCTATTGGCATATTTGACTTTCACTTGTTTTAGTTATATATGATGATGATCTTATCAGTATTGACTTGTCAATTTATATATATTGAAAGTGGTTGATGATTTTTGGATGGCTATTTATTACGTATGATGATTTTAATTTACTACTCAGGATGGATGTTGTAAAATTCAATTAAATTATAGATATTTGACTCACTTGTTTTAATTATAGATGATGATCATGTTATAATAATTATCTTGTTATTTTATAATAATTATCTTGTTTTTTATATAATTATCTTGTTAAATTGGAAGCAAAACCCAAAGTAACAAAGGAGGTCATAATGGAAGCAAAACTTGGCGTCAATTAGGAAGCCAAAAAAGAAGCTATTTTCCACGCCATACAAGAAGCAAAATACGAAGCACGACTGAGAGTAAAACTAGAAGCAAAAATGGGAGCAAACATGGAAGCAAAACTGGAAGCTAAATTGAGTGCCAAATGCGGCGCTAAATTGGAAGCAAAACTGGAAGCAAAATTGGAAGCAAACCTGAAAACAAAAATGGAAGCAAATTTGGAAGCAAAAATGGAAGCAAACCTGGAAGAAAAATCAGAAGAAAAATTGGAAGCAAACCTAGAAGTAAAATTAGAAGTAAACCTGGAAGCAACATAAGAAGCCAAACCAGAAGCAAAATCAGAAGCCAAACTAGAAGCCAAATTCAACGCTAAATTGGAAGAAAATATGAAAGCAAAATCATAAGAAAAATGGGAAGCAAAACTAGAAGCAAAACCAAAAGCAAAACTGGAAGCAAACTTGGAAGCAACACAAGAAGTAAAATCAGAAGCCAAACTAGAAGCCAAATTGGGTGCCAAATTCGGTGCTAAATTGGAAGCAAATCTGGAAACAAAATCGGAAGCAAAATGGGAAGTAAAATTGGAAGAAAAAATTGAAGCAAACCTGGAAGCAAAACCAGAAGTAAAACTGGAAGCAACACAAGAAGCAAAACCAGAAGCAAAATCAGAAGCCAAATTAGGTGCCAAATCTGGCGCTAAATTGGAAGCAAAATCAGAAGCAACACTGGAAGCAAAACAAGAAGCAAACTTGGAAGCAAAACTAGAAGAAAAATTGGAAGCCAAATTGGGTGTCAAATCCGGCGCCAAATCAGGCTATTGCTTTCCAACGCTAAAGTCAGCCCTAAATCTGGCGCCGAAGTAAGCATGCAAAATGGCACCGAGTTTGGTGCCAGACAAAGTGTTCAATTCCTAAGCTCAATTGCACTAAATTTTGGTGCTATTTTAGGCGCTAATTGCTTGTTCTATTGTAGTGATTCCAAACCACTAGATCATCAATCTTTGAAAGAATGAAATTGATTGCAGAGAGATTTCGCCATGGTAACAAAGTGTATCATAGAGTAACCACTAACAAGGGGCATAACTTAAGTCATAAGAAGCAAATAAATAAAGTAATGAAGGGAAAGAATAAAAAGGGAAAGTAGGAAAAATTAGGGCAAAAAGGAAAGGTATTTACAAGAAAGAAGAATGAATTGATACAGCTACAAGCCACAGAGATGAGAAGAAAACAAAGAGTAGATACACTTATGGGGGGAAGTAAGAAAGAAAAGGAGAAGATACAAAAAGAGACAAATAACAACAAAGCTATATCTATCCATAAAAGAACAAGAATAACAACTGGTACCATCACCTTCGCATAACATTGAGATACCAACAAGAGGAGAAAACAAAACAAAGGCAAGCCAAGAGGGAAGTCAAATGGAAACTTCTGCACAAGGGGCACCTCTTCCAGAGAACACAAGAATGGAGGAGACAAACACACAACAGCAACAACGGAGCCAGCAAACACATAATATGGAGAAGGAAAAAGGAATGTAGGAAAGGGGGACAAAACAAGTTGACAATCTGAAAGCCTCTTCATCTTCAATTGAGTCCATCAAGGATTTTTTGGAGCAACAAAAGAAGATAACACCCATCCTAATTCCATAATTGTCACAATTTCTGGTGGTAGAAGGCCAAGTGAACCTTGCAAAAATATCCCCATTACAGATGCTGCAGTTGGGAGATGTGTTCCATTCCTTTGTGAGAGTAGAAATTTTGAAGCAACATGTGGAAGGGAGTGAATTGCTGCATGATGCAGTAAATAAATTGGCTACAGAGATGCCAAAGACACTAAGGGACACTATCTTACCCTTGTCAGAGCAGTTGAAATAGTTGACACAAGGGTTCAAGGATTAGTCTAGCCAGTTGTAATAAAAAATCATAGAGCAATTGAATAAGAAAAGACTGGTGGAGATGACAAATAAGTGTGCCAAGGCACACACTCAATTGGAAACACATATAAAGAATATTCAACAGAGCATTGCAGAGGCCAATATTCTTTACCAATTTTGCTTAAAATGGCCATAGTCCACCAAAGCAATAAAAGACCAGCTGGACGCTCTAGAACTACAAATAACAAACGTGGCAGCCCAATATGATCCTCTAGCAGATAAGAATGGAGTAATAAGTGCATACGTGGAGACAATTCACAATCAACATCAATAGCTCTAAGACCAAAGAGATCAAATAAGGAGCCAAATAAAATAGTTAAGGGAGGTAGTCAACCTTAGATTGGCTAACCTATCGGTAGTTTTACAGAAGCCAAACAAACTACACAGACTATACAAATACCAACAAGTATAACTGAAGCAGAGGATACATACATAAAAATAGAAGGTTAAATAACTATTTTGACTAAGGCTAAAAAGTAATGGGACACCAGTCTGGCACAGTTGAAGTAGATATACAAGACTATCTTGCCTAGTAACTGATTTTGCATGTCTTGAGGACAAGACATAATTTTGAGGGGGGGATGATGTTAGCAAGGTGCAGAGCATGGACCAAAGCCAATCGGAAGATGGTACATACACTATGTGGAGGTTGTAGGCTGACAGAAGATGCTAAAAAACACATCCCTATATGTAATAGATATAGTGTATATAGATATATAAGATATGATGATATAACATAGAAGGATAGAAGTATGCTATGAGATAGATTCTGATGTAAAGAATGGCATAGAAGTCATGTATGTAGATGGATGAGAAAGAGACTCAGACCTGTTGGAGGATGGATGTATGACATTTGATATATATATATATGGAGATTTGTGGGTACCAGGTATTTTTGTGTTGTCTTGTTATTCTGATGTGCATGTGATACTTTGTTTCTATTATTCTTTATGTTTTGCTATCAATCTCTAGCTTCTTGACCAAGGTATAAACTAACCACAAAGACTTGACTAAGGACCGGATCTCTAGACCGGTATCCCTCTCCACTTCTTGCCAACACTAACCTTCTTTTAATGAATTGATTTTAAAATAATAGAAAAGGCTAACCAAACATCTTGTACAAATGGCCTTGCATAGGTGTTGATTGAACATAAAGAGGTTTCTCGTCAAGTTCTATGTATGTCTTCTAGTATAACTTGTAAAAATGATTAGTATAGCCTAACATGCTCTAATACCATATTAGAAATTATGATCTTAGTATAAAGTGGTAAAATTTGGATAGTTGGTTTTTGATACTTTAGTGTATATCCTCCTTTCACCCTTTACATCCAAGGACTTTGGGTCGAGTGGCAATGCACTATCATACCCTTGGTCACTTAGGAATGTAGGGAAACTTGGATTTGTATGATTTGATTGTCAATTATGCTCACTTATGCTCAATTATACATCAAAACCCTAATTATGCAATTACGGAAGTAAATGGACAAATTACTCAAAATGCTGCTACAGGAAGATGTAAAATGATAGATAAATGCACACCTATTTTTGAAGTTCAGGAAGCGGAATAGTCGGCGACTAAGGAGTGGGTACCCAAGTCCAATGCCCAGGTTGTTGTCAGGATTTGGAAACATGATCTGTAACATATTCCTACTGTATCAGAGATTTTCTTGTCACAGAATCTGGAGGACTAGGTAGCGGGCGCCCAAGTCCAGGGTGCTATTCTTAACTCTGATCTGCAAATCTGACACTCTGCATTATCCTTCGTCAACTCCACTTTTCCTATATCTTCAATTTGTAACCTGCAATCATAGAAACTTTGGGAGGAGGTTGTGGTGTTTAGAGGCTTGCCTTAGTCAAGCCCCGAAGAGACATTCAAGTCTTCTGACCACCGTTGTTAGATAGAGAGTGCGTGCCCTTGGGAGGTAGAGGTAAAAACCAAATAATAAATGCTTGAAAACACAAATGATGTCACCTTGTAGTGAAGATCTCATGGAAGGAAGAAGCTCTTCATGCCATGAGGAGATGATTGCTCAAATCTACAAATACAAACACATAGACAACATAAATCTGCTCTTGCTACACAATGAATGCCTTGAATCACCTTTAGAATGCCAAAAGATCACAATTGCTTGCTAGTAATCATCTAGTTTACAAATGAATGCCTAAACATGCTTATATATGCAACTACAAACACTCCTGCCAAGAATTTCATAATTCAAACTTACTGTGTCGGCATAGGACCTAAATAACGGTCATAAGCTGACACTTAAAATTTGGGACTGACCCAAACTAGGGCAGGACTAGGGCGCAGGTGCCCAAGTCCTCCCTTCCTATTTTGGTCAGGGTTAGGTTCAAGGGATCCCCCTAGGTCCTATTTACCATGAAACTTAGGGTTCATTTCATCGGGGTGCCAAATATGATGCAAGATGTCCTAAATGTAGATAAAAGACCCAAGAGCTAAACCTTATGAGGGAAAAGCCCCAAGGGGACATTTTTCGACATTACATTTAGCCCCCACTTTAATGTATGTATAAACGCAAGGCTAATACATGCAATAAAATATGGTCAACAAACACAACAAACACGCCAAGCATGGAGAAGACACGTCAAACACATTGAAGGCAATGATAGGCAAACAAAACATGGAGAAGATAGTTACAGTCACGTAAAACACGAAGAGAACAACAAATGCATAGAAGACAGTTAATGCATAGAAGATGGGAATGATTTCTTTTCTTTTCTTTTTCTCATATATATATGAAATGCAAATGCAAGTACAAGGAAATAAACACACCTCCCATAATGCATGAAGCACTCATCGCACTAGTCTTTAAACTACATATAACGGGTAACACACATGCAAGAAACACCAAACCTCCCAAAATGCAGGAAGCACTCATCACGCTGGTCTTTAGACTGCATATGGGGCAACAAACACATCAAACAAAGAAAGCACACCAAACACACAGATTGAAGACACGGAGAAAACACAATAGACAAGCGATGGAGTGTTCCTATTTCTAGGCTCATCACCATCTCAGGCACACATCGATGATTGGGCTTTGCCACAAAAATTGCCGAAGACATGCTTAAGGGTTGAGTTAGTCATAGAACCGCTCCCCGCCTCCGTAGAGGGATTAAGATGATTGATTGATTGACTGATTGCAAACAAACTCAGAGTGCAGGAGGGACTCATCGCCACCAGTCTTTAAACTGCACCTGAGCACAAGCACACTGCTAACATCTACAACAGACAGCTTATCTTATATATGCCCCCACCTTAAGGTGGTTGATATCATGCATCGATATCAAGAACATTAAGGTAGGAAGAAAACACACAAGGGAACATGGACTTTTGCAAAGCCCATGCCTCCCGAAGGTGACATGTACTTTATGATCGCAAAATGTTCCCACAAACACATCCCTACAAGAAAAGTGTTAGTGTCCATAATTATGATAAACACCAACATCAATGCATATGATTAATCACACAAAGAGCCAAGGTTATACTACGAATTTGGAGATCGAGGATAATCATGGGGCTATATCACGAAAATCTCAGAACCGAGTGTCACCAAAGTGAGATTCAAAGACAAACAAAGTGTGCAGAGCAACAGTATTGTTATAGTTTGTAAGTGAGATAGAAACATCATCAAAATCACTATGTAGAAAGCATAGAGTGCTTCTACTAGCCAAGTTCCAGATAAGATATACAATCCCATCGTCATATTAGGAACTAAGTCCATTTTTTGATTTCTCGGTGAAGGGACGCTAGGTCCGCATCAGTATAAATGTTTTTCGTCATCCGCCCGCTAGATAGAAACACTAGAGGAAGGTAAATAATAAATAAGAGAGGAGAAACAAGTGTCTTAGGGATAGTCACGTAGGAGGGTGCCCCCAAGTCACTAACCGCAATGCTATGTCCGTAAGACACAACACACAACAATGAAATCAGAGAGAGGCAATATAGAAGAATGATGGTACAAATAGAAGAAGTTCACAACAGAGGTAGTCTCTTGGTATCCTGGACCTTACAAGAGAATCAAGGGTCATCCTAGGAGGCCTAAACAACACATAACACATCACGGGGGAAACACATCATGAGAGATAAAGGGTTAGAAATACTTACCTATAGGATTTTTGTACTAAGTCTTGTCATCAAGAAAATCATCGTCATCCTCTCACTCCCGAATGTTAGAAAGAGGTGTAGGTTGTTCCATTTGTCTGTCTAATGTATTTTGATCACTTTTTGATCCCTGAAGGGATAACAAAGGATGGACCTCAGCATAAATATTGTCTCTTAGTGGACTAGGTGGGTTATGAAAATGTTCCTTATCCACATCAATCACACCAAATAGGTCAAGATAGTCAAAATAGTGTTGCGTTGTTAGGATGTCATCCATTAATGCTACACTTTGGCTAGGAGGATTATTTGAATTACTAGAGCTAACCCTAGTCTTCTTATCTAATTATCTAAATGTTTAGTTGTAGGAGAAGTAGGGTAGCTTGTGAATTCATTATCACTCTCATAATCATTGTCAATATCATCTCCATACGTTTCAGCTATTAATTCCAAACTATTATGAGAAGTGTCATGCTCTTCATTCAAAGTGTTTTTATCAGTTCTTCTACTACCCAAGGGTATGTATTGATGAGAAAAATGAGGTTGTTAATATCAGATACATAGTCAAGGATTTCGAAGGAAGATGACACAAATATATCCTTGTGATACATAGCTTGTACATAGGTAATGACATGAGGATGCATACTAAGAAATTTGTAAATATTTTCAAATTTTGTGATATATGCATGTAAAGAATCCAAAGAGCAATGAGATGATGATGCCATGAGTTCCAAATCATATTTTAAAAGTTTTTTAAAGTATATGCAACAGACAAGTGCAGAACTATATACAAAAATGACCTAAAATGCTTGATTTTTTGTACTTTTTAATGTAAATATATGAAAGAAAAAGTGTTGTAAAGATTTTGATCAGGGGAAGAAAATAATATGTCTGATATTAGTCCAATAAAGCAATAATATCCATCACAACACACTCTTGATGCAAACCTAAGATGATGACTAGTCAAAATCTAGTGAAAATACACTAAAATATGTGATTTTTTCACCAAATCTCAATGCAAAAGAGCATGAAAAAGGGTGTTGTGAGGAAAATGATGATGAAAATAAAATCATATCAGCAATAATATCCACCTAATGCAAAAAAATCCATCGCAACATGCGTATAGTGCCACTCAAGATCAAACCCTAGTGAAAATATAGCAAAAATATGCAATTTTTCATAATTTTCAACTCCAAGACCTAGCAAAAGGGGTGTTGTAAAGAATTTCAGGAGGTACAGTAGATTATAGCAATAATATCAGTCATCTACAATCATAAAATATTTTACAACACGCTTGGAGTGCAATCTAGGTCAAACCCTAGGGCAAATATAGCAAAAATGTGCAATTTTTTGCCAAATTTTCAATACAAGAGCCCAATAACAAGGTGTTGTAAATAATTTTAGGAGGGGAAGTAGATAATAACCCTGATAACATTTAATTAGTGAAAAAATATTCTTTACAACATGCCTATAGTGCACATCTAGAGAGTCGATAAGGCCAAATCTAGTGAAAATCAATATTTTTCAAGCCCTACGTTTGAGATCTTGATGTAAAATGCTATATAAATGTCTTGAAATCTAATTTGTGATGAAAATTAGTTCCACTTAGATCTGAAAATTATTTTCAAACCCTACCATGCAAAACACAAGTGCAAATCTAAGGAAAAATCAATGAAAATGCTAGTTTTTAGTTGAAGTATTCTATGTAAAAATGCAAATTTATGAGATCTAAATGCAAATTTATACTAAAATGCAACACTACATCCAAATTCAAATTTTAATGAGTATCTAAGATCAGTAGAAAAATATGAAACAAGATTTTACCTACAAACCCTAGTTTTTGGAATTACTAGGTTATATGCAAAATTCAAAATTTCCAACAAAACCCAAGCAATTTTATGATAAAAATGCAATGCAAGTGATTGAATTTTTACAAATTTCTACAACTTAGCTTAGATATAATACAAAAATTAGAAATTTGATGAAATTCAAATTAATTAATGCAACATGCAAACAAGGGTTTGCAATTTTTTTTAATTTTTTCTAATTTTTCAATTTTTTTGTAATTTTTCCAATGCAATAGTATGAATGATGATATGAATGAATAAAATCAATGCAAATCTGAAGCAAAACAATCAGCAAGGTGCAAACAAGTCCAACAACATGGGTTCACCAAAATGTAAATTAAGTGGTAAAATTTGGATAGTTGGTTTTTGATAGTTTCTAGTGTATATCCTCCTTTCACCCTTCACATTCAAGGACTTTGGGTCGAGTGGCAATGCATTATCATACCCTTGGTCACTTAGGAATGCATGGAAACTTGGATTTGTATGATTTGATTGTCAATTATGCTCACTTATGCTCAATTATACATCAAAACCCTAATTATGCAATTACGGAAGTAAACAAACAAATTACTCAAAATGTTGCTACAGGAAGATGTAAAATGACAGATAAATGCGCACATGTTTTCAAAGTTCAGGAAGTGAAATAGTCGGGGACTAAGGAGTGGGCACCCAAGTCCAATGCCTAGGTTGTTGTTAGGATCTAGAAACTTGATCTATAACCTGTTCCTACTGCATCAGAGATTTTCCCGTCATGGAATCCGGAGGACTAGGTAGCGGGCGCCCAAGTCCAGGGTGCTATTCTTAACTCTGATATGCAAATCTGACACTCTGCAATATCCTCCTTCAACTCCACTTTTCCTGTATCTTCAATCTGTAACCTACAATCACATAAACTTTGGGAGGGGGTTGTGGTGTTTAGAGGCTTGCCTCAGTCAAGCCCTGGAGAGACATTCAAGTCTTCCGAACACCGTTATCAGATAGAGAGTGCGTGCCCTTGGGAGGCAGAGGCAAAAACTAAATGATAAATGCTTGAAAACACAAATGATGTCACCTTGTAGTGAAGATCTCATGGAAAGAAAAAGTTTTTCATGCCATGAGGAGATGATTGCTCAAATATGCAAATACAAACACATAGACAACACAAATATGCTCTTGCTACACAATGAATGCGTTGAATCACCTTTAGAATGCCAAAAGATCACAATTGCTTGCTAATGATCATCTAGTTTAGAAATGAATGCCTAAACATGCTTATATATGCAACTACAAACACTCCCGCCAAGAATTTCATAATTCAAACTTACTATGTTAGCATAGGACCTAAATAACGGTCACAAGCAGACACTTAAAAATTGGGACTGACCCAAAAAAGGGCAGGACTATAGTGCGGGTGCCCAAGTTAGGTCCCTCCCTATTTTGGTTAGGGTTAGGTTCAAGGGATCCCCCTAGGTCCCATTTACCATGAAACTTAGGGTTCATTTCATCAGGGTGCCAAAATATGATGCAAGATGTCCTAAATGTAGATAAAAGAATCAGGAACTAAACCTTATGAGGGAAAAGCCCGCAAGAGGACATTTTCTGATGTTACACTTAGGATACTAATTATTATAAATAAAATATAAAATAAATAGAATGAACATTATACAAGCATAGATTTAACACATTACACTTGAGATATACATGGGAAAACCCTTTTGGGTAAAAAACCCCATAAAGCATCATTTTATTAAAACACTTACAAAATAGAGTCTATTAAAAAATAGATTGAACCTAGGGATATACTCCTCTACATAATTCCACATGGCCAATAATACCTTATGTGCATAGTGATATAATTTACTATAAAACTCTAAATTCACACACTCTGAAATGAGAGAAAACCTCCTTAAATAAAGGAGAAGGGTGTTGAAATTAGGGTAGACAACTGAGAGGGGGGGTGAATCAGTTGTGTCAAAACTTTATCCTTTTCTGTATTTAATCTTCTTAACAATTTATCAACAGACTAATGATATAACCATGAAACCATGAATCAACAACACATGAGCAGAAATATAATCAACACACATAACACCAGGATTTTTACGTGGAAACCTGGTTAAGGGAAAAACCACGGTGGGTGTTAACTCACAAGAATTTATACTCTGTTAAAAGTATTACAAATGGGAAGGCACATGCCTTTGGGCACACTACCCAGAGCTCACTGCTCAAAGGAGGCTCATTGCCTACAAGTTGATTACAAGAGTTCACTAAAATGTTTGAACTGAAGAATAGCATCTAACTGTGCAAAATAATAGTTCCAGTTAAGCTCAGTACACTGACTTTACACACTTCATCTTTCTTTGCCCTAGTGCTTTACTGTTCTGCCATGATTTGGAGCTTAGATCTCCTTGCGTTGCACTTGATACTACTATACTTCACACTTATCCCTTCATATTCACACATCCTCATCACAAAATGCTCGAATCCATCGATCATATATATCCGCCACATGAAATTACATCAACTGTAGTCAGCCTTAAGAAAACTTGGAAACTATTTCAAGAACACTATTCTGTCGGCTGAATCCATGCACAAATATTAATGCGGACCAAAAATTATGTGTTCAAGTCACCTCACATGTTGGCCAACACCACTGGATCTCATAAATTACTCAACCAACCACTTCTCTTCATTCGCACAAGGATCAAACACCTAGTCGGTCTGTTCTTCACTGGACTGAACTGTCTGACCAAAACTTGATACTCAGATGCTTGTAACTTACAATCCCTTCATCACCGGAGGCTAAAATATTGGATTTAGATAGCCCTGACATCCCTTAACTTTCCCTCAGATCCGCAGTACAATATGATTTCCTGTGGAGAAATACAGACCAAAATGCTGAACCCTATCATATGCCCTGTTCCTGTCTCTCTAGACTTAGACAAATTTGCAATCTGACTTCTGATATGAATAGATGATACAATGCAGATATGTAATATGGATTTAGTTGCCATCAATGACAACATCTGACATGCCTAGTAGTGTCTCTTGCCAACAATCTCCCCCTTTGGCATTGATGGCAACACTTAGTGAAAAATGACTAAGTGTTAGAACAGCTCCCCCTTACTATGTCCACTTGTCATTTATAATGCTCCCCCTTTGATGAACTACTTATTTTTCACTGCATTTCCTCTCCCCCTTTGACATCAATGGCAAAGGCTGGGATCCGCATATCAAAATTCATGTAAAAATTTTATGTACATGGCTCAAAACTCTAAGTATATACTTCCGCATATGAACACATGGTCCTTAAGCCTTGTTCATCAGCAAAAAGATATCACCACAAATATTTTTCAATCATGACAATTCACTATCCCAATTCTTCTTTATGTTTCCCAAAATGGATATATGCCCATTGAACAAAAATGCCTGTGATTCTGCCTTTTGAAGATTAGTAGGATCACTAGTAGCAACAACAACTTGGGATTTTGCTAATAGATCATACATAGTTTCTAACTTGGGGGAAATCAGTCCTTGGAGCTCATCCAATCTGCCCAGAACTTTGATCTTTTCCTTCTCCAAATTACTCAATTCATTTCGCAAACTCACTACTTGGCATTCATTGGTTGCTACAGACTCAATTAAAGGACTATAGAACTGAGAAATGTTAGACAGTTTGAGTTCTAAGACCTTAATCTTCTTCTCAATATCTTCAACAACTTTAGACTGATTTAGACAAAACTTATAAATCTCTACACCTTTAGAGAGAGCATTTTGAATACTCTTTACACTGGTATCAAGTACTGATCTATCATAGCTAATTATTTTCCTTATTTCAGCAAATCTCTTCTCATTATATTCATTTTTTACTTTAACTTCTCTTGACTTCTCAAAAGTTTCAAAATGAGTACTTGCAGAGTTTATCAGACTCTTCAACTGATTGGAGGGGGATGCTAATGAGTCCTTCTAAAATGTAGGCATGATTTTCTCCAAAATCCCAAATGCAAGACCAAGCAATTCACTATCTTCTATATGAGATTTCAAGATTTCCTCTCTGGCCTTAGCTTGTGCAATAGAGGCCAACTTCATCTTCTGTACTGGTGACAAAGTATCCAAATTGATTTGTCCCTGTATTATATCCTAATCTTCTGCAACTTGCTTGTCTCTCTCCAGAATTTCTTTCACTACTTCTGCAGTGTCTCATGCCCAAAATGATGTTTCAGATTTATGCTCTTTAGGGCCTCCATCTTCTCCCTTTTCGCAATCAACCACATTGTCTTGCTCAACATTTTCATTCTTTTTCTCTGCTTCTATCTTCTTTGCATCATCATGAAAGGCATCATTTCTTTTATCTATATCAGAAATATCTTCTGCCTTCTCTTCCGTAGGATTTTGTGTATCCTCAGCAGCAGCATTATCATCATTTTTATCAAATTCCTCAACATCCGGAATGGAGGAATCAATTTCATTATTAGTTTCTTCTTCAACAATGGGAAGATTATGCCTTTTCAATGCATTTAGAAGAATCTCCTGAGTATCTTCAACTATCTTATCAATCTCTCCTAGCATGAGCATATTCATTCTGATCTTACTCCTGAAGTCCTCTTTCACTTCTTTGAATATCAGGTTCTTTTGATCTGGAGTAATTTGAGGACACAATTTTATCAGCACATGCTCCCAGAGCTCAAAATCTTTAGCTTTTACATTCTCTTTTCTTATTTCTAGAATTTTTGCAAGGCTTTCCAGAATTTCAGAAGTTATTTCAGATAGACTCTTACTATAGATATTCAAGTATTTGATTGTTGCTTCCTCCAAAACTCTCTTATCAACATCACTATAATGATCATAAAATTTAGTCATTGGCTTCAAGTTTCCATCTACGGTGATTGACTTAATGATGTCATCCACATAAAGAGTAGGCTTCTCAACATAAGCCTCTGTTTACTTAACTTTTTGCTTTTGGAGGGCTTCTCCTTTGACACATTAGTAGCTTTGGTGCCTGAGGCCTTCAACTCCTTAACCTCATCACCTGAGTCAGTTTCTTCTTCATCCACTTTCTCCACACTAACATATGTTCTTTTTCCCTTTACCTTTGTCCTTTTTCCTTCCTTACCGGTAGGTTTTTCTACAGCAGGAGAAGGTGAAGTACCAGAGCCTAAACTAGAACTCCTAGTAGTCCTTGACTTAGAAGGGATTTCTGCTAGAATACTTCCCTGTTCCCTATTCTGCTTCTCCTTCTTAGCTTTCTCATCCCCTTTCCCTGTATTGTCTCACAACTTCCTTGGTAAGGCCTAATTTTTCAGCCAACTGCTCAACTTCTTTCCTCACAGTCCTTTTGATTTCAGGAGCCTTGAATTCAAGATGCAATTTTAGTGAAATCTCCTTATATGTTCCAAATCTCTCCTCAGTTGGATCCCTAGGCTGGCTCAACAAATGTTGTGCATACAGCTCCAATACCTTTCCATTCACTTCATACCCCATAGGCATGATCCACACAACTCTAGGCTCCACTTCTTCCATTTTGCACTGATCAACAGTAACCATAAAACAAATGGTGTCCTTGTATTTCTCAACCACAACCCTAGGTATTCTCTCCCTAGCCTGCATCATAATCTAAAATTTTTGGAAGAATCCCCAAAGTGCAGTTTTTTGTGCATCATAATTACCCAAACAGCTCAAATGATTTCTAATCTGGACTGCTACTGGTTGGTTGTTGGACCAATATATATTCTTATTCCTAGGGAGCTCACTCAAGAAATAAAAGAAAAGACATGATTAGCATACCATATTTGAATGAGTACTTCTTGTCCTTTTTTATCTTGCTTAGGTTCTCCATAAGTTGGTTCAATAACAGTTCATAGAGATCATAGTCTGTACCTTCTTTTACCATTTGATATGTAGTATAAATAGTTGTTATGGACACTAAATCTTCTTTGCTGGAGAAATATATCTTGTACCCTATCACCATTGATGCGAATCTGACCCCATGATCCTCTATATCATTTATAGTCATAGCTCTCTTGTCAAATTTTGATCTGGTTACCTTTGTGACTTACTGGTTCTTTACAGCCTTCAACTGAGGCAGAGTACCAGTTGAATTCAATCTTGTAACTACCCTTATTGCATCTTTTGTGATTTTAAATGGATGATTCAGCCATAAAAACTCATCATGGATACGGCTCAAAACATACCGGACCCACTCGTCCTCTGCGAAACATGAAAACTCAATAAATTGTATGAACTTCTTATCTTTCAGGGCTTTGTACTCTAGTTTGAG
Organism: Cunninghamia lanceolata; assembly: GCA_027924645.1. Lineage (NCBI taxonomy): Eukaryota > Viridiplantae > Streptophyta > Pinopsida > Cupressales > Cupressaceae > Cunninghamia > Cunninghamia lanceolata. The sequence continues at coordinate 6,327,793 of BSBN01000119.1, read as the reverse complement.
CTCAAAATCATCACCTTTTAAGTGATTCATAAATAGATCAGCAAACCTTGAGTCGCCATGCTCCTCTAGAGGCGCGTGAATGTAAGCCCTAATGTCTTATGTGTGAATAACTCCATATGGAACCCTAGAAAATGCTCCCATCGGATCGACTTCAGTGGACTTGAAGGGGTGCTTTTTAAACTTTGGCCTAGGTCGCTTAGTGATATTCATAACTAGAGGTGTAGCCATTTCAAAAAGATCACAAGTTTAAAGCTTCGTAGAGAAATACCTTTTTCTCCACGGGATTAGGGTTAGCTAATGAATTCACCTGTTGCACTCCAAATCTTTGAGATTTCAGCTCAGGCACTCTTCTGCTTGCTCTGTTTGAACACAAAGTGATTCAAGTGTTTAAATGAATGACCTTTTATCCACCACAAAACCTAATTCTTCATTGTAATAAATGCTTTTCCCTAATTCATCTGATTACTCTATTTCTGAATACAGTCAGTATTTAATTGCTCTGCAATCAATCACATTAGCTTCTTTTCTTTTAAAATTTGCTTCAACAGTTCTGCAATAGGCTTCTTTATATTTATTCATTGTGCCAGATTCAGGCACCCACTTACTGGCCGAGGGAGTTAGATTTTCAATGCAGCTCCCCCTGAGCCAGAACTCTTGATTCAATTCCCAGAGGAATTATTAGCACTAGATTCTGGTGCAGACCCATCATTGTCTTTCATTACACTCTTCTTCATCCATGTTTTGTTCATTTCATTCTGGATCACATTTACTTTGTCCTTGCCTTTGTCCAACCTCTACTCTATTTTTCCTTTACCTATCTGTGAGTTCTCCTTTTTGCTTTTGCAAAATTTAGCAATATGTCCGGATTTGTTGTAGTTGAAATACACAATCTTATTTTTCTGACAATTACACGTTGGAGTAGGTTTAGATCTGCATTGCACATTGCAATATGCCCAAACTTGTTGCAAGTAAAACATCTTCCATTGAAGACTTGTTTGTTCTTAGGAGGATTCCTTGATCCACTTCTACATTCCTTGGCCTTATGACCTATCTTTTTGCAATTAAAGCATTGACCAAAGAAGGATGATACATTTTGATTCACTTTACTTTTGCATTGATTAGCTCTATGACCATACTTATTGCATTTGAAACAATTGCCATTGAAAGATGGATACCTTTGAGCATTAGGTTGTCTTACTAGAGGTCTTCTAGGATTCCTTCTTTGATTTCTTGCTTCAGGATTTCTTTGACCGGATCCAGAGATTTCACCTTTCTCAAAACCCAGACCATGCTTATCATCTGCTTTCTTCTGACTATCAAGCAACACCTCAAGTTTAGCTAAGCTTATCTTGAATTTCTTTTTATATTCATTTGCAACTTCTAAGTCATGTTTGAGAATGACAATTTGTCTTTCAAGTTGATCCTCATTATCCCTAGTTTCTTGTAGATCAGATTCTAGATGACCAATTATTCTATCCAATCTGCATCACTCTTTTGTTCTTTCTTTTAGAGATTCATTAAGTTTTTCCTCAGTCTTCTTCCTTTCCTCAATTTCCTTGGTTAGCCTCATCACTCCGGATTCCATCTCATGTTTTAAGACAACAATTTCTTTTGCTAGCTTCTCACATTCCTTTGTTTTCTCCTTCAGGGCCTCATCCATGTCATTGTCTTCATTCTGATTTGCTAGCTGATGAAGTACCTCCTTCCTCTTTCCATTAGATTTGCTCAGTTGTTCTTTTAAGGTCTTAATGAAATCTTCAACATCTTTAAGGTTCTCTTGCAGATCTTTGATTTTTGCTCTGGACAGATCAAGATCTTCTAAGGCTACTTTGAATGAAACCATTGAAAACACCTTCCCAGATCTTCCTCAAGCTATTAAACTTCTTCTAAGGAACTTGGCTCTGATACCAATTGTTGAAATTAGGGAAGAGAACTAAGAGGGGGGGTGAATCAGTTGTCTCAAAACTTTATCCTTTTCTATATTTAATCTTCTTAACTATTTATCAATAGACTAATGATATAACCATGAAAGCGTGAATCAACAACACATGAGCAAAAACATAATCAACACACATAACACCAAGATTTTTATGTGGAAACCTGGTTAAGGGAAAAACCACGGTGGGGGTTAACCCAAAAGAATTTATACTCTGTTAAAAGTATTACAAATGGGAAGGTGCATACCTTCGGGCACACTGCCTAGAGCTCACTACTCAAAGGAGGCTCACTACCTACAAATAGATTACAAGAGTTCACTGAAATGTTTGAACTAAAGAATAGCATCTAACTATGCAAAATAACAATTTTGGTTAAGCTCAGTACACTGACTTTACACACTTCATCTTTCTCTGCCCTGCTTTACTGTTCTGCCATGATCCGGAGCTTAGATCTCCTTGCTTCGCACTTGATACTACTATACTTCATACTTATCCCTTCATATTCACACATCCTCATCGCAAAATGATCGAATCCATTGATCATATATATCCACTACATGAAATTAGATCAACTGCAGTCAGCCTTAAGAAAACTTGGAAACTATTTCAAGAACACTATTATGTTGGCTGAATCCATGCACAAATATTAATGCAGACCAAAACTTATGTGTTCAAGTCACCTCACATGTCATCCAACACCACTGGATCTCATAAATTACTTGACCAACCACTTCTCTTCATCCACACAAGGATCAAACACCTAGTCAGCCTGTTCTTCACCAGACTAAACTGTCTGACCAAAACCCAATACTCAGATGCTTGTAACTTACAATCCTTTCATCTCTGGAGGCTAAAATCTTGGATTAAGGTAGCCCTGACATCCCTTAACATTCCCTCAAATCCGTAGCACAATATGATTTCTTGTGGAGAAATATGGACCAAAATGTTGAACCCTGTCATATGCCCTGTACCTGTCTCTCTGGACTTAGACAAATCTACAATCTGACTTCCGGTATGAATAGATGATACAATGCGGATGTGTAAGATGGATTTAGTTGCCATCAATGACAACATCTGACATGCCTAGTAGTGTCTCTTGCCAAAAAAGGGGTGGCATAATACTTGAAGGGATATTAGTCACACCCATTCAAAGCAACCATTTGTATTTATAATTAATAATATAATAGTTATTAGATTATTAATTATTAAATGGTATATGCTTTATAAAATAAGGTTTTATAACCTTATATTATAACATCATATAAATATTATAAGGTTATGACCCCTAATAACATTATGTTCTAACAAATAGACAAATGAGTTTGAGGTAAAAGGGAATGAAAATTTAGTATGCAAGTTAAAATACTCATTGTATGGTTTGATACAAGTGCCTCAAATGTGGTATTGTAAGATTGATGATTTTTCATTGAAATTAGGTTTTCTTAGAAGCAAATAAGATCAATATGATTACATTGAATGTATTGATATTAGATTCTAATTACTTTCAAGATTGTATGTTAATGACATGTTTATTGGTAAAAATAAGGAGATGATTAGGGAGATTAAACATAACTTTTGAGGTGCTTGACATGAAGGAGTTAGAGGGAAAATATTATTTTGGGAATGGAAATCAATAGGAATTGAGTTCAAACAAAGCTTTAGCTTAATCAAAGTAAGTATATAGACACTATTTTGCAATGGTTTACTATGCATGATTGTCAACTAGTAAGTATTTCTTTATTTGTAGGTACTAAGATTTAATTAGATATGCATCCTAAGTTGGATGAGGATTTTCTGGATATGTTTAATGTGCCTTATGCTAGTGTTTTTGGTGGCCTAATGTTTGCAATGACTTGTACTAGATTGGATATTTCCCAAGTAGTGTGAGTTCTTGGTAGATTTATATTTAACCCTAGTAATAAACATTAGACATGTGTTAAGAGGGTATTTAGACATTTGTGAAGAATTTTTTTTTAATTTCTTATGTTATCATGGTTCTAATGATGTGGTCAAGTTACTAGACATATAGGGATTTGTTGATGTAGATTGGGTAGGTGAGTTAGATAGATGGAGGTCCAATAGTGTCTATGTGTTTTCTCTACTTCTAGCAATGGAATTAGTTGTATGGGTAAGAGGTAGCCAATGGTTTCTTTGTCCACTAATAAAGAAGAGTATGGTTTCCACACACATGTAAAGAGGTGGTTTGGTTATAGAGACAATTGAGTTGTTGGTTTTTATTGTAAGGTGGTTTAGATTGGATGTGATAGTTAAAGTGCTATTTGTTTGGCTAGGAATCTAATGTAACATGCTTATAAGAAGCATATTGATGTTCAAAATCACTTTGTTCATGAGATGGTGGAAAGTGATAAGGTCATGATTTAGAAAGGTAACACATTGGTTAATGCTGCAAATTCACTTATGAAACCAATAAGAATGGATAAGTTCTCTTGGTGTAGGGATTCTGTGGGCCTTATGTTCTTACATAATTCACTTTATGTTTCTTTTTTATGTTGTTGTAATGTATAATATCAAGTGGGAGAATGTTAAGATAGTCTCATATTAAAATGCAATCCTAATGTATAATGTTAAATCTCCAAATTTCTTGTAATGGGTATCATGGATGCCCATGAGGAGCTATGGGATATTATTTTATTATTATTCTCTATTTTCTATGAGATATTGTAGTGCCAATGAATAAGGGGAGCTATAAAAGAGGTCAAATATTGGGTAGTTATGGAGCCTCTTTCTCAACATAGGCAATAATACAACTTAATACACTCATGGAGTGCCTAGAAATGGGAAAGTGAGCTTAACAGATACTTATGACTAAATATATAATGTGTTAGTGTGAAAAAGGAGTGTGATCCCATAATATTGTGTCCCATTTTTTGGCCAAAGTGGAAAATTCAAATCAACTGTTTTAACCAAATTTTTACTTTTGTAACCTTTATCAACTAAACCGTTAAGATTTTGAAGATGATGTGAACTAGTGATTTTTGAGATTTATGTGTAGATTCTAATTATATATTTTAAAATTGAAAAAAAAATTGTGAAAGTTTTTACTTAACTTTTAATAACTTGTTTTTTTATCTTTTTTATAGAAGGAATACAATTAAAAAAATTTAAACATAGATTTGTAACACCAATATCTAGTGCACACAAATTTTTTTTGTAATTTTTTGTTGCATATTTTATTTATTATTTGAGATTAATTATAATTTAGACATAGTTTTATTCCATTGTGCATAACTTTTTCTATATATATCCCAATTAACTTTGTTTTGTTGAATCGAGGACACAAATATATATTGCATAGATATTATTTAAAAAAAACTCTATATTTCTCTTTTTCCATGTGTGTCGAACAAAGACCTTGATCTTTAGTGAAAAACCTATGTTAACTAGAAAATAGAAAATAAATATAACAATAAATTAAATATATTTATAATTATGCTTTTTGGAAATCTTATTCCAAGGGCTATGATCCTAAAAAATTTCATGTTTGAGTGATTAAGTTTTATGGTCCAACCCAAGCTTCAAAAGAGAAATTTCTACAAAGAAACAAGGGAGAAAAAAGGTCATGAAAAGGACCTTAGTTTGAAGGCATCTTTTTGAACATGAAAACATAAAAAAATGAATAAAAAATACCTTCAAATGGAGTTTCTTATCTTCATTTGAAGGTCAAAGGACCTTCATTCAGTGATGTTTTTCATTTTTTTCTTCCTTGGGCTCATTTTTTTGCCCCATCCCACAACTGGGACACACTATTGTGGGAGCACCTAGGAGTTACTATTTTGGAGAGCACTCTCATGGAGTGGGCTGTGATAGTTTTTACCATGGTGTTTTGAGACCATGTTTGGACCCATGGTATTATTTTATGATGGTTTTTTATCCCCCTTAAGTCTATATTTAGGGCTTGGTATGGAGGAGGTATGGTTATTTAACGGTACTCTCATGCTAACATAATTTTATGAGACCAAATAAGATTCTATGAGTTGTATTGATGTAATTATTGCTACTTGATTACTACAAACTTGGTATCTCTTTGGTGGTGGAGTTTTTTCCCAAAAGGGTTCCTCCACATATATTAGGTGTCTTATATGTTTGTTGATTTCTTATTGTAGTTTTATATGCTTATCAATGTTCTATTTCAATTTTAATAAATAATCACATGTGCCTTTAATTGGGTTAATTAGATTTGTACACTTTATTCTTATTCTCACTAGTTTTTCAATAAAAAGTTTATTTGCTCTTACCTTGTTTAAAATAAACTAAAGTGGGCTCTTTCACATTAGAATATGAGTAGAAATCTAAGATGGATAATTAAAAATAATTTACCCCACAAATTAAGTAGGTTATCTACTCCTTATCTACAAACTTTATCCAAGCACTTTTACTTATGAAAGTGATGATTAATGATTTTCACACAAAGGTAAGTCATGAAATGGCTCTTGACATGATTAGATACACTTGATAAACTAATCATAGAATAATGTCATATTTTATAGATTAGTAGGTGTGGAGGATGCTTGAATCTCATAAGTAAACTATGGAAAGGTGAATGGTGTATAAAACTTAATGTTTAGGAAATGGTTTGGGAGTTCATAGGGAAACTATGGATAGAGTTATAGCATAGAGCTTGGTATAAGGGTTGGAAAATATGGTCCACCATATGAGAATCTTAAATGTAACTTAAATGATTTTCTTTATAGCCTCAATTATATTCATGCCATGTTATTTAATAATAAATGCTTTACTAAGAAAATTAATGATAAATGAAGTGGCCATGTCATCATTTATATTATCTAATTGATTGTGTAAGGATTTTAATTTATCAACCATCTCATGTGTTTCTTTTATTTTTTAAAACTTTTAATGAAGGCATAATATCCTTCTTCCATGTTAGAATGACAAACATGTCATCATTGAAGTTATCTAATTGAATGTGTAGAAAGATTTAACTTATTATCCATATCATGTTTCTTTTGATTTTTAACACTCTTAATAAAGGTATTTCATAATCATGATATCCTTTTTTTGACATTGATAAGAGGGAAAGAGAAATAAGATTCATAGGCATGAAAAAAACCAATGGAATGAAAAGTAATAAGTCCACATTATGACAGACTAAAAAGCAGAAATTAAAAAATGTATTATTAAGGATAGGGATGGAAGTTACGAGTTCCCCCAAATGTGGAGAAATAAATCCCATCTTATATAAAGATCTATTTTTTATAAAGTAAACCTAGATGTAATAAGTTGGGATTGAAATAAAGACCCAGATCTAATTAATTATGACAAATAAATGAAATAATTGATGAGGGATTGAGATCTTATTTAGCTTTGACAATACACCAACTTGGATCTTTTTGGCTAACTAGGACATTCTGGCTCAAGACTAGAATCTAAGATTTGATATAGGGAAAGAGATACAAAGACGATGACAAATGTTCTAAAATATTTTTGTCTAGAATAAGGGTACACTTCTAGTTCTATACTTTGGACACTTTGTCACTATGCATATTTGTTATCTATAGATTTGATCATTGGGATTTGTTGGCCTAAAGTTGTGCTTGGGTTTGAGAAGCTGATGGTGTTGAAAAGCATATTTGGGCTTACAATACATAGGGAGAAAACTATTGATTTTTTGATAGAAGTCAAACCTCATAGCAGATATACAAAGGTTGAAAACATGCCAAGTAGAGATGCAACTAACACTAATGTATTAAATATGAATATGTGATATGGATACATGATTATTTTATGATTGTAAATGACCTAATATGATGTCCTTAAATGCAAGTCCTAGACATATATCTTGAGACCTTTCACATGCAAGCTAACATGTAATAGTCATATTTTGAGAAAATCAACCTAGGAAGCAAGAGATTTCTAATTCAAACTAAGAAATTTAGGTGGCAATTGCAATTTAAATCAATGAAGCAAAAGCCTAAGAAAACAAACTAGTCCTACTTTAAAATAATGTATAAAATAAATCTAAACATTAAATTAAAAATTAAAATTGCTTAATATATTAGATAAATAAAATCAAAAATTAAAACCATACATTTATAACATCCATAAAAATTAACATAAAACATTAAAATAAAATTGAGGGTATACTTAGCCCTTAGGGGTGGATTGGACAGTCAAGTCTTGGAAAACACAGATGATGGTTGTGAGTTTCATTCCCCTAGATTTACCCACTACATGGGTGGAGGGCAGCTCATGTACACCGAAGTTATAGTGATAAGTGTTAGGACCTTGCATTGGAGGCTCCACCATATGTTCCATACCTCTAACAAAAAATTAAAATAAAAATAAAAATTGAGGATATATTTTTTAATGCTTCATAATATGAAATAAAAGACATTTTTTAGAAATGAACAGACATTTCATGGTAAGAGCAGTTGACCATAAATATTTTTTTTATATTGGATGAGTGCAATTTTACAAATAAAAATACAGTCCACAGGGGACTGATAAACAGTCTAAACCATAGTTGTACAAGTATATACAAGATGCAATACAAAGCATACAAGCAGCTGTAAAGAGACAGTAAACAGCAGATAAGTTCAGCACTACTGCCATCATTATAAAGTTGGCCATAAAATTATGAAGTTGTGCGCCTTCCAAACTCGCGCATTAATAATTGATAAATAAAGTTTCCGCTAGCATTAATATTAACAATTATATCGAATGAACACGTACAGTTACATTTCTAACATATTAATTGACCACAATTAAACCATCAGACAATGACATTTAATAAACACGCTATTGTATTAATAGATTTCATATTAAAATTGAAGATTTTGTACACGTCCATGTTTTCCGTTGCGCGGGCACCATTCAATCTTAGTGTTATTATCCTGGATTTTCAATACGCACAAGTTGTATCAGTCATAAAATTCCGTAGCCATTCCCTGCAGAGAATTGAAGTTGCAACTTTCTTTTTACTGTGAGAGTACCAACATGATGTAATCATGTTTCAAATGCTGCAGCACATATAACCTCCTTATATGTAGTTGAGAAATAATATTTAGTAAATATTTAATAAAGAACTAATACATGTGCACATAAATATTTGGCAAGTTACATAAAAGAAACAACTAATCATACGTTGAGAGGGCTATTCTTAAATATCATGCACTTCAACAGTCAAAAGTCAAATTTGGCCAATAAAAATAGGACAAATATTAATTACTTTTTGTTATGAATGAGGTGTTAAACCCCTATTGACTGTTTGACCATTAAAATGGATGATACTTAAGTAATTTGCTGACACATAGAGTGATAGATAATATATGTCTTCATGCACAAGGTATAGTCAATTTTAATTTTTGGGTGTTTTGTACAACTTAGTGAAGATGTAACTAATTAAATTACATTATTGATACTGAAAACCCTTAAAATAACTTTAACCTCCTACCTTAATTATAAATATATATTAAAATTATCATGAAAATTCAATATACATTTACAAACTTGACATGTGTGAAATTAGAATGGGCAAGTAATGGGTCCTTACAAAAAATCTAAAAAATAAACAGCTAATAAGTCATTTCTTAATTTGGGGCGGGCCCTGGCTCAATTGGCTAAAGCAGGTCCAATCCCCTCGCCCACATGGTACCAAAAAGCGTATGGTGCCAACAACGTTAAAAAGTTTACGAGTGCACTGCAAATTATAGGAGACTATAGATTCCTACACTCTTTAAAAAAAGAAAAAATTATTTCTTAATTTGAAGATCAAAAAGGAGTTTTTGATCACTAGCAGAAACGTGGAACAAGTACTTTGCATTAACTAATTTAGCAGACGAACACCTCAAAATAACTCCCCAACTGTGTAAGAAGTAAATTCATTTCAGATAGCATGGATTGCATGTTCACCGTCGCGTACAAGATTTATTTTAGCCACTGTAAGCAATTCTAAAATCATGAATCTGACTCCTATATAGCTACCACAAAGTCCTGAGATTTTTGCAGAAGTCATACATAATTCTGTGTTTAGAATGGAGGGACATCGTTTTACTTTGAGCATTACTGTTCTAAGTTTATTTCTTCTTGCATTGTATGTCTCTCAGGCGGAAGGACAAACGCAACCACTTGTTTCAGCGCTGTACGTGTTTGGAGACTCGGGCATAGATCCTGGGAACAACAATTTTCTTGCTACTCTTGTCATATCTAACTTCCCTCCCTACGGAAGAGATTTCCCACACCATCGACCTACTGGCAGATTCACAAACGGAAGATTAGTTACAGACCAACTATGTAATGTTAATCTTATGCCTAATAGTTCACTTTCATTATTGATAAAAACATACATTTTTAATTTTATGGTGACTAACTTTTAATCTTTTGGATTGCATAACATCATATAGCCGAACTGTTGGGACTTCCAGATTTGCTGCCTGCATGTTTGGATCCTGCATTTCGGGGACATAAGCTGCTGACAGGTGCAAGTTTCGGTTCATCTGGTTCAGGATATGCGGACACTACCTCTAATACTTTGGTTAGCACTTTAGTTTTCTCAATGTCTTAGTTATTAAAGTTCTTAATTGATAAGATTTGAGTAACTGTTGGAATGTGAAGTCAGTTTTGTTTATTCCAACTGTGAGGAGCAGTCACAACAAGTATTTAGGTACTGCCTCATTAGTTGTTGGACAGGGGTAACAGGGGTTGTAGCACTTGTCACACTGAAGTGTCAGTTGCGTTTTTATGCATAAAATCTATCTTTAAATTTGATTTAGTATTTAAGTAGTGCCTCATTAGTTGTTGGACAAGGTAATAGGGGGCTGTAGCCCTTGCCACGCAGAAATGTCACTTGTGCTTTTATGCATAAAATCTATCTTTTGATTTGTTTTTTGCATGTGCTTTTTTGTGATTATTTAAGGTAGTCAAGGTTGAATGTCAAGGCATGAGAAGTGATTTTTTTCCTACATTATAGGTTTTCCACATAAATGTGTGTCGTCTATTTTGTGTTTTTTATTACTAATGCTGCTTAGCTTATTTTGGCTAGCAACCACTGCTTAATTTTTTAAGAGATATTTGTGATTTTTCTGCTTATTTTAAGCAGTTATTTTAATTTGTAATTTTTACTATATAAAAAATAAAAAATAAATTATCTTAATTATTTTAGTTTAGAAGAAAACTAGAAAAAAAAGAGGAGAAAGGAAATATATACAACCACAGTCATACTCCCAATATATGCCCCTTAGAGGGGGCATCTAAGGGCAGGTCCCCATGCCGCTGCTTAGCTTATTTTGGTACAGCCACTGCTCAATATTTTTAGGAGTTATTTGTGGAGCTATGGCCCCATGAATAATTAATTTTTCTACTTATTTTTAAGCAGCCATTTTTTTTTTTTAAATTAGATAAATTGTTTTAAAACAAAATTTTCAAATATTAATGTTTTTTTAATCTATCAAAGCTTAGGTGGCATTTTTCATTATCCCCTCGTTCTTTTCCATAGCTTATTTGTAATATCTAAACAGTACCTGCTCCACTAAAATAGGGAAAGATTATATATTATCCCTTTCTCATAATTGTAAATAAGTTAAAGCAGGCTGCAGCAGCATGGGGGCATGGGATAACCGTGCTTCTAATATGAGGCATACATACCTGCTTATTTCCAGCCCCCTTTTAATTTCTAACCCCCTTTTTATTTCCAATCCCATTATTTTTCCACAGCTTATTTGTAATTCCTAAACATTAGCTGTTCCACAAAAATAGGGAAAGATTCTATATAACTACTTAATTTAAAATAGGGACATGGGATAATTCACTGTTATTTCAATTCTGCACTGCTTATTTTTTTAATAATAACCAAAGGCAATAGATGTGAATCTTTTGCATTTGCAGAATGTGTTGACACTGGGGAAACAAGTGGAGAATTTCAGGCATTACAAAAGACGGCTTGCGAAATTATTTGGCCAGGAAACTGCCAACAGGACCGTATCTCAAGCATTATTTACTATAAATGCAGGAACTGATGACTTTGCCAATAATTATTTCATAAATCCTCTAACCAGGAGCAACTATACCCTCGAACAGTTCCAGGATATGCTTCTAAAGTCTCTAAGTGTATTTATACAGGTAAAAGTTCTCTTATACAACTCCAGGTTTTTATTTTAATTTTCAAAATTCTTGGAAATATAAACGTATTGTTTTGTGAACAGAATGTTTACACAGAGGGTGCTACTAAACTTGGCATTACCGCGCTTCCTCCTTTTGGTTGTTTGCCTTCCCAAATTAGTCTCCACAACATAGTAGGGAATAAATGTGTTGAGGAGTTTAATAAAGTTGCGAGATCTTTCAATAACAAGACCAAAGCTTTAGTAGAGAAGATAAAGCCCAATTTTCCAGGTGCTACTATTGCTTATATAGATACATTCGATAATTTTATGGACATGGTTAAATCTCCGACTATGGTAAGTTTCAGTTTTGTTTTGCATTCAATTCATTTTATATGGATAAAGTGTAAAATTGTTATTGAATGTTTGATCATTAAATGGGATGATGTTTAAGTAGAATGGTTAAGAATTAGATAGAAGCTTTAAATATCATCCACTTCTACAGTCAAAGTTTAATTTGGACCAATAAAAATAGGATAAATATTTACCACTTTTGGTGTGAATGAGGTGTAAAATTGCTATTGACTGTTTGACCATTGAAGTGGATCATATTTAAGTAGAGTGGAAATGTTGTAATTCTATTTCTTAATCTAGACTACAATATCTTGTCAAAAGAAAGTTGATCTGATATAAATTAGTTAGATACCTAAAACACTCCACCATAAACAACCGGCATGTTGTCGTGCCGACTGTTTACCAAAATTTTGACTCGTTTTTTTTCGACTTTTCATTGTGACTTGTTGAACGGAGCTCTGTCAACCTCTTCAATCATAGTGTTTGTTCATACAGTCGATTTGTGTCGATTTATTGAGAAAGTTACGACCAACAGACCGTTTTACAATGTGCCGGCTGGTTAAGCTCTACCCCTAAAACTGAGTAGCAACATTGAGACGAATGTTTCTTAAGGAAAAAACTGAATTGGTCGTTTTTTTTTTTGCAGGTTTTCAAGAGGCCAGGAGAGGTTGTTGTGGAACGGGTCTATTGGAGACAGCTATATTGTGCAACCCGAGCACCGTAGCTTGTCCTGATGCATCCAAATATGTGTTCTGGGATAGCTTTCATCCAACAACTGAATGTTATAAAATCATTGCCGACGCTTATTTCCAGCAGGTTCAGGCTAAGATTTTGTCCGCAACCCCGAGAAACTAACTCAAAGATAATTGAGTAGGACCTGAACTATATTTTATCTATGTGGAAGTTATCTAAAGGAGAGTGGGTGGCAATGACAAGTTTATATCTATGTGGATGTTTATGATTGTCGTTTATTGGTACGACAAAATAACTCTATTGACCAAGATTTATAATAGACTCGGTAAAATAACATGGGAGGGATTTACTATATTATTATTAAATTTTTAATATATATTTTAAATTGTAATGATTTTGGTTGACAAAATTTTTGATGTAATGAGAAATAAATGACATTAGATTATAGTGTGAGATTGAAACATTATGGTGACAGATTTTTTTCTAAAAGTTATTATGTTGTCATCATCAAATTTATTATGTTGTCACCATCAAATTTATTATGTTGTCACCGGTGATGTGTGAGGGAATCTTGATGATAAGGACCCTCCTTCTTTTGCTACTGCTTTAGTTAGTTTTTTGTGGTTTGACTCTATTTGTTCATCTTTATTTTGGACCTTGGCTAGTTGTACTTATACCACCCTAATTTTTTTTTTTTTGTGAATATTGTACTATTTTTTTTTTTTAATATAAAAGTTTAATAGGATATATTTGTGGAAAGAAACAACAAAAAATTCATGGTCTATGAATTTTATGTGTGAGAGGTAGCATACTTTCATATATATTTTTACTTTGAAGTTGAAAAGTGGTTGTAAAAATATGCTTATGTTTTTTAGATGAAAACATAATGAGCCCTAACTCAATTACTTTTTTTTTCTCTTCTAAATATTTGTTGAAGGTTGTATTACACACCAATTTCTATAATCAATTAACAATATTTCAATTTTTCATTGCATAAACATACTTATTTAAGTTTTAATTTCCACTTGATGAACTATACATACCATACTAACCATTAGAATTATTTGTACAAATATTAATAATCAAAATTATTTTGACATGACATTTCTTTACTTAATAAACTAAGATAGTCTAATCAAATTCTTTAATAAAAACGATATTTTAACTTAGATAACAAAACGGATCTGTAGCTATCTAACACCCAAACTTTGCCCTCAATGCTACTAGTATTCTCAAATGTTTTAGACATCCTCTTAAGACATTAGAACTAACATTTGATAATGCAATAAAATAGTCACATAAAAGGTATTTAAGAATGTTTTTTCCTATTTCCCTCATTTGGGATTCTGCAAAACCAATACTATAATCAATCCTCATTATGCTCTTATAAAATTTTAAAGAAATAAACAATACGAGTACACAAAAGTTTTTAGTTTCCAATGTTAGATTTAGGTTAAGATATATTTATTATGCATTGTTCCAATGATTCCTTTCATAAAAACAAGTACCTACAATACTAGTGCACTCTTACATAGTAATTAGGATTTCTCATCATTTTGTATAAGTTCATCTATAAAAATTAATATTAAATTATTCATAATTTAAAGATAAAGATGATGTAAACTATTGATTTATATAGATGATGTAAACTATTGATTTGTGTCATTTTCTTAGTAAATTTAGTTTATAATATATATATATATATATATATATATATATATATATATATATATATATATATATATATATATATATATATATATATATATTTCTATCATTTTTTATTATTTTATTTATTTTTTAATTTTATAGTTAGTGACATTTTACCATGTTGCAAATGAACTATTTCCAAGATTTATTAGAATTAGACAATTAATTCTAATATCTAGCACACAATAGTTTTAGTAAATTTTTATTCACTATTTTATTTATTACTAATTTTTAATTGGTATTGATGAAACTAAGACTTGTATTTTACCACAACATATTTCTCTTTGCATAAGTATCAAAACTTTTTTTTTTTTGTTTAAACAAGGATATCAATTTGGGGTGCAGTGTAATTTTTAAAAAATTTACTTAATTTTCTATTTTTTTCTAGGGTTTTTATCTTATAAAATAAATAAAAATATCATATTAAAAAGACATTATATATTATATTGTTTTGGAAAGATAATTTTCTATATAGTCATAAGATCTCATATTTGGGTAACTTTTTTTATTCTCATGGGCACAATGTGAAGTGGTTCATTTTCCTAAAATTGCAACATGTGGATAGGACATGGGAAAAAATTTCCACAGGGGTGCCACATAAATAGAATTAATTTTAAGTGGTTTGATTGAACCCCCTTTGATTATACCCCACTTGTGCATTTTAAACACTACCCCTCCACCATCTGTATAGTTTTCTAAGGGGGTTTCAATGTTTAATAAAATGCCCTCCTACCATGGAGTGCCATATAAATTCAAATAGTTGTTGAATATCTTTGATCTAAGAGTCTTTGATTGAAGCCCCCTTAGATTGAACCCTCATGATTTGAGGTGTGTGTTTTGGTTGCATTTTTTATTTTTTCATAGAAATACATAATATGTCTTAAAGGATGTATTATAGTTAAGCTCAAGAGTAAGGTGTAAAAGGTACAAATCTATATTAACTTTATTCAAATGATATGAATATACTAAGTCATTAAAATTACATAATATCCAATTTATATTAGCATGGATTACACCATCAAAACCTTACTTAATCATATTAAAAAGATGACAATAATGTCAAATCAGGAATTTCCTAAGTCCTAAACACTATTTGTCTAGTTCTAAATATAACAAAGAGGCAATAAGATCACTTTTATATTAGATAGATTACAAGAAAAAGTATCATCAATTCACTATAAAATCATAATTACCCTATACTAATTCTTTATAAGTACACTAGCAACTTAAATACTCATGGTTCAATGACTCAAGCACTAAGTCTCCCATCATCAAACTCCAAACTTTAGTAGGATGCAAGGATAAAACATTATAACATTTAAGGAGAGAGTGTGTAATATGTTGAATTGTAATTTTTTGGAAGGAACTTTGTCAATTTTTAAGTTTGGGATCACATGAGAAAGAAATGGCCATAGATTATAGAGTGTGAGATCAAAAATTATGATGACACAATTTTTCTAAAAGCATAACACTTCAAATTCATGACTTGTGAAAATCATTGTATTTCTTTTGTGAGAGCTAACAAACATAACATATGTTTTTAGTTGGTGCTCATCATTTATGGTAAGAAAGTGGTTAAAGTGTTGCTTTATAGTTGGAAAGTAGTGAAGAGTATTTGAAAATCACTTCTACTTCATATTAGAAGACATGTCCCTCATATAGGGTTTTAAAAAATCAATATTATAATCATTCTTCATTTTACCTCTTATAAAATCTAAATGAAATAAATAATATTAAAAGATTATTAATTACATATAGATTATACTTCAATTTCCAACCTCAAGTTTACATTTAGACATAATTAATATGCATTATTCATAGATTACTTTCATAAGTAGAGTACATGTGCTGTTACTTAGTAATTAACATTTCTAATGATTTTGTATAAGATCATATATAATAATAGTATATAATTGCAATAGTTTGTAATCAATCCTAACCAACAATTTACCATCCATAAGTTCATGCATCTATTATTACTATAGAATAGAAATATTATCATAGATTAATATATAGACGAGGTGTCTAAGAACATACTTTACCAAATGAGATTAATAAAACTAGTTATCATGAAATATACCTTTGTCAAGTATTCTTCCATCACCAAACACCACATCTACTTAGAAAATGATCAAATCTTGGTCAAAGAAGACAACTACTTCAAAAGAAAACTCAAAGAGGCCATACAAATTAGTAACCACCCTTCCAACTTCAATCGCAATGATGAATAGAGTTCAAGTTTTTCTTGGCAACCATTGCTAACCTACCTTAGAAACATCTCTCTCCCCCATCTTGACCTCTCTTCCCCCTTTTTTCTAGTCTTTCCCTAGTTCGTTCTTTTGTCCACTCTTCTCCTTCTTATCATGCTTCCCCTTTTTTCTCTCTCTAGCCATCATTTATCTCTTCTTTCTTGAATCTTCACTTCCTTTTGTGCCTTTCCCTTCATTCTAAGTTATTCCACTGTCCCACCCCACTAATTCATTTCCCCTTGAGCTTGTTGGATCCTAACTTCTCCTCTCCTCTTTTACCATCCTCTTATGTCTTATGCCTTGGTCCTTTCTCCTTCCCTTTTTGGTCTTATGTCTCATGCCTTACATGATTTTTCTTTTCCCACGGTTACTAGCATTTTTACCTTGTAGGCTTATACATTTATGTATAGATATACATATACATATATAGATCCATATGCATATATATGTAAATACATACATATATATGTCTATGTTTGTATATGCACACACACACACACATGCAGGATCATGATATGCCAAACAATACCTCTAAGTGGCAATGAAAATACTAAAAATCAGACTTAATCAAGTTCATGTGAAAATTTGAATGGATTATCTACACAATTTGAAAAATATGTAAGAACAAATTTTTTAGAGAATTGAATCTAGAGTTTATGGGCTACTATTTTTTTTCAAAAAAAACTAAATTTACTTGGGGTGTGTGCAAGAAGTTGGGTCCACTTTTTGGCCAAAAAATGGAAGTGTTCTCCCTGATTTTCAGAATTTGTCACATTTGACCTAAAAATTTGAGACACTTAAAGATTGAATCTAAAAAAAAGTTAGTTACATGAAATGTAGTACTCGGAGTCTAATTTCCAAATGTGTAATTTATTTTAATACCCAAATGATACAAATTAATTTTCAATAGGAATTTCTAAAAACCACTGTTTAAAAGTCTTTTTTTTACCATACCATGCGTGTGTATGACCAACATAATTTGACCTAAATAAAAATATTTTTCTAAATCCTTTTGGGGAAAGATGTGTAATAGAGTGAAGTTTTATGAGGATATTTTTTTTATAATTTTTTTCTAAATATTTTTTTAAAATTTTTAATGGGCCTTAATTATTGTTTTTGAAAACCCCTCATGTACGGCCAACATAATTTGAGCAAAACTAATCATAAATTATTATTTTTTCATTGTGTAAAAAATAATGTATAGATTGATGACATAATTTTAAAAAAAATTAAAATTAAAAGTTATTAAAAAAATACAAACACCTATCATTTCAAGTTTTTGGACCAGTATGCTCATAAATTAAATAATAAATAGAAAAATAAGTCTAATAAACAAAATTACATATTTAAAAACTTAACATTGTCATCTGTAATGAGTTTTAATTTCATAAAAAAAATTAGAAAAAAATGTCGTCACCCATATAGGTAAAGTCAGTCTTTCCTCTTGTTCTGTACTTAGATAAATACTTGCAAGTCCAAGGCTCAAGGTCGGCTACCCATGCCTTTCCTAAGCCTAAAACTAAACCAAAGCCAAGGGAAAAGGTGGTCAACCATTTCAAATTTCTTTGAATGGGTACCCGTTCTAAAATGAGTATGTGTTATATAACAGGTACTCGTTATAAAATAGGTATCCATTATTTTTACAAACGGGTACCCATTTTATAACGGGTACCCATTTTGTTTACGAATGGGTACCCATTTTAAAATGGGTACCCGTTTCTTTTATATTCATTATTTCCCATTATCAGGGAAAAATGTATTATCATTGTATCCCTGCAACTTGTATGTCTGATGTATGGGCCAATAGTGACATTTTCTAATTTTTTTTACTTACAGGTGTCTTGTGGAATCTCTTGGCATGCCATATTGTATTCATATTTTGAAAGGAATCAATCATATGAATAATTTTGAAGTGGAATAAAGTTCAGGAGCTATTTTCAAGAGGAATAAAAAAGAGGGTTTTGGTTATTTACATCTACTTTTACTTCAGAATCTATGCAACAAAGGATCTACATCTAGTTGTACTTCAAAATTTCAAAGAAGTACATCAATCTGAAAATAGATTAAATATCATTTATTATTTTATCAAGAGGGTTTGGTAATCATGGGATAAAAACAACGTCAAAAAAAAATAAAGGAGGGTCATGACACCTCAAAAAATTGAAGCTAATAGAGAGAAGGAAGCAAAAAGGAAAAGAGATAGAAGATTAAGGATTCAAGAGATGAAGAATATTGAAGCATATAGTTCCATGACAATTGAAGAGAAAGACATTCAAGAGACTATAAAGGATGAGATGAATGTAGATGATGCAAATGTGGAAATGGTGAATTTGGAAGAAAGTGTGACTATAGAAACAAATGCACATGTATGTCTTCAAACCCAACTTTCAATGATATGGAAAATATGACTATAGAAACAAATATATGTATGTCTTCAAGGCCAACTTTCAATGATATGAAAAATTTGACTATAGAAACAAATCCAGGTATGTCTTCAAAGTCAACTTTCAATGATATGGAAAGCGCGACTATAGAAACAAATCTAGGTATGTCTTCAAACCCACCTATCGATGATATTGATTGAATTAGTTTATTAAATGAAGCTGAATATACCAATGGGGAGCTCAATTATACTACTAAAAATATGGAAAGAGGAAATGAGAATCTTCCTGGTAAGATTTCTTGGAGACAAATGAGAACCCATGCAAATAGATTATATAAAATATTCTTTTAATAGAAAAACTCTTGTATTTCAATGTCAACTCATGATGCAATTGATGAAAATGTGGAAATTGCAAAAAGTAATGAAAAAGTTAGGCATTTTTGTAAAACTTAAAAAGAAAGATGAATCGATGAAACAAATTTTATCTAGTGTTGCTAATGCTATTGATTCTATTGATAAAAAGAGTTGATCTAAAGATAGCAATGCAACATGAAGAGCTATAACAACTTCTTTAGTCAATAAATCATTTTTGAATAAAAGAATGATAAATAAGACTAGTGAATTTCTAATATATATCCCAAAACTTTGAGAAGAGCATAAAAGAGAAGAGAAACTATTGAAAATAATCCAATTATCCAATGTTGGAGTTTTAGTGGTAGACTCCCAAGGTATGACATGAAATTAAATAATGAAATCAAATCTTTAATTAAAAAAATTGGCATGATAATACAAGGGTATCATCTAATGTTAGAGATGTTTTAAAATTAAGAGTAGGGTCTAAAATTCATGATCCTCATCCAAAAATCTATTAGACATGACTCAAACTAAATTATATAAAAAATTCTTAGATGATTCAGTGTTAGTACCATTTAATATTACCATAAGTCAAAGATCTTTCGAGAAATGTAAACCTTGGTATGTGAAAATTAATAAACAATGAATCTCTTGTTGTTGTAAAACTCATGTGCAATTTCATTATTTTTATGATGTTTTTCGATATATACGTTCTACTTTGCATACTAACAAAATTATGTAGGAATGTGGTATTACTATGCCACCTCAAACAATTAAGGAGTTTGTAGCAGGTTTGTTTTGTGAAACATCTAATGGATACTTATTTTATTCAAAAGCATGTATTTCTAGACAATGCAATAGATGTGGCAACTTTTCATTGTTAGGAGAATGTATGCATAAAAATATTTCACATGAATTTGGACAACAATTAGTGGATGTGAAAAGATTCAAAAATGTTGAATATTATTTAAAGGATGGAAAAATTGGAAAGCATTGTGAGTTAGTCAGAGAAAAAATTTATGTGCATGCATTCATCAAAGATTTTAAGGATAACATTATATCCAAATATGTGAAACACTCCCAATATGTTTGGTGGCTTGATGGATAATTTCACACATGTAAAAACACATTTCCAATTGGAACTATCCTATTAATGGTTGACTTTGCAAAAAACTATACTCTTACTCCACAAGAGGAAATTCAATCTCAGTATTATAATTCAGTGCAAGTGGCCATCTTTGTTCATATTGTATACAGACATGCAGATGATAGTACAGAAGATAATAGAAATTTTTTGAGGGAATATCATTTCTATTTGAGTGATAACTAGTTATACTGTTTAGAGTTTGTGCAATATTGTTTCACAAAATTTAATGAAGTTTAAAAGAAAGAGAAATCCAGATGGCACAACATTTCATATGGTCAAATAACTATACAGGGTAATTCAAAAATGTAATAATGTTTTATTAGCTATGTAGGGCTCACAAAGAAAATAATATCTAACATATGTGGAGGTTTTTTGAAGTTGGACATGGTCAAGAAGAACATTATAGAGCTGGAGCATGTGTGAAAAGATCTCTTTCTAGAGAGCATCTAAAATTTGAGGATGCAGCAAAATTTAGAGATGCACGTGTAATTGTGGAGTGAGAACTCTACAATTCGATGATTCTTTTGGTTAGTTGAAGAAGAGAATATTCAGGTACTCAACTTGATTATGAGACAATTACTAGATCAACAAAATGGCATTCATTTAAGAGTTCAAATTCAAGCACATGGACTATATGGACTAGGGAGCTTGCATGTTTTTGTCAATTTTGTATTACAGGTGATTGTGGAACATGTGAAAATATAGAATAGGTTGAAGAATGGAAACAAAGATCCTTGACAACTATAGAAACACATGATCAACTTGAAACAACAATTGAAGATGATAATCAAGTGTTTGTATCAGATGACTATGATCGTGTTTTAGACCTTGTACAATAGGGTACTTTAATTTTTAATTTTTTTTTATTACATTTTTTAATCTATATTTAATTAATTATATATGTATGCATGTACATATTTATGTGATTTAGATACATTTCACACTTTAATGAATTAAATATTTTTTTTCAAGACATGTGTATGTTGTTGTTGCACCTAAGGGCAATGAAGAGGAAACCAAGTATTGGTTGGCTCGATGTGTTGAGACAAAACAAAAGTTGTTACATCCTAGAGTAGATGATGATAATTATGAGCATCCAACAGGTTTTGTGGTTGTTGTTGGCACCTGACTACGAAAATATCTAATAATAAAGAATGGTTTGCCTACATTTGAATATTATGAAAGACATAAGAAGATCATACATTATTCACATTTGGTTGTGGCAACAAATATAAAACTAGTCAAATATCAAGGAAGGCCTGCTAATAAACAGTTATGGACACTTTCTATGGAAGAACATGAGTCAATTATAGATGCATTACAGTAAAGAGAGGATGTAGATGGTACAATGGAATAAATTTTTAGGTATGTATATAGTTGTATATATTTAATCGACTATTAATATAGTTGCATTAAGCCATCCTCTTACCTACCTTTAAACAATTTTCTATAAATATAGAACTAATTTTCTCACATGACACATAGTTTGAGTGGCTAGGTTAATCACCATGATTCAAATCATGAAAATGTTAATCTTATAATTTGTATTTACTTGTGTATTTCCCCTTACACCACCTCTCTTACATCTCCTTAATCCATCCTTTTACATCTTCTTAAGTCATCCTCTTAGCTCCCCTTAAGTCATCCTCTTACATCACCTTAAGCCATCGTTTTATCTTATAATTTGTATTGACTCGTGTATCTCCCCTTAAGCCATCATCTTACATCCCCTAAAGCCATCCTCTTATGTATCCCCTTAAGACATCCTCTTAGCTCCCCTTAAGACATCCTCTTAGCTCCCCTAAAGCCATTCTCTTACATCCCCTTAAGCCATCCTTTGTGTTTTCTAGTTACATATTGCATCAATGTTTTATGTTTTTGGTATATATATTCTTTCATTCTCATTTCACCTTCTATATTATTCAATTTGTATCTTAAAATTTGTATGGACTCATGTATATATATATAGCTAATTTACTTGTACATTTGAACATTATTTTTGTAGTTGTACCCTACAAGTAGATATTTGCATGATTGTCAATAGAAGTTTTTGCCATACAGATATGTGAGGTCAATTTTGTAGTCTTCAACTAAAAGTGAATGCATTAGGTAATTGTATATATACTCGTATATTTCATATTCAACATGTTATCTAGTTACATATTGCATCAATGTTTTGTGTTTTTGGTATATATTCTTTCATTCTCATTTCACCTTCTATATTATTCCCTTTATCTTAAAATTTGTATCGACTCATGTAAATATATAGTTAATTTACTTGTACATTTGAACATTATTTTTGTAGGTGTACCCTACAAGTAGATATTTGAATGATTGTGAATATAAGTTTTCACCATACAAATATGTGAGGTCAATTTTATAGTCTTCAACTAAAAGTGAACGCAAATTAGGTAATTGTGTATATACTCATAAATTTCTCATCCATACTCTAAAGCCATCCACTTGTGCATCCACTTAATTCATCCTCTTAGCTCCCCTTAAGCCATCCTCTTACATCCCCTTAAGCCATCCTTTTATCTTATAATTTGTAAATTGACTCATGTACATCTCCCCTTAAGCCATCTTCTTACATCCCCTAAAGCTAGATCCTCTTATGTATCCCCTTAAGACATCCTCTTAGCTCCCCTTAAGCCATCCTTTGTGTTATCTAGTTACATATTACATCAATGTTTTGTGTTTTTGGTATATTCTTTCATTCTCATTTACTTGTACATTCATTATTTTTTGCAGGTGTACCCTACAACTATATTTTTCCATGATTGTGAATAGAAGTTTTCACCATACAAATTTGTGAGGTCAATTTTGTAGTTTTCAATGAAAAGTGAACGCATTAGGTAATTTAATATAAATACTCATATCTTTCATATTCAACATGTTATATCTAGTTACATATTGCATCTTGATGTTTTGTGTTTTTGGTATATATTCTTTCATTCTCATTTCACCTTCTATATTATTCCCTTTATCTTCAAATTTGTATTGACTCATGTAAATATATAGTTTTTTTTTTTTAAAAAACAAAGGGGTAAAAACTTTATTAGAAATTAGAAAAGAGCATTACAATAATAACTAAGGGACCCAGCCCCAGAAAACAAGGCGAAAACCCCACAGCATAAACAACATCAACTATCCTCATGTATCCTCCTATCCTCCTCCAAGAACCGGTCCAAATCCAGATGTAGCTCAGGGTTAACCTGATCCCAATCCTCAACTTTCCAACCACTATCATGCTCAGAGGCCCATTTGGCCAAGTAGTCGGCAACTCGATTCCACTCCCTTGGGATGTGAACAAAGGATGCCTCCTCCAACCGAGAACTAACCTGAAGAATCCACTGAACCACTGAAGCCAGCTGCCAATTAATATCAGATATCTTTCACTTATTCAAGAGATTAATCAAAATCTGTGAATCAGCTTCACATATAACTTTTCTCCAGCCCAAAGCAAGGGCCCTCTCAATAGCATGCAGAATTGCTAGACCCTCCATGAAGTTAACAGTCTTCACCCCCTCATGTATAAAGAACAGAAAAATCACCGACCCAGCTGAGTCCCTACCAACTCCACCAATTCCAGCCAGCCCAGGATTGCCCCTAGAAGAACCGTCAGTATTGATCTTTAAAAAACCATTGGGAGGAAGTAACCACCTTCCAACCTGTTGAACCCTCTTTTTTCCATGCCTACAGTTCCTAGAACTGACAAAAGAAGAATGAATTTCTTGAAGACCCAGTCTGGCCACCAACTCATCATCACCTCTCTCCAAGGGGAAAACCAAATCACATTTAGCTGAAACTGACTCCTGCACCATTCCTAGCATATGCAGCCAAACTTGCCGACCCACCAACTTCTGATCACAAAAAATTTGGCGGTTCCGCTCTAGCCAAATCTGCCAAAGCAGAAAGGTAGGACCCACGAACCAAACTTCCTGCAAAAAGGAAGCCATAGAAGGAGGTCTTCCCATACTATCCCAGAATTCAACCAAAGAGCACGCATGAATACAAGGAAGCTTCCATACCTCCCACCACCAATGCCAAAGCTACACAACAAAGGGGCACCGGAAG
Source organism: Cunninghamia lanceolata (assembly GCA_027924645.1). Lineage (NCBI taxonomy): Eukaryota > Viridiplantae > Streptophyta > Pinopsida > Cupressales > Cupressaceae > Cunninghamia > Cunninghamia lanceolata. The sequence goes on along the minus strand of BSBN01000119.1, from coordinate 6,302,816 downwards.
AACAAATGCGAAGAATCCTCTTCTGCTGCCCCACACAAAACACAAATTGAAGGTCCTTGAAATCCCCGTTTACGAATGTTATCCCAAGTCAAACACCTATTCCAAGCCAAAGTCCAAACAAAGCAATTGCATTTAGGCCACGAGAGTTTATTCCACACCCTTTTCCACCAGTGAACCTCTACCCCAATTAGCTTCTGAGCCAATAACACCTGATAATCAGAATCAACAGAGTAAACCCCCTTAGGATTATGGGTCCAAGCAAGAATATCCTCTTCTAGAAGAGAACTACAACTCCTACTATGAAGAATCTTGTGAAGCTCAGCACTATCTTCCACAAGTCCCAAATCTGGCCACACTATGGGATCCTTCCAATGAGCTACCTCCAACTGACCAAAAGAAGCAACAGACTTGAAGTCACTCACCCTAGCCCAGCCAGCCTCGAGAAATCTTTGGCACAAAGGAAGAAGGTTGGGGAACTAAGAAGTAAGTGGAGGGAATCCATCCCAAGAATCCGACCAGAAGAGAGCTTCAGTTCCCCGTCTACAAATCCAAAATAAACCTTCCTTGATAAGCTTAGCACCCTTTTGAAGAGTATTCCAAATCACTGAACCTTTCCCCTCAAGAGGGTAACGAGGGAGATCCAGCTGTGGAATCCCCGGGAAATACTTATGAGATAATATCCTGGCCCATGGCTGATCCAGTTCCACACACCATCTCCAAAATAGCTTAGCAGCCACAGCCACTCCAGATAACGCAGACTGTCGAAGACCAAGACCACCAAATTGCTTTGGGCTACACACAACATCCCACCTGACCAGGCTCCACTTGGAGGATGACAAACTTCCTTCCCATAAGAACTGCCTCGCAAGAGAATCCAACTCCCTCAGAAAACCCATTGGAGCCACCTGAAGCATACATCGGTAGGTAGGGAGAGCCTGCACCACCGACTTGAGAAGCTGAACCCGCCCTGCAAAAGACAACCATCTGTGGGTCCAATGATTAACTTTTACACGGAGCTTATCAATAATATTCTGCCAAGAACCCTTGGGAAGAGGGCGAACAGAAATTGGGAAACCCAGATACGTCAAAGGGAGAACCCCTATCTGAAACCTCAAGATATTAGCAATTCTTCTCTGAATGGGGGTCGGCGTATTGAAGAAGAATATGGATGACTTCTCCTCATTAATCAATTGTCCTGAAGCAACAAGATATATGTCCAACACCTGCCTCAAGTTAGTAGCTTCCCTAACAGTAGCCATCCCCATCAAGGCAGTATCATCAACAAATTTTAAATGAGATTGCGGAGGCAAGTCTCCACCCCATCGCTAACCCTGAATGGTGCCAAGCTCCACCCTTCTTTTCAACAAACGTCCAAGGCCTTCCACAAGAAGCAGAAAAAGATACGGAGAAAGAGGATCCCCTTGGCGCAAGCCCCTTGAGGCACAAAAAAGTTCAGAATGATCTCCATTTATCAAAACTGCGAAGGAAACAGACGTGACACAGCTCATGACCCATTGGATCCACTCCTCACCAAAGCCAAAAGAAACAAGGATCTTCTGCAAAAAAGACCATCTAACCCTGTCATAAGCCTTAGCCATATCTAGCTTAATGAACATAGCCTTCTCATGGGAGTTGTCCATGGAGTGGATGGTCTCCGTAGCAATGACAACCCCGTCAAGAATCTGTCGACCCGCCACAAATCCACTCTGTTCCTCTGAAATCAGCACTTTAAGCCACTTCTTCAATCTCTCAGCCAATAACTTAGAAATGATTTTGTAAGCCACATTGCAAAGAGAGATAGGCCGGAACTGAGATAACCTATCAGCCCCTTCACACTTGGGTATGAGAGCAAGGAAGGTGGAATTCAGAGCACGAAGCATCTGCTTATTCCTCTGGGACTCAAGGACAACCGCTAGAAGATCCAACTTTATGATATCCCAGAATTCTTGAAAAAATTCAATTGGGAAACCATCGGGACCAGGAGCTTTACCCTTCTTCATCTGAAACACAATCCCCTCCAGCTCATCAAGAGAGATATCTTTCATCAGATACTCATTCGCCTCCCTGGAGACCAACTGAGGAATACAAGAAAGAACCTGTGCTTCCTCAACAGAGGCCCCCTCGAGAATCCTCCCTAAATAAAGTAGCAAAATACTGAGATGCCTCAGCAGAGATTTCCTGAAACGAGGCAAGACGTTCACCCCTATCATTCACCAAAAAAGGAATGGAATTACCATACCTCCTGTCCTTCACAGAATTGAAGAAGAAGGCGGTGTTTTTATCACCTTCCTATAACCATTCAACCTGGGCCTTTTGCTTCCAATAAATTTCTTCCTGCAATTCAAATTCCTCAACCACTTTCAAAGTCTTAGCCTCCTCCCTTAGAAGATCCTCAGAGGCCCCATTCTCACGAATCAACTGCGTAATATTATTCAACTCCTCCTGGGCAGCAACCTTAGCATGAAAGATATTACCAAAACACCGTCGATTCCACCTTTTAAGCTGATATTTGACAAACTAAAGAAGCTTGGAGAATGTGTACATTGCTGTACCAAAAGGTGGTCTACCAATCTGCCACCACTCAGCCACAAGTTCATGAAGAGTAGGATCTCGTAACCACATAATCTAGAACTTGAATGAGGGAGAACGAGGCCTCTGAGCAGAGATAATGCTAAGCTTAATAGGCCAATGATCAGAGCCTCTCCAATCAAGAATTTCAGATCGAGTGGACCATAAGTCTCCAACCCAATTACAGGAAACTAAGAATCGATCAAGCCCCTCAGCAACACAACTCTCACCAATTCGCCTATTATTCCAAGTGAAGCAACCATTACTTGGCAAAACATCAATAAGATTTAATTTAGAAATGCTATCTCTGAATAACAGAGCAGAAGGCTCCAACCTAGGAATACCACCTCTTTTCTCAGACAACTCCACAATAGCATTAAAATCGCTAGCCACAACCCACGGATGGTAAGGAGCTAAGCTACGAACAAAACGAAGATGGGACCAAAGAAGTTGTTTACCCAGAAACTCAATAGGAGCATACACATTAGAGAGGAGAATACACTCACCAGTCTCATACCAAGAGGCGACTAGGGATATAGAGGATCTAGAGGACATCCACCAGAGAGGGAAAATCTTCTGAGGGTTCCAAAAACAAGCCACCCCTCCAGAAGCACCAAGAGCCCCCATACACTGGCATTCACCATATTTCCAAAACTTAGGAGCCATGGCCAACATATTATCTACAGATAATTTAGTCTCCTGAAGAAAAAGAACATCCGGAGAATGATTCCGAACCAAATCACGAACAGCTTTTTGTCGAGGGCCACTGTTCAAGCCCCTTACATTCCATGAGAGAACAATCATTTCTGGGGGCATGAAAAATGTGAATCAAGAGTCTTGACTGACCCTGACTCCACCAAAGTTTCCCCAGTTAATTTAATCTTCTCCATATCCTTCTTCCTTCCCAACTTGGAAGTCCTGTCACTAATCCCTTTCTTCAGTTCAATTTGCTGAATACCCAAAAGAGGGGAGGCCAAAGAGCTCTTCTCCACATTCTTGCCTCCTTTCAGGGGCAATGGGGAACCACCTCCACCACTCTTCGAAGCTCCAATAGAAGATTCTTGTTCAGTCTGGACAATCAATTATTGATCCGTATCCATCTCCCCAACCCCAATCTCTTGCACAACCTGCATGGCCTCCAATGGTGGTCCATCCTGTCCTGTACCCAAAGTTCCCTAATCCAAGTTCAGCAACCCCGGATTCACTTCCCCCTGGCTGAGATCATCCAACACCTCAATCCTATTAAAAGTCTCATCAACCGGCCTCTCCCTCAAGGTCCGCTTCTGGCCCCGATTCCTATTGCGAGCCTTGACAGGGACATAGCCATCATCTCCATTACCATCACCCGGAATAGGCTCCTTACCAATATCAGCCCTAGGTGGATTACAAGAAGGCTGAGAAGGTTGGGGCACCACAGGCTTAGCCCTAGGGCACCTACGCTGTAAGTGACCATATTCATCACAAAGACGACACTGAAAAGGTAGGGTTTCGTAATCTAGTTGTTGCACCCAAGTAAATGATCCAGCACTCACTTCAATAGAATCTGGTAGTGGCTTGCTTAAATCAATTTCTACACAGATACGAGCAAAAGTCATTACCTTTTTATACTGCGTCTGTTGTGAAGACCCAACAGGTTTACCGAGCATTGAAGCCACCAACTGCAACACATCATCCCGCCAACACTCCACTGGAAACCACGGCAACCAAACCCAAACTGGGATCCGACTTGGTAGTGCCTCAGTCAGGTTGAAGCTAGCATGCCATGGCTTGATAAACAAACCCACCTGGTTATAAAAATAGGGGCCGCCCTTGAAGACTTTATTCCGATCTGCCATGCAATCAAAAGAGACCATAAAAAAGTTGTTCGCAAGGAGCCTAATCTCCATCTCCCCCTCTGGCATCCAAGTCCGCTGAGCCCAAGATTCCAAAAATTGCAGCGAGACTCTCAAACCCATGAACTTGCAATAAAAAGAGTGCCTTGAATAGTATTCAATATCATTTGCAAGCATTTCCATCGGAATAATCAACTTTGGTCTCTCTTTGCATCTTTCCAAACACCCATTAATCTTTGTTATTCGGGAACCACTAACCAATCCTAGATCATTCATCTCCATTTCTGAAGAAAACAGTGTATTATCAAAAACATTCACTCCATGCGCTGGAGGCTTCGAACCAATTGCTGATCGGAAATCTAATTTGGGGCTAGCCCCAGATGTTTCCCCACCTTGCATAGCAAAAAAACAAGAACCCCAGCAGGCATGCAAACCCCCAGGAAACGTTTGCAAGAAATGGAAAAAGACAAAACCCCAAGGGAAGGATCAAAACCCTTCCACCCACAAGCCACCCAAACGGCAGCAAGAAGGCCTCCAGAAAAGAAAAAAACCCACCACCACCACCCCGAAAGCTTCAAAAAAACCCCCCCCACAACGCAGAAGCGAGCAACACACAGAGAACGAGCTAGGGCACGGTCGCCCTAGCTCAGCTTGCAGAGCACGCGAACGCCATCTCCCAATTATCTCAATCCTCCCATGTAAATATATAGTTAATTTACTTGTACGATCATTATTTTTTGCAGGTGTGTACCCTACAAGTAGATTTTTCCATGATTGCCAGTACAAGATTTCATCATAATGTAAATGCTAGATCAATTTTGTAGTCTTGTCAAACTAATAATGGACCTATGAGCTAATTGTATAGATACTCATATGTTTCATTGTGATCACTATAGTTGCATTGTATCTTGAAAATTTGTGTCTTCAATATATTCTTTCAAATTCTTGCATTTATTTAAAAGGAATTTTATTAAGTCTATTATGTAAGGGAATACATTAACATTAATATGAACCTACTTTTAAAGACAACTTTATTTAATGAATTAATACATTAAAAGTAATATGAACCTACTTAAAGACAACTTTATTTAATGAATTATTAGTAGGTCTATTATGTAAGGGATTGGACATTAATATTAATATGAACTGCTTAAATACAAATCCTCATATAGGTGTTTCTATACAATTCCCATTTTGATACCTTCTAGGGCCTCATTTGGGCTCGTACAAGGGCCTCATTTGGGCTCATACAAGCTCCTTTTTAGTGCAATTGTTTGAAATTGCATAATTTTTTGAGCTCTACATAGTGGTGCTATTGGTTCATTATTATTTTTCTCCTAATCCATATTTTTAGTTTTGAGACTTTTTTATGATATTTCTATAGCATTAAGATTATGGTAATATTTGCTATTGGAAAATATACTTGCACTAAATATTAAGTTCCTAGATCATATTTTACTAGGGGGATCATCGGTTATGTAATTTTGGGGAGTAATCTTGTGCATTGCTTTTGTTGGCTTGATCTTTGTTTGTTTTATAAGAGGAGTCTTTCATAGTCAACAATAGGTTATTCAATTTATCCTTATGTTATCACCTTAAAATAAGGAAATTATAAGTCTTAGTGAGATGGAATCCTAAAACATCTTAGGTGGCTTCATCTCTTGCCCCATCTCTATGGACTTTTTCTTGAAGCAAGTAGTAATTGGTGGAAGCAAGTATGGGCTAACAAGAATGATCATATCCTAGGATTAAATGGTTGTTGTGTTGGTAGTGACACTATTATGACATCATGTATTGAGTTCCCTCACACTCTTTAGACCATAATTTGGGAGATGCATGGAAAATAGAATGAGCCTCCATTCCGAGATGATGCTATTATGGACTATCTTGTACCCCTTGATGATTGTGACAACCTACCATATGATGATGATACCACACAAAAATTGTTAATGATGAATCTAGCTTGAGTGTCATGATAATATAGAGACTTCTCTTCATGTTCCTTATCCTACTAAAGAGACTTCTATTGAGAATTCAAATTCTATGGCTCCTATTAAAAATTTAGAGGATTCATCTTCTTTATTTATGAGTCAACATCTTGATGCTGAGGACTCTTATATTCAAGCATTGACATGAGACAACTTTATTTAAGGAATTATTAGTAAGTCTATTATGTAAGGAATTATTACTATTAGGTCTAGCATGAACTATCTAAGTTGTACTATCATTTATCAAGAACTATTTAAAGACAACTTTATGTAAGGAATATTAACTTAGGTCTATTATGTAAGGAATTATTACTATTAGGTCTAGCATGAAAGTTATCTAAGTTGTACTATCATTTAAATCAAGAAATGTTTAAAGACAACTTTATGTAAGAAATTATTAACTTAGGTCTATTATGTAAGGAATTATTATTATTAGGTCTAGCATGAACTATCTTTGTAAGTTATCATTTATCAAGAACTATTTTATACATTTTGATAGTCATGTATACTAGATTCAAAATTTGAAAAAATTATTTACACATTATATATTCACATACTAGAACTATTTTAAACACATTAGATAGTTTTTCCTTTTAAATTCAAAAATGTACTAGAGATTGTTTAACATGTCTTGATAATATAATCTAGAAATGAACAATAAAGCATAAACATAAGTTAGCTAACATACTAAAATGTACAAGCATATAGTCAATAATATATATACATGTAGATCTAGAGATAAGTCCATGAAATACTAAAATATAGGTAGGACCCATGAAATGTACTAAAACATCTACTCATAGTCAGCATATAAATAAATACAAATCATAGTTCATGAAATACTAAAATATCTCTAAGTCCATGAAATATCAAGTTCAACATATATAGTCATAATCCTGGTGGCATATATAAAAAACAATGCATCATGCAGTCCATGAAATAAATATCTATGTCCTATGATCATCACTCAAGTTTAAATCTAAAAGAGGCCTCTTTCTTCCTTGCAAAATAGATGGATTTGCTTCATACTGTAGAAGAGAAAGAAACTTGAAATCGGATAAATTTTTTTAAAATGACACATAGTGTGCATATGAAATTTAAATTTCATTTCATTTAATTTGATTTAATTTAATTTAATTTATAAAATACTCATATTAAATATTTAAATCTAGACTAATGTATGCATAAATTACTGTATGATGTTGGTTATCTCCTCCCATATTCTGTTGCCTAGGTGATCGTATAGCTGTTGGTCCTGAACCAAAAGTCTCAACTGCTAATTCCTGGATATTCAAATTAAAAACTCAAGAATTAGGTTAGCATCCAAATTTGATTTAATTTATAAAAAATATGAAATTAAATATTTAAATGTAGGGTTTAAAGTGTGTATAAATTACCGTGTGATCATGCTCATCTACTCCCACATTTTGTTGTCTAGGTGGTATAGTTTCAGTTTCTAGACCAAAAGTCTAAGCTGCTAATTCCTAAAAATTTAAATAAAGCAAGTTTGAAATAGCTTAGAATATTTACCAAAACATGTAACCATATATATATAGAATATAAAGACCTAGAAATTGCGCAGAAAATTTAGCAAAGTTTAGGACCTGAAAATATGCGGATGACTCGTGAAATTGTCCCTGATCAGTATCTTGACCAGTCTCTATCCTAATGGCACTCCTATCATCCTGCACTTACATATATGGGCATATATAAATTTATACAAACTCAAAAAAGAAAAGTACAAATTTAGTACAATTTTTGAAAACACACACTAGGGAATACTCAAGCATAACAAATGACAATGGAGAACTACAAGCAACACCTTTAGGTGGTCGGTCAGACATGCAAACTGCCACATGACCTCCTTGCTGCAACAAAAATGTTTCACATACATATATAGTTAAATATAATATCTAAGTTTTGAAGAAAATTTAAAATAGAACTAGATACATATGGTTTTAGGGTTAATATATATTGGTTTACCCTGTAAGGTGTGCCGGTCTCTACATCTATCGATGCAAAACTCAGTCTATCAAATCATGTTGAGGCCCTAGAGTGACTTGAGATCTACACCAAATAGTTTACAATATATATTTAATTCATGATTAAATATAAATTTTGATACGTTCAAATTATGCACTTGAAACAAAATAAAATGTGATCCATCTACCTGTGTAGGATGATCATCTGAATATAGTAGATCTAAGTATGACTCCACATCTGATGTAGTTGCATCTGATGTGGATGTAGGAGTAGGACGATAACACAGTTGATTGCAATTTTGACATAAATGTGCCATCGACATGTGTGAGGCTCTATGATGAGATGCACTGAATCCTCCATCATGCTCTCCACCACTGAATTCAACTACCATATGGGTAGCTTGTTTAGAGAGATTACCCAAGAGTCTACTCAATTCTCCTAATGTCAACAACACTGCCTGGTGTTGAATGGGTGTAGGAATCATGGGAAAAATAGGAGAAACCATAGGAGCAATAGGAACAGGTCAATTGGGATCAATTCGTGCCCCTGGCTTGTGTTGTGGCATGCCACCACCAACACCCTCGAATGGTCTAATATCAAAATAATTGAGTTTTTGACCCAATTGAAACTCCACCCATAATTTTCTCAAAAAATATAGTGGTACCTCAAAATTAGCATGTGGTGGGTGATCAAACACCATCCACCACTGCTCCCAAAAATGTCTCGAGATTGCCTCATGCCTACACCACTTAATTGACATTCTTTTTTGTTGCAAGTATAGGTTGATTAGTTGTGGGGTGAACAAAGAATGGGGCTAATGTTTGTTTGGTAATGTGAAGATCAAGAATGTTTTTATATGAAAGACCTTCCGCATAAAATTGCCTCCTCTCCTCTCGCCAAAGGCAGAATCTATCTAGGTTTGCATCAATAGACCTAACATAATCAATAATGGTTTGCATTGAAGATGCATACCATACTACATGGGGGGCATCAAGTGAGGCTGATTATTAATCAAATTAATGTTTTCCTCAATTGCGTTAATATTTTCATTAATACTTTGTTACAATTGAGCTTCATTTGATGGAGGGGGTGGGAGGTTTTTAGGTTGAGGGGATGGGGGCTTTTTAGGTGGATGGGGTGGGGGGTTTTGTAAAATAATTTCATCTATTAAAAACTCATCCATTGGATGGTCATCCATATAATGGTCGCCTGCATTTCCAAATATCCCTATCAAAAACTTACAAATGTAATCACAAATATATCCATATTGAAAACTTACAAACAAATATCTAGAAATAAACTTAATCTAATATCTGGAAATGTAAGTTTAAAATATCCATGAATAGAAAGCTTAATACAAATTATGCACAAGTACAACTAGTCAAGAAAAAATATGGACCCGATTGTTGAGAGTACTATGTTAATTGGTTCAATAATAAGCAAATGATTAGGTTGTTGAAATTTTACATTTCATCATAGTTTCTTATCAATAATTTAAGTTTTCTAATTTTATCTTAGGAATGTCAATTAGAATAGATGGAACTAACATAAAACTTTGGCTAAGTTAGAGGATGTATGTTGACTATTTATTTTATAAATGTAGGATGAGTGTTCCCATTCCTATGGGAATAGTGACTTCATTTGAGTAGTGTAGATTCAACACTAAATATGAAATTGAGAACCCAAACCATGTGCCCAAAGTATATGAGTGTAGTTTTTATCTTTATATATGTTATTATTTGCACCAAACTAGACATTGCCTAATGAGTAGGAGTCCTAATAAGGTTAATGTACAATCTGTGAACATAATTAGACTCTAGCAAAGAGGGTCTTCATATAAATTCACGGACTAGATAATGTATTATATTTTCTACCAAGGGGACTTGATTTGACAAGGACATTAAATATATAGGGATTTATGAATTTTGATTAGATAGTAGATATACCTAATAGGATTTCTACTAGTGGGTATGTTTTTAACCTAGTTGGTGGCACGTAGTGTTGGTTAAGAAAAATATAGGCAAGTGGTTAGTCTTTCAACTATGAATATAGAGTGCATGAAAATACTCATTCCTCGATAAAATATTATACTAGATGAAATTAGGATACAATGTAAATTCCATGTGATATCTAGTGAGACTAGGTACATCACATTTGTAAAGAACTCTACATGTTTAGCATGCAAACTAAGCACATTGATGTGTGATAACTTATTTTGTGTGACATAGTGGAGGATAGAAGGGTTATGATTGAGAAGGTGGATGTCTATATGAATTTGATGTAGCTGAATTGATGAAGCTTATGAGCAAAGTATAAATATAAGAGTGGAAAATTATTAGGCCTAGATGTTGTAAACATTGAAAGTATTTAAAAGTTATGGTGACTTTCAATAAGGGCTTATTTTATGGTAATTTATTTGTATCACCTCATAACTTGGGCTTATTTAATTGGTATAGTTTCTTTGATATCTAAAATCCTATCATTCCTAGGTATAATTTCATTTATATATGCATTGTTTGATGTCAATATTGACTTCATAATGAGTGTGTTTTTTTGTTTTCCTATGTTGTACGTCAAATCATGACAAGAAAACATCATTATTGACAAATTGTTGGCAACTTGTTAAGGAGTGACTATTGGTATTCTAGATTTATACCTTTTCATCTTCCCCTTCCCTATTGGGGATTTTTTGAATTTCTTGTAATCTTGGGAATTGATGTACATGCTATGTTTAGGTGACATTATGGATCAAGAAAGACATTTTATTCTTGTAATTCAAGATTTGGGAACCTTTTTATTGGAGTTTAGTACTCCATTTTGGTGGATTTTATATCTGCAAGGGGTTCCTCCATGTTGCTCTAGTTATCCTCAATTTTTAATGCATGTTCTCTCTTTAATTTCATTTCCTTGTTCAATTTAATTTTTTTAATATTTAGTCATTTATTAAATTGTCATAATCTAACTCTCTAAACTCTATAATTGGTGAACTAGTTTGGAATATAATTTAGAGTAGTTTATGGTACAAAAGTCTATATCCTACACAAGTTACACCTTCCATGTTTTATGGTACTTTGCATAGATGTTCTAAATAATTTTTTAACACTCAATTTAACCTATTTGGTGCATACATTGACACTTAGCCTTGAACCCATTATCCAACTACCACCACATATCACCTCAGCCTACTAATCACCTTTCCTAGCATTTTACCCACCTTTGATTATACAAAGCAATTAAAACTTCTCTTTTTCTACAAACAACGCATACTCATAGTTCTTCCCATACCATTCATAAGAACTCCATTAACAAATCTTAAGCTTTCTCTCCCATCACACAAATAAAGGAGATTAAAAATATCTTTTAATGCACTCATAAGCACATCCATGACAACAAATCATTTCAAGTACCATGCAACTAAAGAAACATCCAAAATTAATACAAGGAAACAAAGAATATTACCTTTGTTACAAAAATGTGCCTAATCGGTGTTGTCATTGATGTCAACATATCCTTTTTGTCATTAGTGTCAACTGGACCCCATTCTAGAAGACTTGTATGTTGAGGATATTGAGAAAATTAGCCTCTTCAGAAGAAACAAGTGACTTACATATCTCTTTGTAAGAGACAATGAAGATAGTACAGTTCAGTGAAGTAGATTGCTTTGCATTCCCAGTAAGATGAAGATTATAGTCTGTAGACCAAAGGGTATTGTAAAGGACTGTCTGAAGTTTCTCCAGTTAATAATTGAGGGATCTACATGAAGAATTTGGGAACTTATGGCCATCTGAGTGTTAGTGCTCGAATCGGCAGAGGGTTTGCTAGCTCCAATGCACAGGCAGATTTGGCCAACAGATACAGGAGGTTGCGTGAGCTGCCTCCCCTTCACTTCTAATTCTGCTGCACCAAGGGGGGTTATCCCTACAGCTAAATATGTAACCTTGACTCATCCAATAACAGAAAGATTTATCTTTTCAACAACAGGCAGAATACTCTCATTTTAGGACCAATATTTGTATGATAAATCACAAGGCTGGCAACATTCTTCGACATATCTAACTGGTTGGGGATGAGAGTATGCAAGGGTCCTATTCCTACTCCTACTACTAACAGGTTGGAAATATGAAAGGATGTGTTTTAATATTTTGGATGCAAGACTGGGGGTTTTGGATCATAACTACTACACAAGAAGCAGACCGGCGCCTACCTCAGGGTAAGGAGTCAACTAGACGTATACAAGAGAATGGCTTGCAACTGGCATTCAAGTTTTAAGGGGTTAGGATTGGTATTTGCCTTACAAACATCACCCAAGGATAAGTATTTAACTGTCTCTTCTTACATACATCCTAGCTGACATGCAATCTTCTTCATACTCAACCTAAAACAATTTAATCCGCTCCTTGAATGGAGGTTAAAGATTAAGCATGTGATACATAAATCTATACCCTAGAATCTGAGAAACCCTTAGCAACCAGATTCAAAAGAAGAGAATGCATACAACACATGGAGACAGACAGATAAACACATGCAATGATGCATTTTTCATATAAAATGACAAGAAACTGAACATATGTGCAAGGTGCACTCAAATGCAACTCATAAACTCCAACAGAGATAAAATAGACAGTAAATGCTCTGTTTTTCATTATTTTCCCCCCAAAAATGCCCAAGTCTTCAACAACAACAAATTAGTAACATAGTTTGCCTTTTATAACAAGACTGTGTACTCAGCAAAAATTACATGGCATTTCAAAATTACTGCCAGATACACTGCATCTCCAGAATGACGCTCAAAAACATTTAATGCAGCAGAGAAAAGAAAGAGGGAGAGCAAGTGGAATCAGGAATTGCACCGCCGCCCATAGATTTTCCTCTCAAGATGGTAGGTGGCTCATCTATGTCTTTGACCATGCTTCTGCAACTTCACCATTAATGCCAACCTACCCGCAATTTCAGAAAATGTAGCAAATCTACGTATTCTATAGTTTTCCTGCCTAAAATGCAGCCACAGATATAAAGAAATCCTTCGCTGCATGAAAGTTTAAAATCGGCTGTCAATCCTCTTCCTATCACCAAATCAATGGTGCCAAAACACGCTAAAAAGTCACCAATCAATCAGAATGTGCCATGCAGGCACCCTGGGCTTCTATCACTGACTTTCTACCATCCATTTTGCCCCTTTCGCCCTGTATATGCATATTCAAATGCATATACAACTGTTTGCTTTCCTGCCTTTCAAATCTTTTGTATATGCCAATGCATATACATACAACTGCTTAACATACAAGGCAGACCCCAAATCTGTATAGAACAAATCAAAATTCTACTCGGGTCCGGCTTGTATCACCTTTTGCATCTTTCCATTTTGTATATTGCATACATACAATGTAATATACATGCCGCAGATTTCAAATTTTATGAAACAGATTAAACAGTTTTCAAATCTAGGCCTTGTATCTCTATTTTCTTGTATATTGGCATATACAATGTCATATACATGCAAGCCGCAGACGCCAGTGCTGAATTAGCCAAATCTGACTCTTGAATTGGGTCCAGCTTGTATCTTAACTTTTGCATCTTCGCAATGGATATCGGCACATACAAGCACCCAATATACATGCTGCAGACCCCAAACCTTTATCCGCTACAGTACATCTTCCTTTTCACGTCCAGTTGAATGTTTTTCCTTTGTATATGACCAATGTATGTCACATATACAATGCGAACATACAAGAAAATTATACATACAAACAATGGACTTCAACCTATTCAACCGGAATGCACGCTCATTTCAAATCCATCTTGTATATTTGCGAATGCATATTTGATTGTATGTACGAACATATAATCGCTAAAAAATGCAATCGGTGGGCCCTACCTTTTGTATATCGGCCCCTTGCATTTTTCACTTTGCATATAGAAAATGTATATTTCTACCTTGTATGTGAGGTAGACCCCACCAAATGTATCTCCTACTGCTTTGTATGTTGCCGAATATACAAGACCCCTTGTATATTTGCACTGTAGTGAATGTATATGCACCCCCTTTGTATATCTGCAATGTACATTTCCCAATGTATGTCAGACATACATTCACCACTACATCTGTCTCGATGTACATTGACCCTTGCATGTTTCACTTGTATGCCGCCAATGTATATCCTCTTTGCATGTTTTCCTTTGTATCTAGCCATTGTATATCTGAACATAAAACACAAAATATACATGCAACCCAATATACAAGCAGGGAATATTCTGAGAATCTGTGAAAGATTCCTCAATGTATATGCACCTTTTTTATGCCCAATATGCATTGTGAAATGCATATAACTATTTTTTCACCATTTTTGAAGGCCGATTGAAATTTCTGCAAGCCCGCCAAGGTATAATTGCATTTGTACACACAAACCCCTTTGTATATACAAAGATACATGCATGCAACTAAATTTTTTGAACTTTTCAACTACAAAGGCCAAAAGACTTAGAAATTTTTGGATTTTTTGGGAAGGTGTCTGCATATTTAAATGCTTGAAACCTGAATGCTTATGCAAGCACTAACATTGGCTCTATCTGGGGACGCATGCCTCTTGCAGGCATGGCGAGAACCATAGATCTCTGGGATGCAGACCAGTCCCTTGTCCATTGGGCACAGAGTCAAACGCATACCAACCTGCATCACAAAACATATTTAGTTAAAATTTACTTGGTGGCCCCAGGCCACCAAAAAGGAAAAACCAAAATTTTCCCCTGTCAAACACTTGATTTTCTTCTAATCTCACTGGGTCAAGCCTGAAGATGTTGCCATGACCTGCCCACAAACAAACCCTGTCATTTGCATATTTAAGCATCTCATTTAGCTCGTCTCTGTCAACCTTATGCAAACAACCTTCAGCATCGAGCAACATGTTAATGTTATATTTTTCAAACAATGCATATTCATATAGCATATAAAGCTTATCATCATCTATATCAGTACTATGCACTGTAAAATGATCTCTCAGCTAGACTGAAAACTGAAAGCACTCAAAGTCCACCACAAAGCTGGGAGTATCAGGCCTCATTTTATCATAAGCTGGCATATCAAAGATAAAGCTCTCAAATCCACAATTGTGCACTTCATGCACACAATCATCAGCTGCATCAAACTGGAAAGGATCAGACTCAAGCACATCTTTGCAATAACCATCATGACATATGTTGATTTTTCTTTCATCGGGATGAAAATCAGAATCCTTATCAATATCAATGCTTAGACTCCCACCATACTCAAACAGATCCACACCATTATATGTATCAAAAAGGGTTGATCCAAGTGTTTCAGCTTTATCACAGTATGCCACTGGTTCATGGGCAGCCAAACATGCATTTTCATAACCAATGAATTCCTTGTGTGGAGGAGTATTAGCCTGTGTGTCATAAACAAAACTATAATCAAATAAAGAACAATCATGCTTAGCACTAGCACTTGTTTCAATCTCTGATTGTTCTTCATCATCTCCATGTGTCTTAATAGAAGGTAATGATTCAAACATGGAATTGCTCCTTTGTTTGCTTATTTCTTCTCTATCTTGAGCACAATACTCACAATCATCTCCACAAACCCACTCAAACAAGTATTCATTGTTGTCCATAACCTCATCATTGCTTTTAGAACCAGATACCTCGACCTTGGGATGGGATTCATCATTGATCCTTTTGTTGGCACCCTCAACTGGTGAACATTCCAATTGAGCATTGTTATCAACATTGTCAACTTCAATCTTTTCATTTTCACATTTATCTTCAAATGATTCCATGATCACTTGATCATTTGTAGCCATACAACTACTATTCACACCAAAGCTTGTGGACAGGGAATTCTGTATGTGCTCACTCCTCATTCTTTCTGTATTTTCTAAAAATCTGTATGCCATCTACATACTTATTATCTTGAATTCCCTTAACAATGCACTAAAGCCCTTCTCAAAAGCTTCAAAATATATGCCAACGTAGGCTGGAGTACCAGGTCTAAAGTCTTTAGGGATTTGTGAAAGGGCAACTACAAATCTATGACTGAAATCAATGCTGGGCTCTTCATCTTGTCTTCTAATTTCCATTAATCTTGTAACAAGATCAACAGGTTCTCTTGCAAATTCTTTTCTAAAACAGTCAATAAGTTCATCCCAATAGGCAAAGGATTTCTTTGGAAAGCTCAAATACCAATCTCTAGCTCTAGCACCAAAGGATATAACAAAAAACCTCATCCACATATCCTCATCTCTAAATGAATTTTTCTCCATAAAGCTGTGAAAGTTTTGGATATGTGCACCCCCATCACACACACTGTGTCCACTAAATCTAGGCATCTGATTGTAAATCTAAGCAAGCATACTTTCAACTTCATAGTCAACCCATGACAAATCTAATTGGTCATACAAAGGATCAAAAGGGCTGACAAGAGGTTTAACATTCTGGCTGGCAGGCACAACATGGTTACTATTACTATTTAACTAAGCCTGCCGAGCCTCTAAGGATATCAACCTATTTTTTATCTCTTCAATCTTTTACACAACATTTCATCTCCCTCTTGACTGACTATGGGTGAATATATACTTGGATTCATATAAATTTCAATCTTAGACATCCTATGTCTGCCTAGGACCTAAGGCTTCCCCTTGGCATCTAACTTATGCAATAGAACAATAAATACAAGTGGAAAGAAGCCGTGTACCTTTTCTCATCCAGATGCTGAACTCTTGAATAAAAAATCTTTTATCACAAAAACATACATCAACATTTTATGTGCACTGAGAACTTTTTTGCAGAGTCGCCACCTCTCCAAAGAGGAAAAAAAATTTAAACAGCTGAAAACTTATCATAGAACAAATATTTTTTCTGAGTTTGTTCCACAAGCAAAGCACCATTATTCACACGGAAACTTCATATATGCAGTAATGATTTCACACCATTCGACTCTTTCCCCAGCAGAGTCACCATTTTGTTAGTGCTCGAATCGGTAGAGGGTTTGCCAGCTCCAATGCACAGGCAGATTCGGCCAACAGATACAGGAGGTTGCATGAGCTACCTCCCCTTCACTTCTGGTTCTGCCGCACCATGGGGGGTATCCCTATAGCTAAAGATGTAACCTTGACTCACCCAATAACAGAAAGATTTATCTTTTCAACAACAGGCAGAATCCTCTCATTTTAGGACCAAGATTTGCATGATAAATCACAAGGCTGGCAACATTCTTGGACATATCTAACTGGTTGGGGATGAGAGTATGCAAGGGTCCTATTCCTACTCCTACTACTAACAGGTTAGAAATATGAAATGATGTGTTTTAATATTTTGGATGCAAGACTGGGGGTTTTGGATCATAACTACTACACAAGAAGCAGACCGGCACCTATCTCAGGGCAAGGAGTCAACTAGACATATATAAGAGAATGGCTTGCAACTAGCATTCAAGTTTCAAGGGGTTAGGACTGGTATTTGCCTTACAAACACCACCCAAGGATAAGTATTTAACTATCTCTTCTTACATACATCCTAGCTAACATGCAATCTTCTTCATACTCAACCTAAAACAATTTAATCCACTCCTTGAATGGAGGTTAAAGATTAAGCATGTGATACAGAAATCTATACCCTAGAATCTGAGAAACCCTTAGCAACCATATTCAAAAGAAGAGAATGCATACAACATATGGAGATAGATAGATAGACACATGCAATAATACATTTTTCATATAAAATGACAAGAAACTGAACATATGTGCAAGGTGCACTCAAATGCAACTCATAAACTCCAACAAAGATAAAACAGACAGTAAATTCTCTATTTTTCGTTATTTTTCCCCCAAAAATGCCCAAGTCTTCAACAACAACAAATGAGTAACATAGTTTACCTTTTATAACAAGACTGTGTACTCATCAAAAATTACATGGCATTTCAAAATTTCTACCAAATACACTGCATCTCCAGAATGGCGCTCAAAAATATTCAATGCAGCAGAGAGAAGAAAGAGGGAGAGCAAGTGGGATCGAGAACTGCACTGCCGCCCGTAGATTTTCTTCTAAAGATGGTAGGTGGCCCATCCATGTCTTTGACCATGCTTCTGCAACTTCACCATTAATGCCAACCTACCCGCAATTTCAGAAAATGCAGCAAATCTACATATTTTATAGTTTTCCCACCTGAAATGCGGCCACAGATACAAAGAAATCCTTTGCTACATGAAAGTTTAAAATTGGCCATCGATCCTCTTCCTATTGCCAAAATCAATGGCACCAAAACATGTTGAAAAGTAGCCAATCAATCGGAATGTGCCACGCAGGCACCCTGGGCTTCTATCGCTGACTTTTCCGCCATCCATTTTGCCCCTTTCGCCCTGTATATGCATATTCAAATGCATATACAACTGCCCACTTTCCTGCCTTTCAAATCTTTTGTATATGCCAATGCATATACATACAACTGCTTAACATACAAGGTGGACCCCAAATCTGTATAGAACAAATCGAAATTCTACTCGGGTCCGGCTTGTATCACCTTTTGCATCTTTCCATTTTGTATATTGCATACATACAATGCAATATACATGCCACGGATTACAAATTTTATGAAACAGTTTGGGACAGTTTTCAAATTCGAACCTTGTTTCTCTATTTTCTTGTATATCGGCATATACAATGCCATATACATGCAAGCCACAGACACTAGCGCTGAATTAGCCAAATCTGACTCTTGAATCAGGTCCAGCTTGTATCTTAACTTTTGCATCTTTGCAATGTATATCAGTACATACAAGTACCCAATATACATGTTGCGGACCCCAAACCTTTATCTGCTATAGTACATCTTCCTTTTCGCATCCAGGTTGCATGTTTTTCCTTTGTATATGACCAATGTATTGCGTATATACAATGCGAACATACAAGTAGATTATACATATAAATAGCGGACTTCAACCTATTCAACCGGAATGCATGCTCATTTCAAATCTGGCTTGTATATTTGCGAATGCATATTTGATTGTATGTGCGAACATACAATTGCTAAAATATGCAATCGGTGGGCCCTACCTTTTGTATATTGGCCCCTTGCATTTTTCACTTTGCATATAGCGAATGTATATTGCATATACATTTTTCCTTGTATGTGAGGTAGACCCCACCAAATGTATCTCCTGCTGCTTTGTATGTTGCCGAATATACAAGACCCCTTGTATATTTGCACTGTAGTGAATTTATATGCACCCCCTTTGTATATCTGCAATGTACATTTCCCAATGTATGTCAGACATACATTCACCACTACATCTGTCTCGATGTACATTGACCCTTGCATATTTCGCTTGTATGCTGCCAATGTATATCCTCTTTGCATGTTTTCCTTTGTATCTAGCCATTGTATGTCTGAACATACAACACAAAATATACATGCAACCTGATATACAAGCAGAGAATATTCCCAAAATTTGCAAAAGATTTCTTAATGTATATGCACCTTTTTTAAGCCCGATATGCATTGTGAAATGCATATAACTGATTTTTCACCATTTTTGAAGGCCGATTGAAATTTCTGCAAGCCCACCAAGGTATAATTGCATTTGTATATACAAACCCCTTTGTATATACATAGATACATGCATGCACCTGATTTTTTTGCACTTTTCAACTACAAAGGCCAAAAGACTTAGAAATTTTTGAATTTTTCGGGAAGGTGCCTGCATATTTAAATGCTTGAAACCTGAATGCTTATGCAGGCACTAACACTGAGTAGAACTGGGTTTTGTAGGTTTTTAGAGGTGACAGAGTGACAGGAATTTGGTCCGGATTGATCCGCATTGAAATATTATGATCTGCGGATCTAGAGGTGTGTTTGGGATATCAGTGTGTATCCTCAACTCAAGTGGTTCATGGTTTGGAGGTCTGCAAGCAATCTTTCTAGTGTGATAGTCATGGCAATTGGTGTTCTTATGTTCCGGTATGAAGATGCAAGTGATTCTAGTGATTTGAGGTGGTGCAATTGTTCTTGTTGATTTCATTGTGCTTGTGGAGATCTCTAGATCGTGTGCTTGTTGTGTTGGTAATCCGCATTAAGGTTTGATCTTGTGATTGAAGATTTCTCTTTGGATGTTGTTGTTCTTTCCAATCTTGGTCGACCAGATGCTTTGTGCATGTTGTGGATGATCTAAGATAGGTTCTATGAAGTGTGGCTTGTTATTCGAGGAAGATTTGGGTCCTATCTATGTTTGGCCAATAGTATAGTGATTCTCATTAAGTTAGATGTTTGTAGTGCCAACCTTGATGTTTATTCCAAGGTTGATGAAGCATAAAAATATGTGTGGTTGAGTTGTGGAAATGTATCCTTGTGCGGAAATGATAAGATCCTAAGAAAGGAAGAAAAGTAGAGCAGAGAAGAGGAAGAGTAGTAAAGAATGAGGAGATAGCAAAATAGTGTTTGGGGGAAGAGAAGAAGTGTTGTGCGCATCAATGGAACTGACCTTGGCATGAAGACGATGTTGTTTTCCAGTTCAATCTTTCTGTGGTAAACTTATAAATATTTTTGTAGGTAGTGAGCCTCTTTTGAGTAGTGAGCTCTGGGTAGTGTGCCCAAAGGCAAGTGCCTTCCCATTTTTCTATTCTTTTAATAGAGAATAAATCTTGTGGGTTAACCCCCACTGTGGTTTTTCCTTAACCGGGTTTCCACATAAAAATCCTAGTGTCATATATGTTGATTATGTTTTTGCTCATGTGTTGTTGATTCATGCTTTCATGGTTATATCATTCATCTGTTAATAAGTGGCAAAGAATTTTAATTGTAGCATAAGATAAAAAAAATTTGACAACTGATTCAATCCCCCCTCTCAGTTGTCTACCCTAATTTCAACAATTGGTATCAGATTTGATTCCTCTAAAAGAAGCTTGACCACTTGAGGAGATCTAGGATGTCGACTTACAAGAAGGACAGTCTAAGATTTGATGGAACAAATTACTCTCTTTGGAAGAGTCGCATGCAGAGCCATTTGCAATGCATGGGTGATGCTTATTGGTTGATAATTAAGGGTGAGTATAAGCCTCCAGAGAAAGGTCCCTCAACTCTAGATCAACTCAAAGATGCTGAAAATAACATTCTAGCTAAAGAAGCTTTGCTGAGTGCCCTGACTGATACAGAAATGACAAATGTCCTGGAATTGAAAATTGCTCATGAAATTTGGAAGAAGTTGGAAACTCTATATGAAGGTGATGAATATGTCAAATGTGCTAAGTTGCAGAGCTTGAAGGGTAGATACGAAAATTTGAGGATGAGTGAAGATGAAAACATCACTTCCTACATGCAGAAAGTAAATGAATTTGTGTGTAGTATCAGGTGTGTTGGTGGAACACTGGAAGAATCAAAGATTATTGGGAAAGTGCTCAGATCCTTACCTGCTTCATACAAGCATAGAGTTGCTGCTATTGACGAAATCAAGATTGTGACAACTATTACAAGGGATCAGTTGGTTGGCAAGCTCTCAGCATTTGAAATGAGTGAGTTTGGTGATTCTCTAACTAAATCTAAATCTGCATTTAAGGTCAATGTTTTTGGAAAGCAAAGATTTGATCTAGGTGAAAGCTCTTCAAGAAGACTAACCAGATTTGAGAAGGTAAGGATGGATTTTGAAGAAGATGAATCAGAGCTTGAAGAACTTGAAGCTCTTTTTTGCCAAAAGACTACTAAGAGGATCTAGTAAGTATAAAGGAAAGTTGCCTTTCAAATGTTTTCCTTGCAATAAGATTGGTCATTTTGCCTCAAGATGTCCGGAGAGGGTTTCAAAATCAAACCCTAACAGACCTAGGGTTTAGAAGAAATGCTATTATGTCCAAGAAACTGCTGAAAAAGGAGTCACTAATGATGAATTTGACAAGGGAAGTACCTCAGGAAATGAATGGGTGTTCATTGCCATCAAAGAAGAAGATTCGGTGCCTATTGAATCTGCTAGCTGTGTGAATGTGGAAAGAGCATTGGCTGCTCAGGTTGAAGAAAAGGATGAATGGGTAATTAACAGTCGATCCTCTCATCATATGACAGGTGATAAGAGTAAATTTGTAAGTATGTAAAGGTATGAAGTTGGAATTGTGAAGTTTGGAGACAATTCAGCTGGTAGAATCCGTGGCAAAGGATCCATCTCTCTTGATGGAAAGGTATGAAGGTGGAATTGTGAAGTTTGGAGACAATTTAGTTGGTAGAATTTGTGGCAGAGGATCCATCTCTCTTGATGGTAAGAATAACACTAATGATGTTTTGTATGTAGAAGGGTTGAAGCATAATCTTCTCAGTGTTGGACAGTTGGTTGACAAGGGATATAATCTCTGATTCAAGGATGGAAAATGCAGAATTTTGGAAAGCTCTGGAACTAATATTGCATCTAGTACATAGACTAGAGGTAACATCTTTCATTTAAGTGGTACTGGTAAAAGTTGTTTGATTGCTCATATTGATCAGAGTTGGCTATGGCATAGGAGAATGTGTCATATAAACTTTGACAACATTGTCAAGATAAGTGCTACTCAGGTTGTAAGAGATCTTCCAAAGCTTGTTAAACCAACCAATAGCATGTGTAAGGAATGTCAATTGGGCAAGCAAAGAAGAACTACATTCAAGAGTAAAGAACAATCTTCAAGTGGATTGTTGGAACTTGTGCACACTAATTTGTGTGGTCTTGCCAGGGTTAGGAGTCTACAAGGAGACATATACTTTATGTTGTTGATTGATGATCACTCTCGGATGATGTGGGTTATTTTCTTGAGAGAGAAATTAGAGGCTCTTGACAAATTCAAAGTATTTAAGGCTAGGGTGGAGAATGAGATTGGTGTGAAGATAAAGTGTTTGAGATTTGACAGAGGTGGAGAGTTTACCTCTAGTGAGTTTAATGCATTTTGTGAAAAGCATGGAATAAGAAGATAGTTGTCTGCTCCTAGGACTCCTCAGCAGAATGGAGTTGTGGAAAAGAAGAACTAGACTATTCAAGAGGCTGCTAGAACCATGATGATGGAAGGAAATGTTCCACATGTCTATTGGAGAGAGGCTATGAGTACTGTTGTCTACACTCTTAACCGGGTGCAGATCAAAGGTAATTCTGGTAAAACACCTTATGAACTGTGGTTTGGTAATGCTCCTTCTATGAAATATTTTAGAGTTTTTGGTAGTAAATGCTATATCAAAAGAGATGAAGATCTAGGAAAGTTTGATGCAAGATGTGATGAAGGAATATTTCTGGGTTATTCTAATCAAAGCAAGGCATATCAGTGCTTTGACAAGAAATTGAAAAAAATTGTTGAAGGTGCTAATGTCAAGGTTGATGAAAGCAAAGAGAGACCTTCAAGGTTTTGTGGATATGAATCAGATGATCAAAATGAAAGTCTAAATGAAGGAAAGCAAGTTTAGTTTACTAAAGAGAATCAAGAGACTTAAGAAGTTAATGCAGATGTTGAGGAACAAGTTCAAGAATCAGAAGTTGAAGAAAATCCCAAAAATCCCAGGTATGTAAGATTGAATCATTCTAAAAATTAGATCATAGGAGATAAAAATAAAGGTGTTCAAACTAGAAGAAGAATTGTTGAAGAACAAGAGGAGTATTGTCTGATTTCAGATATTGAACCAAAATCAGTGAATGAAGCTTGTAACGATGAAAGTTAGGTAAAAGCAATGGAAGAAGAATTAATACAAATTGAAAAGAATCATACTTGGGATCCTATTCCTAGACCTGAAAACAAAAATGTAATTAAAACTAAATGGGTCTTCCAGAATAAATTGAATGAAGATGGTGAAGTTGTGAGAAACAAAGCAAGATTGGTGTGCAAAGGTTACTCTCGGGTAGAGGGAATTGATTTTGAAAAGACTTTTGCTTCAGTGGTAAGAATTGAAGTAGTCAGATTATTTCTCGCCTTTGTTGCTTACAAAGATTTCAAAGTCTACCAGATGGATGTCAAGTCAGCATTCCTGAATGGAGAGTTGGAAGAAGAAGTCAACATTGAGCAATCAGAAGGATTCTAGTTGTCTAATCAAGAAGATAAGGTCTGTAGACTGAAGAAAGCATTATATGGACTTAAACAAGCCCTATGAGCTTGGTATGCAAGATTAGATAAGTATCTGTTGAAGTTAGGCTTTAACAAAGGCACTACTAACAATAATCTTTATTTCAAAATTGATCATGAACACATCTTGATTGTTGAGGTATTTGTTGATGACATCATCTTTGGTGGAAATGAGAGTATGTGTAAAAATATTGCTGATCAGATGCAAAGTGAATTTGAGATGTCCATGCTTGGCAAAATGAATTTCTTCTTAGGTCTGCAAATCATTTAGTTAGAAAAAGGCATCTTCATATCTCAGTCTAAGTATGTGAAAGAGTTATTGAAAAAGTTTGGAATGGAGGATTCAAAACTAGTGGGTACTCCTATGGTAACCGAATGCAAGTTGAGTAAAGATGATGATTCCCCTAAGGCAGATTAGAAAAGGTATAGATCAATGATTGAAGGACTACTTTATCTGACACATACCAAACCTAATATTATGAATGCAGTTGGCCTTATTGCTAGATTTCAAGCTGATCTTGGAGAATCACATGTTGTAGCAGTCAAAAGAATTTTTAGATATTTGAAGGGAACATCTGACTATGGCTTATGGTATCCTAAGGGTGATGATTTCACTCTTCATGCATATACAAATGTTGATTGGGCAATAGATGTGGACGACAAGAAGAGTACTAGTGGAGGTGCATTTTTCTTGGGAAAGAGGTTGGTTTCTTGGTTGAGTAAAAAGCAGAAGGTAATATCTTTGTCTACTACAAAGGTAGAGTACATAGCAACAACAAGTAATTGTACTCAAGTTTTGTGGATGAAGCAAATGTTGAGGGCTATCAGAGTTGTGTTTGAAGAACCTGTTACAATCTTCTGTGATAATTCAAGTGCAATAAACATTTCAAAGAATCCGATGTTGCATTCAAAGACAAAGCACATATCCATCAAGTTTCACTTGTTGAGAGAGAAGGTAAATGAGAATGAAGTCAGATTGGAGTTTGTTTCTTCAAAGGATCAGATTGCGGATATCTTCACTAAGCCTCTACCTAAGGATACTTTTGAGTATCTCAAAGTGATGCTAGGGGTTATTACCCCTCCTATTCTGAACTAAGGTGCACTAAGGTGCATCAGTTTGGTGGAATTCATAGTCATATCTTGTGATTCGGATTGGTGTTAAGGAGTTGCTACTCAGGGGGAGTAGTCAGTATGTTGATTCGAGATTAAGAAACAAAAGGAGGAAGAGATGATTGCAAATATGTGCCCTTTTCCATTGATGTCAAAGGGGGAGAGAAATCGTGTGAAAAACTTGGAAGTAAGCAATTCATGGTGAAAGGGGGAGTAGTACAGAAAATGGTTGCAGGTGTGATTAGAGAAAGGGGAAGAAGTTCTTGTCTTGATGGTTGAAACAATTTTTTACATCATATGTTGCCATCAATGACAAAGGGGGAGATTGTTGCAAATATATACCTAATCGGTGTTGTCATTGATGTCAACATATCCTTGTTGTCATTAGTGTCAACTGTACCCCATTCTAGAAGACTTGTATGTTGAGGATATTGAGAAAATTAGCCTCTCCAGAAAAAACAAGTTACATATCTCTCTGTAAGAGATAGTGAAGATAGTATAGTTTAGTGAAGTAGATTGCTCTACATTCCCAATAAGATCAAGATTAGAGTCTGCAAACCAAAGGGTGTTGTAAAGGACTATTTGAAGTTGCTCCAATTAAGATTTGAGGGATCCGCATGAAGAATTTGGGAAGTTATGGTCACTTGAGTAGAACCAGGTTTTGCAAGTGTTTAGAGGTGTTAGAGTGACAGAAATTTGGTCCAGATTGATCCGCATTGAAATATTATGATCTGTGGATCTAAAGGTGTGCTTGGGATATTAGTGTGTATCCTCAACTCAAGTGGTTCGTGGTTTGGAGTTCCGCAAGCAATCTTTCTAGTGTGACAGTCATGGCAATTGGTGTTCTTATGTTCCGATATGAAGATACAAGTGATTCTAGTGATTTGAGGTGGTGCAGTTGTTCTTGTTGATTTCATTGTTCTTGTGGAGATCTCTAGATCGTGTGCCTATTGTGTTGGTGATCCGTATTGAGGTTTGAGCTTGTGATTGAAGATTTCTCTTTGGATGTTGTTGTTCTTTCCAGTCTTGGCCGAACGGATGCTTTGTGCATGTTGTGGATGATCTAAGATAGGTTCTATGAAGTGTGGCTTGTTGTTTGAAGAAGATTTGCATCCTAGCTATGTTTGGCTGACAGTACAGTGATTCGTATTAAGTCAGATGTTTGCAGTGCCGACCTTGATGTTTATTCCAAGATTGATGAAGCATATAAATACGTGTGGTTGAGTTGTGGAAATGTATCCTTGTGTGAAAATGATAAGATCCTAAGAAAGGAGGAAAAGCATAGCAGAGAAGAGGAAGAGTAGTAAAGAATGAGGAGATAGTGAAATAGTGTTTGGGGGAAGAGCAGAAGTGTTGTGCGCATCAATGGAACTGACCTTGGCATGAAGAAGAAGTTGTTTTCCAGTTCAATCTTTTTGTGATAAACTTATAAATATTTATGTAGGTAGTGAGCCTCTTTTGAGTAGTGAGCTTTGGGCAGTGCACCCGAAGGCAAGTGCCTTCCCATTTTTCTATTCTTTTAACAAAGAATAAATCTTGTGGGTTAACCCCCACCGTGGTTTTTCTTTAACTGGGTTTCCATGAAAAAATCCTGGTGTCATATGTGTTGATTATGTTTCTACTCATGTTTTGTTGATTCATACTTTCATGTTATATCATTCATCTGTTAATAAGTGGCAAAGAAGTTTAATTGCAGCATAGGATAATTTTTTTTGTGACAACTGATTAACCCCCCCTCTCAGTTGTCTTCCCTAATTTCAACAACCTCAACACTTTAAGATCTTTCTAAAAGAATATTTTCAACTCTTTATTCTTTCTCCATTTGACACAACATTCCCCTTATACAAGCTCTAAAAAGCATTCCAGATCTTATAATGTTATTTCTAAAACAATAAATCTAACTCAAGAACAATACTATCTTCAACTTTTCCTCTTCTATTCTAGCTCTCTAACTCCAAACATACAAGTGAATAATAAATCCAAAAGAAGAGAACCCCTATCCTTATACTATTCCCAAGTTTTTGGAAGACTCTTAGATCCTAAGATCTCCTTTGAATGGTGGTCATCCTTGTGCTAGGTTGGAAGAAGTTATGACAAAGAGGTATGGTAGTTTGGTGGCTAATTATTAGACAAATGCTAATGGCAGTAGGGAATGGAAAATTTTTAATGAAGACATAGATACTACTAATAATATTACCTTATTAAACCTAACCAAAAAATTAAGTGGATATAGATTCAATTTATTCTCGAAAAAGGACACCTTAATCTAAACTATTGAGTTGAGTGGGGACTACTCTATTAAGTTAGGATTCAAATTCTTATCTGCTAATTTCAATAAGAAATCTATTTGTGTAATTCCCACCTATGTCGACCCTTGTCATTGTGTAAGAGATGATTATTTGTGCATAGATCATGTTATTGGATCCTTATGAGATATGCTATTTATTATTTCTATAACTTCATGCTTGGGATGCAACCTAGTGTGTCTCAAGTTTTAGGGTTTATAGTTTAGTTTTAAAGGGTTTATCAAGTTCATAGTTTTAGGGTTTATAGTTTGAAGTTTAGTTTTAGGGTTCATAGTTTAGTTTTAGGGTTTATCAAGTTCGTAGTTTTAGGGTTTATAGTTAAATATAGCATTTTAGGGTTTATAGTTTGAAGTTTTAGGGTTTATCAAAAAATACATAGCATAATTTTACTTAAACCCTAATTTTTCAATTTAAACCTACAATCATAAAAAAATACATAAAAAACAACCAACAAACCAACCTGGAGGTCTTCAAAAATGACGAGGTGGTGAGAGGAGGTGACAAGACAAAAAATCCATTGGAACTATGTTGGCAAGGGCTTTAGCAACATGTACCCATTCTGCTATGTCGATGTCCCTATCGATCTATGGTGGAAAATGAGCTCGCAAGGGATTTTTTTAAAAAATTATATACATTTTTTAAATGGGTACCCGTTTAGTAACGGGTACCCATTCTATAACATGTACCTGTTTACTAACAGGTACCCGTTTAGGCTCAGGCACCTATTTAGGTTCGGATGCCCGTTCTTGTCAAGAATTTTTTCATCTGCACGACTTCCCCTACATGTGGACAGAACTTCTTGCTTTTACCCCTTGGTGAAAAATAAATATTTCAATGAACAGCTATTAAATTTTTCAAGAAAAAAAAAAAAGTGGGCGTCATTCAAGCCAACCTAACTATGAACAAAAAAATTGAATCTTTCAAAATAAGTAAAGGGCCAATGCTCGGATGTGACACATATTTTTTGAAATTTTTTTCCAAGAAAATAATTAGTTATGATTTTTTTACTAACTTTTTTTAAAAATTAAAAAGTAATTTTCCAACCAACCTAACTCGATCAAAAAAATTGAAATTTATTTTTTTTTTAAACCTATAGCCAAAAAAACATAGAGTGCGAAACATCTTTCGGATCTAAAAAAGGTGAAACAGTTTGAAAGTTATGGATGTTTTTCAATTAGTGTGTCCATCAGGATTTTAGACACATACTATATAGAAAATTATTAATAATTGTTTAATAATATGATAATCAAGAAAATCTTATATTTTTAGAAAGATGACAATTTTTTCAATAAACCCTTTTTGTTTTATCAAATTTGAATAAAAAAATCATCAGCACAGAGGGTGAAGTTCAAAGAAGAGGGTGAAACCTGTAAACACGTTAGAATTCAGGGAAAGTCAACTATGACAGCCCCAAACCTAAATACAAGGCAAAACTGAAGAAAAACGGATATCTGTTTTGTGGAGCTAGGAATGGATATTCGTTCCTGGGAAACGGATATCTATTTCTATTATCTAGAAATAAAAGAAGGCTTCAATATTTGCTAGGGATGTTGCAAGATAATGCCATCAAATGGTATTATTTGATGAAAACATATGAGAAAGATACTTGGGCTAAAGTGAAAATGGATTTCAACAAGGATTTTAGATGACCATATTCTAAATGAATTAACAAGTTTGAAACAAGGTATGGACAAATCTATTAGGTACTATGATAAAAAAATGTTGAACCTTCTACAAATACTACAAAATCTAGTAGCAAAAGATCAAAAACTGTACCACAGGGTAAATTGACTATAGAAAGTATGTTGGGAAATAGGTGTTGCACACCTTGCATAATATTGTATTATTTTATTCATGTAAAATAAATATTTGTTTGTGGTGCATCTTAATTGATGTGTTTAACCACAGTAGATATTTATTTGGAAGCCACTTGTAAGATGTTGTATGTAACATTGGGATAGTATTATTTAGTTGTTGGAAAAACATAGTACTAATATTAAATAAGAGGGTCAATGGTTTTGTGTATCCAAGGTTTTGGAACACATGGTTTTTGTCCAATAGTGTGAGCTTGGCCTATAAAAGCAAGCACATGATCATTAGTTGGGTGGGTTGGCTATTTCATTGTAGGTAGACTGGAGGTTTGTGAGAGGTTGTCATTGTATTGAGCTCTCTCCTGTAAGTGCATATTGTGAAGCATGGTAGGTGATGTGTGGATTCATTCTTGTACACAATGGAGGATGCATTGAAGGTGCTTGATGGTTCAGAGGTATTCATGGAGACTCATGGCATATATTGTAATATCATTTGCTGAATAATACATATGAGTGCGGATGCTTTTGGAGGCTGGGGTTTTCCCTCTTGAGGGTTTTCCCAGGGTATATCTTGTGTTATCTTGTGTTTGTTCATTGATCTTTGCATTATGGTTATTTGTTGCATCTTTTTCTCCTATTGGGTCATGTGGAATTGGTTGTATTTGACCTGCAAATTCCTAACATGTGGTATCAGAGCCATGTTTATGGTTGAGGGGGGTTTGAGCTCCCTAGATTTTTATAACCTTTGTGTGTGTAGATCGGTTCAAAATGGAAGCCATTGTAATGCATGGAAGGATTTCAAACATTACAAGGTTTTGTGTAGGTTGTATTGCAGATTTGGGGTTTTGGGTATTGCAAATTTGTGGAAAAAATTGTAGATCTGGTGATTGAAAATCATGGTTGAAGAGGGTTTCTTAGATTGGTGCACTAAGGGTATTTTGGAAGGATTTTTCACAAATGACCTCCTATACAAAAAGGGACCTCGTTGTTAGAGTTAGGAGGCCTGAGAGGCGAAGAAAAACATATAATTTGCCCCTATTTTCCCACAGGGCCTGGAAGGAGAAAAAAGCCCCCATCCCTAGTTCGCCGGTATGACCATACGACCAAGTACGTAGTCTGCAGAGAAAAAAATAAAAATATATATATTCCTACACAATTTTTATTTTCTATGGTTTTGATTGAAAAAAAAAATTAAAAACTATAGAAATGGTGAAAAAGTAAAATTCAAGATATTGAAAAAACAAAAAAAAAGTAGTGCGCAGCGCGGTCTGCAGACTCTCGTACTGTGCTTGCGCAGAGGGGTACCGTAGGCTCAAAGTCAGTCAGCCTCGTCAGCCCCCTATTAGCTCCAGTTGGTGTCTTGCCAGGCCCCCCATGGGGTGAAAAATATATGGCAGCATTTAAAAATTTTAAAATCTAGACTTTACAAAAAAAATTAAACCCTCTGCGATCAATTTTGGAGTCCGTATAAAAATGAAATACATTTGAAACAATTTTGAAATCTGCCATCAAAGATAATAAAGCCAACTGTACGCCACGTCAGCACTACCAGCATGCACAGTCATATGCCCAGTCAGCGCTTATGTGATGCTGACATCATCATGTATGGACGGGTCCCCTAGGGTCCCCTTTTAGCCCTCGAAGATCATTTTCTTCCGGGAGGCATAACTTTCGCCCACGGTATAAGATTTTTGACTTCTTATAGGCATCAGAAAGGTATCTCTGATCACTACATAGTGGTATAGGTTTCATGATCATATTTTGTTGTCTATGTTAGAATTTGGTGTCTAAAGCCAGGCATTTCTCTGAGACAATTTTATGCTCATAACTTTTACATACAGAATCATATTTTTAATTTTAGACAGGCATTGGAGAGCTATTGCAGTGTACTATAGGTTGGATTGTGTAGATTTTTAGTTTGGTGTGTAGAGAGAGACTGGTACTTGTTTGATCACTTGTAGGAGCTTGAGATTCAGAGTACATTTATGAGTGCATTCGGATAGATTTTTGGTCACAAACTTGTGGGAGTGCATGTTGTTATGTGACCATCAACATGGTATAGTAGGTTTTCAGATTTAGTGCTTCCAAATACAGGTTTATAGGTGTTTATAGAGTTTGGACTTTGATGGAGATAGGTGCATAGGTTGTCTTCTAGTTTGGGGACATGGTTGATACGTGTGTGAGACTTGGAGTCTCGTTTCAGTGGGAGTTGAGTACAGGTACAACGATGATGATGATTATGGTGTCATCGATATGCAAGTACACTTTTGCATTAGCCCAACATGATCATGTATGTGATTGACAAGTATGGGCTATGATGTTCGATTCATGATTACATGTGGTGTTATGGTGTTATTTTAGGGGATTGTTCTTATCTCCTGGATGCTTGATTAGTTCCTTGACTATGGTACTTGTGATGTGGACTTGTTGGCAAATCGAATCTAGCGTTGATTTGTTGTTTGAGTCTTGGAGTCTGTAGGTTATCTTCTTTGATATCTTAGTTTGCATATTGCTAGTGTAATGATGAGTTTGCATGTTACATTTGTTTTGGATCTATGAGTTATGTAGTTTTGTGGATTAGCTACCCCTTGGCTATAGTGGGATGACTTAGATGTGGACTATCTTTATCCATGAGATTGATTCAGTGTTTATGCAGACTTTGTTAGTTGGCCTTGTCTATGGTCATTTGTACATTGGTATGTTGCATTGGGATGAGAGGATGGATGATTGGAGTGCTTGGATAGTCAGTTATTGGGACTTGTAGTATGTTTATCGTGATGTCATGGATAGCTTGGATACATGGTTTTATGTGATCTTTTGACAGTGATGGTTTTATCTTCTTGTTTTGGAGATCATGGTTTACTCTACCTTTTGGGAGTTGTTGATGTTACAATGGGATTCCTTGATTGTGTTGGGGCCATGGATGATCTTCATTTAGGAGATGGTTACTTTGTTTTCATGGATAGCTCGGTATCACGATTTAGTGGGATCTTTGGCAGCAATGTGGATTCATCATTTGTGATGGATGATCTTCTATAGTGGTTGTGGGTGTCTTGGAGAGGCTCTTAGGTTATTATTCTTGTTTCAATGAGAGTGCTTTGACATCTTGAGTTCCATTGTTAGTAGATGGTTATCTTCATATGATTTGGAGACGTTGACATCTTGGTTTACCATGGAGGACTTTTTTGAGTCTTTGGTTGAGGTGTCAGTTTATGATTTGTTAGTTTGGCATGTTTATCCTTTGTTTAGAGATGTTGATATTATGTCTTGATGGACTCTTGATTCTAGATTAGAGTTTTGACATGATATAGGTTCTCTTGAGACAAGATGTGTGCATCAGTGCATGTGATCTTCCTTGGATGAGATGGTTAGATTATGATGTCATGATGGGCTCCTTGATTATGCAGATATGTAGTAGGAGCATTGACAGTGATCTTGTTGTTTCTCCTGGCATTGAGTACTTTGGTCATTTGCTTGAGAGCTTCATGATAGTGTGATGTTGCATTTTGGAGTTTGGCATGGAATGATCATGGAGGTGCTCATGGATATTTGGAGACTTAAGTGAGGCTAGAGTTCTCTTGGGATTAGAGACACTTGTTGAGATGCTTACTCATTGGAGGTTTCAGCAGATAGACCGAGGAGCCTACACCTAGATATGGACCTAGAGGAGATTGTTCTTGGAGAGAGTCATTGTGGCTTGGTGTATCCTGGAGGAGCATTATCATTCCCCACTCTTGGTCTACTTAGTGGTTTATCTTCTATGAGGTATTGCCCATCCTTTTAGATGCATTTTGATTTATGTTTCATCTTCTCATAGATATGGAACTTGAGCTACAATTATTGGTTCTGGAGGGTTCATTTTAGGGATGCTAGCATGGTTATCTCCTTGTTTGTATGGTTTGATTTATGATGTTCATTATGAGGAGTTTAGGAGATGTGATTGGGCTTATTCCTGGTTATGGAATGATTATGAGTTTGATCTAGCTTTTTTAGAGAGGCTTACATCCATGTTGGTTACATGATACATATGTTCATTTGATCTTATGAGATTGAATGGTTGGGTGTTGTTGAGGCTTTTCATTTGGGGTTGTAGAGGAGATCATACTTGACATAACTTAGCACTTTGAGGTGTTTGTAGGACATTATGATTTACAATTTTTCTCTCTTTGTCTTATGGCTACTTCTTGAAGGATCATGTTGATATGATTGGACTTGGGAGAGTTATGGTGACATGTTGTGAGAGAGTATGTAGCAATTTATCATGCATGTGTGGATCATTGTGATTGTTCTCGATACTATATTGGCTTGTTGATTAGCCACATCTTGGTTTAAGTGTTAAATGATAAACTTGGTATGCCTTGGATCTAATTTCAGATTTGACATTACCCATACAATGGGAGTTCTTGGATCTATGTGTTCTTCATTGACAAGTTTAATACATGGAGCTTGTGTTTGCAGTATATGGGTTGGATATGTTGCTGGCATGAGTTTATTGATGTTGTTGATACCTATGAGGTATGGATGGTTGGATGTATTAGCCTATGTTGTGGGTGCCATTTCCGATCATGTGGGTTTTTACCTTTGACAACAACTTGGAGCTTTTTGTTATCACTTGGATTTGATGCTTGTGTTCTTTCGATTGGTGCATCTTCACCTTGGCATATTCCTTTTCTTCCATATGTGGCACATTGGAGGATGAGACAAGTTCTTGCTTGAGATGATGGCCACTTTGATTTTATTGCAAGTATCTTGATGGAGCACAAGAGCATGTTAGAGATTCATGTGATTTCATGTTTTCCTATGATAATGTATTTCATGGATTTACCCTTATGCAATGTATACAACGAGTGGGAGAATGTTGGGAAATAGGTGTTGTACACTTTACATAATATTGTATTATTTTATTCATGTAAAATAAATATTTATTTGTGGTGCATCTTAATTGATGTGTTTAACCACATTAGATATTTATTTGGAGGCCACTTGTAAAATGTTGTGTAACATTGGAATATTATTTGTATTATTTAATTGTTGGAAAAACTTAGTACCAATATTAAATAAGGGGGTCAGTGGTTTTGTGTATCCATGGTTTTGGAACACATGGTTTTGTCTAATACCACAAGTTGTATTTGTGTGAGCTTGGTCTATAAAAGCAAGCACATGGTCATTAGTTGGGTGGGTTGGCTTTTTCATTGTAGGTGGATTGGAGGTTTGTGAGATGTTGTCTTTGTATTGAGCTCTCCCCTGTAAGTGCATATTGTGAAGCATGGAAGGTGATGTGTGGATTCATGCTTATACACAATAGAGGATGCATTGGAGGTGCTTGATGGTTCAGAGGTATTCATGGAGACTCATGGCATGTATTGTAATATCTTTTACTGAAAAATAAATATGAGTGTGGATGCTTTTGGAGGCTGGATTTTTCTCTCTTAAGGGTTTTCCCAGGGTATATCTTGTTTTATCTTGTGTTTGTTCATTGATCTTTGCATTATGGTTATTTGCTACATCTTTTACTCCTATTGGGTTATGTGGAATTGGTTTTATTTGACCTACAAATTCCTAACATGTGGTATCAGAGCCATGTTTATGGTTGAGGGAGGTGTGAGCTCCCTGGATTTGTATAACCCTTGTGTGTGTAGGTCGGTGCAAAATGGAATCCATGGCAATGCATGGAAGGATTTGGGACATTACATGGTTTTGTGTAGGTTGTATTACAGATTTGGGGTTTTGGGTATTGCAGATTTGTGGAAGAAATTACAGATCTAGTGATTGAAAAATCATGCTTGAAGAGGGTTTCTTGGATCGGTGTAATGATGGTTTTTTTAGGGATTTTTTACAAATGACCTCCTGTGTAAAAATGGACCTCACTGTTGGATTCAGGAGGCCTGAGAGGTGAAGAAAAACATATAATTTGCCCTTATTTGGCCACATGGTCTGGAAGGAGAAGAAAGCCCCCATCCCTGGTTTACTAGTACAGTCGAATGGCTAGGTATGTAGTCTATAGAGAAAAAAAAATTAAAATATATTCCTGCACAATTTTTATTTTATATGGTTTTGATTGAAAAAAAAAATTTAAAAAACTCTAGAAATGGTGAAAAAGTAAAATTCAAGATATTGAAAAAAAAAAATAGTGTGCAAGGGGGTCTGCAGACCCCCATACTGTGCTTGCGCGGAGGTACTGCCGGCTCAGAGTTGGTCAGCCCCGCTGGCCCCCTATCGGCTCCAACTGGCGCTAGCCAGGGCATCCCCTCTGTCAATCAGTGACCTGCCAGGCCCCCCATGGGGTGAAAAATATATGGCAATGTTTAAAAAAATTAAAATCCAGACTTTACAAAAATAATTAAACCCTCTGCGAACAATTTTGGAGTCCGTAAAAATGAAACAATTTTGAAATCTACCAGCAAAGATAATAAAGCCAATTGTACGCCACGTTAGCACTGCCAGCATGCACAGTCATATGCCCAATCAATGCTTGTGTCAGTACTTATGTCATGCTGACATCATCATGTACGGACGGGTCCCCTAGGGTCCTTTTTTAGCCCTCAGAGGGTATTTTGTTCTGGGAGGCATAGATTTCACCCATGGTATCGTATTTTTTACTTCTTATAGGCATTAGAAAGATCTCTTCGAGAACTACGCAGTAGCATAGGTTTCATGATCAGATTTTTTTGTTTATGTTAGAATTTGGTGCCTAAAGCGAGGTATTTCTCAGGGACAGTTTTATGCTCATAACTTTTCCATATGGAATCAAGTTTTTGATTTCAGACAGGCGTTGGAGAGCTATTGTAGTGTACTATAGTTTAGATTGTGTAGATTTTTAGGTTGGTGTGTAGAGAGAGATTGGTACTTGTTTGATCACTTGTAGGAGCATGAGATTCAGAGTGTATTTATGAGTGCATTCGAATGGATTTTTGGGCACAAACCTGTGGGAGTGCATGTTGTTATGAGACAATCAGCATGGTATAACAAGTTTTTAGATTTAGTGCTTCCAGATACAAGTTTACAAGTGTTTCCAAAGTTTCAACTTTGATGGAGATAGGTGCATAGGTTGTCTTCTAGTTTGAGGACATGGTTGATACGTGTGTGACTTTACAATTTTTACTTGGTATATGTGAGGATAAGGTGGCATTAGTTGATAATATATCTTTGACACCCTCCACCATTGTTACATAGTACAGGAGGCATACACATGTGAGTTTGAGACATGTTGAAAATGATATTTCACCTTAGTTGAGCTACCTCATTACTAGGATTGACAATCTAGAATGATAAGTTGATCCTCATGCACAAGGTGTTCAACCAAAAAATGACACTACTAAAATATTTCACAATCCTTTGGCATATGACATTTTGACTTATCCTTTAGAAAATAGATTTGTGGATTTATTTAGAGTCGATTATCTAGCCACAACTCCATTGTTCCATGGAACAATCACTTGTTTCTTATAAGGAAACTATTCCTCCTCTTTACCTAATGTTGGTTGTGTCACCAAAAAGATCTATAAGCACAAAATATGCCATTATTCCCTTCAATCTACATCTTCTTCTTATGGCTATTTTTTTTTACCTCTCTTTCCTTCCTACCCTTACTATTTCGTCCTTTAATGGGTCTATGTCCATTGTGTGTTGACCACAACCTCATCATAGATTTTCTTTTTTATTGGTTCATACATCTTTTATCCACCTATTTCCCATGCTAGTCTTTTATCCTTTCAAGTATCATCATAGACTATATCAATATCGTCTTGTTTAGTGGAAAATTGGATTTGTTAATGTTTTAGTGTTTTGATGTTTAAATCTGCCTTTCCACTTTACATTCAAGGATCTAGGGTCGAGTGGCAATTCACTATCATACCCTAGATCGTTGTGACATGTAGGGAAGCTTGGATTAGGGAATTTAATTACCAATTTCTCTTCTCTTATGCTCAATTAACCATTAAAACCCTAATTATGCAAATATGGCAATAAACTAAGGAATAACAGAAAAAGCTCTTGTAGATGGAAGTAACATAACAAATCACAGAGTACCTATTTTTGGGGTTCCAAGGCAGAACAGTCAGGGACTAAGGTGAGGGCACCTAAGTCCAAGGTGTCAGTTTCTTTGCGGGATCCTGACTTCCTTCCAACACTAATCTGCCCTGTAACTTCTGTTTTTGAAACTTTGTCTATAGAGGACACTAGTGCGAGCACCCAAGTCCTGGAAATGCTCTGGTGTCCTACTTCTCTTTAGATCCAGAATCCTTGATGTTTGTCAATCCTTCCTACAACTCCACTTTTCCCAAATGTGACACCTGTAACCTACAATCACAAGACTTTGGGAGGGGGTTGTGGGATTTAGAGGCTTGCCTCAGTCAAGCCCCAGAGGACACTTAAGTCTCCAAACACCGTTGTTAGATAGAGAATGCGTGACCTTGGGAGGCAGAGGCAAAAAATAAAGGAATTGATAATGAAAACACAATATAATGTCACCTTGTAGTGAAGATATCATGGGA
The DNA here is from genome assembly GCA_027924645.1 of Cunninghamia lanceolata. NCBI lineage: Eukaryota > Viridiplantae > Streptophyta > Pinopsida > Cupressales > Cupressaceae > Cunninghamia > Cunninghamia lanceolata. The sequence continues at coordinate 6,264,664 of BSBN01000119.1, read as the reverse complement.
GGAAGATGCTCTTCATTCCATGATGAAATGGATGCTCAAATCTACAAATACAAACCAGTCTACTCTTGCAACACAATGAAAGCCCTGAATCACCTTGAGAACACAATAGCTTGCTAGTCATCATCTAATTGAAAATCTAGTTTACAAATGAATGCCTAAACATGCTTTTATATGCAACTACAAACACTCCCACCAAAATTTTTGTAATTCAAACTTACCATGTCGGTAAAGGACCCAAATAATGGTCATAAATTGACACACAAAAATTATGGCTGCCCCAAAATAAGGCAAGACTAGGACATAGATGCCCAAGTCCTCCCCCCTATTTTGGGTAGGGTACAACTCAAGGGGTCCTCCTAGGTCCCATTTGTCATGTTACCTAGGGATCATTCCATCGGGATGCCAAGTTATGAACTAAGATGTCCTAAATGCATGCAAAAGACCTGGGAGCTAAACCTTATGAGGGAAAAGCCCCCAAGGGGACATTTTCTGATGTTACATTTATCCCCCACTTTAATGTATGTATAAATGCAAGGCCAATGCATGCATTAAAGTAAGGTCACAAACACAACAAACACATCAAGCACGAAGAAGACACTCCAATCACATAGAAAATAGTAATAGGCATGTAAAACACGGAGAAGATAGTTACAGTCACATAGAACATGAAGAAGATAGTCAATGCATAGAAGACACATTAATGCATGGAAGACAGAGATGATATCTTTTCTTTTCTTTTTCTCATATATATGAAATGCAAATGTAAGTACTGGAAAGTAAACAAACCTCCCATAATACATGATCCACTCATCGCATAGGTCTTTGTATATATGGGGCAACACACACACAAGACACGCAAAACCTCCCAAAATGCAGGAAGCACTACCCTAATGTGTTGGTCTTTATTCTGCATATGGCAACAAACATGCCAAACAAAGCAAGCATGCCAAAACACACACACTTGAAGACACGGAGAAAACACGGCAGACAAGCGATGGAGTGTACCTATTTCTAGGTCCAACACCATCTCAAGCACATTACAAGTACACAGTGACAATTGCGCTTCACCACAACAATCGTTGAAGACACGCTTAAGGGTTCAATAAGTCACAGAACCGTTCCCTGCCTCCGTAGAGGACTTTTGAAAATGACAGGATGATGCAATCTGCTCTAAGAAATACACCATCCCCACCTCTACAGAGGGCTTAAGAAAAAAGATATACGCGATATCCCACCTCCGCAAAGGGCTTACATGATTGATTGATTGATTGCAAACAAACTCAGGATGCATGATGCACTCATTGTGCAGGTCTTTGCATCTGAGGTCAAACACATTGCTAACATCTACAGAAGACAGCTTACCTTATATATGCCCCCACCTTAAGGTGGTTGATATTATTTATCGATATCAAGCACGTTAAGGTAGGAAGAAAAAACACAAGGGAACACTGAATTTCACAAAGCCCATGCCCCTTGGAGGTGACATGTACTTCACGATCGCCAAATGTTCCCACAAACACATCCCTACAAGAAACATGTTAGTGTCTACAACATCATGATAAACAACATCAATGCATATGATTAACCACACAAAGATCCAAGGTTATACAACGAATCTGAAGTTTGAGGATAACCATGGGGCTATATCACGAAGCTCTTTGAATCAAGTACTGCCAAGGCTATTCAAAGACAAACAAAGGTGCACAAAGAACCAGTATTGTTAAGGTTTGTAAATGAGATAGAAACATCATAAAATTCACTATGTGGAAAGCACGAGTGCTTCCACTAGCCAAGCGTCGAATAAAATATACAACCCCATCGTCATATTAGGAACTAAGTCCATTTTTTATTGCTCTCGAAAGGGACACTAGGTCTGCATTAGTATAAATGTTTTTCATCTCCACCCACTAGATAGAAACACTAGAGGAAGGGAAAAAATAAATAAGAGAGGAGAAACAAGTGTCTTAGGGATAGTCACATAGGAGGGCGTCCCTAGTGTCACCAACTGTGATGCTATGTCAGTAAGACACAACACACAACGATGAAATCAAAGAGAGGCAATTTAGAAGAATGATGATACAAATAGAAGGTCACAATAGAGGCGGTCTCCTGGTATCCTGGACCTTACGGGAGAATCAGGGGTCATCCTAGGAGGCCTAAAAAACATATAACACATCACAGGGGAAGCACATCATGAGAGCGATTAAGGGTTAGAGATACTTACCTATAGGGCCCCTACCGGGCTAGAAGTTGTCTATAAACAAATCATCGTCGTCATCTTCCCATTTCCTAATGTTGGATGAAAGTGGGACATAAGGTATCATAGCTAAATTCATGTCTTGTTCATCATGTTGTTCATCGTTAGGATCATTATTGTTTGGTTAAATGTTAGGATCGATGTTTTCTTGTTGAGAGGCGAGGTTTATAGCATAGGCTTGTCTTCTTCTTCTTCTTTCTCTTGCTTTTCTATTTCTCTTTCTTTGACCACTTATCTCTTGTAAGACAGGGCCTTGCTCTTTTATATGTTTTTACAAATTAGAAGGTGAAGCAACAAGATCAAACCTCATTTGTTGTGGTGGAATGTTTTGTTGTTGACAATGACCTCCGAATCCTTGTAAGGATTTTGGGGGAGGAACCTCAGCGTAAGTATCTTGTCCTTTCGATCTAAAGTTCTCTTCACATGTGGGTTGTTTATCTTTTGTCATTTCTTGTATAGAAGGGCTAGGTGTTGGATGTATTAGTTTTGCTTTGTAGTTTCTATAGCTCAAAAATGTAAAGTCTGTTCGTAGTTCCAGTTTGTTATTAGTTTTGTTGCAAAAGTAATCCAATGTAAAATGTTGTGTACTTAAGGGCTTGTATGTATTTCAATGAATGGTATGCACTTGTTTGTTTAAAGGAAATTTCACACATTTATAGATAGTTGAAGGGACAGCATTCATAACCTTTAACCAAGGGATTCCAAGTTTGATTTCAAAGGTATTGGAAATGGGGGTAACATCAAACCATTGCTCAACATGTTTCTCAAATACAGTTACCAACAATGATATCTTACCCAAAGGTTTGACAAAGGTTCCCTTATGTGCCTTAATCATTAAGTTCAAGGGGTCATAAGAACCTTGCATTAGTTGATGTGAAAAGAGGAACTCCTCAGTGACAAAATTAGTCATACAATTACGATCAATAAGAGTTCCATCCACAAGGTTTCCCATTATTTTCACAGTGATTGAAAGAGGTCCATCGGAGTCTCCAATTGTTCTATCATGAGGTGTAAACACGATTTCAGGTTCAGGTGCTTTTCTTTTCATGTAAGGTCTAGGAGGGAACCTATTATTGTTTTTGTGATTAGAGGCCATATTTTTATGCTTAAATCAGATTTAGAAGTTTTTCAAAGGTATGTCAAAGATAAGTGCAAAGCGATATACCCCAAAATAGCCTCAAATGCTTGATTTTTGTGCTCTTTTCAATGCAAATGATTAAAATAAAGAATGTTGTAAGGATTTTGATCAAGGGAAGAAAATTATGTCTGATATTAGTCTAAAACAACAATATGATCACTCTCAACACATTCTTGATGCAAATCCAAGATAATGCCAAGTCAAAATATAGTGAAAATATGTCAAAATAGGCACTTTTTTCACCAAAACTCAATGTAAAAGGTCATAACAAAGGTGTTGTGAGTAAAATGGTGATGGATAGAAAATAATATCAGTAATAACATCCACTTGGTGCCAAAATTTGCAACACAACATGCTTTTAGTGCCACTTAAGGTAAAACCCTAGTGAAAATATAGCAAAAATAGGCTATTTTCACAATTTTTCAATTCCAAGACCTAGAAAAAAGGTGTTGTAAAGAATTTCAAGAGGTGCAGAAAATAAAATCAATGGTATCAATCACCTCAATCCATAAAATTTATCACAACATGCTTGGAGTGCAAACTAGGGCAAACCCTAGGGCAAAAATAGCCAAAATGTGTAGTTTTTCACCAAATTTTCAATACAAGAGCCCGTTAAAAGGGTGTTGTGAAGATTTTTAGGAGGGGAAAAAAATGATTACCCTAATAACAGAAAATTAATGTAAAAATACTCTTCACAACACATCTATGGTGCAAGTTTATAGAGTTGATAAGGCCAAATTTAGGTTAAATCGTTGTTTTTGAAGCCCTAGGTTTGAGATGTTGGCGCAAAATGCTATGTGAATGTTTTGAAGTCTGATTTATGATGGAAATGAATTACTCTTAGATCTTAAAATGATTCTCAAGCTCTAATATGTAAAATGCCAATGCAAATTTAATGAAAATGCATGAAAATTGCTAGTTTTTGTTGAAATTTTCTATGCAAAAATGCAAATATTTTAAATCTAAATGCAAATTTACACTAAAATACAAGACTACAGCCAAATACAAATTTGAATGAGACTCTAAAATTAGTATAAAAATCTAAAAGAAGATTTTGCCTACTAACCCTAGATTTTGGAATTACTAGGTTTAATGAAAATTGTCAAAATTTCTACAAAAGCCTAGCAAATTAATGATGAAAATGCAAAGCAAATTTTTGAATTTTTGAATTTTTCTATAGTTTATATCATATTTGATGCAAAAATCATGAATTAGGAAAGTTTAGAAAGAATTGATGCAATTTAGTAAGCCAAACAATGCAATTTTTTTTATTTTTTCAAAATTTTCAATTTTTTTGAATTTTTCTCAATGCAATAAAATGAATGACTATATGAATGAATGAAATCAATCTAAATCTGAAGACACGCACTCAGCAAGTTGCAATTTAAGTCCAAAAGCACTGGTTCACCAAAATGTTTAGTGTAAAATTAGATTTGTTAATGTTTTAGTGTTTTGAAGTTTAAATCTGCCTTTCCACTTTACATTCAAGGATCTAGGGTTGAATGGCAATTCACTATCATACCCTAGATTGTTGTGACATGTAGGGAAGCTTGGATTAGGGAATTTAATTACCAATTTCTCTTCTCTTATGCTCAATTGACCATTACAAGCCTAATTATGCAAATACAACAAAAAACTAACGAATAATAGAAAAAGCTCTTACAGACGGAAGTAAAATAGCAAATCACAGAGTACCTATTTTTGGAGTTCTGAAGTAGAATAGTCGGGGACTAAGGTGCGGGCACCCAAGTCCAAGGTGCCAGTTTTTTTGTGGGATCTTGACCTCCTTCCGACACTGATCTGCCTTGTAACTTTTGTTTCTAGAAATTTGTTTGCAAAGGACACTAGTGCAAGCACCCAAGTCCTGGAAATACTCTGGTGTCCTACTTCTCTTCAGATCTGGAATCCTTGATGTCTGCCAATCCTTCCTGCAACTCCACTTTTCCCAAATGTGACACCTGTAACCTACAATCGCAAGACTTTGGGAGGGGGTTGTGGTGTTTAGAGGCTTGCCTCAGTTAAGCTCTGGAGGACACTTAAGTTTCTAAACACCATTGTCAGATAGAGAATGCATGCCCTTGGGAGGCAGAGGTAAAAACCAAAGGAATTGATAATGAAAACATAATATAATGTCACCTTGTAGTGAAGATATCATGGGAGGAAGATGCTCTTCATTCCATGATGAAATGGATGCTCAAATCTACAAATACAAACACACAAACCGTACAAGTCTACTCTTGCAACATAATGAAAGCCTTGAATCACCTTGAGAACACAATAGCTTGCTAGTCATCATCTAATTGAAAATCTAGTTTACAAATGAATGCCTAAACATACTTTTATATGAAACTACAGACACTCCCACCAAGATTTTTGTAATTCAAACTTACCGTGTCGGTAAAGGACCCAAATAACGGTCATAAACTGACACCCAAAAATTAGGGCTGCCCCAAAATAGGGCAGGACTAGGGCACGGGCGCCCAAGTCCTCCCCCCTATTTTGGGTAGGGTACAGTTCAAGGGGTCCTCCTAGGTCCCATTTGTCATGTTACCTAGGGCTCATTCCATCGGGATGCCAAATTATGAACTAAGATGTCTTAAATGCATGCAAAAGACCCAGGAGCTAAACCTTATGAGGGAAAAGCCCCCAAGGGGACACTTTTTGATGTTACACCTCTAATCTAGAATTTCTAGTCCATCTACACCTTGGTGAAATTCCTCTTCTTTCCTACACTTTGCCACTTCCAACCAAGCAACTCTACTAGTCTCACCCATACCAAGTATCATGATGCATTCCCTGATATGTATATTGTACATGATATTCTATATGATCCCTATAAAAATTTCATAGGTTACACTAGTGTCTTTGCCACTTGAAATCTCTATTGTGCCATCAACACCCTTAGAAATGTCTCCAATAAGTCCTTTGGATTTATTCACCACCTTATTTCAAGCACACATAAGTCCTTTAGTTTTGTTAACATAGGTAAAACATAACGGATATCCATTTTACATAACGGATATCCATTACCTAGATATTCGTTGCCCAAATAATTGGGCTTTAGGTAACAGATATCCATTTTTAAAATGGATATCCACTACCTAATTCCAAAAAAAGATGTCTATACCTTGTTCTGACAAAATTCTCATATACTTCATGCTTGAATGGATGTCCATACCATGTTCTAAAGATCCCATTTTGGCACATGCAGGGAGGATGATGGAAAAGGTTGTGGAATTTGGATTTACACCCACAAATTGCATTTTCTTAAAATTTTCTAAAGCAACAAATCTATTTTGTACATATCTTGCAATCATTGCATTCTATCAAACAACATCTCTTTCATTTGTTTTGTAAAATAGTTCACATGGATTGTCTATGCTTCCACACTTTGCATACATGTCTACTAAGGCAGTAGCAACTAGAACATCTCACAAAATTCCCATATCCTTTATGCTTTGGTGGATGTCCATATCCTGTTCCAAAGATCCCATTTTGGCATAGGCAGGGAGCATGCTGGCAAAGGTTGTGGAATTTGGCTTTACACCTGCCAATTGAATTTGCTTTAAATTTTCTAAAGTAACAAATCCATTTTGTGCATATCTTACAATCATTGCATTTCATCAAACAACATCTCTTTGAGGTTTTCTATTAAAAAGTTCATGTGCCTTGTCTATGCTTCCACACTTCGCATACATGTTTACCAATGCAGTTGCAACTAGAAAAAACAAATTTAATTCAAGGCAACTTTACTTTTCACAAAAAAAATTCATGAAGTAACTCCTCTAACAACATAGGTTCCTTAATAATACAATTTTCAAGGTGATGACTTGGTTAGGAAGGCATGTGTAGATCTAGAAACTTCTTCAAACCCCATATGCCAAGCCTACTTGCCATATCACAAGCATGAATAACAAGATAGCTAATTTTGTTATCAAGACTTCCCTTGTAGCATTAGGTTTTCATGTTTCTAGCATTTATATATTAATCTGTAGTTTTGGCATCATGACCTTCATGTGTAGTTTCTTTTTTTCAATTTTCTCATCATTTCATCCATAAACAAACCTTCATCCATGCATTTCCATGAAATGATCAATCTAGGCAAGCAAATGGAGACTTTTGGAATGTTGCAATAGTAGCAAACAGGGCTTCAAATTAGGTATGTGAGCAGCAATTTTCATCTTGTTTCAAATTTAGGATTTTGTTTTCTTCCTTCTCAACATTTTTAGCTCCATTTGTGTAGGCACAACAATAAGTTACATCCAAATAGTCTTAGGATCATGATGTTTCCATCATGAATCAGCAACATATCAACACACTAACAATATAATCATGCAAGAAAAGAACACATTAGCATGGAATTCTTTAAAAACATATCAATTTTCAATCACAAATTAGTAAAACATTGTAATCCATATTCAAATAACCCTTATCCAAATGATATGACCTTGATAGTACTCAAACAATTCTATTTGTTGTTACAATCATTGTAGTGAAAAGTCCTTTACCTTTGACTATGCCAATTTTGAAACCCAATTCATTCCATCCAAACCCTATTCTGAAACAATATTTTATTCTACCCCCAATCTCACTTCATAATGATGAAAGATATTGATTTAAGAGAATAACCCTTATGGCTTCAATAACTATCTGTAAACTACTCATACCAGATGTTGCTCATGTTAGATGCTACAACAGTCCATGCAAAGTTGATAGTGAGGTTTCTCCATTACATGGTGATGATTATTCCTACAAACCTATCTTAGATCATCTTAATGTTTACTTTATGAGTGTTATAGTTTTCTTAACCATTTTAGATTGTGACTATCCTCTTCCTTAATCCTATTGTCATAGTCATACTCAAATAGAGAATCCAAACATACAACATATCTATTGTGATGCATCACCATTTACCCCTATAATGTTTAAGACTCATCTAGCATAGAGGTCATGTCATAGGACCATTATTCCTAGAAGAAGCACTCATCCATTTGTTAGAAAACTCATGGGTACTAGTTCTATTATTACGTTAATGATTATCATGGTCTAAAGGTGACCATAACAGTTATAAGTAAGATCAAAATTAGAGGACATCCCAGCATCATAATGCTAACAGTAATAAATGTCAACCTCCATTAATCTCGATTTCAATGTTCTATTATTTCCTATTGCTTAAGCAATCCCCTCAAAAGAACAAAAGTGATCCTATTGTATCATTCATTTTAGATAATTTGAAGATACCTTCAACTAGATATAGAGAGGACAATCCATGTAAAGGAAAAGAAGACAATTTACATAAAGGCATTCAATTCTATTTTCCATTGTGATAGTCATATACGATTTGTATCATGTCCATTATCTAAGACATTTATATTTTATGACAACCTTAAAATAAGATCAAGAAAGGTTAGCAAAGGCCTTGCTTTGTACTTATATCATGCTATTTCCTTCCCTTGGACCTCTGTGGACTGTCTTAGACTATGGCAAACCTTATTGTTTAAGGAAAGAGTCTTGAGTTTTCATACAATGCCTTCCTCTTCTTCAAAACCATACAATAACCTTACAACACCCTATAATCATTATGCCAACCTTAATTACATCTTCAAGACTGAAGGAATACTTTTACGAGATATAAACTCCATATTGACTATTATGATCTTGTAATTGTGACCCTAATCAAACTTGGAACATTAATTCATGCAAATCTTCAGGGCAGAGTAATACACTTGCTTCCACCCTCTCTTGTTTTCCTCATGACTGTCATCACAATCCATATGACCCTTCCTACTAGAATGTTAAGTTCTTCATGTACTTGTTGTTTACAAAAACTTGTGTCCATACCAATTTTGTGGTATTTGGGCAGTCAAACCTCTATTTTCTATTCATTGTTTAATCCTCTTCTAGCCAAGATGTCTTGTGGACAAAAACTGTGGATTGCCATATGCTTTACCACTATTACTAATGAATAATGTCAAGTCTAGTTTTGTCAAACTCTGTTCAAGACTTATATCTTCATTGTGCCAAGTCTACACCCTATTGTCCTTACAGACCTTGTTCCACCTTATTAATAGACCCATATATTGTTTTTCAATTATACATTTTCTAAGATAATGTTGTATACCTTTGAGACAAGGCCCATGCCCTTCCCCAAAAGGAAATAAAAAATGTTGATTGTCCCTAAGTCTTTTACACACATAGATCTCTTGTAGATGTTGAATTAATGGCCTAAATCCCTCTAAATTTTCTTTGCCTTCCATTCTTTAAATTGTAGCAGACCTTTTGTCAGTGTTTTCCCAAGCATTACACTTGCATTCATGGCATTTTTTCTACTTTTCTTTAAACCCTAATAACTCTACATCAGTCTTTGACTTCACCATACTTGGTACTAATCTCCTGTGCTCCAAAATTGTCATGCTACACTTTTACCTCTACCTTATGGATCTCTAGTTTTTGTCAAAGATCAAAGCATTTAGAATATCTTATCTCTGCCTCTTGAAGACATATTCCTTATCCATTACAAAACAACATACTATTCATTGGAGTTTATTAGATGCTTTGGCAAACCCTAGAACACTAGACAGTGACCTAAGACCCTAGAACCCTAGCAATCTTTTGTGAGGCTTGACAGAGTGGGCCTCTAGGAGGTCTATCTACCTTTCTCAAGATTTCTAAGACTTTGAAAAGGCATGAGTCTCTAGTTTTGGCACAAGGGTATCCAAGATGTATGCAGATAAAACAACTATTCAAACATGCAAAAAAATGGAGCAGACCTGATAAGGATTTAAAACCTTCTACTTACCTTTCTTAGACCTTTGTGGATAGGTCTCCATGGTGTTGGGTCAACAATGATTACATAGACCTTGAGATGATTTAATACATATTGTGGACTATTAAATAGATCTCATACATATTTCAAAACTTCCAACAACCCTAAAACTACTGAACAAAACCAACACCAAACTCTTAAAACTGACTTGGGAATGATTGACAAAGTTCTTATGGCTGATGATAATCTTTGTAGTGATTGTTAACAAACCTTTTCAAAGTAATGTGGCAGATTCTTTGATAATAAGACCTAGCATCATTTGATAGTGTTCAAAAAGCACCAAACAATACATCTAAGGGCTCTTCTTTGTACACATTCTTCACTATGCTCCTTGGAGTCCTCTAATGGTGAAAAACCTTCATACCTCATTTTCCTACATACCATACTTAATATGAGACTCTTCATTTTCTTTTGTGTGCAGTCTCTTTTGTGATCTCCACCATAGACACTAGGACAATCCCTTTGAGTCTTCCATGTCTTTGAAATCTTCATGTTCTTGACTCCTCCCTTGTGGCTTGATAGTGGCCTGTAGCTATAGATAATTCTCAGTTTACAAACCTTCTATTGGGCATGTTGTCTCACATTTCTCCTATGCATATACTTTCAAACAATGTTGACCATCAGGAATTCATTGTCTTCTTCTTTACATCATACTTATTCAATCAGTATAATATTTTCCTTGGATGACCTACATACCATGAAACCTGCAAACAAGTATGGAAAACCCTAAAGGAGGAGACAGTCAAGGAGATGAATGCAAACTATACCTAACCAAAAGCTTAACCATGACCTAACTCAATGTCAAACTAAAATATAACCTAAACAAGATTAGTTTGAATAGAAAAATTCCCTCCATGCATTTCTACCTAAAAATTTGACAAGAAAAAGGCTTTTTGGACGTGGGAAAATAATGATTTTTACCTTGACTACATGGATGGTTGCATGAAACATGAAGTTTGGAGATCCCAAGGTAATTTTTGGAGTGTTTAAGGTTTTGTTTCAACGATGTTGAGTTGGTCAAAACCAAGAGAGGTTATTTTGGAGGGACTTGACATCTAGCTATAGGTCCAAACAGATCATTCATAGGTGCCATGAAGTTTGAGAACTACTTTGTCAAAGTCTGGCAAGTTTTTGCTCTTAGGTCTCTTAAGAGACTTTGCCGGTACACAGTAGCCCGATTCGATTGGGATACCTGGGGAATGAAACATGGCCTCATCTAGCATAAACCCACCCACCCTAACCTTTCAGCACCATCAATTAGGTTCCATGGGGTGAAGAATGCAAAATATGGCTCTTGGCACCTTTACACTAAATGTCACTTAGGTATTTTGCAAGAATGCATTTGCCATTGGCATGGTCAAATGATGTTGATTTGGTCAAAACTAAGAGAGGTTATTGTGGAGGGGCCTAACGTCTAGTGGTAGGTCCAAACAGATCATTCATTGGTGCCACGAAGTGTGAGAACTAGTCCATCAAAGTCTGGAAATTTTTTGATCTTAGGTCTCTTAAGAGACTTTGTTGGTACATTGTAGCCTGATTCAATTGGGATAGTTGGAGAATGAATAGGGCCTCCAATAGCATAAACCCACCCACCCCAACCTATTGGTGTTTTCAATTAGGTCCCACGGGGTGAAGAACACAAAATATGGCTCTTGACACCTTTACACTAGATGTCACTGAGGCATTTTTCAAGAATGCATCCGCTATTGGCACAGTCAAACGATGTTGATTTGGTCAAAACTAAGAGAGTTTATTGTGGAGGGGCCTGACATCTAGTTGTAGGTCCAAACAGATCATTTGCAGGTGCCACAAAGAGTGATAACTACTCTGTCAAATTCTGGCAATTTTTAGCTCTTAGGTCTCTTAAGAGACCTTGTCGATACACTATAACCTAATTCAATTGGGACACTTGCAGAATGAAATAGGGCCTCCACTAGCGTAAACCTATCTAGCCCAACCTATCGGCACCATTGGTTAGGTCCCACAGGGTGAAGAACACAAAATATGGCTCCTGGCACCTTTACACTACATGTCACAGAGGCATTTTACAAGAATGCATCTGCCATTGGCACGGTTAAATGATGTTGAGTTGTTTAAAACTGAGAGAGGTTATTGTGGAGGGGCCTGACATCCAGTTGTAGGTCCAAATGTGTCATTCGTAAGTGCCATAAAGTGCGAGAACTACTCTATCAAAGTCTACCAATTTTTAGCTCTTAGGTTTCTTAAGAGACTTTGCTGGCGATTTGATTGGGACACCTAGGGAATGAAATAGGGCCTCCACTAGCATAAACCCACCCAACCCAACCTATTGCCACCATCGGTTAGGTTTCAATATGGCTCCTAGCACCTTTACACTACATGTCACTGAGGCATTTTTCAAGAATGCATCCGCCATTGGCACGGTCAAATGATGTTGATTTGGTCAAAACTGAGAGAGGTTATTGTGGAGGGGTCTGGCATCTAGTTTTTGGTCTAAATGGATCATTCATATGTGCCACAAAGTGTGAGAACTATTTCATCAAAGTTTGGCAATTTTTGGCTCTTAGGTCTCCTAAGAGACTTTATCGGTACATTGTAGCCCGATTCGATTGGGACACCTAAGGAATGAAATAGGACCTCCAACAGTATAAACCCACCCACTCCAACCTGTTGATGCCATTGGTTAGGTCCCATGGGGTGAAGAACGCAAAATATGGCTCTTGGCACCTTCACACTACATGTCATTGAGGAATTTTTCAAGAATGCATCCACCATTCGCATGGTCAAATGATGTCGATTTGGTCAAAATAGAGAGAGGTTATTGTGGAGGGGCCTAACATCTAGCTGTAGGTACAAACAAATCATTTGTAGGTGCCACAAAGTGTGAGAACTACTTTGTCAAAGTTTGGAAATTTTTGGCTCTTAGGTCTCTTAAGAGACTTTGTTGGTACACTGTAGCCTGATTCAATTTGGACACCTGGGGAATGAAATAGGGCCTCCACTAGCATAAACACACCCACCTAACCTATCGGTACCATCGGTTAGGTCCCACGGGGTGAAGAACAACTACATGTCACTGAGGTATTTTTCAAGAATGCATCCACCATTGGAAGGTCAAACAATGTTGAGTTGGTCAAAACTAAGAGAAGTTATTGTGGAGGGGCCTGACATCTAGCTATAGGTCCAAACAGATCATTTGTAGGTGCTACGAAGTGTGAGAACTACTTCGTCAAAGTCTGGCAATTTCGGCTCTTAGGTCTCTTAAGAGACTTTGTCGGTACATTGTAGCCTAATTCGATTGGGACACCTTGGGAATGAAATAGGGCCTCCACTAGCATAAACTCACCCACCCTGACCTGTCGGCACCATCAATTGGGTCCCACAGGGTGAAGAACACAAAATATGGCTTCTGGCACCTTTACACTGCATGTCATAGAGGCATTTTTCAAGAATGCATCTGTCATTGGCATGATCAACTGATGTTGAGTTGGTTAAAATAGAGAGGTTACTGTGGAGGGGCATGACATCCACCTTTAATTCTGAATAGATCATTCATAGGTTCCATGAAGTGCGAGAACTACTCTGTCAAAGTCTGGCAATTTTTGGCTCTTAGGTCTCTTAAGAGACTTCACCAGTACACTGTAGCCCGATTCGATTGGGACACCTGGTGAACAAAACAAGGCCTCCACTAGTATAAACCCACCCACATTGACTTGTCAACACCATCAATTAGGTCCCACGGCATGAAGAACGCAAAATATGGCTCCTGGCACCTTTACACTACATGTCACAGAGGCATTTTCAAGAATGCATCTACTATTGGCATAGTCAAACAATATTGAGTTGGTCAAAACCAAGAGAGGTTATTGTGGAGGGGCTAACATCCAGTTGTAGGTCCAAATGTATCATTTGTAGATGCCATGAAATGTGAGAACTACTCCGTCAAAGTCTGGCAATTTTTGGCTCTTAGGTCTCTTAAGAGCTTTGCCAGTACACTGTAGCCCGATTTGATTGGGACACCTAGGGAATGAAACAGGGCCTCCACTAGCATAAAACCACCACCCCCAACCTACCAATGTTGTTGGTTAGATTGCATGGGGTGGAGAACACAAAATATGGCTCTTGGCATCTTTACACTACATGTCACTAAGGCATTTTAAAAGAATGCATCTACTGTTGGCACGGTCAAATGATGTTGAGTTGGTCAAAACCGAGAGAGGTTATTGTGGAGGGGCCTGACATCTAGTTGTAGGTCTAAACAGGACATTTGTAGATGCCACAAAGTGCAAGAACTAATCTGTCAAAGTCTGCCAATTTTTGGCTCTTAAGTCTCTTAAGAGACTTTCCCGATACACTATAGCTCAATTCAATTGGGACACCCAGGGAACGAAACAGGGCCTCCACTAGCATAAACCCACCCACCTTGACCTATTAGCACTGTTAGTTAGGTCTAAATGTGAATCATGTCAAATGTATCTCTCTCCCTATGTAGTCATCTTCCTCATCTGCAAGGGTAAAATGTTCACTCCCCCATAAGCATTGGAACACACCGAGGGCACAACTCATTCTGGTCTTTCCATAACTCATGTAGGCATGAGAAAAATGAGGATATGCAAAGTATGTAGACCATATAGAAGGTGAAATGAGGATTGCAAATCATGCCAAATGTACATCTCTCTCCCTATGTCTCTCTCTTCCTCTCTACCTCATTTTGCTCTTACCATAACCCATATAGAAGGTGAAATGAGGGTATACTAGACCTATAGATGATGAAATGATGATAGTAAAATCGTGCTCAACATATAGAAGTTGAAATGAGCTTATAAAAATAATGTCAAAAATATAGACGATGAAATGAGGATACATTATACATGTAAAAGGTGAAACGAGGATATGTTATACATATAGAAGGTGAAATTAGGATAAATGAATCATTTCAAACATGTAGACCTATGAAATGAGGATATGCAAAGTATGGAGACCATATAGAAGGTGAAGTTAGGATAAGTGAATCATGTCAAACATGTGGACCTATGAAATGAGCATATGCAAAGCATGGAGACCATATAGAAGGTGAAATGAGGATATGTGAATTATGCCAAATGTGTCTCTCTCCCTACATGGAGACCTATAGACCATGAAATGAGGATATGATACTAAAACATGGAGTATATATGATATTGAAACATACTTCCATTTAAGATGTACACCTATTTACATTTCCAAATGCAATGGCTATTGAATTTGGGTTGTGGATGACGTTGCTTTGCATAAACTAGATAACGAAATGGGTAAACACACAAACATATCTTTTCTCATTAATACAAAAATAACTATCTTGGATTGAATGAAAAACATCACATTTTTTGTCATTTTTAACATGTATCTTGCATGTTTAACATTTAAGATGAGAAATTATCAATGATTATCATATCAAATCTAGTAGTTTCTATATCAAATGTAGTGTTCTAAGAAAATATAACATGTCAAAGCTAGTGTTCTTGAATGAAAAAAGTTCACATGTGTCAAATGTTCTAAGAAAATCCTATATCTAACTAAAACTACAATCACGTGGCAATTAAGATCAAGTTATGTGTTGAGGTATGAAACTACATATATCATCTTTCTACCAAGAAAACAATCATATATAATAAGAAATCAATCTATAACGTGTTATTGATCATAACTCAACCATTGTAAACTGATTATACATTAAACTTTTAGGTTTCAAAGTAGGAATACATCCACATAAGGAATTTAAACTATATTGTATATCAAGGTGTATATATGTATATTAAAATCTAGTCCATAATGGTAGACATATACAAAAATTTGGCAAATATGCCAACACAATTTTTATTTTTACAAAATATGGCATATGCCATGTCTCAAAATCTATATACAATCTATATGCCGAATAGCTACATCATGTACTAAAGGTCCACTTGACCCTATGTCTATGGTGAATCCTCAATCTGTGATGGATCCTCAAAAAGTGTCCTCTTCATGCTATGATGTCTAGTAGTTGATGGATGCAAAGTTGACCGCATTAACAAGTCAAACCACAAATTTGATTAATCTCTTCAATGGTAAATATAAATAAGTTAGAGTTAATAAATAGAATCTTATCTACTACAATTTAGAATTTTCATTTATTAACATACATCTCAATCACTACAATCAACTATAAGACCTCTATAAACTATCAATTATTTAGAAAAATTCAACTCAATTACCTCGACTCTTTCTTGTCGTTTAGACAGTCATTCTGCAAATGATTTTCTCTTAAGACAATTAGGTGTCCTACTGAAGCATGATGGAAAAGGTGTCACGTCACTCACTTTCTCAAGAGACTATAAAAGTAAAGTAACATTGAAATAAACTAATATATAATTATTAAACAAAAAAGGAAATGCATACATTAAAAAGGGTTAGATGTGTTACACATAAATAATCTAGACTGCACTAAAAAAAACTTATCTACTAGAAAACAAGCACATACCACTGTCAAGGCCTCTTGCATCGATTGAGAAGGACTCATCATGGATGAACCAACTAATATCTCCTATATGAAAAATGACAAGAATGTAAGACTCTATGTATACAAATAATCATAATAATTTTTAAATTAATAGATCAATTTAAACAAAAAAGAAAAAGAAAAAATGCTCACTAGCATTAGGAGAGAGGAGCTATTAGTCATTAGGGATAACTATATGACCATGTAGAAGTTAAATGGAATATTGTAGGACCTCTATTTTTTAGAAATGTGATATGGACTCTTATCTATCTGTAACTAAGGTTTAGAGGTGTGACTCATCATGCAACTCTCCATATCAGCACATGTCTAGTGAGAAGTGTCCTTAAAATGAATTTTTAAAGATTCAATGAAAATGAGCTATCATGGAATTTTTTTTACAACCTCTTACATTTGATGAGAAAATACAAGGTATTTATTGTACTCACCTTTTACATTTGTCATATAGGATCAACATATAATATGAAGTATTTTGATGCATGTATATTGCCACCTCAGTAGTTCTACACATAATAATAGTATTTGTCTACATATTTGGAATGTTTTCATTATAACTAGATCCTCAAATATTTTTTTATCTAGTAGAATGTTCCCCTACAACCTGAAATATATACTAGGAGGCACCAAAACTCACCACTTAGGCCTTGTGGTGCAGGAGCATAGGCTCAAAACCAATCAAGTGACTTTAGGAGATGGCAAGGAGGACATTTTCATGTTTCCAAGTGGTCTTTCACGTCAAGACATCCATTTAATTCATTTGGATAAGGGTTTCCCATTTTCTCCCCAAAATGGACTATTTGAAAATTCAAGTTGTATAACGACTTTTGGAGGCCTCAAACATGAACATGAAAGGTGTAAAGAGGTTTAAATGACCTTCATAGAACATAGAACATATTTATATTCTTTCATATTGTAAAACCACCTTGACATGTTGTAAAGAGGCAAATGAGTGTAGTGAGAAGTAAAAAAAGGGTAAGTTGACTAGGTCTAGGTGGATAAGGATGAGTGGATAAAGCTTATAAGTTTGAAATCCAAAGTTATAGGGATGAAGTCTGTGTGGTATTAAGGAGATAGCCATGTTTTCTATTCAAGGAGGTAGTTTAATAGCTTTAGGAGAGGTTGAGTTTGTTTAGGACCACTTTAGAGGTTGCCAAACATATCAAGTTGAGGTCATATGATCTAGTGCAGATCTCTAGACAAGATCTAGGTCTTGAAGTTTAGGAGTCATGTGGATAGACAAGGAATGATAGGTTGCAAGCAAGTGTTCAAGGTAAAGAGCCAAATTGATGTGAGTATGATTGAGCTAGGATGGAATCACCTTGGGAGATAGACCACCATTTTCCAATCACAAATTTAATAATGACGATGATGGAGATGAGCCAATTAAAGTTGTAGTTGAGATGATGGAGGGTCATAAATACATAGAGATTATTGGTAGAAGATGTGTGCTCACTATTACATCCATTAGATGTAGGTAGAGAAGTGGGTTCAATAGGATCAAAAGGAGAAGGATTAGAAGATGTGTCCCCAC
Organism: Cunninghamia lanceolata; assembly: GCA_027924645.1. NCBI lineage: Eukaryota > Viridiplantae > Streptophyta > Pinopsida > Cupressales > Cupressaceae > Cunninghamia > Cunninghamia lanceolata. The sequence continues at coordinate 6,246,395 of BSBN01000119.1, read as the reverse complement.
TATTATATGTGTCTAATCATGTTATGATTTTTGTTATGTTGATGACATTTGGTATTGGACACTATGATATGTATGGTTGGTCTTCATATTTATTGGTTTATGGCATGGGCATCTATATGATCTATATTTTTTATGGAATTTCAGTTTCCTTGTATGTTTATATGTTTTTTATAAGTTGATGTGTGTATGTAAATGATACAACATCAATTTATCAATACACACAATTATCTTGGCAATCAATGAACATTGTATGTCATAATGGACTCCTCATAAGATGAATCAATCAATGCACTAAAATGGATCACATAATCAAATTAGTTTCAAATCAATTGCAAAATCTGTATGAATATTTAAATGAATAATTGATGTGTTAGTAAAGCTCAAATCTATATTATGAATAATGGATAATACATGTTCCTTTCTTTCTTTCTCATTTTCATGAACTTTTAACCATTATTTTATATGATCAAACATGTAACAAACACCATGATTCTCTATTTTATTATTTATCTAAATGACTATAATCAAATATTTAATTTTTCTAAATTATCAATTAAAGTACAGTTCAACTGAATTACCTCCACCCTTTGTTGGCGTTCAGAAAGTCATTCCACAAATGATGGTCCCTTGGGTCGATCAGAAGTTTGACTAAAGACTATTGGAAACGATGCCACATCATTCATATTTTGGATTGACTATAAAAGTAAAGTAACATGAAGATATAAATTAATATATAATTACTCACAAAGAATTAAATGCATACAATAAAAAAGTTGATATGTAGAAAAAATTATACCGGCAAGTCGAAGCCAAATTAGATGGCATCTAAAGAGTTCCATGATGAACTTTTGTCAACTCCTCCTCTGTCATCAACTATTATCCCCCTTAGATACATTAGTACTAATATTTGTTTTTATTATTCAAATGGAATACACCATGAAATTTAACTTTAAATCTTACCTCTATAAAAGATTACCCATGATCTTCTCCTTCTCTACGCACTGATGCTTGTGCTTCTGTTCTTGTCCCCAACTCCTCATCTTGAGTTTTTGACCCCGTTGCCTCATCTCATGAAGGGACATCATACTCTGAAGTGTTCAAGGGTGGCTCACTACTCTCCATAAGAGGACCTAAGAACAACTGATTGCAAAAAATGCAATCATGTGTGAACGAGGAGGGTCTAGTAATATCAGGTGATCCAATATCACCACCAACATCATGTGGTTGTGCAAACTGAGAGGTCTGTGTAATCAAGTTCTTAGTCAAAGAGTGTATGGTAATGAGGCCCTACTATGTTGCATCTGCAACAACATTTGGGTGCTGAATTGGGGGTGGAGAAGGGATAGCATGAGGGGGAATAAAAGGACCTTACACTTGTCTCATTGCCCTAGGTCTATCTTGAGGCATTCCCTTACCTACTCCCTAGAACTCTCTAAAATCAAAAATTTTCACATGGCAACCCATTACAAACTCTGCATATAGTTTATGAAGAAAATACAAAGGTACATCTAAATTCTTGTTGGGTGGTTTATCAAAAACCATCCACCAATGATCCTAAATATTTTAACTAATACCCTCATGTTTACACCATTTGATCGAATACTTAGGCTTACAAACATCAACATGCAATCCAGTTTTAGGATTGACAAAATATTGGGCTAACATAGCTTTGGTTAATGTCTAACTCTTTCACTTGATCATATGATAAACCATTATCATATTCCGCCTTCTTGGTTTCTCGCCATTGCCTAATTGATTCATATTGGCTTGTGAGGGTTTGAACATAAGTAATAATCCCCTCTAAATTTCATGTCCTTGAAGACAATCAAGGGTGGCGGCGATAAATTTCTACAATCCTACTTATTTGATCAATATTTCTTTCAATTTTCTCTTTGATTGTTGGAGGTGAAGGGTTTGGTGGGGGAGGGTTTGGGTTTCCATGTTGTTCATCCATTTTACCTATTTAAAATACAAAACACACCCATTTAGGATAAAAAGTACAAAAAAATACTTGAATTTACAAAAAAAAACAAAAAAACAAGAATTACACTTACATGGATCAGATATCCATTCTCTCAAGCTCTGATATCCATTTTTAGCAGGTTTGCATTTTGCAAGTTGTGGATTTGCAAAATGCAGACCCAATTTCTACTTTTTAATGTCTCCAAAACGGATATCTGTTTTGGAAATTAGATATTCTATCCATGCCTAGGAAAGTCAAACTTCCTCCTTTCATGATTTTGGCTAAGTAAAGATGCGATTTTTTTTCCTATTGCCACTATATATATATATATATTTGTGTGTGTGTGCATATACATACATAGACACATGTGTATATGTATATGTATGTGTCTATTTGTGTGTATGCATGTATACATATGCACATCTATTAGCTTTTTGTATTTTTGTATTTTATTTTTCATATTATCATATTTTTACATATACATATGCATGTACACACACACATTTTTCCATTGCTCTTTTCATCTCTCCACTAGCTTGTTCTTATTTTCTTCTGTTATTTTCTTTCATTTATCTAGTTCTCTTTCTATTTTTCCCCTCATTTTTCTTATCCTTGTAATCCTTCCTTGGGTTAGCCATTATTTTGACTTTTGAGCATTTTTTGATCTCAAGGTCCCCCTTATCTTCACCCTACATGTATGCACATACAACCACATGCATACATGTATATATTATATATGGATATACATACATGTGTGTGTAAATGTAGATACAAAAATATAGACATGTATGCACATTTTTTGCACATGTGTACATACATTCACACACACACACACACATATAGATATAGTTCATGAATTATATATGTATGTATATATGTAAGCACACATATTTTGCATATCTATGCATACAACCGCAACTATACATACATATATTGGATATACATGGATGCATATGTGCATGCAGGGGCATGGGTGCTATGTGTGTGTAGGTGTGCATATACATATATACACATATATCAACATACAAATTTATGCATATATGTACATTCATACACACATATATACACATATAATATTTATTTAATAAATATGTATATATGTAAACACACACAAATATGTGTATACAGCACATGCAAAAAGATGGGAGACCAAAAAGTGGTCAAAGCCACTTTTTGGTCCAAACAAAACATAAAGTGCTCATGTTTTGGCTACATAATTATCAATCCTAAAACATGAGCGTGTTATAACATGAGTATGTTTTAGACTACTAAACATAAAAACAAAACACAAACCCATGACCCTTCATTTCACTCCACAATTTGTTGAAACTTTGAAAATGTGAGTAGGGTTATAGTGTGACCATGTTTTGGAGAAATTGAAGGAGAAGCCACTCAAACATGATGCCACCAAAATGTTCCCGCACTCTAGGACATCGCGCATGAGATCCATGGGGTCAACAAGCTGAACAAGGTAAGGTTTCTACATTGTGTTTTTTTCTAATTTTGAAAATGAATAATTTATTTTGCAATATTTTGCTTTTATTTTTATTTTTTATTTTTCAGCCAAGGAACCCCCTAAAACACCCTTAAACCCTAATCCACCAAATAGAGGGGATGATGAGATTCTAACTAAAGAGGGAGCACAAAATAATCCTCCCCAAACTCATCCTTCAATTCCTTGACATCCTGATGAGGCACAAGTAAAATTTTTAGGGAAATTTGAGGAGAACAAAATACAACTTAAAAGATTAATTGAAACATAGAAAAATCCAAATGCAACCAATCCTCACTAGAGATCTCTTGTTACATCCCTAAGGTCAATTATTTATCACATCGATTCTATGAAAAGCCAAATCAACAAATGGGCAGATTATAGGGAGAGTTTCTAGAAATACTATGTGACTAGATTATCATACAAATAGGTGAAAGATAAAAAAAAATTGAAATCCAATCTGTGTGCCCTATTTTTTTATCCTAGACATGATGATCCATTACATGGGAGTTGCAAAATACTCCCCATTCACTTGTGTGTACATGAAGGAATATCTCAAAACTTCTGGGATAAGTGGTGGATAATGTTTAACAATCCACCATGCAACAATAATGAGGTCCCAAAGTCTTTTTGGAGGAAACTCTATTGTGAGTTTATCCTCAATGAGATTCCAAACTATTTTGACATGCGAGATTTTCAAGGTAGAGGCGGTGGCTTTGCATAGAATAGGGAGGGGCACATCATGCCCAGGAACGTCCAGTGAGACCCTTAGTGAGGCCATCCTTTCAACGTGTCATAGTCCCTTCTAATTTTAAGGAGAGTGTTGAGGTGGAGACGCTACATTCTATTATATCCCTCACTCAGTCTTTTCTATAGTATGGTAGCCATCTTTCATAGGTTGGTGAGGGTGAGAAGTTATTAAGCATCATCGATCCCCACATATTTGTCATTCTTGTGGAGCTTTATGTGATTATGAGTATAAGGATGCTCTTGGTACATACATTGGAGAGGATGCTCCACACTTCTAGGACCATGCCACACATAAGCATGAGTAGGAGCAAGACACATCCATATTGGATAATATGGTAATAATCTAGATGAGTTGCTCATAGGACCTTTGGTATTGACACACTAGTAATTTTTTATAAGATTCTACAATTTATTATATTTATATTTGAAATCTCTAATTAACTATTTTAATCTATTATGAGTCAAAATCAATGTAGGTAATTCTATGCATTATGAAATTCTAGGGTCAAAGTACTCATCCTATGTCTGTCATCCATCCAATGCAAGCTTATGAGGCAATGTTATGTCAATAGGTAGGTAATTTGTAATGAGATAATAAATATAGTACATGTAAACATTTTGTCATATATCGGTGGTAATGTTATTTAATGACAATTTGATGATGAACAAGTGGATTTTGGACCTCCAACATCAGGAGAAGTTGGTGGGACTAGTCATAGATCTAGTTTCACTAAGGTAAGTTTTACTATTTTTAATCATTATGCATTTAAATAATGTTATGTAGATTTTGGTCAAATAATGTTGTTCTATTATTAGTTAATGATAGTAGTTCAGACTCCTAATATTCATGACACAATGGAGGTGGGTATTTTTGCAGCTATTTTTTCTACAATGCCTTTAATAGAGGTATGAGCCAGTAATATGTAAATGTCATTATGTATTTCTTATTTTATCTCACGTCATTTAATGTACATAAATGATTTTCGTCTTTACTCTAATTTGCTTCATTCTTCTCATAGGAGGTCACAACTCAAACCCATCCATATATAGATGAAAAGAAGCAAAAAAGTGATTGAGAGGGATTATCGATGTAGACACCTAAAATTGGCCATGTCCTTATAACACCCCTTTAACACCATTTTGTGACACTGTCATCCTAGGACCTTCTGTGTCCCCTTCCATTAGTGAAATTAATTAAATAGATCATATTTATTTAATTAATTTTATCCTTCCACATCATCCATACTCTATAAATAATTAATAATTTTATTTCTTCAATTAATTATTCTCTATTTGTCCTTATCCTCATCCAATTTGCACAAAAATCTAAAATCTTAGCCATCCACATGAGGTTTGTTTTATCCTTCCCACAATGTCCTCTCATTTAATCTTCTCTATTCATACACCTCTAATTGCAACCATTCAACCTTAGTCCATGTCTTGATCCATGTCTCATCAAATCTTAACCATCCATCTCTAATCTAATCCTAGTCATCTATCCTATCATTCTAAGATCATATAAATATCACCTTCAATAAAGTCATTTGAACCTAGAAGATAGGAGAGAATAATGAATGACAACATCCACAATCATGAGCTTTCAAGTAATGTTGTGTAGCTAGAGTGAGCAACCAACAATCAAACTATTATCAATCATTATCAAGAGAAAATCAATTGGAGCCAGGGTGCATTCTTCTTCCGCTTTATGAGAGGAGTGATTTGAGGTGAAGGTTGTGTTTATTGCATTATCTTTGTGTTTTTAACCTCTCATCATTTTCTTGTCTTTATTTTGGCACGCCTAGTGGGAGCCACATCCTTGATTTAGCTTTCTTTTTACATGTTTTATTAGCTTTTTGTTGTAGGTTTAGGCTCTTTTTGGACAATTTTTTGGGGGTGGATTGTTATAGGTGTGTCCTACAATAAAAAGAACTTCATGATTGAGTTTGGGAGGCCAAAAAACCATAGGATCCATATAAATTTGTCTATATTTTGAAAAAAAATTTAAAAATTTTGATTTTTTTATATAGGCATATCCATATTGTCTGGATCCATACTGTACAGACCCGCCATATAACACCTTTGTGTTTAGTCTACAGGCTATAGTGTGGATAATAGGCCACATACAAAAGGTTTGCGGTCTTGTAAAATTTAAATTTAGGCATTTGACATTTGTTTTTATATAGTTGTAAGGTCATCAGCATAGCAGAAAATTAATCTATTTAAAATCCTTAATGATTAAGCTTAACATTTAAAATTCTTTTTTAAGCTAACCACGACCTAGTAGGGTCGAGACCATTTTAAGCTTTGACCTTGGTCACATGAGTGACCAAGAGCTATATTGAACCCTTAACTACCAAATCCTGACTATCAAATTAGCACTTGTATGTGAACAAACATTATAAACACTAAGGTGGGTGCAAAAAGTTGGGGGGCCAAAAAGTGGCCAACTTTTTTTAAAAAAATCTAAGCCATAACGCGAGCGGATTATAATGCACTCGCATTATGGCTTTGTGATGTTGAGCCTAAGTCTTGGCAACACCAATCAATAACACACTCACGTTATAACGCGCTCGTGTTATGCTCTACTATTTAAAAAAAACATGCATTTCATTTCATTGTTTCATTACATTTCATAGCAAACTTGTGGCTTACAAATAAAGGAGAGCACTCTCGCATTATCAAATGGCATATCATCATCAATTTGTCACTGATTCATCATCAAAATGACGCCAGGATGACAAGGAGGCCGAAGGAGTAAGTTCTATTTGCTTTCTTGTGTGAATTTGTTGCTAAATAGGTAGGTTTAAGTAGTGTTTTTTATGTAAATTTCTTTAATTTATAGGAATTGATAATGCACCTCATCCTCCTCCTGAAAATCCTCAAAATCCTCCACCACCTAAACAACAAATACCTGCTGAAGAACAACCCCAATAACAAACACCTCCATTCATTCCTTAATATGCCCCCTGGAACACAAGAAAATATAATGGGGCAAATTGAAAATAATAAAAAACAAATTGAGGACATAATTGGAAGGTTGAAAGATCCTACAACTTCAACCTCACATAGATCTGTGCTTGCTAAATCTCTTGAATCTATGTTATCAAATGTAGATTCAATTAGAAAGCAAATCTCTAGTTGGTCAGAAAAGAGGAGAGAATTTAGAGAGTTCTATGCAGACAATTTGTCCTATGACAAGTTAAAAATGAACAAATTACAAAATTAGACTTGTGTTCCATTTTTACAGACCCACGAACAAATCAACCTCTACCCCTTACATGCAAGAGGTTCCCTATCCATTAGTGCAACAACCAAGTGATAAGGGACAATTTTGGGTAGATGTGGTGGATGGGTTTTGACCATCCTCCATGCAACAATAATGAGGTCTTGTAATACTTTTTGAGGAAACTCTACTACAAGTTTGTCAAAAATAAAGTGCCAAACTATTTTGATATATGAGACTACCTTCTAGGGTAGAGATGGGGGGTCAACATAGGATAGACCAAGGGCACGTGTTGACCCACGACAGCTAGCGAGACAAGCACTCTCCAAACCAACCCATGAGCACATGTATATCCCTTCCATTGTGAAGGAGAGTGCTGAGATCGAGACACTTCAGTCAATTAGTGCCTTGACCCAGAGCATCATAGAGCATGCCAGTCCTACAGCACAACGTGGATTGGGGGAGAGTTTGAGGAGTAGGGTTCCACCCCATACTTGTCAGGCTTGGGGGTCAGCCTATGGTTATGACCCCATGGATAGTCAGGACACAGGTGTGTAGGCTACATCTCCAGCTAAGCAGATGGAGATGATAGATGCCCTCCTAAGTGAGACTTTTGGCCTTGATACTCAAGTAAATGTTAGCAAGTTTATTGAATTTATTTTATTATATTTCATTTTTGAAATGCAAGATTAACTAATTTAGTTTGATGATTTTAATGAAATTTTAGGGTCATAGCATTGATGCAGTTTTCAGCAGTTCTCCACCTACATATTACACTACGACATCTACTGCCTGGGTATGTAACTAGTAAACAATTATAAATATTACATGTGAATAGCATTGTTATATGAATGGTATTCTAATATCTGATTTTAGATGTTAAATAGGTTAATCTTGGAGATTTTATGACAACACTTGCCAGTGGTGGTGGAGTTCAAAGCTTCACTCAAGTAATAAAATAAACAATTTAACTAATGAATTGTACTTACTAGATTTTCATATTTTATATTCATATCATTGATTACATTGCATTGCACATCTTTCAAACTCAAAGCATTACTAGACATGTTACATAACTAATAACTAGATGTTGATAGATGACAAAATTTCAATTACAATATAGTTATTTGAAAAAATGCCTCAAAAAATGTGGTCTCATGGAATGCCATGACAAGCAGATGCATAGACAAGGACATCACCATGAGACCACATTTCTTTGAGACATCTTTTCAAATAGTTCACTGCCTTGTCTATGCTACCACATTTTCCATACATGTCTACCAAAGCTTGTTGATCCCCTCCACACTATTCTTTGACAAATTCTCTCTAATAAACTCATCCAATTACCACCAATTAGACCCCAAGACATGACACCAAAGAGGGGCACTAGCCTATGACATCTTATATAGAATATGATTGACTCCAACATCATCTAGGTTTTCAGTATTAATTATGGGGGCAACAATTCACCCCTAACCAAAATCTTCAAATCTACACTAACCCATTCCCCTACAAACTATGTCAATCCTATTGGCTCAATTTCTTCCATCCCTACTTCTGATCCTACATCTAACCCACCTAAGTCTAATGATGACCCTTCATTTAATACTACTATATTCTTTGAGATGAAAGAGAGCACAAAATCCTCCAAGAACTCACATAAACATGTACCAAAAGAGCGCAACAACAATAGAGACTTGAGGAAGCATAAGAAAGAGCTATAGTATATCACCAAGAGAGCCAAATCTTCACAAGAGTTCACAACTAGTTGAAGAGCCAAGATATTTCACCATAGAATGCATGAGAATCAAAAGTGAAATTCAAAAATCCACCACATGAGATGGAAAACCTAGAGATAGAGTCAAAACAGAGACATTCTGAGCTACAAAGAGGTGTTATTGGACTCTTGAATCATGAGCCTAATATATTCTAACAATGGACCATGACCATTTCCATTCCTATAACCTGATAATGTTTCATTAGTTTGATATGTTTATAAATGAAACTTGACTATTTTGACACAAATATCTTCACCAATGAACCACCATTGTTCGAGCCTATAATTTAATAATTGCTTAATAGGTTGATAACTTCACCAACAAACCATGATTATTACAAACTTGCACTCTAATAAAGGTCCATGTAGTTTATGTCTAAACATCAATAAACCATGACTATTTCAACACCTAAACTAAACAATTTTTCATGAACCAATATATTTTCCAATAAAATAGAACCATTTCAACGTCTACAACCTAGTATTTTCTTTTGCTAATTTCTAACTTCTTAAGGGAACCATGAACTTTTCTTAAAATTATCAAACTCCTCACTTCAAAATTTTAAAAACTTTCAACCTACTAAAGCTTAAAATTTAATATTTTTTTATCAATAACACCATGTTTAAACGAATCAATCTAACCAACATTACTATCTACAACTTAATAATCAATATCAATAGACCAAAAAGCACAAGACTCTATAAAACCTTAGGGTTAAAGTAGCACAACCCCTTACCCTAACTAAACATACCACCATATTTTCAAGGTGCTGATATCATACAAATGCTCATGGCTCCTTTATTCTTCTTAAGGGCAAAGTAAAACACCTCTTTAAATACACAACCACCTTTTCTATGGACCCCTTTGCTGGCAAGAGACAATGCTCTGCAGAAGACTTGAATGTTGTCATTGATGGCAACAAGGCAAAGAGACACTACTCCGGTAGATAATCTTGAGTTAGCAACTAGGTACAAAGTATTTTGGTTCGGAAGCCCAAAATGGCTAAGTATGGGAAGTATTATGAGTAAGGGACAGAAAGTGAATCACTGTGCCTCCACAATTGAAGACTTGCAAATGCAATTTAGGTATGATGTTTATAGCTACCTATTGCTATTATATTCTAGTGATCAAGATCTAACTTCCTCTAGAAGTCATCTGGTGAAAAGTCTAAGTCTGGGTGGATAGTGTTAAGACAGAGACAGTGAACAGTACAGAGTAAAATGGTCCGCATTCCTCCGCAATAGCATATTTTGTTCTACATTTTTGAGGAAACCAAGAGATATGTCATGACTACCTAAATCCAAGATTATAGCCTCTAAAGTTCAATAGATAATATTTTACAAGCTTCCAAGTATCAGCTTCCAATTTGACAGTGTTTCAGTGTGACAGTGCAATGGTTCTAAGATCTGCATTTTGGCATACAAAATTATTTTGTTCTACAAATTTGAAGGCATGTTAAGAGGTCATTTATGAATGTTAGATATGGACGGTGGAGTCCCAAATGGTCCGCAACATAAGTTATGATGTGACAGAAGAACCTATCATATATGTTCTTAAAGAACAAGTCGATTAGTATGTTAGATCTTTATGCAGAGAAAATGTAATGTTTAGATAATCAATTTGAGCAATCATATAACTAAGTCTGACCTATATGAAGACTTGTACATGATTGTTTAAGTCCACATTGGAGATTGTACATAAGAACAAGCCGACAGAGTATGATATTTTATCTTACACATTTTCTTGTTTAGTTTGCCAACCTAATCAAGTAATAATTCTTGATGCAGATATATATTAGATGGATTCAAGTTCTGAGGGGGATGATTATGTGATATGATGTATGTGTGTGTGAAGTAAGCAAATTTAAGGCAGTAATTGGTAGAAGAAGAGAGATCTTATTCCCGAATAAGAGCAGGGCAGTGAAATAGGGCAGATAGAGAGGAAGAGTGTTCAATCAATTTTTTTGTGCTTCATTAGATCTATGACCATGCATGTGTAGATGCAATCTAAGCAGTTTAAATTGGTAGTGAGCCATTCTCCTTTCTTCTTTCTTTCTCTAGGTAGTGAGCCTATTTTGGTAGTGAGCCATTCTTGCAGTGAGCATTCCTTAGGTAGTGATCCCTAAGGTAGTGAGCCTTCTTGTAATCTGGTTATGTGCTATAATAATATATTATGAGCTAACACTCACCATGGTTTTTCCCTTTTTGGGTTTTCCATGTAAAAATTCTGGTGTTCATGTGTTATCTCTTTGTGGTTGTTGTTCCTATGCTTATTATGCTTTCATATTATTAACTTTGGAATTTGGGTTAATAAACTTATTAATAAGTGGTTTTGTGGAATACTGATTCAACCCCCCTCTTAGTATTCCTTGTTATCAACACCCTTAACCTTTGAAATGATCAAAGTTCCCTCATATAATATACTTTACATACTTGGAGCCTAGTAGGGTTCTAATTTCTATTTATAAGGGAGTTGATCCTATCTTCCCTATCCAAAATAAGAAAGAACTTATTTACAATTTCAATGATTGTTACCTCCAACATTCATAGTTCTCAACCCAAGAAGCTAGATCAATAGATTAAACTCTTGGTTGTGATATTTTTGATGCCCATACCCAAGACTTTACTATGGGAATTGATGGTGAAGAATGTGTATTATGTGTCTAGTTGTATCATAGTGATGCATTGGTGACATTGAATATCTTTTTTGGTACAATGCAAAGCTTCATTACAATATCTAGACAAAGTACATTCTGCATAGATGGATACCTTTACCATGGTATTTGTAGAGTTAGATCATGTTATGTATTTAGATGGAGCCCTTTTACATTTATCTGCTTGGTTTGAGTCATTTCCACATAGTCAGAGTTTTTATCACTTTTAGTATAATTTAGGTGAACATGACTTGCGTGCTTTATTGTGAACATGACTTGTGTACTTTATTGTGTGTACTTCCTTGTTTAGGTGAACGTGTGTGTATGTTCAGAGCCATGACTTGCATCACTATTCTAGTTTTCATAATTGAATAATGTCATTTTATTTTCAGATGATGCAGGCTGCGAAGACACCTCCCAAAGTTCATAGGGCAATGGAGCATGGTGTGTCCTCTCCAATTCATAGCTCCATGCCTTTGATGGGGGTATGAGGCAGATTAGTAAATTTTAAATTACATTCATTGTTATAGTTGTTTATTTTTCAAAAATCAAATGATTATTGATTTGAAGTTTAATTTATATCTAGATGATTTCTGTAGGACATGACATCGCCACAGCCTAATCCTGGTACTAAGGCAAATGAGGAGATAGATTTTCTGATAGTGGTAGTGATTATTTTGTTAAATGTTTCATTTTTTATAATGTAATTTCTATATATTAATGTCTATACTTTTTATTGTAACAGCTACAGATCCATGAACAACTAAATAGGAGGAGCAACCCTTAGGTTTGTAGTAGACCACCCTCATATGTGTCTCCATCCCCTTGAAGATCAAAGGCTGCCCGTGATCTATTCTCTTCACCGGATAGAGGGGAATGAATTTTTATTGGGTTCCTTTGTTGTATGCCTATATGGCATTTGTGGACATATATTTTGTATTGCATATAGTTGACATTGTATGCCTATATGGCATTCTTGTAATCGTATATGGCTATTTTGTATATATGTTATACTTATATCGAGAGATATTGATGTATGCCTATATGGATATTTGGTTAATACAAATCATTTTTTTTTATGGTGTCCATATTTGCATTATAAATCCATGCTTCAATGGATATTTGTAGCTAGTTTACTTCAAATATTTAAAGTCCAATTGTATTACATAGTAGGATTTTTTAAAATTCAATCCTCTCTATGTCTCTCATAATCTACTTAGCACACAAAGCTAATCCTTTGAAGACACTAACAAAAGAGTCCTTTAAAATAAAAATGAATCATCATGTTGAATATCAACATGAGATTATATATTAAAGTCATAAAAACTTGGGAGGTGTGTGGTGAATTTAATATAGTGGAAGTGGCATCAAACAAGTATGGTAATTTCTCCGCATGTAATAGACAACTAGTGAGATGGAAGCTTAGTCCTACATGCACAATAGATTGGGGCTTTCTTATCTCAATATTGTATGATGTCACAATCACTCTCCATCGTATATGTGGAATAATCTCTACTTAGAATATGTAAGGGTTTACAAAGGGCTTGAATGACCATTTATGACATGTTTTCTAGAATTTGGAGCCACACCCTCCTCATTAGACTAGCTAGATTAAATGGTGAAATATTACTATCAAGCATACATGCCACTTTATTCACATTTATGGGTGCTAGTTGGTGCATGTTCACTATTGTTCATACAAAGTCACCACCATAAAGCTCTATCATGTCACTTCTAAGTTGAAATAGTGACTATTGAAATAGCAACAAATGAAATAATGCTTTCTTGATAAGTTGAAAGAGCTTGACCCTTAAGAGGGCTAATGTCTTTTACTAGTATGTGAAGTGCTACATGAATGGTTGATACATTGAGTTGAAAGAAACCCAATTTATTGGGGTGACAAATAAAAAGGATGATAATGCATGGATAACATTTGTAGAAAGTGTTATCTTGATGTTCTCATGAATATTGATGACATTTCAAAGGCGAAAAGTTATGACCCTTAGAATAGGAAAGACTATGACCCTTTTATAATGAAGGGCAGTGACCATGCATAGAGTATATGTGCCCAACTAGACATGTTTCCACTAACGGTTTGGCACCACGAAGAACAAAACAAAAAGTAGCCTACCTTGCAACTTTACACTACATGTTTCTGACAATTTTTGGAGCAACAAAAAACCTTTCACCACAGGCAAATTCCTGAGAGATATCAAAAACTGAGAGAGGTTATTGTAGAGGGGTTCTATGTGATGGCGTGTCTCCTTAGATAGAATGTTTTTAAGTGACACAATTTTTGAGTAATAGCTCATCAAAGATTGTTGCCTTTTGCACGTTGGTCTCTTAAGGGATATCACCAGTACAATGTAGCTTGAAATGTTTCGGCATGTTTGGGTGTGAAACAAGACCATGCCTAGCCTAAACGTACCCATCCAGATGTGTTGGAACTATCAGTTTGGTCACATGAGGAACATAACAAAAGTTACACCCCTTTGCAACTTTACACTGCATGCATCTGACCATTTTTGGAGCAGCAGAAAAACTTTCACCACAAGAAAACGCTTCAGAGATATAAAAAATTGAGAGAGGTTATTGTAGAGGAACCCTACATGATCTTGTAGCCTCAGATGGAATGTTTCTAAGTGACAGTTTCTGAGTAACAGCTCGTCAAAGATTGTTGCCTTTTTGCACTTTGGTCTCTTAAGGGATATCGTTGATACAATGTAGCTCGAACTGTTTTGGCATGTTTGGGTGTGAAACAAGACCATTCCTAGCCTAAAAGTACCCATCTAGACACATTGGAATTATCTGTTTGGCCACATGAGGAGTAGAATGCAAGTTACACCCATTTGCAACTTTACACTACATATATCTGAACATTTTTGGAGCAGCAAAAAAACTTTCACCACGGGTAAACACCTCAAAGATATAAAAAATTGAGAGAGTTTATTGTAGAGGACCCTACATGATCTCCTAGCCTCAGACGCAATGTCTCTAAGTGACACGGTTTCTGAGTAACAACTCATCAAAGATTGCTACCTTTTTGCACTTTGGTCTCTTAAGGCATATCGTCGGTATAATGTAGCTCAGACTGTTTCAGCATGTTTGGGTGTGAAACAAGACCATGCCTAGGCTAAATGTACCCACCTGGACATGTTGGAACTATCCATTTGGCCACATGAGGAGACGAATGAAAGTTACACCCATTTACAACTTTACATTGCATGCATCTGACCATTTTTGGAGCAGCAGAAAAACTTTCACCACAGGCAAAACCCTTAGAGATATAAAAAACCAAGAGAGGTTATTGTAGAGGGACCCTACGTGATCCCATAGTCTCAAACAAAACATTTCTAAGTGACACAATTTCTGAGTAACAGCTCAGAAAAGATCATTGCCTTTTTGCACTTTGGTCTCTTCAGGGATATCGCTAATACAATGTAGCTCAAACTGATTCGACATGTTTGGGTGCAAAACAAGACCATGCCTAGCCTAAAAGTACCCATCTAGACGTGTTAGAACTATTTGTTTGGATGCACAAGGAGTAGAACTAAAGTTACACCCATTTGCAACTTTACGCTACAAGCATCTGACCATTTTTGGAGCAGCAGAAAAACATTCACCACGGACAAACACCTCAAAGATATTAAAAATTGAGAGAGGTTATTATAGAGGGACCCTACATGATTCCATAGCCTTAGATAGAATGTTTCTAAGTGACACTATTTCTAAGTAACAACTCATCAAAGATTGCTGCCTTTTTACACTTTGGTCTCTTCAGAGATATCATCGGTACAATGTGTTGAAAGTTGTTTGTCATTGATGTAAAAAGGTTAGGAGGTGTTGATCATATCTCTGTTGGTGTTGTTGTCAAAGGATTATGATGCTCAATTATGGTGTTCATGTTTCATGGTATGGTCTTCACAAGATGCCTTCATTCACATAGCTCACATGCCTTTCATGCTTCAGGATGGTGTGTTCCTATTTCACAAGTACCCTGCAAGACATGTATACAAAGTGTAGAAGCATATACAACGAACGTGAACTATTTGACACGATGCCTCAAAGAAATGTTGTCTCATGGAATGCAAGGATTGCAAGATATGCATGAAATTGATTTTTCATAAGGCTTTAAGAACTCTCAAGCAAATGCACAAAAGTAAATTTCAACCAAACACAAATTTTGGCACGTCTAAAACCAAATTGCACAACCTTATCCAACTTCCCCCTTGCCTATGCCAGAATAGGATATGGGGAACATGGTGTGGACAACCATCAAAGCATAAATGATATAGGAATTTTGTCACATGTATTGTATTTGCAGCTGCCCTTGTAGACATGTATGGAAAGTGTGGAAGCATAGACAAGGTGTGTGAACTATTTGAAATGATGCCTCAAAGAAATACATAGTCCCATAGAATGCAATGATTACAAGATATGTACAAAATGGATTATTTGAAAATAATTTATAAACTTTCAAGCAAATGCAATTTGCATGTGTAAACCAAATTCCTGTAACGATAATTGATCATCATATTAAATATTTAATATAAACTGTCATATACATAATGTCATGAACATAACATCTAGTTTATATACAAAGCCATATAGGCATGTCCAAACTTAAGCCATACAGGCATATATACAAAAATATACTTTGATAAAATACAAAAGTATGTATACAAAGCCATCTAGGCATACAAAAAATGTCCCAAAAACTAGTTTCCTATGGACTTTTATGAAATAATCGATGGCCCTTGCTTGACCGTGAAGATGGAGAGCCAATCTATGACTCATCCTCTCTATGCCATTGAGTAGACCTCTTTGACAGAAGTTCATCCAGCTCCACCTGTTAATACAATCAAACAATATGCACATTAATATAGAAAATGTATGAAATATATAATATCACATATGTAATCAATCACTTACCACCACTCGATGATCACTCTCCATCATCTTGTCTCTCTCTTCATTTGTAGTTGGACAGGCTAGAGTTGTGACCTCCTGTGAGAAGCATCAAGAAGCAAAATTGACTAAACATAAATATCATTTATGTACATCAAAGGACATGAGATATTAAAACAAGAAATACAAAATTATGACATTTTCATATTATTGGCTCATACCTCGGTCAAAGGATAGGAATCCTCAACGGAATGGAGTAGTTGAAAGAAAGAATAGGATTGTTCAAGAAGTTGCAAGGACAATGGTAAGAAAAGAAAACCTATCAGATGTATACTGGAGGGAAGCAATTCATACTATTGTTTATATACAAAACAAAGTACAAGTAACCATCTAGGAAAGGTTTATGCATACATACAAATTAATCCAACAGACCATCTGGGTTTGCTCTACTCTTTATTGTGTCAAGTATTGCCTCATGGTCAGACTCATGCACCTTTCACAAGGTCTTGTTCAAAGGTCTACCCAGATATTGTATCAAATGAACATTGGATGCCACGACAAGGTTGGAGTAATGAAGAATCTTCCGATGCATGTCAAAGTCCTGAAACAACCAAACATTAACACTCTTATGTGGGTTCCTTCTAAGCCATGTTCCAATAACAACCACTGAGTCTGTAGTGTATTTGATGTTTTCTCCATCTGTAACTAGGGCCTACAATTTCTTTTTGGCCTCAACATAATGACACAAGTAATAATATGTTCCCTCTTCATTGTCTTAATTTGCAATAACTGCATAAACATGCCCTACATTGATATGTGTAGGAAATTAGATGAAATTAGTCAACATTACAAAAACACTACAAAGTAAGATAACATTAGGAATACTATGCAAGTAAATATATTACCTAGTTTAACTAGATCTGATGTGTGGTCAAAGTCAACTGATGATTCCATCTGTGTCAGTTCCAGTGCTATCGAGGGTTGATACATGTCAAGTGAGCTAAGATAACTTAACCACCATTCATCAACCCACTCCTTTGACTCGCACTCACTCCAGACTTGAATTGTACATGAAGAACAAAAGCATGCCATCTTCCATGTATGGATACTCCATGAACCTGCAATTAAGCTTTTGAAAGAGTGTAGCTACTTGATCCTGTCAGTGTATAATGCTCCTCAAATGGTGCAATGTTAGTATCATCTATCAACCAAAAAAAATCTATGAACTGAAGACTTACCTTCATTACCTAGATCCATCGAAGCATTACACCACTCGATGATTGATTTTGCATCTATCAACTTTGCATTGTCTTTATACTTTAACTCTTCTCGTGCTATGGCTCTTTTGATACATGCTATTGTACCATCATGCTCCCCCTTTCCATGCCCAACCTCACAAAAGTTTCACATATGCTAAACACTTGTAATATTATGCCTCCTACTCAACTAATAGAAATTCTGTGAGTTATTGAATTGTGATGCACAGTTATCCAACCATATGATATGCTGACTGAATGATATGCCCCTTCTAGCCAAATAATTGTAGAACACCTGAAAGCAACCTTGGATGAACTCCATAGAATGCGTACGATCATCACTAATATAAAAATGACACTCCCTTATGATCTTTCTATCATCCTCTATACAATCATTCGCATGAATGAATGTGATGTACACAAATATAGAACCCTGTGTTGAGTTGTAATATTGTGATTGCACCTCATGTTGTGGTTGTAGACTGTAGTTCTCTGTAATGTCAACAACTGAAACAATGCTACCAAGTGGAAATGTGTCATTGCATAACTTGAATTGCAAGTCCAACCATCGAGCTCTATGGGTATGCCTTGCATATTCATACACTATACTGTCATGAAATGTAGACATAAACTGATACATTGGAATCTTTTGAATAACCAAATTATACATCTCTGCTTCTTTACCATCTTTTGTATTGTAGGCCACTATTTTATAATTGCAGAACTCTACTAGTTCATTTCCAACTGCATGTGTGCTTTCCATATGTTCACATATTGGCATATGTTGAAAGCCACCGCAATACTAACATGTGCCATCCAAGCACAATTTCCTATAGAATATTTGACTTTCCTCTCTTTCACATAAAATTATTGATATGAAGTCTCTTGAAGATGTTGGTGGGGCATGCATGCCGCAATCCTACAAAACATTGTTAGTATGCAATATAAACATTTATACTGAAAAACATCAAAATGGTTAGAAAATTCAATATGTAATCTACAACAAGTAGTGCATGTGTGATTTATTTTGACATAAAAATGTATTATCATTTCAAAATATCTTTGAGAAATTTTAATTTGAGGATACATCTCTAGAAATTTACCAAAAATTTGTGTTTGAGTCATATTCAAAAAATTCTTTGGATGTGGCTCACGGTTTCGACTACGTATTCTCCTTCTTACTGCATCCCTTTGATTCAAAGATACCCTTGTGTAATTCTTCCAAAAGTCTTCAATTAGTGAACTCAATGCTTCAATAATTAGTTTATCTTTTCGTGGTAGTCTCCCCAAGAACACCCATAATTCATTGGCATCGGTGTCCTTGATTCTTTGGCGCCCCCCAACAGCTCTTGATAAAGTTTTTATATTGATTATCAATGCTTGACTAGTCTTTCTAATGAGACGAGCTTTCCTTGTTTGATTACTTACTATTGTTGATGTAATGACATGTCGTGTGACATTACTATCTTTTATGCATGAGGTGTTACCCACACTCTCATATGCACTCATTAGATCCTTGACAATAGATTTTTCACTTGAAGCCTCCGATGTTCTCAACCCAAGAATCTTAATGATGGACCTATACTTTATACTTCACATCATTTCAATGAATAGTTGACATTTTGTGGTCTCATTTAACTTTTCAAAGAACACTCTCCAAATATTATATCTTCTACAAGTGCATTTTGGAATCTTACCTTCCATTGGCTACAAAATATTCTCATCAATATCAATTAAATACTTTGGCTTTCTATGCAAAATTCTAGGTGGTGTTAAGAAAGGTAAATTCATCTCAACATTAGGAATTTCATCAATATTTAATGAGATGGGCTAGATGGCATACCTTCGATCAGAGATGAAATAGATGGCATACCTTGAGGTTGAGGTGCGAACGATGGCACACCTCCTTCCTCACATGTGAGTGAAGATGTACTCTCAACTTGAGATGCGGTAGATGGTGTCCCTCCATCTTGACTTGCGGTAGAGAAGGTGTCTCTAATTGCAGTATTTAAATCTCTCATAGCATGAAGATTTTGCATTCTTTCCCTTTGTGTCGCCAATACCATATCTCTTGTTGATGGTTGAGGTTCCTCTTCAATTGGCATGTCTTCAACAATCGTGTCCAATTTCCTCTTCTCACGAAGTTCCCTCATAGCCACTACTTTCTTTGCATTCTTAGCTTCTTTCTCTTCCTATGTTGGTTTAATCCTTGATTATTTCCTCGACATGATGGAGAATTTATCTATAGTAAGATAAAGAGACAAATATTAGTTCCTAAGAAATGAATATGGTTCCAAAATTTAGGTCTTCTGCCCTAAAAATATTTATAGGTCTGCTGCCCTATAAATTGGTGCTAATTTTATGTCTATAAGATATCAACATTACAGGTGCATACTCAACTAAGTAGTAGATTTTATGGAAAAATTTTGGGTGGACAAAGAGCCCCATATAGCACCCTACAACCATCAAACCAATTCTTGGGTTGGAATATAGATATTCATTTAAGATATATGCCTCATTAATTTTATGGATCTTTGAAGGCCCTTATAAATTTCCCTTCCAAATTCATGGTCAAATTGTGACCATTTTTTATCTTTCAAGTCCTATAAATCAATTCCATTATGATATTTTTGGGGCTCTTAGAGTTGATCATGGTGACTGTACTAATCTTCCCTGTGCCAACTTAACTTCTCATTTCAGTTTTAAGTCAGGGTGTGTAATGCAAGTATTCACATTAATTGTAAAGTGTGATATTTTCTAAAAATTAAGGCACTGAATTTTTTTATGGTGGTTTCAAATTGATTAGTTGAGTAGTGGTTGTTGGTGGTGGTTCTTGTGTCTTATTATTAGGTGGATAGGTGTAATGTCTCTTAAGTCTAATGAAGGTAGACCTCACAACTCTTTTAGGAAATGTGTAATGTCAAACAATGAAACTATCTTTAATTTTTAATTGCTCCTCTCTAGCTGCCTTAAAGTTTGTCAAAGCTATCTAAGGAAGGGATGTGGATGATGAATGCATTGAGACTTAAAGCATATATTAGAAGTAATTTTGTGGAAAATCTAGCTACTTTCATCCCTTTAATGAAATGGTGGTTAAGGCTTCTCAAGTTTGTACTCCCAAGACACTTTGAAGGTATGTGTTCAGCACCACTAGAAAATATCTTCACAAGTAAGAACTTGGTTTTGGTTGTATGGAAATTTGTTAGGTTTTTCTATTTATTTGATTGGTAGCTATGTTTTTTTAATAGTTTTCAAATCATTATTAGATGTTCTATGGTTGTCCTGACTAGTTTATGTTAGAGAGGAGTGTATTTTAATCCCATTTTTTTACTTTTTGAATTTGAATAAAGGAACTCATTTGTGTAGCTAGGATACTATATTCCTATTGATCATTTTGATAAATTCATGTTTTGGATTAATGATATCTTTCATGAGCAGCTACAAGTCTGTAGGTATAAAGAAGAAATTCAAAGCAATAGAAATTTATAGTTGTTTGGGAAGAAATTCAAAGCTCGGGCTGCAAATTCCCTATTAGACATGTATGCAAAATGTGGAAGCATAGACAAGGCACATGAACTATAAACACAAAATATAAACACAACTGATATAAACACAAAATATATAAACCTTACAAGTGATATAAACATGTATTCAATGAGGCGTGATAAAATAATTCAAATAGAATTAAGGAAAATGTAACTTAGAACATGTGTAAAGACTTGACATACCTAAAAATTAGAGATTCAAATGGAGAGAGTACCCAATTATGTAGTCTTTTCTTCTTGCATCAAACTCCTCAACAATTTGAGTTTTTCACCACTTTCTTCCTTTTCAACATTCAATTGAATAACACACAAATAGAATTACTAACAATAATACAATTAACCAATGTATAATATTAAATTCATACAATTCAATCACAATTAACATTGCAACACTACAAAAATTGAAACTTGAATTGATAGATATCAAATTCAATGTGAAAACTATGCTATTTCCTCCTTCTGAAGTTGGCAAACAAGAAAAAGGTGATGGAAAGTTCATGCAAAGGTCATAGAATGTGAAAAATGTGCATGTGCACTTCCCAACAACATGAAAAAGTTTTTTTTGTCAAAAC
Source organism: Cunninghamia lanceolata (assembly GCA_027924645.1). Lineage (NCBI taxonomy): Eukaryota > Viridiplantae > Streptophyta > Pinopsida > Cupressales > Cupressaceae > Cunninghamia > Cunninghamia lanceolata. The sequence goes on along the minus strand of BSBN01000119.1, from coordinate 6,224,255 downwards.
ACGCGCATAACCAAAAGAAACCACAGCATGTGGGCTTGGATCACGAGTATCCTAGCCTTTTTACCATTTCAATAGCAAGAAAACACATGCTCACATTATGGCTTGCTATATAAAACTCTATATTATTCACTCTCTCATGTATTTCTTCTATCTCTCCCTTAACCCTAAACCCTAATCCCTTATCCCTTAACCCTAATCCCTTATCTCTAAACCCTAAACCATATCCCTCAACCCTAATCCATCAACCCTAAACCCTAATCCCTTATCCCTAAGCCCTAAAACCTATCCCTAAAGCCTCAACTCTCAACCCGTAAACCTCAAATCCTAAATCCTATCCCTAAACCCTCAACACTCAACACTATACCTCAAACCCTAATCCCTCAAACCTAAACCCTAAAGCCTCAACCCTCAACACTTAAACCTTAAATCCTAAACCCTATCCCTAAACTCTCAACCCTCAACACTATACATCAAACCCTAATCCCTCAACCCTAAACCCTAATCCCTCATCCCTAAACCTTAAACCCTATCCCTAAAGCCTCAACCCTCAACCCTTAGACCATAAATCCTAAACCCTATCCCTAAACCCTCAACCCTCAACACTATACCTCAAACCCTAATTCCTCAACCCTAAACCCTATCCCTAAATCCTCAACCCTCAACACTATACCTCAAACCCTAATCCCTCAACCCTAAACCCTTAAACCTAAACCCTAAACCCTCAAACCTAAACCCTAATCCCTTATCCCTAAACCCTAAACCCTATCCCTAAAGCCTCAACCCTCAACCCTTAAACCTTAAATCCTAAACCCTATCCCTAAACCCTCAACACTATACCTCAAACCCTAATCCCTCAACCCTATACCCTAATACCTCAACCCTCAATCCTAAACTTTGTCCCTAAAGCCTCAACCCTATCCTCTTAAACCTTAAATCCTAAACCTTGTACCTAAACCCTCAACCTTCAACACTATACCTCAAACCCTAATCCCTCAACCCTAAACCCTATCCTTAAACCCTTAACCCTCAACACTATACCTCAAACCCTAATCCCTCAACCCTAAACTCTAATCCATCAACCCTAATCCCTTATCCCTAAGCCCTAAACCCTATCCCTAAAGCCTCAACCCTTAAACCTTAAATCCTAAACCCTCAACACTCCACACTATACCTTAAACCCTAATCCCTCAACCCTAAAACCTAATCCCTCAACCCTAAACCCTATCCCTAAAGCCTCAACCCATAAACCTTAAATCATGAACCCTATTCCTAAACCCTCAACCCTCGACACTATACCTTAAACCCTAATCCCTTATCCCTAAACCCTAAACCCTATCCCTAAAGCCTCAAGCCTCAAGGTCCTTAAACCTTAAATCCTAAACCCTATCCCTAAATCCTCAACCCTCAACACTATACCTAAAACACTAATCCCTCAACCCTAAACCCTAATCCCTCAACCCTAAACCCTAAACCCTAATCCCTAAACCCTAAACCCTATCCCTAAAGCCTCAATTATTAACCCTTAAACCTTAAATCCTAAACCCTATCCCTAAACACTCAACCCTCAACACTATACCCTAAACCCTAATCCCTTAACCCTAAACCCTAAACCCTATCCCTAAAGCCTCAACCCTCAACACTTAAACCTTAAATCCTAAACTCTATCCCTAAACCCTCAACCCTCAACACTATACCTCAAACCCTAGTCCCTCAACCCTAAACCCTATCCCTAAACCCTCAACCCTCAACACTATACCTCAAACCCTAATCCCTCAACCCTAAACCATAATCCCTTATCCCTAAACCCTAAACCATATCCCTAAAGCCTCAACCCTTAAACCTTAATTCCTAAACCCTATCCCTAAACCCTCCACACTATACCTTAAACCCTAATCCTTCAACCCTAAACCCTAATCTCTCAACCCTAAACCCTAAACCCTATCCCTAAAGCCTCAACCCACAACCCTTAAACCTTAAATCATAAACCCTATGCCTAAACCCTCAACCCTCGACACTATACATTAAACCCTAATCCCTTATCCCTAAAACCTCAACCCTCAAGGTCCTTAAACCTTAAATCCTAAACCCTATCCCTAAACCCTTAACCCTCAACACTATACCTCAAACCCTAATCCCTCAACCCTAAACCCTATCTCTAAAGCCTCAACCCTCAAACCTTAAACCTTAAATCCTAAACTCTGTCCCTAATCCCTCAACCCTCAACACTATACCCTAAACCCTAATCCCTTATCCCTAAACCCTAAACCCTATCCTTAAAGCATCAACCCTCAACCCTAAAACCTTAAATCATAAACCTTATGGCTAAACCCTCAACCCTTGACAATATACCTTAAACCCTAATCCCTTATCCCTAAACCCTATCCCTAAATCCTTAACCCTTGACCTTTAGACCTTAAATCCTAAACCCTATTCCTAAACCCTCAACCCTTGACCCTTAGACCTTAAATCCTAAACCCTATTCCTAAACCTCAACCCTTGACACTATACCTTAAACCCTAATCCCTTATCCCTAAACCCTAAACCCTTATCCTTAAATCCTCAACCCTCAACCCTTAAACCTTAAATCCTAAACCCTATCCCTAAAGCCTCAACCCTCAACTCTTAGACCTTAAATCCTAAACCTTATTCCTAAACCCTCAACCCTAGACACTATACCTTAAACCCTAATCCCTTATCCCTAAACCCTAAACATTATCCCTAAAGCCTCAAACCTCAACCCTTAAACCTTAAATCCTAAACCCTATCCCTAAAACCTCAACCCTCAACACTATACCTTAAACCCTAATCCCTTAACCTTAAAGCTTTATACCATCAACCCTTATCCACCCCTCTCCTCCCCTATCTACCTCACCCCATCTCTCCCCTATCTCTCAACCCTTAGACATCTAGGTCTCTCACTTATCCCTAAAGCCTCAATCCTCAACCCTTAAACCTTAAATCCTGAACCCTATCCCTAAACCCTCAACCCTCGACACTATACCTGAAACCATAATCCCTTATCCCTAAACCCTAAACCCTATCCCTAAAGCCTCAACCCTCAATGCTTAAACCTTAAATCCTAAACCCTATCCCTAAACCCTCAACCCTCGACACTATACCTTAAACGCTAATCTCTCAACCCTAAACCCTAATCCCTCAACCCTTAAAACCTTAATACCTCAACCCTTAAACCCTCAACCCTTAAACCCTAAACCCTCAACCCTTATCCACCCCTCTCCTCCCCTATCTACCTCACCCCCATCTCTCCCCTATCTCTCTCACCCCTCTCTCCCTAGGTTGTAGGTCTCTCACTTGTATATCTCTCATGGTTCTCTAGATATTTCCCTTCCTCTCCACCTCTCTCCCTCCTCCTTACCCATCTTTCCCTCAAGTTGTTAACTTCACTCTCTCATTTTATTATATATCTCCCCTCACCTCTCTATCTCTCACCTTTGTCTCCCCCTCACCTCTCTACCTCTCCCCTCTCTAGGTCTCTCAGTTACTTTTTGTCTGCCTCTCCATCCGTCCTTAGTCATCTAGGTCTCTCACTTAACCCTAAACCCTAAACCTTATCCTAAAGCCTCAATCCTCAACCCTTAAACCTTAAATCCTAAACCCTATCCCTAAACTCTCAACCCTCAACCCTCAACACTATACCTTAAACCCTAATCCCTTAACCCTAAACCCTAAACCCTATCCCTAAAGCCTCAACCCTCAACCCTTAAACCTTAAACCCTAAACCCTATCCCTAAACTCTCTACCCTCAACACTATACCTTAAACCCTAATCCCTTAACCCTCAGCCTTAAAGCCTCAACCCTCAATCCTTAAACCTTAAACCCTAAACCCTATCCCTAAACTCTCTACCCTTGACACTATACCTTAAACCCTAATCCCTTAACCCTCAGCCTTAAAGCCTCAACCCTCAATCCTTAAACCTTAAACCCTAAACCCTATCCCTAATCCCTCTACCCTCGACACTATGCCTTAAACCCTAATCCTTCAACCCTTAAACCTTTAATCCATCAAACCTTATACCCTTAAACCATAAACTCTCAACCCCTAGATACCTTTAAACCCTTAAACCTTAATCCTTAAACCATATACCCTATACACTTAACCTTTGACACTCAACCTTGAACATTATCCCTCAACCTTCAAACCTCTACCCTATACCCTTAACCCTATACTTATGCCCTAAATCCTCAACCCTCATCCATATGCCTTATACCCTCAACCTTAAACCCTAAACCCTGTATCTTAGACACTCAACTTTGAACAGTATCCCTCAACTATAAACTATAAACTCTCAGCCCTCTACCCTATACCCTCAACCATATACTTAAGCCCTAATCCCTCAATCCTCAACCCTATACCTTAAACCCTGAAGCCTACACCCACAAACCCTCATCCCTATACCCTATAATCTCACTCTTATACCCTAAACCCTGAATATTGTGCCTCAACCCAATACTTAAAACCTAAACCATACACTCTCAACCCAAGTCACCCTATGCCTTATATACCCTCAATCCATATCATAAACCTTAAGCCCAATATCTTAAACCCTAATCCCCATGCCTTACACACTTAATCTTATACACTCAACAAGCTGAATATTATCCCTTAACTATAACCCTTTACCCTCTACCCTCTACCCTCTACCTATTACTTAAGCCCTAATCCCTCAACCCTCAACCCTATACCTTAAACCCTAAACCCAAAAAACTCAACCCTCAACCCTAAAAACTATATGGGCTTAGGTCCTTATATACCCTAAACCCAAAACCATTACATACATACATACATACAGGCATACATACATACATACAAACATGCATACATTTATACATACATACAAGCATGCATACATGTACATACATACATACAACCATACATACATACATACATACATACATACATAGAAGTATACATATATACATACATCAAACATACTTAAGAAACTTGAAAAAAATCATTCAAAGGGAGAAATAACACAAGCGCATTATAATGCACTCATGTTATGTCAAACTGGGCAAACATCGGGCAAACTTGCAAAAAAGAAAAAAATGCAAAACATAACACAAGCACGTTATAACGTGCTCACGTTATATTTTTCTTTGGGAATCCAAAGCCTTAGGCTTGGGATTTGCTTTGGATTTCCAACCCAAAGGCTTGGAGTGCCTTCCCAATGTCCAAAGACGTGTTTTTGCATATTCTACAATATTTCACATTATTTCGTTCGTGCTAACCCTTAGATTTGCACTTGTTTCAAGGTCAAACAAATCGAACACCTGGGTAATGTTAGGCTTTCTCTTAGCTATTTAATGATGTAATATTTTTCACATTTTGACAATGTTAAGCCTTTCATCTTTAATTTCTTTGGTTTGTGTGTCCATTTTTGGGCAAAAACCAGTGTTTGGTCTTTTTTTCATTATAAATTAATCATTCATTGCAATTTCAAATAAATTACATTTTTATAAACTAGACTCCATTCTACACATATTAAAAATAAATAAAATTAATTTTCAATTAGTTTTCAAATTTTATAGGGGTATCACAGCCAAAATTCTATTTTTTAGGATGTGTCCACTTTGAAAATTAGTAAAAAATCAAATATTCATTAAAAAATTATCAGAAAAATCAGGCATAAACATGTTGTTAGCTAATTTCTCATTGAAGTGATTTTAAAAATACCAAAAAAAAGTTAACCTTTTGAGGGAGCCACAAAACATGCTATGTTATGGTTTTTTGACAAAAAAAACACCAATTTTTGTGGCTCCTTTTTTTGAACCCGTTAATCTATACCATTTTGTTTTAAAATTAGTAGTTTAGAAATTAGACTCGGAGCACTACGAATATTGTTTTTGTTGCATCTTAAAATTTTGAGTGTAACTATGCTCGATTTCTCATCCAAGGTTAGTATTTCCTGATTTCAAAAAAAAAGTGGCCACTTAAGACCCCTTTTTGGCCACCCATCTTCCTACACTTACCCACTAGTAGGCTTATGTTAATTGTTACATCAAATTTAACCACCAGCCGTCAATTTCATACCATCAACATTTGTTATGGCTGCTAGTTGTTTTAATCGTAGCATTTAATTTGATAGTTATATTTTATTTTTATTAATTGTGACAATAACTATTGGTAGCCAAGATAAGCCGCCTATGCCTGACCATGTTGTGTGACCACTTTTCCTAAATGTCACTATAACCACTAGCAGTTACACAAATTGCTAGTATTAATCTTAATTGTTAGGAACTTAATTACTCATGTGACCAGGCTGGTACTAACCACTAGCAGGTTGACTAACTATCAGGCAGAGACCGCTTGGTTCATTCGTCCTAAAATAGGCCTTTTTTCATTTTTGCATAACTTTTTCAAATTGTATCAAATTTTTACAAAATTATAGGCATTGGAAAGTTGTTTTAGCCACCTTTATAGTGGTATAGACCTTTGTCCCAAGTTTGGCATATATTTAAGGTACAATCATTTGGAATCACTATTTTCTTACAAACTTCATTTGGCCATAACTTTTGCGTATCAAGTCAAAATTTAGCGATTTTTTTTAAATTGCATAGAAAATCATAAGGAATCCATTGGTGATATTTAATCTATTGTGTGATCACTATTATTTTTAAATTTTTGGTGGAATTATCATTTTTGAGCTAACACTTGTTTTATAGCTTCACACTTGTCAAAGACTAAAATTTCTCAAACTACAAACAAGTTTGTTGCAGGATCACTTGTCAAAGACAGATCATTTAAAAACATTTTGTGTTTACTTCATTTGGTGAGATTGGTTGTGAATTGAGGTGTGTGTATGCTTTTCCCTCACGTTGAAAGATGATCTTGGAAATCAAAAACACCCTTGAGACACATTCATTTTCACAACATGTACATTGAATTCTAAGGGTTAATTAATCTTTCTTATGTGGATCATGTGTGTGTATGCTCTCCCCTTGCACCGCAAGGTCATCTGAGGGATCAAAAACACCTCTTAGCTCACTTTTATCACCCAAGGTGTGTTAGTGTGCGTATGCTCTCTCCTTGCACTAAGTACAATCCTAGAGATCAAAAGCATCTAACATCAACCTTTCCCTTTAGGAGGCCTACCATGGAGACATACCCACTACAAGGGGTGAACTCAACCATGTGTTCAGGAAGGGTATATAAAGGGGAGAGCAAAATTTGTACCTCAATCTAGTCATCATGTCTAGCACAGGCTTGGGGCCCTTAGTGATTCAAAACACAAGGTGAAAAGATAATCCAAGCCTTTGCTTTGGTCTCATGCTTGTAGATGGACTAGAGTTCATGGATTGGACCCCACATACCTTATGCATATTGGGGACTCCGTTAGAGGCTTATTTTTCCTAGTTTTAAAAGACTTTTTGATCATTTTTCCTTGTGGTGCACATCACTACTAGGCGAGAAGATACTCATACGTATTGTCATAGTGAGCAAGATAGAGCTCACCTTGGGCAAGGAGTTTTGCCTCCAAGGTAAGGGGTGTAAGGTAGTCCATGACCTTGCATTCCCTAGCTATCCATCACTAGATAGATAGTATATCATGAGTCAACAGTTATTAACAGTCTCACTTGAATAGTCTAGGGTGTTATTGTGTTTAACATGTGTGTTTATTTGTTAAAACTTGTGCACTTTCCCAATCCAAAATCCAAATCCTTTTGCAAACTTGTGCATGTAGTGTGAAATATATTGTTTTTGCAAAGTTTCCCAAGGTCAAGATTCAAACCATCCTTAATCACCTTCTAATCATTCATTATCATCCAAATCTGATCCAATCCACCTCATCCATAATCATACAAACCACCTCATCCCAACTATCCTAATCATCCTAATCACCCTATCCACATCATCCCAATATATCCCCAATCCATCCCTAAGACATCATCTAGGACTCTAATACTAATCAAGCTATCTAAATCCAATCAAGGTCCTAATTCTTATCCTAATCATCATCTATAATCCACATCATAATCTACTATCCTAATCTAATTTTATCATTCATCATTATCCTAATCATCCTCTATCCATTATCATCCATAATCCACATCATAATCCACTACCCTAATCCAATTTAACCCTATCCATTATCATCCTTCATCCACACCATATCCCCAACCTACATCAAGTTTATCCATCATCAAACCCCATCTTAATCCAAATCCCATCCCCATCTGAGCTTAATCCTAAACCAACACCTTCACACAAACATCATGAGTTGGTTTGAAAAATTCATCATGGAACCTAGAACACCTATGTCCCCTCCTTTGTGTGAAGTTTATCTCAAATGTAAATGTTGATGTTTAATTTTGTAAGTAATCACCAACAACGGGAAATTCTAAGAATGTGGGACTTAACTATTAGAATAACCTCCAAATTTTAAAGAAGTTGGTTCTTCTCTATGGGTTTTGATGTAAATGGAAGAAAAAACAAGATTATAAGAACAACACCTAAAACTATTGCTAAGGCAATGTGCCAGAAATATATTAAGATCCAGACTAACAACATAGTGATTAAACTTGCAAAATCTACTAAAAAAGTTAAAGAGCATGAAGCATGATTAACAATAACATGTATATATCAAATTTATCAAAGGCTTAACACAAAAAGTAAGAAAAAGAATCAGAAACGTATTTGAATTTGCATAGAACACCACACTCTCTTCATTAATAGGCAGGAGAACAAAGTACATAAGGCAAAACTTGCACAGATTGCAATTTTCAATCCCTCCTGAGAGGCACTTGTTAAGGTAGGAAAATATGCTTCTAATCTAGCAGCTAAAAAACTCTTTGATATTCAAAAATCTTTGTATCTTCATATCTATATGGGATGGACTCTACTATTTATAGCAGAAAATTTGAAGTTTGAAGCTCCCCTATAGTCATTGATATCTTAACCACCTAGCAATCAGAGACTGCAGTTAATTGTCACTATTGTCATCAGCTCCCACACTGCAAATCTTTTAAGAATCTTAAGTCCCTATTTACCATCCTGTTGTAACTGATTCTACGAGTCTTGAATCTCTCTTTTATATTGCAAACTCTTTTGCCTCTTCCCTGAGTCGACACCTATCTCTTTCAGCCAATAGCGCAACAACAACAACCTTTTAAATTGAGAGTCTAACAACCTGCGTCGTTATGACACATGGCTTCTTTTGCGACCTTCAATAAAAGACTCAAAGGGGGTATGTGGCAGTTTGGCACTCCTTACACAAAAACTTCACCAAAAGACTCTTCAAATAAGTGTCGTGTCGACACTTGTCACATTTCGCTACAATTCTCCCTTAAAAGAGTCTTAGGCCCCATAGAGATGCATGGCAGATTTTTGCAGCATCCAAAACTTTAAACAAAAGACTCATAAACAAGCACCATACGAACACGTGGCGAGCTCTGCTGCATCAATAAAAGACTCAAAAGGACACATGGAAGAATGATGCTCATTATACAAAACTTTACCAAAGAAACTTCTCAAATGAGCTCCCTTATGACAAGTGGTGCTTTCCGCTGAGACTTGGAGGCTGAACAAAAAAGAAACACAATAAGGAACGTGGTGTTGACACTTGGCAAACTTTGTGGACACTACAAAGACTCGTTATTTTTTACTAGTAGATGATGACATCACAACCTTTCCCGATACCTTTTTACCTTTTGGACTTAGTGACCCGTTGTTGCACCATGTGGAGCCTTGGCACTAACCAGGAGAGTCTTTCCTTTCATAAGCCTTCAAAAGAGCACCGTTGTGATACTTGGCAGGCTCCACTGCTCCAAGACTCTAACTTATAATATATATTGATATATTATATCAAAATGTAGAGTTTTAACTCTATAGTTCATGGTGACCAATAGGGACTCTGTGCCTGCATAGAGAGAACCCAAAATCTTCTGCAAAAAGGAAACAAAACCAAAATTTTACCTCCCACTTTAGCTCTTCAAAGCTTCTGCAAAGTGACCTAGTAACTAGACCATTCCGCTTCTGTTAGATATTCCTTTTTCTAAAGGACCTCAAAAGCCAGATCCAACTCAATTATTTCTTTATGGGAGAAGGTTTGTAAACTCTGCACTACAACATGTAACTGAAATTCCAATTGAGCTACAGGAAGCAAAACTGATTCCACTTCAATGACACTTGATGAATCACTTAGAGTTTGAAAAGAAGTTTGATCATTTTGCTTTGTAAGTAACAGAGTCTTTATTTGGTCCTCCATTAAGATTGTGCTACTATTTGGGAATGGAGAGGGGAGTCCTAACTGGACCAGATTCTCAATGTGTCCCTTCATTCCCTAGACTCCTTGCTTCAAAAGATCTAATAAGGTTTTGCACTTGGTAGCAGCTTTGTTGTAGCTTAAAATTTCATTCACCTTCTTAGCTACTGCCATTCTATCATTGATCCATGTTGCCTACAAAATCCCATCAGAAGCATAATAGAATTTTTGAAGCAAAGTTGTGACTCTGAAAGCTTCACAGTTACCGAGGATAGAATCTTTTCAACAGAAGAATCCATCTTCTCACACAATTGTTGAGCATTTAAAAGGAACCTAAGTACAAGTTTTAGTTGAGATACATCATTAGATATCCTCTTCTAGGAAGAAACATATAGCTCCTTAACCATTGATAATACCCCAACATTTTTATGTTGTTGGGTGAGCTCTAGAGTCAACTATTTAACTTTTTCTTGCTCTACCAGATATTGGGTTTGCAAAATGTTGCTCTGGTCTTTCTCAGTCTTGAGACTCTGTTGTAGCTGGGTGAGTTCCTGGACCTTATCCTCATACTTCTTCTCCAAAAGACTCTTTTCTTTCTCTGATGTGGCTATTGAAGCCTTGGCATGTGCCATCTCAGACTGTAATCTAGTCACTTTCAATTGTGAAGCCTAAAAGACTTCTTTGGACATTTCCTCTTTGATGTCCTTGTTCAGTTGCTTGATTTCTATGTCTTTGGCTTTAATCTCTACAAACAGGTAGCTTATTGTAGCCTTAGTCTGAGTCAATTCAACCTCTACTTTCTCCAACTTCTTAGAGGTCTTGAGGAAATTTGTGGTCACCACAGCTAAGGTTTCCTTCATCAGTTCTACTTTATCTTGGGGCCTAAACTAGGTTAGGTCTTGTTGACCCTATTTCTACACTTCAAAATTTAAACTTTTTGTGTCAAAATGACAAGCCTAACCATGCTTTAAACCCTTTTTGCCAAGTCACCTTTTGATTGCAGAATGTCAGTGTCAGATTTTTCTTGTGTGAGTCATTAAGATAACTTATTTATGAGATGCCACAATTTGTTTTCTTGCATTGAAATTTATACAACATCATTTTTGAGGAAGAACAATCATTATTTCACTCAGTTTCTCAAGTGCACTTATTTGGTTCATGGCATTTTATGAAAACAATTAAATATTGAAATTTGTGATGGTTGGTCCAAAATCCTTTTATGGCAGTGTTTGTGAATCCATTTTACCTAATGTACCAACGTTTCAAGTCAAGATGTCTTATGGTTTGGGAGATTTTAAACTTTCAATTTTTCAGCGCACTATTTACAGAAACAATTAAATCGTGGCTTTTGTAAAGGCTGGAGCGAAATCTCTTAGTAGGGGATCTCATGGAACTATTATGGACAATGTGGCAAGATTTTGTAAGAAAATACTATCCCAACCAAAAGTTACACATCTTTCACCATCTTCAAGCCTGCAGATTTGTCAAGGAGATTTTTATAAAAGTTTCTCAATGTATCGTTGGGCATTTCCAAGTTATCAAAAATCCACATTTCTTAAGGACATCATCAATTTAATGCTCATTATGTATATAAAATGCATGAACCACCTCAGTTCTTAAGTTACCAATTACGGCTGGTGAAAGTCATTTTAGAACTAACCAACGTTTGTAAAAATCATAAATTTTGGGTTCATAAGTTGTGAAGTTGTGGACTAAAACCAAAGTGTTTATAAAGTATTTTAACTTGTCAATAGAGACACAAAAATTTGTGTGACTCTATACATTAAACACCATGACTTATGAGAGCAAAGATGAAGGAACATATCAAGAAAAGGGAAGGTTTTGAAACTACCATCGGAGATTTGACAAGTCTCTATAACTACACAAAAACCCGATGAGCAAAGATGGGCAGCAGATACATTGGTCTCCATAACCATCCAAAGTGCCAATATACATCAGGAAGTTAGAAAAGTTAAACTTTTAATATATATGTAGTGGATGTGAAAGTTTCAAAACCACTATTGACACATAAAGTTTTTGCAAATAACAAACTCATGCTTTTATTATTGGAAGAATTTATTAGTTTTGAAAGTATCAAATTTTCCTCCAGTGAAGTTTTAAAAAGTCACCTAAAGTGCTGATGTGAAACAAGCCTTTACAACTAATCAGTGAAAATATTAGGTTTTGAAAGTTGATTGAAACATTGATCAAAGTTACGAGACACTCCCAAATAGTTGATGAAAGGTTCTAAAATTTATTTAAATTGTCGATGAAGACTTTTGGGGGAGAGACTTTTGAAGAGGGGAGCTTTTCAGAGACTTCTGAGCTCATACTTTGTTCAAAGGAGTGTTTGAAGTTGTATAATTTGAAAAAGATAATAAAGAGTGCATTTGGTTTGTGTGTTCCAATGTTCTTCTAAATTTTTATTACTAATTCTTCATATGTTGAGTTGGTGATCTCTTTTGTCTGTGTGGAAATCATTAGTCATCTTTTGAAGCATACATAAATCATGCAATTGATGTAAAGAAACACATTCACTTCTCAATATCCTGATTTGAATGTGTCAATAAACCATCTCTTCATATGTCGAGATCCATGCGTTATCCTTCTTTCATCGATGTTGTGTTTTAAAACATATATTATTGTGAAATTCATCATAGAAGTTTAGGAATGTAGTTTCTAGCTTTTGTGGTGGAATCCCCTCATATCTGTTATAAATTTTCCTTTAGTTTTCCTTTACCTTTGGTATTTCTGGTTAACATACCACAAAACCCCTATTTTGATCATACGAGGGAGCTGCCCCTCTCAAACATGGAGGAAGATCATCGCTCTGTCACGATCTCTCCAACTATTGGCTAGATCGTCGTTGCTTTCTGGGTGAAACAGATTCATTCTTGAGAATTTCATTCACAATGACCAATCTATTTACCAACAGATTTTTGGCATCTTGGCTGGGGATCAAAATTGAAGTCCTCGTGCATATTTATTCCCCACAAATTTGAAGGTACCTCATTGAAGAAGGAAGTTGGCAATTCTGCAGAAATTTGAAGATGGTTTGGTATCGAGGAAGGGATGATAGCGATGATGAAGACTTTTCTTCTTCTACATCTCCATTACAAAATAATTAGGTATTTTATGATCCTAAACAAGTGAGCTTCTTAAAAAAAAATTATGGTAATATGCAGTTTCAATCCAATATGGTCCATCCATCTTTGCTTCAAACCTTGCAATAGGTTGAACAAAGGGATGGGAAAGATACACATTTTCTTGCTTGCATCCATGAAGATACCCATGTTCGTGAAGAAGTTACATCTGGTGAGGAATCTCATGCTACAATGCACCCTTTGAAAAGAGAGGACAATAGTTCAGAGATAGAAAATTTTCTTGCAAAAGTGTCTTCTCATGGAGCATTTGATGAATGTGAGATTAAATAAGAAATTTTAGCTGAGGTGCATGTACAATCAAGTCTTGAGGATGAAGATTCTAGCACTATTTCCTCTCCTCAAGATTATTCTTCTCCTAGGTGTTGTACTTCATTCAATAATCATTTTTGGGTGGATTCATTAAAGCATTTACAAAGTTATGTTCAAGAAGGAGAAACTATTGTGATGCAGGATAAAAAAGAAGTCGAAGACATAACCACTTTGAGCTTGATGATAAGATTGATATAGAACATATGCAAGATGTAGTTGATGAGAAGGTAGCCTTAGATTTAAACTGCTTCTTAGAATGCCCAGTGGAGATTATGGAAATCAAAGAAAAAGAATTTGGATCATTGAAGGAGCACAAAGACATTGATGAGCAGCCAAGCAAATTCCAAAATGTTTCAGCCTACTGTCTAGAGGTATTGAAATTAGATTTTCTTTATTTTGAAAATCCTTCATTTTCTGCTCCATCTAATTTTGAAGAAGATTTGCATCACCCAGCCATAGATTTGCATCATCAAAATTGTATTCATAGGCTTGAGATTGCAATACTTCAAATAATTTAGGAAGAAGTGATTCACAGTATGCAAGAGGATGTTATAGATTTTCCTGATTTGGACATCTTTCGTGAGGAGCAGTTGTCCCAATTCGGTGTCTTATTTGGAGGATTTGCATATGCCAAAGATTACAGAGTTGTTATTCAAAGCATCAAGCCGCAACTAAGTATAATAACGCTCCATTGGCATCTAGTCTTTTCTTCCATTCAAGCATCTATTTCTCCCTACTGATAAATGGATTTGCATAGCTTCTGGGAGTGATGATAGTTTGTCATACCTAGTCCAAGTACATAGGTATCTTAGGATGTTTCATTCCATTTCCCTGTTGTGTGTGTTGTCTTGTTTAGTTTCAGTTTTGCCTTTGTTCAAGTCTCTTGTTATCTTCTAACTCTAAAGCCCAATGGATTTAAGGCATTAACTCTTTCCAGAGATTCTAGGTTCATCCTGCATCTACAAGGTCCTTATCCCCAGTTAGAGCCAGTTGTTGACCCTATTTCTACACTTCAAAATTTAAACTTTTTGTGTCAAAATGACAAGCCTAACCATGCTTTAGACCCTTTTCGCCAAGTCACCTTTCGATTGTAAAACGTCAGTGTCACATTTTTCTTGTGTGAGTCATTGAGATAACTTATTTCCAAAATGTCACAATCTATTTTCCTACATTGAACTTTGTACAACATCATTTTGGAGGAAGACCAGTAATTATTTCACTCAGTTTCTCAAGTGCACTTATTTGGTTCGTGGCATTTTATGAAAACAATTAAATATTGAAATCCATGATGGCTGGTGCAAAATCCTTTTATGGCAATGTTTGTGACTCCATTTTTCCTTATGTGGCAACTTTTTAGGTCAAGATGTCTTACAATTTAGGAGATTTTAGACTTTCAATTTTTCAGTGTACTGCTTACGAAAACAATTAAATCATCATTTATGTAAAGGCTGGAGAAAAATCTCTTGGTAGGGGATCTCATGGCACTATTACAGACAATGTGGCAAGATTTTGCAAGAAAATACTATCCCGGCCAAAAGTTACACATCTTTCACCATCTTCAAGCCTATAGATTTGTCAAGGAGATTTTTGTAAAAGTTTCTCAAAGATCATTGGGCATTTCTAAGTTATCAAAAATCCACATTTCTCAAGGACATCGTCAATTTAATGCTCATTATGTATATAAATGCACGAACCATATCGGTTGTTAAGTTACCAATTGTAGCTAGTGAAAGTCATTATAGAACAAACCAACGTTTGTAAAAATCATAAATGTTGGGTTCATAAGTTGTGAATCTGTGGACTACAACCAGAGTATTGATAAAGTCTTTTGAAGTTGTCAATAGAGACACAAAAATTTGCATGACTCTATACATTAAACACCGCAACTTATGAGAGCAAAGATGATCATATCAAGAAAAGGGAAGGTTTTGAAACTACCACTGGAGATTTGACAAGTCTCTATAACTACACAAAAATTCGATGAGAAAAGATGGGTGGCAGATACATTGGTCTCCATAACTATCCAAAGTGCCAATATACATCGGGAAGTTAGAAAAGTTAAACTTTTAATATATATGTATTAGATGTGAAAGTTAGTTTCAAAACCACTATCGGCACATATAAAGTTTTTGCAAATAACAAACTCACGCTTTTATTATCAGAAGAATTTATTAGTTTTGAAAGTATCATTTTCCTCCAATGAAGTTTTAAAAAGTCACCTCAAGTGTCGATGTGAACCAAGCCTTCACAACTAATCAGTGAAAATATTAGGTTTCGAAAGTTGATTGAAATGCCAATCAAAGTTATGAGACACTCCCAAATAGCTAATGAAAGGTTCTAAAAGCCATTTAAATTGCCGATGAAGAATTTTGGGGGAGAGACTTTTGAAGAGGGGAACTTTTTAGAGACTTTTGAGCTCATACTCTGTATAAAGGAGTGTTTGAAGTTGTATAATTTCAAAAAGATAATAAAGAGTGCATTTGGTTAGTGTGTTCCAATGTTTTTCTAAATTATTATTACTAATTCTTTGTATGTTGAGTTGGTGATCTCTTTTGTCTATGTGGAAATCATTAGTCATCTTTTGAAGCATATATAAATCATACAATTGATGTAAAGAAACACATTCACTTCTCAGTACCTGATTTGAATGTGTCGATAAACCATCTCTTTGTATGTTGAGATCCATGCGTTATCCTTCTTTCATTGATGTTGTGTTTTAAAACATATATTGTTGCAAAATATATCATAGAAGTTTAGGAACGTAGTTTCTAGATTTTGTGGTGGAATCCCCTCATATCTGTCATAAATCTATGAAATCCCAGTCGGTATTTGTGTGTCTACCACTAGGGTTTCTATAATTTATTTTCCTTTAGTTTTCCTTTACCTTTGGTATTTCTAGTTAAAATACCACAAAAACCCCTACTTTGATCATACAAGGGAGTTGCCCCTCTCAAATGCAGAGGAAGATCATTGCTCTGCCGCGATCTCTCCAACTGTTGGCTAGTTCATCGTTGCTTCTAGGTGAAATAGAGTCATTCTTGAGAATTCATTCACAACGACCAATCTGTTTACCAACATGTCCATAGTGACAACATTCATTGCATAGTCCTCTAGCTTCATTTGTTTACCAACATGTCCATAGCAACAACATTCATTGCATAGTCCTCTAGCTTCATTTGTTCGTGGGGTTTAATCACATTAGGGTTCATATGGGTTATGGTCAAAGAATGTAGTGGGGTCAAAAATAGATCTCATTTGGGGAACAACAGGGGCTCTACCCTCTTTCACTCTTTTCTTTTCTCTCTTGGATTCTCTTACCTTCTTAGCTACTTCTGCTTGACTTTGGAAAGCAGAGGGAGAGGCTATCAGTCCACCTACAAAAGGAGATCCTGATGGGAGACCATAGGGAATGGTTGTCATTTGTTGGCTTGGGGCTTGGGCTGATGTTGCCCTCTTGGGTAGTGATGGGGAAAATAATGGCAAACTAAAAGTTTGGGAAACAACAAGAGATGTGGCACTGAGTGAAGGTGATAGGGATTGTAAAGGCATAGCATAGGTGGTAGGATTCAATAAAGCATGGAAAATTTGGGTAGCCACCCCATGAGTAGAAAAAGATTGAGAGGAAGAAGAAGGGAAAGAGAGACTTACCTGGGCAGCTATTGAAGTTGATGGAATCTGCATGTAGGAAATATCTATGACCCCCTCCTTTTCTTCTTCATATCCTCCCAGGACCAATTTGCACTTTTTTCCTTTTGGGGCTGCATGTAGGGTCCTCTTTTTCTTCAATCACCATCTGCTGTGCTGGGACCAATGACTCTATTGCTTCTATATGTGGGATTGCTGCTCTAGGGTCCCCTGATGCCGAAGCTATTTGGACCGAATGAGATGGTAGTTGGGAGTCTTTTTGTTGCTCTAATGTGCTGAGGGATTGAGGCTAAATGGAAGGTTTTGGATGTGGCTCCATTGTATCACCATCTGCCTCTTCATCTGATTGTTGATGCCCTGGGATATTGCTTGTGTCAGGGATGGAAACTAGAGTCATATGTGTCTCATCCCACAAATTCTCCCATTTCTAATTTGTATCAACTTGTTCAAAACCCCTTTTAGGATCAACAATCTCTTGTCTATATATCCAATATGCAGCAATTTTATCATCACCCCATCCTCTTTTCACCAGGGCGTGTCTCAAACCATGGGTCATTCTTTTATTTGGGTCATAACTCTTGATGGGAGTGTAAAATGTTTCTCATAATTTAGGCTACTTAATAAGGATATCACTCATTTCTATATAAGCATCTAGGATATCTATCACTAATGACCCCCTCTATTCAGAGAATGGATGGCTCTCATGTTTGAAAGTGGCATGAACCTTATTATTAATGAGCCAAGAAACCATGAAACTATTAGGGTCATACTTCCATGGGTCTTGAATCACAACTAGCTCATAATTAGCTAGTTTCATCTTTAAGAGATGCTCTAACTCTCTCTTTATTACTGTGATACCCCCTTGAGCCCATGGGAGATCAATGAAATCTTTCTTCTTCCTTTTAGCTTCAAGCTCAAAATCAATAATGGATAATTGTCAGGCCAATTCTAGGGCTAAGACCCTAGCTGTTAGAACCTTTGGGAGCATGAAAGGCTCCTCTCCAAAACCACGGACCTTGATCATCGTATAATGAGCCTCGAAGAAGTAGTCACAAGGGACTCACGAGTTTTTTATGAGTCCTCTCACTCTATTAGTCATTCTATTTTTAATTTCCTCTAAATCTAAATGCTCAATGAGGGGGGCCACGAAACACTCTGCAAACTCATAAGGGTCAGAGGTCTCAGAAAATAAATGGGTACATGTGGACACAGGGATTACTCTCTGAGCATCAACCTCTAGATCATATAGATTCAAATGCATGTGCTGCAGGAATAACTGGTAATTCTGATACAAAATCAAATGGAAAAGATATGAAGATTACCTAAACGTCTGTGTATTTTAAAAATTGGTGAATTGACTGCACAACATGTAAGCAATGTGCTCTGCGAAATCAAACTTATACTCTTGAGTCCATTTGACCTTCTTGAGATGAAAAATAGCCCCAAGTTGCCAATCATGTACATTTGCATCCTCATCCTGGCCAAAGATAAATGCTAGCGTTGAGTAGGCATCTTGTACATCTAAAGTCAATAAATGAAGAGCAAGGGGAAGAGATGGCAGCTTGGTAATGTCTTCATCAAGACATAGCTCCCTATTCAAGAAGGTTTTCTTGGTTTGCACCTGATGCCAAATATTCTGTAATTTACCCATATCATAAAAACTGGCATTGAGGTCGTACACCAAACTGAGGATGTCATGGATAGCCTTTGCATTGATGTGGACTTGAGTGTTTTTACTTTGAATGATCCTAGTAGAAATGTAAAATTAACCACACACAACCAAATCAACTTTGGGTATGAAAGAACAAGCGGAACCATATATTGAGCCAAACCAGAGCTCCAGATTCTCATACCAAAGGACTCAATCTTACCTTGCTTTTCCTAGGCAATTAATCTTGCATGTGCCCCCTCTCTTAGAGTCTTTGGATTCTTGGAAATCCTGGGGTCAAAAATACCATCTGCATAGTCGACAACCTAAGTAGAGTCTGCAGTCTTACTTTTGCTTAACCATCTGGTTCTTAGAAGGTTGACCCTAGGTTGTGCTTTAGTTGTAGTGTATGGCTTGTTATTCTTCCATTTGTTAGGCAATTCTAAGAGTCCCTTTTGTTCACCACTCTTCAAAGATTGACCCTTTTCTACTATTTCTTCCTCTTGCTCAGACTGACTGTAATTTTACTATCTCACCATACCATTGCTCATAAATTTTGGAATGCCTTAGACTCTTGAGGAAAATTCTACTACGATACCATGAAAATAAGGAGTAGAGACTCTCTTTTAAAGCCTTCCTCTCCAATAGTAGGAATTAATGTAACTCATTAATGAGCCCATCATTTCATATTTAATGACTCTAAAAATATGCACCTCAATGGTGGTTAACTAGATCATTCAGATTTGTAATCATCATTCAAAATCTTGTAACAACTTGTCATTAATATTTCACTTTTCAAAATCATTGGCTAACATTCCTAGATTTCTGAGTCTTATCAACGGTCTTGACAAAAGAAACACTTAGGAGACTATCAGAGGCTTTAGCTGCGGACACATGTTCAAAGAACACTTATTGAAAAGGGCAGGAAAACTACTTAAAAGACAAACAAAATAGAAGGGAAACTATACTAACTATGATACAGGAGGTAGGATCAAATTCTATGTAAAGTGTTTCAAGAAGATCCCATTGATAGGAATCTCCAATGATTCTCCCTCCATTGTCTCCAATTCATAAGCATTGTGCTGCTTGCAGGCTATTATCTTAAAAGGGCATGTCCATAATGAGTCAAACTTTCCATGGTGTCCTGGCTTTGAGGCTCTTTCATCCCATTTTAAGACCTGACTACCAATCTCAAACTTTGGTTTAGAAGCCTTTTGATCAAACCAACTCTTAATAGTTTATTAATAGTTCATCAAGGACTCATGTGCCAACTCCCTCTTTTCTTGTAGTTCTAATAATTCTACAAGCCTCACTTGCATTAGACCATTTTCTTCTATTTCAATCTGCTTGATCAGCTGTAGAGTTGGAATCTCTATTAAAAGAGGCATTATTGCACTTTTTCCATATACTAATTCATAAGGAGAGACCTTGATCACTTGCTTTGGTGTGATTCTATTAGCCCATAAGGCTACCTTCAAATGCTTATGCCACTCTTTCTAATGCTTTGTTCCAATTCTTTTTATGAGTTTGATCAAGCTCTTATTTGTTGATTCAGCAAGGTCATTTCCTCATGGATAATAATTTGATGAGGTCTTCAAATAAATACTATTTCTTAAAGCAAACTTAGATATCTTTGATCTTAAAAATGCCTTAGTATTATCAGATATAATGGTACGAGGAGGCCCAAACCTAGTAGTTATTTCTTCAAGGAACTACTGAATTACATTCTTAGTGGCTTCTTTTAATGGAACTGCTTCACTCCATCTAGTAAAATAGTCTATTGCAGTGAGGATCCACTTGTGTCCTGAATTTGAAACAGGATTAATCATCCCTATAAAATGCAGACCCCGTTGGGCAAAAGGATCTTCTACAACTATAGGACTTAATGATAAGGTTGCATTCCTTCTTTTGCCAACATAAAACTAGCATGACTAACACTCGTTGACCATTTTATGGCAATCAGAAAACATTGAAGGCCAATAGTATACCGCTTGGATAATCTTGATCACTGTAGTTCTTGTAGAAAAGTGTCCTCTAGATGCCCCATAATGAAATTCAAGTAAGATTCTATGAGCCTCATCCTTCTCCACACACCTGAGCAGGATTCCATCAAAATTCCTTCTAAAAAGAATATGATTTATTAGGATAAAATTGGACCCTTGTTGCCTATAGTATATTTTCTTTTTAGGAGAAAGCATACCAGGGAATTGACCAGTCTCCATGAAATGCATCCTGTCATGAAACCAAGAGTGTAACTCACCATCCTGCACTTTCAGTATAGTCTCATCTTTATTTTCTTCATCTGTTAGAACCTCTAAATCCTGAGCAATGTATTGGCAAAGGCTCCTTCCTCTTATCAATTTGGTTGGCTTGACCTCCACATCATACTCTAGAATCTTGGTTATCCAATTGGCTCTCTTCTCAGTGATTTCTCCTTCCATAATGTATTCTCTGACACTTGGATGGGCCAAAAATATTACAATCTTATTTCCTGTTACTAAGTGCCTGAACTTCTTTAATCCTTTCATTATGGCATATGCTTACTTTTCAACAAAATTGTACCTAGATTCATATTCCCGTAGTGTTCTAAAAAAGAAATCAATAGGATGTTCTCCTTCTTCCACTTGATCCTTTTGAGTCAAAATAGCTACTATGCTATGCTCTCCTACATAGACATACATTATGAAGTCTTTGGAAAAATCCAAATTACGCAGCACTAGGGCAGTAGAGATTACCCTCTTGATATTCTCAAAAGCTTGTCTACCTTCAATTGTCCATTTAAAATTTAGATCCTTTTTCAACATCCAAGTGGTAGGTCTAATTGATCCTGCAAAATTAGATATGAATCTACTGACAAAGTTAATCTTTCCTAAGAAAGACTATACTGCCTTCTTGTTCACAGGTAGAGACAAATCTAGTATTGCCTTAACTCTATCTGGATCAATAGAGATCCCATCTTTTGAGAATATGTGCCCAAGCAATTTACCCAGAGGCACTCCAAACACACATTTCTTAGGATTCAAAGAAATCCCAAATTCTTGACACCTTTGGAATATGGCCTCCAAATGATCAAAATGGTCTTCAGCTGATTTTGTGAATATAGTTAGATCATCTAAATAAATCAGAATGCCCTTATTTATCTAACAACTTCTTGAGTTCCTCTACCAGAAGAGACTCAATCCTAGGATTTACTAGCCTTTATTTCTAACACATAGGCTTTGATCCTTCAGTGAGTTCAATAGTATGCTGAACTATATCCTTATTGTAACCATGAAGATCATCATAAGTCCAAGCAATCACCCTGTCATATTTGTTTCACAGAGATATCAACCTATCCCTTTCTTCTTGAGTAGTTACCTACTTTCAGTTTTCTTCCATTGCTGACCTCAATCTCTAAGTAGTCATCTTTTCTAGCTACAAACTTCCTCTTGTCTAGACTTGCATCATCAGGGTCAAAAAGATTCTCAAGGGTTATCAATCCTCTTGGAAGATTATTTGATTTTAATTGCATTATCTGGCCATCACATGCCTCTTCAATTTTAGGCTACAATTGATCTGCAAATTCTTCAAACTGTTATAAGAATAAAAGAATTTGAAGATCACTATCAAAGACTTGCAATTTATCTCCATTATCAGGAAGGTAGGGTGAATGATAACCTTGACTGCTTCTTCATTCACCAACAAATCTTTAATTGGGTCAAACTGAGATCCAATCTGGGCCATTCTATCTGCTTCAACATTCTTGGCCCTTGGAATGACTTCTATATTGAAAGCATCAAACTCTTCAATTAAGTCCCATATACGGTGGCGGTATGACCTCATTCTCACATTTTTTGTTGTAGTTGTTTCTCTGATTTGTTTTACTACCAATTCAGAGTCACCAAAGACTCTCAAATCTATTATCCCTTTCTTTTTGGCAAGGATCAGGCCATGTACTAGAGATTCATATTCAACTTCATTATTGGTATAGGCAAAATGAAACTGCAGGGCCTTGAGAATCTTTTCCCCTTTTGGTGAAGTAAGGTAGATGCCTGCTCCAACACCATTCTTACTCCTATCTCAATCAAAATTTAAAGTCCAAATCTGATGCAGGAGCATCTAGTGGTGTAAGGGCAATCTTGCATCACCCAAAAAAAGATGTGTTTCAAAATTGTTGATGTTATTTCTATTTCTTTTCAAAATTTGTGGTTCTGGTTCCATAATTGCTTGAATAATGATGTAGAACTTTCAGTTTTTCTAAACTGCTAAAAATAGCAACCTGCTATTTTAGGAAAGTTTGCATTTGGGTACGAATTGAAGTGAAAATTTATAGGAAGCTTCATAACTAAAAAATAATACCTTTGGCTAAGGAATCACGCAAAGATCATTTGCAAGCTGAAAGATATTAAAGTTTATGTTTCCTGAAAAATGACTAAAAATTATTCAAACTCAAGTTTGAAGCACTAAATGGCCCCATACAGGCCTGAAAATGGCCATAACTGGCAGAGCAAGTTCTTAGTGCATAGAGCACTCTATGATCTTTCTGACACATAAAATAGTTTGTCAATCAGACAACCAGATCAAAAGTTATGGCTCCTGAAAGTTGACCTATTTTTGGAGGGAGATGCAAATTTTGAAATTATGTTGTTGGCCACCAAAAAGGCTATTAATAACCATTTTTGGGAACCCTGGGCAGTAGTAGAGTTAAGGGGGAAAGTGTAGAGTAAGGAATAGGTGGGAAAATAGAAACCCTAGTAGATTTGGGGTTACAAATGGCAGACGATTCTAAAGACTTGTGAGAGGAAGTTGTAATGTGTTGTAGCCTGTGGAGGGTTGATTCCTCTGATTGTATATGAGCTTCTATAATGTAATAAGTTGTCCAAATCAATAAATAAAGTTCTATTTTCTGTGTGCAATTTCTGTTGTTGTGTGTTTTATGATTTACCCCTTCATCAAGTGGTATTAGAGCAAGGGTTCCTGAGTGTGTAGACAGATCACTGACCGTGAGGTAGTTTGCACGAGGACTTGAGGTTGTGGGTTTTCTATGGAGATCAAGATGCCTCTATGAAGAAATCGTATTGGGAGGAATGCTTTGACGAAAGAAGGTTTTAGAGCTCTGCAAAGACAAATCGATGCATTGCAAGAAGAGCTGTGACGAGGGTTTGAGCCAAGAACAAGAGAAGAAAGCGAGGATGAACCGAAAGAGGAGCTATCTGAGGAAGAACAAGAAGCTGTAGGAGATCTTAAAGAAGTTAGGTTGTTGAGGGCCATTTCTAAGATTGGAAAGAGGCCTAGGATCAAAGTTTCTACATATTCTAGAGATTTGAATTCAGAACAGCTTATTGATTGGATCAATGACATGGAGGAATATTTTGAGTATGAAGATGTGCAAGACCTAGGTCAGGTCAAGTTTGCAAAAACAAAATTGAAGGACCATGCCAGTATTTAGTGGAAGGAGGTCCAGTTAGAGAGGAATAGAAGAGGAAAAGGAAAGATCACTAGATGGGATCGGATGGTGGAGAAACTGAAGAAGCAGTTTATTCCTGTGGACTATGAGATGGAGTTATTGAAGAAGCTATTAGGATTGAAGCAAGGCAAAAAGTCTGTTCAGGAGTATACAAAAGAGTTTTTATAAGATTACTAATAGAACCGGTCATGTAGAGGCCAACAAGGAGAAGGTAGCCCATTACATTAATGGGTTGAGGCCAAGTATTCAAGAGGAGTTGAGCCTGGTCAGAATGACCACCATAGAAGATGCATACCAGTTTTCCCTAAAGGTGGAAGAGAAGTTGAATAAAAGATTTGACAGCAAGCAAAAAGGAAGAGTTCAAGGTGAAAGGACTGGTGGAAGACCCTATGGGGGCCGAAATGAAGATTCAAAGAAAAGTGAAGAAGCCAACACTAGTCAAAATCAGAGAGGAGATAATACCTACCGCCCTCGTGACCAGAACAATGGTGAGAAAAGAGGAAGAGGAAGAGGCAGACCTGGGCAAGGACCTGGAAGAGGAGGTTTTAGAGGAACCTATTTCCAATGTGAAGAAGGACATCAAGCATATGAGTGTCCACAACATTAAAGAAGGACAAATAGAAGACTTGAAGGTAATGCACGAGTTGCACATGTCGATGAAGTTGTACAATCTAAGCGCTTTAAAGATGTTGAAAGGGGAGAAACCCTAGTTGTATGAAGAACTTTGTTGAATGAGGAGAAAGAACCCAATCAGAGGAAGAGTTTATTCCGCACAAGGTGCAAATGTGAAGGTAAGTGTTGTGATATTATTATTGATAGTGGAAGCACAGATAATCTTATTTCAGAGGAGATGGTTAACAAGTTGAAGTTGACAAGAAGAAAACATCCCCATCCATATCTGATTGCATGGTTGCACAAGGACCATAGAGCTTTGGTCAATGAGCAGTGTTTAATGAAATTCAAGATTGGTGACTAACATGATGAGGTGATGTGTGACATCATACCGATGGATGCATATCATGTGTTATTGGGGAGGCTATGGCAGTATTATAAGAGTGCTAACCATGATGGTTGTGCAAACACATACTTCCTAACAAAGGATGGAGTTCGTCATAAGTTGAAGCCCTTGAAGGAGGTGGAAGAAAAGGTATGTAGTACTGCTAGAATTTACTTGGTAGATGGTAGAAAATTTTTGGAGGGTATGAAGCATGAGCGTCATTGTTTTGCATTGATTCCTAAGATTAGTCAAGAGAAATGTGAAGATGTACTAGAAGAAGTCTCAAAAATGTTGGAAGAATTTCAAGATATTGTCTCTGATAATGTACCAGAAGGTTTACCACCAGTGAGAAAGATAAGTCATCAAATGGATTTGATACCAGGAACCAGTTTTCCAAATAAGGTAGCCCATAGAATGACTCCAGCAGAGAGTTAAGAGTTGAACAGACAAGTTCAGGAGTTGTTAAGGAAGGGATTGATAAGAGAGAGCCTAAGTCCATGTGCGGTACCTATAGTACTGGCACCAAAGAAAGATGTAGAGTGGAGAATGTGTACAGACTCTTAAGCCATCAATAAGATCACCATCAAGTATAGATTTCCATTGCCCAGAATGGATGACATAATGGACTGTTTGAGTGGAGCCAAGTACTTCACAAAGGTTGACCTAAAGAGTGGGTATCACCAGATCTGTATCAGAGAAGGAGACAAGTGGAAGATAGATTTCAAGACAAAAGAAGGTTTGTATGAGTGGTTAGCCATGCCATTTGGGTTAACCAATGCACCGAGCACATTCATGTGGCTCATGAACGAGGTATTGAAAGAATTTTTGAGAATTTTTGTTATTGTTTATTTAGATGATATTTTGATTTTCATTAAGACTTGGGATGGGCATATGATGCATATCAAAAGAGTTTTTGAGAAGCTGAGGGAGGAGAAGTTGTTGATCAATCTGAAGAAATGTAGTTTTGTAAAAAAGGAGTTGGTATACCTAGGATTTGTTGTCTTAGAGGAAGGTCTTAAGATGGACCCAGAGAAGGTGAGGGCTATCCGAGGTAAGATCTTTTCATGGTTTGGCAAGTTTTTATAGAAAGTTTATTAGAAATTTAAGTAGCATTTGTACACCCCTAACTGAGACAATGAGAGGGGATAGAAAAGAGTTTAGATGGACTAAAGGAGTAGATAAAAGCTTTGATACATTGAAGCAAAAAGCCACAGAGCAACCTGTTTTGGCACTTCCAGATTTCAATAAGGTATTTTAGGTAGGTTGTGATGCTAATGGTAGTGCAATAGGAGTTGTTTTGAGCCAAGAAGGTAAGCCCATTGCCTATTTTAGTGAGAAGCTTAATGATGCCAAGAAAAAATATTATGTTTATGATCAGGAGTTTTATGCAATAGTTCAGGCTTTGAAGAAATGAAGACATTATTTGTTGCCAAAGGAGTTTTTTTAATATACTGATCATCAAGCTTTGCAATATCTTAATAGTCAAGGAAAGTTGAACTAGAGGCACTTAAAATGGGTTGAGTTTTTGTAGAGATATACTTTTGTTTTGAAGCACATGAGTGGGAAGTCCAACAAAGTTGCAAATGCCTTAAGCAGAAGGTAAAATTTGTTGACAGAAATGAAGGTAGAGGTTGTTGGGTTTGATGAACTCAAAAGTTTGTATCCTGAAGATCTAGATTTTGCAGAGGCTTGGAAAGCTTGTTTGGAACCTATTACTTTGGACAGGACAAAATGGTTGGATTTCATAATCCAAGATGGCATGTTGTTTAGAGGAAGCTAGTTGTGCATTCCAAGGAGTTCCATGAGAGAGAACCTAATTAAGGAGAAGCATAGTGGAGGATTGGCTAGACACTTTGGTCGAGATAAGACCATTGCTATTGTTGGTGAAAATTATTATTGGCCACAATTACAACAGGATGTGAGGAAATTTGTGCAAAGTTACAAAGTGTGTCAGATGGAAAAAGGAACAAGTCATAATATAGGGCTATATCAACCATTACCTATACCAGAGAAGCCATGGGATGATATCAGTATGGATTTTGTTCTTAGTTTACCAAGGACACATAGAGGACATGATTCCATTTTTGTGGTGGTGGACAGATTCTCGAAGATGGTACATTTTATTCCTTGCAAGAAGACTAATGATGATGTTCACATTACAAAGTTATTTTTCAGGGAGGTGGTGAGATTACACGGTCTACCAAAGAGCATAGTTTTAGATCGAGATACCAAGTTTGTTGGTTATTTCTAGAGGACATTATGGAAGAAGTTGAAGATAGATTTGAAGTTCAGTTCTACACACCATCCACAGATTGATGGACAGACCAAAGTGGTGAATAGAAGTTTGGGTGACCTGCTACAATGCTTAGTAGGAGATAAGCCGAAGGGATGGGATTTGATTTTATCATAGGTAGAATTTACTTACAACAATTCTATCAATAGGAGTACTGGTAAATCACCATTCCAGATTGTATATGGGAATAGTCCAATAAATGCTTTAGATTTAAGGAATCTAGACAAAGGAGAAAAGACAAGTGCTGAGAATGAAGACTTTGCATAACACATGATGAATTTGCATGAAGAGGTGAAAAAGCATATTAAAGATGAATATTCAGTACAAGGCTAAGGCGGATCAGAAGAGAAGATATAAGGATTTATAGGTAGGAGATAAAGTCATGGTTCACTTGAGAAAAGAAATGTTCCCAATTGGAACATACAATAAGCTGAAAATGAAGAAATTTAGACCATGCAGAATTTTGAAGAAACATGATTCAAGAAATGCATATGAGGTGGAGCTACTGAGTGGGATCAATATTTCCCCTATTTTCAACATTGTTGATTTATCATAATATCATGAAGGTGGAATAGAGGATGGACCAACAGAAGAATAATGGAGTATTCTAGCATCTACTTCAATAGAGGAGATAGAAGAGATCTTGGATAGGCGTGTGGGAAGAAGTACTTGGAACAGGCAATATGAAGAATATCTAGTGAAATGGTAAGGAAGGCTTGTTGAAGATTCTTCTTGGTTGTCTAAGGTAGAGGTTGACCGTTTGGGTTTTCCTCACACAAACACCTGAGATGTGATAGGGTCACTTCTCAAATTACCCTGGGTGTGATGAAGGAGCATCCAATGGTTTAAGGGCAATCTTGCATCACCCAAATAAATTTGTGTTTCAAAATTGTTGATGTTCTTTCCATTTCTTTTCAAAATTTGTGGTTCTGGTTCCATAATCGCTTGAATAATGATGTAGAACTTTTAGTTTTTCCAAACTATTAAAAATAGCAACCTGCTATTTTAGGAAAGTTTGCATTTGGGTGCGGATTGAAGTGAAAATTTATAGGAAGCTTCATAACTAAAAAATAAGACCTTTGGCGAAGGAATCACACAAAGATCATTTGCGAGCTGAAAGATATTAAAGTTTCCGTTTCCTAAAAAATGCCTAAAAATTATTCAAACTCATGTTTGAGGCACTAAATGGCCCCGTACGGGCCCGAAAATGGCCAAAACTATAGAGTGGATTCTTAGCACATAGAGCACGCTGTAATCTTTCCGACGCATGAAACGGTTCGTCAATCAGACACTCGGATCAAAAGTTATGGCTCCCGAAAGTTGACCTATTTTTGGAGGGAGATGCAAATTTTGAAATTAGGTTGTTGGTCACCAAAAAGGCTATTAATAACCATTTTTGGGAACCCTGGGCAGTAGTAGAGTTAAGGGGAAAAGTGTAGAGTCAAGAATAGGCGAGAAAATAGAAACCCTGGCAGATTTGGGGTTACAGGGGGCAGATGATTCTAGAGTCTTGTGAGAGAAAGTTGTAATGTGTTGCAGCCTGTGGAGGGTTGATTCTTCTGATTGTATTTGAGCTTCTATAATATAATAAGTTGTCCAAATCAATAAAGAAAGTTCTATTTTCTATGTGCAATTTCTGTTGTTGTGTGTTTTATGATTTACCCCCTTATCAAAATTAGAGAATCTTCATCAGGGTCTTCCTTTTGTTTTCTTGGTTGACTCATTATCTCAGGTATCTTAGGATTTTCATCGAAAATGACATAGGTTCCCAAACCAATAGAATCATAATTGCCAAAAGGGTCACTCTACATCATATCTGATAGATGGTTCTCATCTTATTCATTCCTAGAAGTTCCACTCCATTTTTCCATCTCTTCTACATAAATTCTTTCCTCTTTATTGATCATAACATGAGATGCTTCAAACTTCGACATCGCTTCATCAGTAATATGTTTTTTTACACAGAGGCTCTAACAACACTTTCATCTTAGAACCATACTTGGTCCTCAGAATCAGGTGTGACCAATTTAAAGACATATATCCTCTAATTTTAGCTGTGAAATATCTAGATAGGCATAAACCAAAGACAGGGGGAATATCAATGACTACCACATCTTGCAATACAATTATGTTTGGGTAGGTATACAATTGTAATGGAAGTTGTTTGATAATGCCTATGGTCTGGACTGATTTCCCATCTAACTGCATCACCCCTTTAGCTAATGGCTCATATTTTATCTTTAAGGCATCTGTTATTTGTTTAGGTATAACTATGGTGCTTGCGCCTGAGTATATCATGGAATTGTGTAGTAACTTCTCGCCCACTATTAGGGTCAAATAAAAAGGATTAGGCTTAATCTTACTCACCTCTTCTTTAGCATTCACTAGAGCAGCCCCCTGTTGTGGCTGAGATGTTTTGGATTGATTTTTTCCTTTATCTACTGAGCCTTCCTTGGTGCCAGTAACCTTAGGTTCATTTTGACATCCCAGAGCTTCTTGTAGCAGTACTTTCTGTTCAGGAATAACTAACATATCCCACAAGGATACATTGGCAGGAGCCTTTTTCAACCATTCCACCACATTCATTGGTCCTAGTGACCACACTTTAGGGTAATAAGGATACCTTGTCCTTTCCATCACTTGGTTGGGAACTCCTTGACTTTGAGTTATCATTGAGATATCTTGTCTTGCCATGGGGATATAGGAAGCATGAATTGATGGTACTTTTCTTGATTCAATCTTTACACTGGGAATGACTTCTGGTGTCTCTACCATCCTTCTCTTTGACCTAGTGTAATAATTAGACTAAACTGGGGGATTCTTGGAAGTTGATGCTTCGTTTATGAACACTGATTCTTCCTCTTCAATCCATGAGAATAGTACATGTTCAGAGGTAATTTCTCCTTCTTTCTCTATAGACATGCCTTGCATTTAAGCCACTATTGCTGCATTTTAAGCACCAAGTGATTGATATGGGTATGATTCTAATGATG
The DNA here is from genome assembly GCA_027924645.1 of Cunninghamia lanceolata. Lineage (NCBI taxonomy): Eukaryota > Viridiplantae > Streptophyta > Pinopsida > Cupressales > Cupressaceae > Cunninghamia > Cunninghamia lanceolata. Next base: position 6,193,536 of record BSBN01000119.1, on the reverse strand, counting down.
GGCCAGCATGGTTCCCCATTCTTCTTTGTTCAACCACCTTTTGTTGTAAGTTTCCTATGGAACAATCCTTAGGCATATGTGCATTATTACAAGGAAAGCATCATGCATTCGTTTCTTCAACCAAGTTATTCTCTCCAGGAACTAATTCTCTACCTTGATTAGTTGGGACAACTTGTAATTGTGTTGGCACAGGGACAAGTTGATTAGATGGCTATGGGAGGTTTGGCCTCTATGGGCCCTGATATTGATTTGGTTGGTATGGAGGTCTATTTCCTTGAAATCCCTGGTAGGGAGGCTTTTGATATGAGGTTTGTTGCCTCTTAAGGTTAATGATCTCATTGGAAAATGTTCTCAGAATACTCTTAACATCATCCATCTTAGATGGAGAAGAAGATGAAGCCAAAGCTGTTGGTCTTTGATGTGTTGGAAAGGTATACATAGAAATAGGAACTGATGAAGTACTAGAGGCTTCTTCTTGGATAGGGATTGATAATTCAGGGAACATAGGCATAGGGGGTCTTGGGGGTAATTTCCCAACATCTATTATGCTATTTTTTGCTTTAACATCTAACTCATATGCTGCAGGAAGGGTCTGTCCTCCTAATGACTGGATCATAACTAAAATACCAAAATTAAAAGACTTGAGGTAGAAGATGATTGCCATACCTGCTGGTGGTTGAGCAACAACTGGGATTCTTTTCCAGGTCCTCTAGAACCTTACATTGAAATCAGTTATGACTTCTTGAGGTGCTCTCTTTATTGTAATCAATTGCTACAAAAGAGAGGACCTATCTCCCTTCTCACCAAATCTTTCAAACAGTGCATCTCCCAATTGGTCCCAAGTTCCAATAGAATTTGCTGGTAAACATCGATACCAATCAAGAGCTCTTCCTTTAAAAGAAGCAACTAGCAGTCTCATAGCAACATTTTTCTCTATAATATAATGTACTATGCATACATCAGCCACATCTTGTAAATGCTTAGCCGGGGTCTTGAAATCTTCTCCTGCGAACTTAGGTAATGCTTTTAGGGCATTAGCTAGAATTGGGTCCCATGTATCCAGAGGTGTTGGAAGAATGAGTGGACTACCATTGTTCTAGTTGACAAAATTTTGAGGTGGACCTTGTGCACCCATTTTTCCTCTTGAGATATTTTGTTGATTTACTCTTCTTCTTAGAGAAGTTACCAATGGCGGTAACAAGAGTCCTGGTTAACAGAAGATTGGGTTCAAGTATTTGGTCCACAATTCTGGCTCCTTGTTAGACATCGGCTCATACGATTCTAATGAAGAATCAATAAATTATGTCCCACCAGGCATGCCAAAAAACTGTTGATGTTTAATTTTGCAAGTAATCACCAACAATGGGAAATTCTAAGAATGTGGGACTTGACTCTTAGAATAACCTCTAGATTTTAAAGAAGTTGGTTCTTCTTATGGGTTTTGATGTAAAGGGAAGAAAAAACAAGATTATAAGAACAACACCTAAAACTATTGTTAAGACGATATGCCATAAATGTATTAAGATCCACACAAATAGCACAATGATTAAACTTGCAAAATCTACTGATAAAGTTAAAGAGCATGAAGCATGATTAATAATAATAGCATGTATATATCAAATTTATCAAAGGCTTAACACAAAAAGTAAGAAACAAGAATCAGAAACATATTTGAATTTGCACTGAACACTACTCTCTCTTTATTAATGGGCAAGAGAACAAAGTACAAAGGCAAAGCTTGCACAGGTTACATTATCCAATCCCTCCTAATTGGCACCTGTTAATGCAGGAAAACATGCTTCTAATCTAGCAACTAAAAAACTCTCTGATATTCAAAAATCTCTATATCTCCATCTCTATATGGGTTGGACTCTACTATTTATAGCATGAAATTTGAAGTTTGAAGCTCCCCTGTAGCCGTTGAGATCTTAACCACCTGGCAATCAGAGACTCCAGTTAACTACCACTTTTGTCATCAGCTCCCGCGCTGCAAATCTTCTGAGAATCTTAAGTCCATATTTACTTGCCCATTGTAACTGATTCTGCAAGTCTTGGATCTCTCTTTTACATTGCAGACTCTTCCACCTCTTCCTTGAGTCGACACATGTCTCTTTCGGCCAATAGCGCAACAACAACTTTTTAAACTGAGTCTAACAACTTGCGTCGTTATGACAAATGACTTCTTTCACGACCTTTAATAAAAGACTCAAAGGGGGTACGTGGTGGTTTGGCGCTCCTTACACAAAAACTTCACCAAAAGACTTCAAATAAGCATTGTGCTGACACTTGGCACTTTTCGCTGCAAGTCTCCTTTAAAGAGTCTTGGTCCCCATAGGGATGCATGGCAGATTTTTGCAGCATCCAAAACTTTAAACAAAAGAGGCTCATAAACAAGTGCCATATGAACACATGGCAAGTTCCGCTACATCAATAAAAGGTTCAAAAGGACACATGCTAGAACAATGCTCATTATACAAAACTTTACCAAAGAAACTTCTCAAATGAGCGCCCTTGTGACAAGTGGTGCTTTCTGCTAAGACTTGGAGACTGGACAAAAAAGAAACTCAATAAGGAATGTGGCGCTACCACTTGGAAAACTTCGTGGACACTGTAAAGACTCTTTGTTTTTTACCGGTAGACGATGACATCACAACCTTTCCTAATACCTTTTTACGTTTTGGACTTAGTGACCCATTGTTGCACCACGTGGAGCCTTGGTGTTGACCGAGAGAGTCTTTCCTTTCATAAGCCTTCAAAAGAGCGCCATTGTGACACTTGGCAGGATCCACTACTTTGAGACTCTAACTTATAATATATATTGATATATTATATCAAAATGTAGAGTTTTAACTCTACATTAAACTCATAATCAAAGGAGCTCCTCAAAATGACAAAGCACACACACCACTAGCTGAGCAAGGCCAATAGTTTAATAGTCTTAAGGGCCATTTTCTATCTAGGGACCCTTATTGTTGCCTATTTCCTTTACCCCAGGTCTATCTTGCTTTCCATCTATGATCTACTTCTAGCAAACACCAATAAAATTTGTTGCTTGTCTAAGTTGAAATCTTGACAAATTGTCTTATCTAGATAAGGATCAGTGTTCAGCCTCCAGAATAGATCAAAATTCAAAAGCATTCCATCCCTTCCCCATTCCCGCTTGAGTTCTAAAAATCCTATCTCATTAAGTTAAATATGTCTCAGGTATACTAGGATAAACCGCAATCCCCTAATTTGAAAATCTTGTTAAAGAGCAGTCATATTGTTTATTCCATCATGCATTCATATCAAAATCAGAAAAATGGTCTAAAGCAATAAAATCAATGTCATAACTCATGGCATTTTCAAAGAAGTAGAAGCGTAATTGCATTATGTGTCCCTGCATTGCATATCATTCATTCCATTCATATATATTTTCATAAAACGATCAAAAACATGTCATTATGCTTTCATCTTTAGAGTTAGAGGCCTAAACAAGCAAATTTTTGAAAACTTCCAAAGCGCACAAGAGATAGGTACATACAAAATTTATGATCAAAGATAATTCTTCATTAATACGCCAAAAGGCTCAAATCTTATAAGTTGCTACAAGATAAAGAAGAGATAAGAGATAGAAACAAAATGCTCTCACGAGATACAAGGGCTCCCCATGCAAGGGGGCATGACAAGAAAAGAAATGAGAAGACCTTTAGGGTTGGCTTTGTCCATTAAAGCCATCAAGGCTCACTCCTAGGTCATCGAATAACACTGGACTCTCTATGAGATCTGTGAGAATAAGGAACTCTACTATGGGTCCAAGAATGAGAAGGACCCGTTGTGTTAGAGTGAGAATCAGGTTCGTCAGACTTCCAAGTGAGCCATCTCTCAAAGAATGGCATTATCACCCTCAAGAGTGTGAATCATGTCTCTCAAAGCATTGTTCTCTTGGAAACCATGATAGGTAGGAGAGAAGATATTAGTGTGTTGACTGGCCCTAGCAGGCAAGTGAGGGTCCAAAAGAAGATGCTCTTGTGAATAACTAGTAAAAAGAGCCACCAAGTCAACATAAGTTTCACAAAATAATATCCTCCACTCCTTGATGCTACCTACAGAAGAAAAGAAGGAAGTGTAAAACTTAAGGCCAACAAGAAGGAACAATGGAAAGTAAGAAAGAAAGGAGAAAACAAGGATTGCCAGTCATGAGTTGGGGAAGTAGCCTCAAAAGCTCCTACATCATCAGAAGATTACTCAACCTCCTCAACCAGTTGTTCTCCATCACTGTCCCTCAATGGATCATACTCCTCATCACTCGAGTCCTCGATCCCCTCTACAACAATCAATCCATGAGATTGAGGCCCTCTCACATATCATTGTTGTGGTTGTGCAACTTGAACTGGTCTAGTGATAGGAACCCCAGGGCTCAGAGGTGTCCAAGTAACTATCCTCTCCCCAGTCTCCCCTATCTCCTTAATAGATCTATAAAAATTAGGAACTGGGGGCAGGTCCTTTGGATAATCCTCCCCAAACTGTTGAAGAACCTGATGGGAGTGATGTGCCTTAGTAGCACCTAGTCTATCTATCAGATGCATGACATCTTGGCATTAGTCTCAAATCAATCTATCCCCTAGCCATAAGCCCTCCATGTCAACATAGGGATCAAGAATGAAGTCTGCATCAGTCAAGGTGGCCATTGCATGTGTGCTAGAATCAAAGTAGCCAAGACAACTCCATCATAAGGACCTTAATAGCCTAGGATTGGAAGGGGGCATGCCCTTCTGATATGGATGAATGTGCTCAGAGATTCATATCATGATCAAAGAGGGATGAATAAAAGCAAGTGCCCCTCGTCTCACAATATGGTAAAAATATCGATAGACCATCGCTAGGCTATCAACACCCTAGGAAAACACTGTACCCTGCTCAATGCATTGTATGATGAGTGCCTAACACCACCGAAGTTTCACTGACCCCTTGTCCCTCGATAGTTTGGATGTGATCAATCCAATGAGAAACTTTCACAAGGGCAAAATCTCCAATTTAGGAACCAAAGTGAGTTGTACTCCCTTCTGCTCTCTAGGGTTATCCACCCCCATGATGGCAAACCAGACTCATCTCTCTCCATCTGACTCCCTCTTGAGTAAGGTAAGATGTTGTCCCCTTTCAAGGACTCCAAGGATGCGATGTACGTCATAAAGAGTAATGGTCCACTCACCAGAAACCTGTGGGAGCCTGAAAGTGTTCCTATCTACATCCTAGTAGGTCAAAATGTCACAACAAATGCATGAAGAAAGATGAACAACTAGAACCACTTCAACTCTGTCTAAACTAGCCTTCTTCAAGAGAGATAGGTCCCTCGAAGAAAAACCCTCGTATGCCTCCCTAAGCCACAACTATTTATGTGCTGCATTCCATTAGATTCTCATATCTTATCGCACACATAGAGCATCAAGTTAGATCTCATTAAACTCAAAAAATCCCAAAAAAATCATATAACTTGCAAAAACATACAAAAAAGTGTATATTCCATGAAAAATGTAATAAAATGAAGGATTAATAACAAAATTAGAGAATAATGACATCCCCAAATGAAGCAAGATGATTATAATCTTTTGGACCTAATCCCCCAGTTCACCAGGCCCGATCCCCCCTGGGTGACTAGCCCTGCTAAATTGGGCGACTAGGCAAGGCATCCCCTCATGCCAAAAATTGATGTAAAAACCTAAAAAATTCACCTATTTTGACAAAACAAAATGGCTAAAACAAGATAGAACTATGAGGATGACATTTAGCAACAAGAACATTTGACATTGACATACTTTCTCGATAGAAATCGATTAAAAAAAACTAGGGGTTTTAGAGAGGGTTTTTGCTCATTACACACATGTTTCTCAACAGATGAATGATTCCTAGACATCTTTGTGATCCCCTCGCCGAGAGCTTTTCATCGATTGCCTACTTGTGTGATTCCATCACCATTTGGCCTCTCTCTCAAGTTTTTCTACTCTGTCCTTCTACTAGTTTAGTGTCATTTGATGCATTTTTAGATTAGTTGTTAGCTTTTGCACCCTCATTTTACGTGTTTGCATCTTACATGTCCCCTACTGAAGTGAAGCGAATCAGGTATACTCATAATGCCATCAACGATACATTCATCATTTCAAATTCAATATTTTTAGCAAAACATTTTAAATGTCAAACTAATGCTTTTCATTGCAGGTACAATTGCGGGAAATCGACAACAGGTAAAGGCCTAGTTCGAGAACAGTACCTATCTTTCATATAGACTACCATCCCTAAGGGTGCACATATGTAAGCACTAAAAAGAGACATAAGCCTACATGGTAATCCTATGATGAGATGTGATCCTAAACACATAGATATAAGCGTGTAAATATGACCTCTCAGCATGTGTTCTTCTTGGCAACATGTGGATTGGACTTTCTTTTCACTTTCCTCCTTCATTTTTCCATTGCTAACTTGTGCAATCTTGGTCTTTCTTCCTTCGACCTTTGTCAATTCTTTGTTTTCTTCACCTACTAGACTTGTCGCATCACCTATGAGTGTCTTTTCCTAAGAAACCTACGTCTTGTTGATCCCTTTTTTTATCATTTTCAGGACTTTAGAAACCTCAAACTAACTTTCTAATTTCATCTCCAACCCCAATTTCTATCAATCTTTCTTTTGACCCTGGTCGCCCCCTATTATTTTTGGGTCACCCCCTGGGTGACCACCCTGCTAAACTGAGAGACCACCCCTTTTGGTACCTTTTTGACAAAACAAAGTTGCTAGGTGTGTTCTTCTGCCAGGGGCTCTAGGATCACTCTCCAGTCTTCAATTTTCACCCAGACACCCATTTGACCCTGGTCACCCCCTTTTTGACTCTGGTCGCCCCCCGAGCGACCACCTTACAAATGTGAGTGACCTTGTCATGTTTTCTTCCATCGTTTTACTTCGATTTTGAGCTTGAAGAAGCACTAAGTGTCATCGATTCTTAACCTTTCAATCAACTTTAATCATGTAAAATTAGCTTAGTTGAACTATAATTAACTCACCCTTTCTCATGCAAACTCAATTTTCTCTCCTACGATAAACTTTCAAGCTCACTTCACTGCCCAATCAAACCAATTAACTCTCTAGTCAAAGGAGATAACTCTCTAATCAATTCCACCTCTCATTCATCATTCCAACCTATAAATACCCCCTCCTCCAAGCAATAGAGAAGAAAAATTCATTGTTGCAACCTAGTTTTGCTTAGTTTTTTCTCTCCCTTAATATTCTTATGCTCTTTGCAGATTCTCGTGCCTTTTGCTTTTATTGTTTATGCCCAATCTTTTCAAAAAGCTTCATACAACGTTGTCACAATAGCTGATTCTCAAGCCCAAGTGCTTCATTCAATCTCTCATAGCTTCATCCAAGCTTTCTCAAGATTTTGTTCGATTTGTTTACCATTCAATAGAGGGAGTACCCCACTATTGCAGAGGAAGGGAAGGCTACTACAAGGATCTTTGAGGATACTCTAGGATCATGTGCCTTCAATTTCAAGTTCCTTCATGCTTTTTGTAGTAATTAGAAAATCAATCTTGCTCTTGGAATAGTAATCTTTTCATTGCAAATTCTTTGATAGGTTAATTTAGATGGTTAGATTAGCTTGTTTTATTGTAATTTAGATTAGTTTCATTTCAAAGTATTTTTCAATTCTTAGAGTAACCCAAAACTGATCTTGAAAAATACAAAAAAAAAAAATAGAGTAATTACATTAGGTAATTCCATTCTAGTTTGCATTCATATTCAATTCCTAGTTTAACTTAGTTCATTTTATTTCAAGAATTGGTACCAAAAAGAACAAAAAGTTGTTTGCATACATTGTAGCTTGCATTTCATACCAAAAACCCACAAAATACAAAAACATTAGAAAATACAAAAAATAAATCAAAATAAGTTCACAAACCCTCAATTTCATCATGAGGTCAACATAAATCAATCAACTCAAACAAAGCAAAGAAAACTTTAGGCCATCACCCTAAGTCAAATATAAGTCGACTCGTGGTTAACTCAAACCAATTCTCTCCATTCAGGGTTATGAATGTGCCTTGGACTTAGAGTTGAGTGGGTGAGGGCAATCCTAGAGGAGATCAAATAGTTACACCCTAGGCCTCAACACACAAAATTGACCATTCAAGAATAGGAACTTAAGTTTAGGTTGATCTAACAAATACATCAGATCCAACAACTCCTTCGAGTATGAGAGGAAATATTTTGACACATAAAACTCATAAATGACTATAACAGACAACCGAATAGGTGTTGAAATCTAGCTAACCCAAATAGGAGATCAGTGACAAGCGACCCTTCGGGTCATACTATTATTTCAACGTCCACGGTCATTGAGTACAATTTAGTGAACAACCCTAAGGAAAGGCTCCAAGACCGACTGACCATTCTCTGTGAAGTCTAGCTCTCGAGCGAGAATGACCGCCCCCATGTCTCACCTCCTCTCAACGGGCTTCTACCACGAGAGCGAGAGTGATGTGGAGGTCGCCCGTGGCAAGGAGAACGGTTCGTGTGCTCTGTCAAAGCTGACTCAACCTCCTTGCACTACTGAGTCACATTTTGACTGTATAGTCCCATAATATTTTTTTCATGACATGGTAGAAGATGGAAGAGTGAATTTGGAGAAAGTTCATACTTTGACGAATGTTGCAGATTCCTTGACAAAGCCTATGAGAATAGAGAAGTTTAAATGGTGTTCAGAGACTATGGGCCTCTTAGCCTCTAGCAGTTGAGTTCATGACGGTATGGATTCCCTAGCTCTTGCAAGGTATACGACAAGTGGGAGAATGTTAGGATAAGGTGTGTCATACACCTTGCAATTTCTAATATTTGAAATATTTTTATTTATATTTTAGCAATTTCTTTTTTACCACTTAGTGTCATGGAAGGTGCAAAATGCAACTATGACAACTTGGAATGTGTGTAAGAGTTGCTAGAATGGAAAGAGCTAGTGAAATGGAGTTATTTTGGAAATTATGACAAGTATGATTTTAGGAGATTGCGAAAGCATGATTTTAGGAGCCAAAAATGAAGTGCCATATTTTTGGAGAGTCTATCATGTTTTGATAGGATCGAGTAACTTTCTATATTATGGTGGATTTGATTTTCTGTGACTAGGCATTGTAGCTCATGGTTTTGAGTTTTCCATTTTGGTGGTTTCTTGTATTCCAACTACTATAAATTGAATGCTTGAGAAGTCATTTGTATGAGAGGATAATTTTACAAGTACTATGTTGTGGGAATTACTCTAGAAATTATATGCGAAACTTGCAATCATTTGTAATACATTGAGTAGGGTTTTGGAGTGTGGGGTTTTTCTCCCACGTATATCTGGTGTTTTGGTATTATTTGCTTCTTGTTGTTATTTATGTTTTTAATGGTGTGAATCTTCTTCATTGTGACTGTAAGGATTAAAAATTTGCACAACACTTTCCTCATTAGATTGGTGTAGGAAGTGTTTCCGCACACCTTACTTTCTTTGAGTTAAAAAAGAAGGAACTATTTTATGTTTACCTCAAATGGTCTCCCTTCACTAGTGCTCATTTGTATTTTGCTTTGTACTGTAAATATATATATATTCACTTTCGGGGAAAATACATTCACTTTATTTCCATTTCAATTTGGTTTTATTTTTTTTGGGAGGCTCCCCTTCCTTTCTTATAATTGTGTGAACTGTCACCACCAATAAGCAGATAGCAATTTTTTAATTTGTGGGTCTTGCGAGGATAGTCTCTCACCTCTATCATTCGATCTTCTTCACCTATTGAGCTTGAATTTGGCATACATTAGAAAGGATTGGGTATTGAAAAAACACTTTAATTTCTGTCATTTAATTTTGTTTTAATTTAAACCAAATGGTTTCCAAGAGAAATAGGAACAGGCTTATCATGGCTGGAGCTGCTGCATCAGCACCAGCGTTTTACTCTACTTGGAAGGCTTTGAGAGCATATAACCCTGACCCAGATGAGGATGCACCTTGTAGTGAGGATGGTGATGAGAATGAACTTCAGGATACAGATAATTTGATGAAAACTAATGCGGAAAAACTAGGCAAGGTAAAGGGGCATTACAGAAGTAGATAGTGGAATTAGACTTGAAGAATTTGAGTTTATTGTAGAAAAATATGGGGCAGTACTTGAAGAGGGCGTGAAATAATCATTGGATGTCAGTATTCTCACGAACCCAATAGAGGATTTAGAGTTGAGGAGTTTATTGCTGAAAAATATGGGGAAGTACTTGTAGGGTCGGATTGTGCGGATTCCCACAACAAGGTCTGTGCAAGAACCGATGAGGAAGAAAGTAATTTGAAAGTGGGTCTTGTGGGGAAGGAAGAAGTGAGTCATGATTGTTTATCTTCATGTTCAGATGTGTTTGAGCCTTGGTCCATTACCAATGAGACAGAGGAAGAAGGTACCCCTTCTGCAACAAGTCAGACTGGAAAGCAACAGCTTCAGGATTCAAGGTACTAAAGTTTTTGTGACTGATTTTGTAATTCTAGGGATATCAGTTTCAATCAACTGTCCATGCGAGATCTATGAGAAGGGGCTATGATGTTTTCTTCAGATTCACAGAAAGAATTGGGCAGGCTAGTCCAGATTTTGAATTTGATAGCTGTAACAGTAGCATTAAGAATATGGACATGAGTCCTGAAGGTTTTGGGACCGAGTTGTGGGATATGAGTGAAGCGGATGGGTTTTCAGGGCAGTCAACAGAAGATGGACAACATCATGAATTTAAAAAGTCCTCTGTTTTAGAGATTAATTTAGAGAAACAGTTTGATATCAGCACCAAGTAGCAAGGATCCATAATCAACATCAGCCTCTGAGGGTAAATAGACGCAGTTATTGTCACACTACATAACATAGCTTTTGTCTGAGCGTGTAGTGAGGTAGAACACATCAGAACTCAGCTGGCCACACCCCACGCAGAGGCCTTTTAGATTAGGTCACAGGAGACCTTGCTTCAACAGGGCGTTCTAAATGTCCGAGAAGACCTTGCTTCAAGGTATATTTAACTAAACTTAGGGCGGTGCTAGAGGGGATTTAGATTTTTTTAACATTTAATAAAGGATCTAGTCTGTTTTATTTTTAGGAGATTTGATTTGATTGAAGATTTGATGTGGAGCTCTACTCTGATATCTTGTTCGAATTGCCTCCTTGTTCTCGCAGCTACAGGGATTATCGAAGAAGAATGTGAAAGTTGCCTACCAGCTCAGTCAAATCAAATCCCAAATCTCACAGCTTCCAAACAAGAGTTCCTTGAGCACTGTTCAAACAGGAAGATTTGTGAGACTAATGTAATGATTCTAGTTTTCCCTATTCTCCTTTTCTAGTCAGGTCTGGTGTTGCTTGGCTTTGGCTCTACTGGTATTTGGTTGGGACTGAATTTTTGTGTATAGGGTTTGATTAGTATGAGAGGGGTTTTTTACTGGTTTCCCTGTCTCTTTTAGTTCCTTCTAATGGTGGTTCTGTGGCTTAATTTGGGATGAATGCCTTTGTGGCCGTGGTTGGCCTTGGTTTTACAGCGGTTTTTGTGTACTGGATCAGAAGACTGTTTGGAGTTGTTGGCAGTGCTCTGTTGTCATCAGTCTCTTATAATATATAATATAGTTAGATATCTCTCGGCGCACTTTAATATATTTTTTAAATATAGATATATTAGTCTATATGCATTGTTCTTTAGAGTCAGTGATCTATTTGTTGGCATTCTAGGCTTGTGCCCTTTTATGTTCAGTTGTGATCAGTCTCTCAAGGTCCTTTTTACTGACCGTGGATTGAAGTTTCTGGTAAAAGCATAAATTGTTGCCGTTTCCAGGGGTCTGGTGGTTCTGCTCAGCTTCGCTCCAATGGTGGTTTCTTTTATTGCTCAGTGTTTTTGGTTGCAGATATGGCATTTTGAGATGGGTTTGATCTGGCCTTTGCCTTGGTTTGAAGCTGCTGGTCATTTACAGCTGAAGACGTTGTATTGGTGAAACTTTCAGTTTCGATCAGCTTTCTGGCAGTGCTTGTTCAGGTGCCATTCTTCTGTTCCTCAACAGTTCCTCTTTTGAGGTCTGTTTATTCTTTTCTGTGGGAAAAAAAAAAAGTAAATCCGGTGATTGAAAAAACAAACCGGTTCTCTATCTTTCTATCTGGTTTTTTTTAATTATTTATTTCAATTTGTTTTTTTTAATTATATATTTACACAAACTCATCTGCATAAAATTTAATAATATAGCGTCATATCCAATATAAAGCCTATAGTAAAATATGAAGAGGATATATACAAAATAACATTATTATAACATTTATTTGAGATTAAGTTTTAAATATTAAACATATTTGCATTTAATTAATATATTATTAATTGAAATTTTAAATATAAATAGTTTTAAAAAATAATTTGAAAATATGTAGTTTATGAATAATTATATGTAAATATATTGATTTATTTTTATATTGATTTATAGTAGACATGCTCTTTTATATATGTTAAACATATATATTCTTAGTAGGCACGAGCTTTCCACAGTCCATAGTCCATAGTAATAGAGAGATTTGCTTTTAGATTATAGAGAGATTTGCTCTCTATATATATTCTTACAATAACTAGTATAAAAATGTGAGCTACATATTTTAAAGTTCTTAAACTATTCTTGATTAAGAAGACTTCCATTAATTTAAATCTCTATGTTTAATCCTCAAATCAATGAATAGTAAAGTCATATTCTTATGTTTAAAAAATGTTTCCACATTTGATGCCCACTTCCAAACAACTAAGACCTTTAGAATGGTTAGGGCAAACTTGACAATTATGATAACATCTTCATCCTTTTGAATCTAACTTTTGCTACTTAGTAATTTAGATGCTTGTTACTTTTTTTCTTATTAGTACCTGCCTTGGCATGGGTACTAATGCATTCAATTTGCAATATTGTTCAATTAGTCTTATGCACTGTTGACCAATTATAATGCTTTTTTTTTATGACTATAGTTTGTAGTCTTGGGAAAAAATATATTTGGTTATCAAGTTTCACCTCTTATTGCTACCTTCACGTGAATTCGAGGCAAATATTAAATAGTCAAGTCGTTATCAGAGACAAATATTAAATAGTCAAGTCATTATCAGTAGTACCAAAATTAAATGAAATGACTATGGCCCATACCTAAAATCATTTCAATTTGATATTGAGGACATGAAAAATCAATTGAAATAAAAAAACATCCAAAAAATCTTCCAAAATCACATAATATTAATTAGAATGGGAGACATTTGGGTCCATTTGACATTTACATTGGAAGATTGGACAATTTATCTAGTATATGTGTCTTTGTCAACCATACTAAAATTAAATGAAGTGAGTATGTCCATATTTTAAATCCATAATAGACATTTTTTTTTTGCAAAAGTCAATATTTAAATCATTTCGTATAAGCAAATGACATCTTATGTGGTATGGTGACTAGTTCATTGTACGTGGCGTATGTAGTTGGGTGTTTTGTGGGACTTTTTATCCTCTAAGAGACTTGGGCACAACCTCCACATTCTCCTTGACTCGCATATGAAAACGTGTAACAGCAGATCCCCTCTCTTTTAATCTGGTTTATCTCTGGCTTTTGACAAGAGACACTGATTCAACATCTTTGTTAATAGTAAATACTTATGGATTTCATTGTTTTCGTTGACAATTTCATCCATTGAAGAATAGATCCAAAACCATGATTTGGGGTCTTCTTGTTTTTTCGCTTTTAGGCTGAGGTCACACGCAGTCATAGAACCATTTATAATCGCCACAAACAGAAACTTTAGCACTCTGCATCCCCTTCATAAGCTACTAAGCCCTCATTTTCGTGACACAATGAACATCAATGCTTTTGCTCGTCATATTCTAATAAATGCGGGAGGAATACTTGAAAGAACAGTGTTTCCACAGAAGTATTGCTTGGAAATGTCTGCTATAGTTTACAAAAACTGGAGATTACAAAAACTGGAGATTCGACGAAGAAGCCTTATTTGCAGATCTTCTTAAAAGGTATTAAGTTACTAACTAAGGTTGTGTATTTCGGTTCGTCTGAAATGTAATGCATTTGAATTTACTGACGCACAGAGTTTGAGACTGGACAGGGGAATGGCAGTGGTAGATGAATCAATGCCCCATGGGCTGAGGCTTATGATCCAAGACTGAAGCTGCTTGATCAGAGCAGGACTATTACTGTCTAAGATGGTTGGATGAGCAGCCGACTTCGTCTGTGGTATATGTTTCAGTCGGCAGCGAATGTTTTGTTTCTGTGGGTTCTACGTTTCACTCGCTTTTCGGACCAAGACAAACGGACGGCATCAGCTTTGTTGCCAGACACTCTACTTAAATATCATCCACTTTAATGGTCAAACACTCAATAGTAATTTTACACCTCATTCACAACAAAAAGTGGTAAATATTTGTTCTATTTTTATTGGTCCAAATTAACCTTTGACTATTGAAGTGAATGATATTTAAGAATAGCCGTTGCCAAAGGGCTTCGAGTTTCTCACACCGGAGAGAGGTCTTGTTTACACTGCGTGGGTGCTCTGTCAACCGGTGATTAAGGACTTCAACCATTGAAAACTTATGTTAATTGTACAACTATATGCAATCTTTTTCTCGAAAAGATATCCTAAACACAGTGATTAATCTGAAAGCTGCAAGTAATATCATTTTTTGTTGGCCCACAATTTTGTATTTGCTGGAATGCCACCCAACACCAGGTTTGCTTTCCTCCTCCATGAAAGGTGAAAGCAGATCTTTTGCTTCTCCTCCTCCCATCGTTTTCTTCGTGTAAGAAATGAGATCATCCACGAACTCTCGCAGTGGCTTCAGAGCCCTTCAAACCAGAAGAAACTTTGATTAAAGTTGGAGCATTAGTTTCCGCTAGAGTTACCTTCCCAGAAAGATCATACTCTGCCATGACATATACAAGCCAAGATGTGCGCATAATAGTGCAATATGGATGAACCTATGGTGTCCGTGTAATTGCAGAAATTGACACTCCAAGTGTGTATATTTAATTGGTTCTTTCTTAACTTCTTTTCAATTTCGCTCTTCAGTTAAATCGATCTTACACATATTCAAATGACTTAATGGTTTCAGCGCATATGTTGTCATGGGCCAAGACCTATCTGCAGATTATTATGTGCGCGGAAATGTTCTGGTGGAAGCCCGGCAGCAGCTGGAACGACCGAACGGCCATCTCAATTCTCTTCACCCCAACACATACAACGCCATCAAGAATGTCGTAAACGATGTGGCGTCCATGTTCCCGGATCATTTCTATCACGGTGGCAACCACGAAATTATCCTTGGCTGTTGGAAGGCAAAAGCCCAGATCCAGAAACTTCAAGGCAAGGGAGGAACACTCAGCGAACTGCTCGAGAAATTTGTGAATAGAACCCACCCTTACATGAGGATCGTCTTAATCAGCCGGTGCGTTGTAAGCGACCGGCTGGTCAACGTTGGTACGGCAGCAACAGTCGAGCTGATCTGGAGTCGACGACTTGTACGGCAGCAACAGTCAAGACAAGTCGAATACTTTTGGTCCATTAGAATCGTTGCCGAGTGGAGTTGTCGCCTCATCCGTACAGCGGATGAGTTGCAACTCGCCGGCTGTTTACGTGAGGCGCTTACATGACTACGCATGACGTGGAACAAAGGCCCTAATAATACAAATCTCATTATTGTTCTTCAGTCAGACCTCAATTTTGGCCAATAAAAATAACACAAATATTCACTACTTTTTATTGTGAATGAGGTGTAAATTTGTTATTGACATTTTGACCATTGAAGTGGAGGATATCTAAATAGAGTGGATTTACCCATGCTAATGAAGATTACAAGTGGAATATTCTTTTTTTGGTGCTAGAATATCTTAAAAAGTACACAATTCAAAATCAAAGTTTCCTCATACTATTCCTACCATGAAAACACAACTTAGAAGAATTTGTTTCAATTTTCCATATTACAATGTTAAAATAATCAATCATTTTTCTTTTATATGTCTACATTCAACTGTGCTCTACCATCTTTTTATTTTCTTTTAAAACAAAGTCAAGTAGAAACAAGAATCAATTATCATCTATTTGAATTTTGTTTATCAATATTTGTAGAAGCACAATTACAAAACATTTTACACCATTGTGTTCTAATAAAAAACATTGGTTTATGTTTATAAACTATACTCGCTTACAATGCATAGTTCCACAAATCATATACAAACAAAAATAACCACAGGTACTAGCCACTACGTGGCACTTGTTTTGGTATAATAATCTAAAGCATAACATTTCATTGACTTTAGAGTGTGATGTATATCTATCAACTTTTTATAAATAATAACATTACCATTACTAATTATATGGACTGTGGAAATATGTTATAGAACAATTATTACAACCATCAACATGAGAGGGACACAAAGTCTTTATTGGCAAACATAGAAGAAATCACCAATGAAAGATCAAGAGAGAGATCCACTTTATTTAGAAACCACATATACCTTATTTAAAAACCAACTATGAAAGACCAAAAATCACAACTTAGAACCACATTAAATATCCCTATGGATATTTGAACTCACAATCAATACCCCACATTTAAACCAATTAAACGCAGCCCCTTGCACCACTAATTCATCGTTATAAAAATCCGGGACTATAAAACTGCATTTTTTGGTTCATACTTCAGAAGCCGAGAATTGTGCGTTCTTTTTCTTTGAAGAACGCTAGTGAACGTTATTTTTTAGCATCAAATCTGGGTGCGGTCATTGCTATTTAAATAAAAACAGAGTCCTGTCTAAGAAATTGTGGATACTTCAAACTGCAGAACGGAAGAAAGTAAGTAGCCCGTAATTTATCCCACTTTTTATTATTTTCGTTCATATATACATGATGCAGATTTTCAATTGCAAGCGTCTAAGCGTTAGACCCGGTGCCCTGCTGAAGTTTTTAACCCCGACCATTCAGGAAATTTATATATTGGATCTGAAATTGCTCAAGGATCAGCAAAACCCCATCTTTCACGAGTTTTACAACACACTTGTAAGAGGTGCCGAGCTGGTTGAATAATGCGAAAATATTAGCACTTTTAACCTGCCTCTCAATTATAGGTATGCTTCGCAGATTCTCAAGCTTGAAAAAGGAGATTAATGGCTTCCCGGCGTTAATTCCTGCCCACATATTGCTTGATGCCAGAGGGCTTCTAGCAGAACTGAAAAAAATGTTACCCATGAGAGGCTGCTGCAGATATAAGTAGGGGACTGAATGATTCCATCTTCAAACAAACTTCCATTCTTACAAATAACCCTTGCCAAAATACCATGATGCTTCAACAAATTTGTTTAGGTATGATTTGTTTGACAATGATGAAATTCTAGGAGATTCCGCAAGCTATAATGATAGTTCTGGAAAATCTGAAATTTTCGTGGGTTCGGAGAAATCCATTGGGGATTTGAAGGAGCTTTTGTTCAACAGTGAGGTGTCTGTCCTTGGTGTGCAGTGTATGGGGGCTGGAGGTAAAACGACATTAGCCTTGGCTCTCTGCAACGATCCTCATTTTAAAGGTAAAACGGGCTTCCCCCCAATATGGGTTATGTTTCTTTGTTGTTTTAAGCTTTTATTTGAAAGGTACTCTGTGAAATTTCTGGGCCTTGAATGCCAGAGCATATGACAAGATTTTGGGTGTTTTTATCCCTTTTTTCTGAGGAGACGAGACGACTGAACTTTTAACGTCCTCTTAATACAAATGTTACCTACTTGTTAGGTATGATAGTTCTGAAATAAGATCTTTAAACTTAATTTTGGTTGTATTGACTAAACATTGGAATTTTTATGGTAGATTATAAATATAAATCTGTCCGGTTTACGATTTTATGTTGTAGTTTGTAGCAGCGTGTCTAGCTGTCATTCTATATTTCATTTAGATAGCACCCCTTATATCTTTGGTCGTAAGGTGTTTTTGTGGTCTCTATATACTTATTTCTCGTTTCAGTCTGCAGTAGGCAGCCTTCTTTAGTCTGAGGTTAAGCGTTTATTTTTCTTGCATGTTAAAGAATTTACTAGGTAAACGGACTTGGTTTATTGTGGATATCAGGTTATTTTGGAAACAACGTATTTTTCATCACTGTTTCACAGTCCCCAAATCTGAAGGGCATTTTAGAGACAATGTGGGAAAGATTGTTGGGAGGAAGAAACCTGAGTTTCAGAATATGGAAGATGCACATATACATCTGAAACAGTAGCTTCTGAAACAATTGAAGCCGACTCTGGTGATTCTAGATGATGTCTGGGACAGAGCAAGTCTGGAAAAATTGCTATTTGAAGGGCCAGGATACAAGACTCTTATCACAACTAGAGACATTTCTACTATACCAAGGAACCTTTCTGCTCAACTGTATCAATTGCAATTGCTGGGCCAGGAGGATGCTCTGTCACTTTTCTGCTTCTGGGCATACAGACATCAGTTCCATGCTATGCAGATGCAAATCTAGTGAAGGAGGTATTTAGCCTTATCTGAGCTCTTTGCTGTTTTCTGAGAGTTGGATGAAATTTCTAATATTTATATATGCATTTTTTTTGTATTTAGAATCTTTGCTACAACAAAATTAATCCTCTGATGTTTTGCTGGATTAGGGATGAGGAAATAAGGACTGGGCAAGCAAGACTGAAACCTTCAATTAAACATTATGAGAAAAATATTTTATACAATCGGTCTCTCAAGTAACTTAGTATTAATCAATAAAATTAAAAATTTATAGACCCAGGACTGTGATTTTAGATGGTTGTAAACCTCAAAGAAATTAATCTGCAAACATATGGGGTAAATTATGCGTGTAATTTTTGTTATCTGACAAGGCCTTCTCATTTTTTTTCCATTCCACGAGTTACAGGTGCAAGCAGAATGTAAAGCCCTGCCACAAGCTCTTAAGGTGGTTGCAAGCTCGTTGCATGGGGAACCTCATGTGGGGTCTGGGAGAGTGCAAAGAATAAGCTTTCCAAAGGGGAATCAATATCGAATAATCACAAAGAAGGGCTTCTTAAATGCTCGGAGACCAGTGTTGATTTGTTAGATGACGTGGTGAGGGAATTATTCTTAGACTTCGGGTCATTTCCAGAGGACACAAAGATCTGGCATTTTGAGGCAGGTTTGATCTGGCCTTTGCCTTGGTTTGAAGTTGCTGGTCATTTACAGCTGAAGACTCTGTATTGGTGAAACTTTCAGTTTCGATCAGCTTTCTGGCAGTACTTGTTCAGGTGCCATTCTTCTGTTCCTAACAGTTCCTCTTTTGAGGTCTGTTAATTTTTTTGTGTAAAAAAAAGAAAAGAAAAGCCGGTGATTGAAAAAACAAACCGGCGAGAGACAATATTACCGGCAGGTTTCGGTACACGCATATGATGTGATGGATGGCCTCAGACTTATCTTCAGTCCACATACATTCATCCAGTTGATTTAAACTAGTATATTTATATTTAAAAAAATATGTAGAAATATCTTTTGTACTTGTTTTTTTTTTTTTTTTGCTTTTTCCAATTTTTTTTAATTTTCTCTACCTTAAAAGTCAATGCTGGATTTTAGTGTGAGATTTTTTTGGTCATCAACTTTTGAAGAGAATAAGAAAGTTTTTCTACCTCTCTATTCTTGGTTTTTATTTTTTATTTACTCGAATTTTTTTTAGTTTTTATTTTTATTTTTTTCCATTTTTTTATTTTTTATTTTATTTTATTTTTATTTATATATTTAGGTACACAAAATGAATGCTTTCATGTGAGTAAAATTTAATAATGTAGAGTGAGAATACTTATTTCTGAGTCATGCCCAATATAAAACCTATAGTTAAATATGAAGAGGATATATACAAAATAATATTATAACATTTATTTAACCTTAAGTTTTAAATATTAAACATATTTGCATTTAATTAATATATTATTAATTGAAATTTTAAATATAAATCATTTTAAAAATATGTTGAAAATATATAGTTTATGAATAATTATATGTAAATATATTGTTTATTTTTATATTGATTTATAGTAGACAGGTTTTTTTATAAATGTTAAAAATATATATTCTAAGAATAATTAGTATAAAAATGTGAGGTACATATTTTAAATTTTTTAAACTATTTTTGATTAAGAAGACCTCCATTAATTTAAATCTCTATGTTTAATCCTCAAATCCACCAATAGTAAAGTCATATTCTTATGTTTAAAACTTGTTTCCACATTTGATGCTACTTCCAAACAACTAAGACCTTTAGAATGGTTAGGGCAAACTTGACAATTATGACAACATCCTCATCCTTTTGAATCTAACTCTTGCTACTTTGTAATTTAGGTGTTTGTTATTTTTTCTCTTATTTTGGTATGATAATCTAAAACATAACATTTCATTGACTTTAGAGTGTGATGTATATCTATCCGCTTTTTATAAATAATAACATTACCATTACTAATTATATGACAATTTAGGTGTTTGTTATTTTTTCTCTTATTTTGGTATAATAATCTAAAACATAACATTTCATTGACTTTAGAGTGTGATGCATATCTATCCACTTTTTATAAATAATAACATTACCATTACTAATTATATGGACTGTGGAAATATATTATAGGACAATTATTACAACCATCAACATGAGACCATACAAAGTCTTTATGAGCAAACCCAAATAAATCACGTATGGAAGATTAAGAGAGAAATCCACTTTATTTAGAAACCACATCTATCTTATTTAAAAACCAACTATAAAAGACCAAAAGTCACAGCTTAGATCCACATTAAATATCCCTATGAAGATTTGAACTCACAATAATACCCCACCTTTATACCAATTAAACGCAGCCCCCTGGACCACTAATTCATCGTTAATAAAAATCCGGGACTTATAAAACTGTATTTTTTTGTTCATACTCTACAAGCCGAGAATTGTGCGTTCTCTTTCTTTTAAGAACGCTAGCGAACGTTATTTTTTGAGTCCTGTCTAAGAACTTGTGGATACTTCAAACTGCAGAACGGAAGAAAGTAAGTAGCCCGTAATTTATCCCACTCTTTATTATTTTCGTTCATATATACATGATGCAGATTTTCAATTGCAAGCGTCTGAGCGTTAGACCCGGTGCCCTGCTGAAGTTTTTAACCCCGGCCATTCAGGAAATTTATATATTGGATCTGAAATTGCCCAAGGATCAGCAAAACCCCATCTTTCACCAGTTTTACGACACACTTGTAGTTGCCGAGATGGTTGAATAATGCGAAAATATTAGCACTTCTAACCCGCCTCTCAAATATAGGTATGCTTCGCAGATTCTCAAGCTTGAAAAAGGAGATTAATGGCTTCCCGGCGTTAATTCCTGCCCACATATTGCTTGATGCCAGAGGGCTTCTAGCAGAACTGAAAAAAATGTTACCCATGAGAGGCTGCTGCAGATATAAGTAGGGGACTGAATGATTCCATCTTCAAACAAGCTTCCATTCTTACAAATGACCCTTGCCAAAATACCATGATGCTTCAACAAATTTGTTTAGGTATGATTTGTTTGACAATGATGAAATTCTAGGAGATTCCGCAAGCTATAATGATAGTTCTGGAAAATCTGAAATTTTCGTGGGTTCGGAGAAATCCATTGGGGATTTGAAGGAGCTTTTGTTCAACAGTGAGGTGTCTGTCCTTGGTGTGCAGTGTATGGGGGCTGGAGGTAAAACGACATTAGCCTTGGCTCTCTGCAACGATCCTCATTTTAAAGGTAAAACGGGCTTCCCCCCAATATGGGTTATGTTTCCCTGTTGTTTTAAGCTTTTATTTGAAAGGTACTCTGAAATTTCTGGGCCTTGAATGCCAGCATATGCCAAGATTTTGGGTGTTTTTATCCCTTTTTTCTGAGGAGATGAGACGACTGAACTTCTAACGTCCTCTTAATACAAATGTTAGCTACTTGTTAGGTATGATAGTTCTGAAATAAGATCTTTAAACTTAATTTTGGTTGTATTGACTAAACATTGGATTTTTTATGGTAGATTATAAATATAAATCTGTTCGGTTTACGATTTTATGTTGTAGTTTGTAGCTGCATGTCTAGCTGTCATTCTCTATTTCATTTAGATAGCACCCATTAAATCTTTGGTCGTAAGGTGTTTATGTGGTCTCTATATACTTATTACTCGTTTCAGTCTGCAGTAGGCAGCCTTCTTTAGTCTGAGGTTAAGCGTTTATTTTTCTTGCATGTTAAAAAATTTACTCGGTAAACGGACTTGGTTTATTGTGGATATCAGGTTGTTTTGGAAGCAACGTATTTTTCATCACTGTTTCACAGTCCCCAAATCTGAAAGGCATTTTAGAGACAATGTAGGAATGATTGATTGAAGGAAGAAACCTGAGTTTCAGAAAATGGAAGATGCACATATACATCTGAAACAGTAGCTTCTGAAACAATTGAAGCCGACTCTGGTGATTCTGGATGATGTCTGGGACAAAGCAAGTCTGGAAAAATTGCTATTTGAAGGGCGAGGATACAAGACTCTTATGACAACTAGAGACAGTTCTACTATACCAAGGAACCTTTCTACTCAACTGTATCAATTGCCATTGCTGGGCCAGGAGGATGCTCTGTCACTTTTCTGCTTCTGGGCATACAGACATCAGTTCCATGCAATGCAGATGCAAATCTAGTGAAGGAGGTATTTAGCCTTCTCTGAGTTCTTTGCTGTTTTCTGAGAGTTGGATGAAATTTGTAGTATTTATATATGCATTTTTTTAGTATTTAGAATCTTTGCTACAACAAAATTAATCCTCTGATGTTTTGCTGGGTTAGGGATGGGGAAACCTTCAATTAAACATTATGGGAAAAATATTTTATACAATCGGTCTCTCAAGTAACTTAGTATTAATCAATTAAATGTAAAACTTCTGAAATCACTGTGTCTTGCTTTGTTTACGTCAACATCCGGCCTCTTCTTTATTACCCCTCCACCCTCGCCCTTCCTCATCTCTCCCCTTTCCCCCCCCTCGGGCTCTTTGTTCTTTGCCTTTCCTCCTCTCTCTGGTCCTCTACTAGCCCCTCTTGGACCCTTCTCCCTTCCTTCGGTCCGCGCTCTCATTCTTTCTTAACCTTGCCCCACCATCTCTTAGCTTCCCTCCCCTTGTGAAGTTGTAGGTCTCACAAGACCAAGGTCCTCGCTCTTCTTTTCTCTTAATGCTTTCTCTCTCTTGTATTTATCCTCTTTCTTTAGGGTTTTCTTGCTCTCGTTATCTTGCTCTCCTACCTTCCTGACCTTGCCCTACCTTGGCTCTTTTCCCCATCTCCTTGATTTATTTTTGTTCTCTTTTACTCCCCTCTCTGTGTTCCCTCTTATATTTCTTCTCTTTCCCCAATTCCTTGCTTTATTTTTGTCGTCTATTACTCCCAACTCTGTGCTCCCCGTTGGATTTCCTCTCTCTCTTTCTTTTCGGCTTTCATTTTTTCTCTCTCTCTCTCGTCCTCAACCTATTTCCTTGTTGATTTCTTGTCCATATATATCTTGTTGGTCTCTTTTGTTCATTCTTATGTACTTTGTATTATTTTAAACATTTTCTTCATTTATTTAAACAAAGCATATATATATGTGTGTGTGTGTTTTGTTTCTTCTTCTTTTTTGTTATTTTCTCGCTAATTGCATAAGCTATGCATATATAGATATATATACTCTATTTACATAGATAAGGTAGATATTGATATATATACTAATATTTAGAAATATTGGATAATTGTTTTTATTTATTTCTTCCTCAATTAATTTACTCCTTTTCTCTTGATTTTTACATAAGTATTATTTGTTCCTTAATTCTTTAGTTATATATTAGGGTTGTGTTTATTATTCTTCCTATAGATATATTTTAGTATTGCTCTCATTTTTCTACTGATTTTTGTATTTTTTTTCCTTATATGTAATTTTTAACTGCATTTTCTCTCTATAGATATATACTTCATTTATACAAATAAGTACTAGAGATATATAGTTTGCCTTGTTAATATATATTTATCTATATAATCGTGTTTTGTGTATCATTAGAATAGATATTGATATGTGCGCCTTTTGTTTTTGTTTTTGTCTATTCTAATATATATGCCTTACTTTCTTTATATGTATTAAATTAGGTAAAATTTTATTCACTTTATTTATATAAATAATATACATTTTCCTCCGGTTTCTTGTTTCTTTATATATTCTTTATGTACATTAATTTAGTATGTGTACTTATATGTATTTTCCTCATTTTGTATTACTTTTCTATCTATTTAGTTTAGTATTGCTGTCTCCTCTTCTTCTTTTTTTATTTAAATACTTCCTCAAGTTATTTTCTTCCTACCCCCTTTTTATTGTCATATAAACTTTTTATCCTTATTTCTATAGACTCTAATTAGCCTTGATTCTTTGTTTACCCCTATAGTTTGATGTTTGTATTGTTTTTGATCAAGTTTGCTATAGCTATAAGAAATTTCTCTTTATTATTTCACCCTATACTTATAGAAAATATTTATTTAATTATGGGGTTTTTTAATTTATTTATGCTCATGTTTTTGGCCCCTTCTCCTTCTGGTGGTCCTTCTATTTTGAATTCTTTGGCACCTTTATCTTTGGTCTCATTCTAATTTTCCATCTTTTCCTTCATACCCTTATCTGTCCCTTTTCTACTTTCTCCTTTTATTAATTTTGGTTTGTATTTTGTAGCTATTCCTTACCCTGCATGCCCCCTCTCGCCTTTTTATGTAACCTTCTCTGCAATCTTATCCACATTTCATTCTCTATCTTTTTGTCCTGATGATGGATCATTGAGTATGATCCGAAATGTTGACGTAAAAAAAGCAAGACACAGTGATTCTAGAAGCTTTACATTTGATCATGGACTGTGGAAATATCATGTCTACAATTAATCAATTAAATTAAAAATATATAGACCCAGGACTGTGATTTTAGATGGTTGTAAAGTTCAAAGAAATTAATCTGCAAACATATGGGGTAAATTATGTGTGTAATTTTTGTTGTCTGACAAGGCCTTCTCATTTTTTTTCCATTCCATGAGTTACAGGTGCAAGCAGAATGTAAAGCCCTGCCACAAGCTCTTAAGGTGGTTGCAAGCTCGTTGCATGGGGAACCTCATGTGGGGTCTGGGAGAGTGCAAAGAATAAGCTTTCCAAGGGAGAATCAATATCGAATAATCACAAAGAAGGGCTTCTTAAATGCTTGGAGACCAGTGTTGATTTGTTAGGTGATGTGGTGAGGGAATTATTCTTAGACTTTCGGTCATTTCCAGAGGACACAAAGATCTGTGCTGATACACTTAGATATTTGGGTTTATTTTCTGAATCTGGGATGGCAGGATGCCTTTGTCATCTTATTGGAACTTGCAAGCTGAAATCTGTTGAATTTAACTAGCAATCCAGGGTAATTGTCTACCTTTTTATGTACAAGTTTTTTGGTATCAATTCTTTTAACATTATGCTGACATGGTGGTTGCACTTATCAGGAGCGGAGCAGCAATTTCTTATGGAAGTGTCTCTGAGCTGTCCGTTTCTCAGCACAATGTAATGGGGTTCACTTGGTTGTGGCTGGTAGGGAATTCTTATCCATGTGGTTGGATTCACAATGCACATATCCATGTGGTTGGATTCACAATGCACACACTAGCTGCTGAACTATGATGGAAGCAAGTACAAGGATAAGCGTCACATTCATCAGCTAGCTCAACAATACCAGGATAAGCGTCACATTCATCAGCTAGCTCAACAAGGTAATACTCCTTGTAAATATTGCTAATTACTTTACATCACCTAAATACTATTGTAGAAATTGATGTGTATTTCTATATGTATATATTTCAGGATTTACTTGCAGCAAGTAAGGTTGGGTATATGGTTTCTTATGGACAATATGTATATATTTCAGGATTTACTTGCAGCAAGTAAGGTTGGGTATATGGTTTCTTATGGACAAAATGGGAAAAATTGTGAATAGGGCAGAATGTACTGTTTACATTAGTTTTCAGTCCTATTGGGATAAAATGAGGCTTATGTATCAAGCTATAATATTTGGAGGTGTAATTGTATTAATCATTGGCTGCTTGATGAGCATGAAGAGCTTTATGATTTGGCCGCTTGATGAGCATGAAGAGCTTTATGATTATTCTTTATTGCTGTTATAAAGTACAGTTATGTAAAAGAAATGTGAATTAATAGAAGGGGCTGTCATAAAAAAAAAATTAAAAAAAAAATTTGGGCTGCAACTAGTGGGGTTATTACATCATCAATCAGCTTAGAACTTCTACAGAAGCTTCTTCTCAGCAGCTTGATCACCAGGCGTTTGGTAGCAGCTTCTTTTGACCAATTGCACCATTCAAACAGCTGCAGATCTCCTTCAGATCAATGGTTTTTTTGGCGTTTCATCTCAGTTGCATACGCCACACGCCCTCTTTCCTCCTGCGCTGCACCTTGTAGATGCCACTTACAGAGCTCCGAACTTGACGTAAACTCCCCTTGATCACATCAAGCTTTGATACCAAATTAGAGAACGAATGAAACAGCAGAGTTTGCAACCTACAAACACTCAACAACTAGCTATAAACTTGACATTCTTCATGACACCTAACTCAAGCGAACTAACACCGCTACAACTAATTGACACATCTACAACATATAGGGAAGTTATTCATTATTTAACAATCTTCACTCAGTTGTCCGCTTGGAGAGAGGGATTGCAACAGCTGTATGAAAACAGAGCAGAGCACTACATTACTTAGAGAAGCTGTCTTTAAGCTTATGTGAAGGGTTTAAAAATACTTCCACATTCAACAATATGAAGCTGCAAGATTTTAACATGGATCACTGCAGTGATTTAGAGGAGTTGCTCCCAGATTTGGTCTATTACCAACAGCCATCAGGTTCAGAAGTTACCATATGACATTGGAATTCTGAGCTCTCTAAGAGTGTTAAGGTTGTCAGCACTGCCAGGCCTAAAAGAGTTTCCATCATCAATTGGAAACCTGGGTTGGTGGGAATATCTAGACATTTCAGTATGTGTGTCTGAAAGAATTTCCAGAGAAAATAGGACAACTAAAGAAATTAAACGAGTTTGATATGAGAGAGTGTTCTCATTTGAAGAGGCTACCTAGAAGTGTTTGTGGACTAACTTCCCTGAAACATCTTATCTGTGATGAGAAGATTGGCAAACAGTTGTTGCAGGCCAAGAGAATTGCTATCCCAGAACTTAGAGTTGAGATTGTAGAAGTACAGTTCAGTTTGGATTGGCTTGATGATTGACTTGACATCCTGGTAAAATATCGATACACTTACTTTATTTTTCTATTCACTAGAACAGACCCATATAAGGTCCTCTATACTATAGTGCCAGCCCAGGGGGGTGATTAAACTCTCACCCAAGTGCTCACTGCAATAAACCTTTTTTATAGTATAGTTTCTTTTTTGTTGTGGGTGCAGAATGAACGTTTTCTCCGTCTCAAAGTAGCTTGTTTCTGTTATATATATATAGCTTGGAAGGGGGTGCCTGTAAAGATGTGGCAATGGATTCCTTTCGTCACTTGGACATCTGCACCGCACTTATATTAGTTTGGAAAATTGAATTGTCTGTGGGCTAATTAAACTCCTCATGAACATTAGTTTTTTATTCAGTTTGAGTTTATGTAATAATTTGCTACAGTTTGTGACAATTAATTATCTTTTTCTGGATTCCGTTTGACTATTTTATGTTTGAGGAAATTAAAACCAGTAAAAATGTTTTAAAAAATCTCGAGGTAAAGAAAAAACCAGGGGTAGGTGTATTGGATGTTGATAGGAACAGGGAAATAAAAAAGGCTTCGGTAATTTATGAGGATGAAGAATGTATATATATATTTAAGCATTCTCTTGTGGTAAGTATATTTTTTATTATTTTGATTGTTTGGAGTGTGGATTATTCTTAATTTATATATTATATTAGAATAGAACACTTGTCATATTTGAACATCTCTCACCCATTCTTAATATTTTTTTAATTTTAGCATTGTGTTTTTTTTTTAAAATGGACCATGTGCATTAGGGTTTAGGCCAATTCAAAATCCATATTTCTTGTTTGAAAATTTGTCTTTTTATATCTCAATTTTTTTAATTTACTTCCAACAGTTCAAAAGAGTTAAGGATTACTTAAAAGAGTTAAGGATTACTTCTCAAGGGAATGGATTCATAAGCACTTTACATACTCCATTAGATTTAGGACAGACATTTGCACACCCAGGGCATCAAAAAGAGCAACCACCACATAGACAATAATCTATTATTGTTGGGGCAACTTGCATCTTATGCATAGAGTTTATCTTTACACATTAATAGCATATTTTTCTATGTAACTCTTGAATCAATCTAAAGATTTGATTGAGGTAAATCTCCAAATGTGTCACACACTTATTTTTCTTTGGATAATAAGTTGCAAGTTTATGTTAAAAGTTGTAGAGGACATCCCCATGGGTTAGAATCTAAGCTTAACACAACAATAAGCTACTCATTCAACCCATTAAGAATCTCTCCAAACACTCTATCCATTTCTATTTCTATTTTACTTTTACATGTTAACCTCAACCTATATAATTTAGAATTTGATTGGGATCTTATATGTTTTAAAATAAGATAATCATTTTATTAGATTCTAGATAAAAAAGTAGTTTATCTATTAATAGCCTAATTTATTCTAGGTTTATCTATTAATAATTAGTTTCTAACGATTTAATTTCTTTTGATTTAATTTTAATGTGAACTCTCAGCGTATGCAAATCTTAAAATCATATATAAAATAGTAATGATAATGCAAATCTTAAAATGCAAATCTTAAAATTATATAAAATGATAATGATAATTATTGATAGGGTGAACTTTTTTTAATTTGATGTATAACAATTAGATTAAATGCAGAAAAAATATATGTTAATTAAATTTATTTTAGTAAGAAAGATGTTCTGTTTTATAATATGTTGATAGTTTAAATAAATTTAATTAACATATATATTTTTATTTTCTCATTCTCAATTAAAAACGGGATATGATTATTTGTGACTGAAATGATGTTTTTTTTTTTAAATATTAAACATTATTGAAAAGATTGTAATATAATTGGTTGAATAAAATTGTGGAGAGTCATGGTATGTTCCTTCATTGTGCCATTCATGAAGGTTCAAATCTTTTGGAGGTATAATAAATAAGGGATGAGGCCCGGGTTGTGCTTTTTG
The DNA here is from genome assembly GCA_027924645.1 of Cunninghamia lanceolata. Classification (NCBI taxonomy): domain Eukaryota; kingdom Viridiplantae; phylum Streptophyta; class Pinopsida; order Cupressales; family Cupressaceae; genus Cunninghamia; species Cunninghamia lanceolata. The sequence continues at coordinate 6,164,248 of BSBN01000119.1, read as the reverse complement.
GTGGCTTTGGTAGAATGGGAACTTTTCAGTCTCTTTCTAAGAGGTATCAACTCCAACTTGTGCTCCCTATCAAATGGTAAAAACCATTAAAATTATTAAGAGATAAGTCTAAACTGTTTCCAATGACTTCAGTAGAATGAATACCTCTCAATTCTGAACTTTTAGATAAAGAAGTATCAACTCAAACTCATACTTCTATATCTAATTGTGAAAACAATTAAAATTATTAAATATTTTCTTCATCTTTAACTGTAGCTTTTGGAGTCATACCCTTTTAATAAATAAATAACAAAAATAAAAAAGTAAAATGTTTATGCATCAGTCTTAAAAAAATTAAGAAGAGCAAAACATAATCCCCAAAATCCAACCATTGTGAGAGACCTAATAAATTAAAACTATTTTGCCCATGGTTCCTGCTTTCCATCTTATCATGGAAGCACAAAGTCGTCACACTTTGCCATTTTCTGCTTCGTATAATGCCTTTTTTCTTTGCTTGACAGGAGTCCGAACATTTGGTTTAAGAGGATGTTGAAAGTTCAGTCGTCCCATCTACTCAGAAAAGGGGGATAGACACCCAAAATCTTGGCATATGTTGGCATTCAAGGCAGAGATCCCAGAAATTTCAGAGTACCTTTCAAATAAAAGCTTTACACAACAGGGAAACATGACCCAAATTGAGGGGAAGACCGTTTTACCTTTAATATGAGAATCGTTGGAGAGAGCCAAGGATAATGTCGTTTTACCACCACCCCCTACAGTGCACGACTACGACAGACACCTCACTGTTGAACAAAAGCTCCTTAAAATCCCCAATGGATTTCTCCAAACCCAAGAAAATTTGAGATTTTCCAGAACCATAATTATAGCTTGCAGAATCTCCTACAATTTCATCACAGTCAAACAAATCATCTAAACCAATTTGTTGAAGCATCATGGTATTTTGGCAAGGGCCATTTGTAAGAATGGAAGCTTGTTTGGATATCCAATCATTCAGTCCCCTACTTTATATCTGCAGCCTTGGATGGGTAAAATTTTTTCAGTTCTGCTAGAAGCCCTCTGGCATCATGCAATATGTGGGCAGGAATTAACCCCAGGAAGCCATGAATCTCCTTTTCAAGCTTGAGAATCTGCGAAGCATACCTATAATTGAGAGGCAGGTTAAAAGTGCTAATATTTTCGCATTATTTAACCAGCTCGGCACCTCTTACAAGTGTGTTTTAAAACTGGTGAAAGATGGGGTTTTGCTGATCCTTGGGCGATTTCAGATCCCATGTATAAATTTACTGAATGGCTGGGGCTTAAGAATTTAAGCTGAGCACCAACTCTGACGCTTATACTCTTGCAATTGAAAATCTGCATCATTTATATATCAACGAAAAAGTGGGATACTTTACAAACTACTTACTTTCTTCTGTCCTGCACTTTGAAACATGCTGAGCTGCATATTCACAAGTTATCCGACAGGACTCTGCTTTAATTCAAATAGCAATAGCGGCAACAAGAATTGATGCTAAAAAATAACGCTTACTAGCGTTCTTGAAAGAGAAAGAAGGCATAATTATCAGCTTCTGCGGTATGAACAGAAGAATGCAGATTTATAAGTCATGGATTTTTATTAAAGATGAAACTTTACTATATGTCATTGAAACTCACATTTTTATACTAGTTATTCTTGGAATATATATTTTAACATTTATTAAAAAAAAAAAAAATTGTCTACTATAAATTAATATAACAATAAATATTATATCTACATATAATTATTCATAAACTTTATATGTGTTTTTTTGTGGTTTCCATAGCTTTTATTTTTATATTCTGTATTTTTTTTGCATTTTTCATGGTTTTTGTGATTTTTTTCTTTTTGGGTTGTATATTTTTTTTAATTTTATCCATTTTTTTCTTCAATGGTTTCCATTTTTTTGGTTTTTATTTTTTTATTTATTTCAATTTCTTTTTTGGTTTTTATTTTTTTATTTTTTCTATATATTTACAGGGAAAATGAGTGCTCTCATCTCCACCCAAATGTGATTGTAGAATACCTCTCGGCATAATTATTTTGCATATACTCTCTTCATATTATATAAGAACATTAAAAGAACTATAATGCACAATAAAAATGAAAAAAAAAAAGTTCAGAACGATATGTTGATGGTCATTAGTAGTAAAAGTTGGTTGATCATAGTCATTAGGTTTTCAAAAAAGTTTGGAAATCTTTGCTTAAAGTTATAGTTATCAAAATACTCAAGAAAAGTTATTATGAAAAATAAGTTCATTAATTTAAAAAAATTAAAAGGATGTTAATCATCACTAGGTAATTTAAAAAGGTTTGGAAACCTTGCCTAAAGCTATAGTTATTAAATTGTGTGTACTAAGAGGTTGACAACAAGTCATCAATTGTCTCAAGTATAAAGTGATCTTGAGCAATAACCTTGTTAGCTAAAATGTTCTATGAAGAACATGTCGAGAAGTAATATATGAAATGATTATTCCATGAGTTCTCTAATCACCATGATGACATGATAGAATTGTTTATTACTCTGTATAGAGTGGGGCATTGTTTTGAAGTTTTTTCAATATTACTTAAGAGTCTGAAGTTATAAGAAAGCCCAATAAAGATGATAGATGAATGTGACTTTAAATAAAGTTAGAAGAACCACAATAAATATGATAGATTAATTTGAGTAAATAAATAAATTATTCAAACAATTTTATATTGGTTTAAGATTCGGTTGTTAGAATTAGTAATAAAGAGCACTCAAACTTAAATTAATTGAGTTGAGACTAAAATGTAATGATAAATTGATAAGAGCAAAGATTTTTTTTTAGCTTTTATTAATTTTGACATGTGAATGATAATTTTGTTTTTGATTGAAGGGGATAAAAGGCAAGTTTTGAAAGGATCTGAAAACCTTTTACAAAGGTAAGATAGCAGTGAACAAATAGCCACCCCTTAGCATAATTGTAGCCAAGCTGCCACACACAACAACCCACCAACACAAGGGAAAGTTGGTTTTAAAGGGACCAAAAACCCTATACAATAAAGCTACAACCAAGCTGCCAAAGTGGACAAAACCAACTAGGACCAGCCTATACCACACCTAGTGTTGATCGAGCCCTTTGTCCACCCGTGACCTAGGTGTGGGAACCAACCCCATGCTTAGGAAGACCTCTCTTCCTTCTTTGAACAATAGTCCATGAAAAAATTATTTTCTAGATCCTCAAATTGAGGGGAGAAGGAAGGGTCCTCTATTGCCAACCCAATTTGAGGTTGATCATGCATGTGATAGTCAAGGTGAGTAGGAAAGTAGTTTCTTGTTTGATGTGATGCCCTCTTTTGTTCATCATAAGATAATGAGGCAATTAGTGTTTGTTTGCATGAGGATGACATGGGTATGCCTGCACTTGGTGATAACTGATCAGAGATAAGTGCTAGTGCAAACATGGATTTTCAGTTTGAAGACCTTGCCTTTGATGAATGTGGAGATGGTGATGATGACGATGCATATGAGAACCTTTTTCTTTGGTGCAAGAATTGTTGTCTTCCCCATACAGAGTGTGCTTCAAGTGAGCCATAAAGAGATGATACAAGAATGAATGTGGAAGAAAAAATATGTCATCAGTCTTGTTGTAGTAGTGAATATGACATACCAAATTGCCAAGATGATCAAGAAACAAAGGGACAATTGGAAGAACCCGGTTCTTCATATGAGGTGTCCCATGCTGTTAATGATTGTGCTGACGGTTTGAAACTTTGCTTGAATCATGCCTATGACTTAGGTGTTGTGGTCACTTTTTTCTAAAATCAGTAAAAACTGATTTTGGATGAGAAATTGATAGCCACACTCAAAGTTAGAAGATGTGATAAGAACAAGATTTGTAGTGCTCATAATCTAGTTTCTAAGCTACTATTTTTTTCTAAAAATAGAGATTAAGAGGTTAAAATGGGGGGAGCACATAAAGTGCTCCTATTTTTGTCAAAAAAATATAACATGTCTGAAGTGCTCCCCCTAAAATGTTGAATTTTTTAAGTATTTCACAAATTGCTTCAATGAAAAATTAGCTAACATCATGTAGTTTATGCCTAATTTTTTTGTTAATTTTTTAATGAATATATGATTTTTATGACTTTTCAAAGTGGACACATCGTAAAAAATGAAAATTTGAGCATGCTTGCCACTAATTTTTTTAAAAACTAATCAAAAATTTAAAAAAATTCTGTGTATAGAATAGAGTCTAGAATCTAAAAATGTAATTTTTTTCTAGAATTTGACAAATGTGTAAAAAATGACACAAGAAATACATGTAGGTTTTCTGTAAAAAAGAACACATTAGCAAAATAAATTGAAGATGGAAACCTTAATGTTATCAAATTTTAGAAAAAAAAATACATAGTTAGAAAGATAATAAAAAACATGTTTTTTTATTAACATTGAAAAACGTGTAAACCTAATGGAGAGCATGCTTAGGATCTTGTTGATTTTCTATGTTTTGTTAGAAACATGTCTTTGACTTTCAAAAGGTAGGTCCAACCCTTTGGGTTGGATGCCCAAGGCAAATCCAACCCTTAGGGATGTAATTTCCTAAAGCATGCAAAAACACGCTTGCGTTATAATGTGAGCACATATTATATGTGTTAAAATTATTTGGATGTTTAGTTAATCTGCTTTAATGTCACCCCTCCATATTCTTTCCCTCTATAGTAGCCTCATGTCTAAGAAGAGACAACTATTATATTATTAGGTGATGATGAGGAGGAATATATCTCTATCTCCTCTCTCTCTCCCTCTCTCTCATCCTCTCTAGATATCCCTATCTCTATCTGTCTATCTTTCTCTCCATATCTCTCCCTCACTCTCCTTGTCCCTCTCTCCCCCTCTATATCACTTCTCTCCCCTCTATCTCTCTATCTCTCCCTCTCTCTATATCTCTCAATCTCCCCCTCTCCCCTGTCTCTTTCCCCCTCTCTATCTCTCCCTCTTTATCCCTATCTCTTTATCTCCCCTCTCCCCCATCTCTTCTCTCTATCTCCCCCTCTCTTTGTCTCTCCCTCTCTATCCCTACATGATCTCTCTATCTCCCCTCTCCCCCATATCTCTCCCTCTCTCTCCCCCTATATTCCTATCTCTCTATCCCCCATCTCCCCCATCTCTCCCTCTCTCTCTCTATCTTTCCTTGTCTCTATCTCTCTATCACCCCCCCTCTCTCTCCTTATCTCTCTCCCCTATCTATCTCTCCCTCTCTATCCATATCTCTCTATCTCCCCTCTCCCCCATCTCTCTCTCAATCTCCCCCCTCTCTCTCCTTGTCTCTCTCCCCCTATCTCTTTCGCCCTCTCTATAAATACTCATGCTCATTTTATAATGGTGTTAATATTTGTTCCTAATTCCTAAGCATACCTGCATACTAAGCATACACACAAATAGTTTCCTTTACAAATGGCTTCAACATACTAAGCATACCTCCATGGCATGTAGTCTCATGGAATGCAATGATTGTAGGATATGCACAAAATGGATTTGTTGATAAGGCTTTAGAAACTTTCAAGTAAATGTAATTGGCAGGTGTAAAGCCAAATTCCTCAACCTTTTGCAGCACCCTCCTTGCCTATGCCAAAATGAGATCTTTGGAACAAGGTATGGAAATCCATCAAAACATCAAGGATATGGGAATTTTGTCAGATGAACATTGTAGTTGCAACTTCCCTAAGAGACATGAATGCAAAATGTGGAAGCATAGATTTAAGGCATATGAATTGTGCGACAGAACACTTCAAAGAGATGTGGTCTCATGGAATGCAATGATTGCAAGATATGCACAAAATGGTCTGTTGAAAAGGCTTTAGAAAATTTCAAGTAAATGCAATTGGTGGGTGTAAAGCCAAATTCCTCAACCTTTGCCAGCAACCTCCCTACCTATGCCAAAATGGGATCTTTGGAACAGGCTATGGACATCCATCAATAGGAGACATAAATGCAAAATGTGGAACCTTAGACAAGGCACATGAATTGTTTGACAACACACCTCAAAGAGATGCAATCTCATGGAATGCTATGATTGCAGGATATGCACACAATGGATTTGTCAAAAAGGATTTAGAAACTTTCAAGCAAATGCAATTGGTGGGTGTAAAGACAAATTCCACAACATTTGCCAGCATCCTCCTTGCATATGCCAAAATGTGATCTTTCGAATAGGATATGGCCATCCATCAAAGCATGAAGGATATGGGAATTTTGTTAGATGCTGTAGTTGCAATTGCCCTAGGAGACATGAATGCAAAATGTGGACGCATAGATAAGGCACATGACATAATTCCTCAAAGAAATGCGGTCTCATGGAAATGCCATGATTGTAGGATATGCACAAAATAGATTTGTTGAAAAGGCTTTAGAACTTTCAAGAAAATGCAATTGGCTATTCTAAAGCCAAATTCCTCAACCTTTGCCAGCATCCTCCCTGCTTGTGCCAAAATGAGATCTTTGGAATAGGGTATGGACATCCATAAAACCATCAAGGATATGAGAATTTTGTCAGATGTTGTAGTTGCAACTACCTTGTGAGACATGTATGCAAAATGTGGAAGCATAGACAAGAAGCATTAACTGTTTGATAGAACACCTCAAAGAAATGTGCTCTCATGGAATGCCATGATTATAGGATATGCACAAAATAGATTTTTTGAAAAGGCTTTAGAAAGGGAGGATAGAGAGATAAATAGATAGAGGGAGAAATAGATAGATATATAAATCTAAAGAGAGAGAGAGAGAGAGGGCCTAAGATAAAAAGGGGCTGACCTAAAGAGTACAATAGAAGAATCAAAGGAGGAGGTCAAGAGGTTAAAGGACCAAATTAAAGAGCTCAAATAGTTAGTGGCTTCCCTTGACCACATCATGGTCTTATGAAGATCATATTGCAAGGCCAAAATGGAGGCCACATCATCTAAGTCTTGTGAATGAGAAGAGCCAAATTTCTAGAACTAGTGAATAAGAAGACCCAAGAAGAAACTATATTCCACACGTGGTCCTTGAAAGGAAGCTAGGTGTACAAAAATCACTTCCTACACTAATCTAATGAGGAGAGATGAGTGCATATTTGTTTTAATCTTTACAGTTACAACAATGTTAACCCACTAATAGAGATATCGTAGCAAACACATACACAAGAATGTAAGACAGAAGAAGAGAGAGATAAGATATACATGGGGAAAACCCTTACAGGTGAAAAACCCCACACTCCAAAACACAGCTCAAATGTATTCCTTAAACAATGAACGTTACAATATAGTCACAGAGCCAATGCTCTTGCAAGAGTCTTCGACACTCGTATCTGGAGACAATCTGGCAACATAATAGTGGAATCACTTATTCTCTTCTCTTCATCCTGATGATGGATCACGGAGTGTGATCCGAAACGTCGATCTAAAAAAAGTTGCACATAGTCTAATCCAGAAGCACACACTCTAACTTATCATGGACTGTGGAAATATCATGTCTATAAGCATAACAGTACCTGTCAATCATATAATACATCTCCTCTCCAAAGTACCTATTTATAAAGAAAATACAAGACAAAAATGGCTCTATCTTGGGATGGGTGTTCAACATGGCTTCATGGCCCAAAACCCACGCCTATGGATACTTGTCCAACATTGTAAGATGTTCTAGACACTTGTCAAGTCACCCCATCCCAAAGAGGTCACCTATTCCCAATTTGGGTAATGACAGATGCTCTTACGACTCTTACAACTATCATAGAATCTGTCATACTGACATATCTTATAGTTGTAAGAGAATCTGTCATAAACAGGCTATAAATAGCATATTCTCTTACAACATGTCATAACCCTCCTTGGGGCACCCAAAGATGCCTTTTTGAAAGATGCTTCTTGACACATGTCTTCACTTGTCATAGAATCTTCTATTTCTGACTCTTACATGTCATAGATTTGTCATACGTATGTCATAACCGTTTCGGTCAATATTCCCTTACACACTATCCAAGATGCCGACATATGGCAAAATATTTCTACCACTAAGTGGGATGCTTATCTCCTCATGTGAGGACAAATTTACATTTGGTCATCTTCCATATAGGATGACACATCACCATGCCAACTCCCACAAGATGACAACATAGGATTTGCATCCTAATTACACAATAGGCAATAAATAAATAAATACAATGAAATAATACAAGGAATTACCAAAGTTGGGACACCTTAATTCCCAACATTCTCCCACTTGTCGAACACCTTGTAAGAGCCAATGGAATTAATAGGATTTAACTGCTATAGGCCGAGAGGCCCATAGACTCCGAACACCATCTGAACTTCTCTGTGCCCACTAGTTTCGTCAATGCATCTGCAACATTCTTCAAAGTGTCTAACTTCTCCAAATTCACCTTCCCATCCTCTACCATGTTTGGTACGAAGTGAAACTATACATCAATATGTTTTGTTATGGCATGGAAAGTCAGATTCTTTGCTAGGCAAATCGCACTCTGATTGTCACAACAAATCGTAATCTGTCTTGCATCAACACCAATATCTAAACACAATTTCTTAAGCCAAATGGCTTCCTTGCAAGCATGAGTTGCTGCCATATACTCAGCTTCTGTTGTAGACAAAGCAACCACAGGTTGTCGCTTACTCATCCAACTAATTGCACCACCAAACATTGTGAACACATGCACTGGTGGATCTCCTGCTGTCAATGTCACCCGCCCAATTAGAATCCACAAATCCACGAATACAAACTGAATGCGGAGGTCCTATAACATTACCATGATAACATATGGAATACTTAGAAGTACCCCTCAAATATCTAAACACTCACTTAACTGCATCCCAATGTACTCATCCAGGATTAGCCATAAATCGACTAAGGACTCCCACTGCTTGGGCAACGTCTGGTCTTATGCAGACCATAGCATACATCAAACTACCAACAACACTAGCATAAGGTACTCTGCTCATGTCCTTCACCTCACTAGGAGATTTTGGGCAATCATTAACAGACAACTTTATCCCCAAAGAAATAGGAATGCACAATGGTCTACAATCTGCCATGCTGAATCTATCCAACACGGTCTTTACATACGTACTCTGGCTTAACCAAAGTTTTCTGTTTTCTCTGTCTCTTCTGATTTCCATTCCAAGAATGTACCCAGCTACCCCTAGATTTTTCATCTCAAACTATGCTGACAACTAAGACTTCAAATCAGAAATCATATTCTTACCATTCTCAATTAATAGCATATCATCAACATATAATGCAATAATGAGAATGCAATCATTGTCAAACTTATAATACACGTAATGATTTGATTTCAATCTTAGAAATCCAATCGACAACACAAATGCATCAAACTTCAAGTACCACATCCTAGGAGACTGCTTCAAACCATACAAAGACTTTTTGAACTTGCAAACCAAATTTTCTTTACCTTTCTCTATGTAATGCTCTAGCTGTGACATATAAATCTCTTCCTCCAAATCACCATAAAGTAAAGATGTCTTCACATCCATCTATTCCACCTCTAAGTCATAAGCTGCTGCAAGAGATAACATGAACTGAATAGATGTCAGCTTTGCAACATGAGAGAAAATTTCACCATAATCAATTCCCTCCACTTGTGAATACCCCTTCACAACTAGTCTGGCCTTGTACTTTTCAACACTACCATCTACACCAAATTTCTTCTTGAACACCCATTTGCATCCAATAGGTTTCCGTCCTTTAAGCAAAGGCACCAAGTCCCATGTTTTATTCTTCTCCAAAGAAGCCATCCCATCTTCCATGGCCTCCTAGGAACCTGCATCTTTCATGCCCATAGCCTCTTTCATAGTTCTAAGCTCATCAGTGTTAGTAAGCAAGGCAAAAGCACAACTAGAATCAAGTAATGAATAACCAAACCTATCAAGTTGCTTCCTTGTTCGTGTAGACCTCCTCAATGGCTAAGGTTGAGGTTCTGCTTCTTCTTCTGAACTTTCAAAACTACTAGAGCTCTCCTCATCATTAGGTCTCACAGGGTCTGTTGGTTCAGTCTTCTCAGGGGTAGAAGGAAACTAAACCACGCCTTTCTTTTCTATCTGTTCTGGCTGTAAAACAATGGAAGAAGGTGTTAGCTCTCTGAAGATAACACTTTTGCCACTTTTTCAGCCACAGGGTCCCAAAGCTTTTATCCTTTCACACCGACACCATAGCCAATGAAAATACACTTAACATCCTTATTCTCTAATTTAGACTATTTCTCCCTAGGCACATGTGCATATGCCTCACAACCAAAAATGCGAAGATGTCTAACTGAAGGCTTCTTACCAGACCACACCTCCATAGGTGTCTTACCAACAAGAGCTGATGTAGGAGACCTGTTTACCAGGTAGCAAGCAGTGGCTACAGCTTCAACCCAAAACTTTTGTTCGAGGCTTGCTCCACTAAGCATACTCCTAGCCTTGTCCATCAGTGTCCTGTTCATCCTCTCTGCAACTCCATTTTGCTGCGGGATGTATGGGGTTGTCTTATGTCTTTCAATCCCTTGCTCTTTACAGAACTTATCAAACTATGCCGAACAAAAGTCACCACCGTTATTAGTTCTCAAACACTTAATCTTTTTACTTGTCTGATTTTCAGAAAAAGCTTTAAACTCTTTAAACTGACTAAAGACTTTAGTCTTGCGTCTGATAAAATAAACCCATGTCCTTCTACTATAATCATCTAGATGAAAGATACAAAGCATACAGATTTGGAAATCGAAGGAACATTAACAGGATCAAACACATCAGAATGAATAAGATCTAATACACCAGAAGACTTATGATAACTAGAGTAAAACTGAACATGGTTTTGCTTTCCATATACACAATGTTCGCAAAAGTTAAACTTGAGATTATAATCATTTAACCCCTCAATGAGGTTTTTATTTTTCAAGGTTCACAGACCCTTCTCACGAATGTGGCCATATCTCAAATGCCATAACATGGTCTTTTCAGCAGGAAGTTTAACCTCCAAAGCATGTGCACTACCATCAGAAAGTGTTACAATAGATTTCTTCACTGCTTGTTCAGATGGTGGGGATGAAGTGACTGCAGCTCTTTTCTTCAAGTCAGAAGAACTAGTGCACCGTGAAGTGCATGCCTCCAGCTGAAATAGAGTACCTCTTCGAGTACCCTTCATAAGTACCATAGATTCTCTAGTCATCTTGCATCCATCCTTCGAAAAGACAACCTGCACACCTACATCATTCAACATACTTACAAAAAGCATGTTCCGTGCTAGGCCTAGGATGTGCGTAACCCCAGTGATCCCCTTCACTTGTCCATCAGAGAATCAGATTAAGACTCTTCCATGACCAACAATCTTCAAATGAGAATCGTCACCCAGGTACACTCTTCCACCATCAAATTCTTCATACTTCATGAACCAGCTTCGATGCGAGGTCATGTGGAATGATGCACCAGAATCAATGAACCTCACATCATCAGATGCATGGGTGGCCAGGGCTACGATGAAGGCATCACCATCATCTTGAGATTTGTCAGAATCTAAATCTGGGACATTTTTATTCTTCTTTTTCTTTTCCTCCTTGCATTCCTTTCAGAAATGCTTAGTTTTGCCATAGTTCCAATAGAAAGCCTTGGACTTTCCAAGAGATTTGGATCTCCCACGAGATTTGGATTTGCCCTTCTTAGCTTTCTTGTCCTTCTTTTTCCCTTTCTCCTTGGTCTTCCACGAACTGCAAGAGCCTCTTTGGCTACCTCAGAAGACTTTCTTCGCATCTCTTCAGATAATAGCGAAGATACCGCATTATCCATTTTGAATGTAGATGTGGTACTCCCAATAGCCATCACAAGATGATCCCATGAGTCCAACAAAGAACAAAGCAAGGTCATACAATGATCCTCCTCCATCTTCACACCAACGGATGTCAATTATGCAACTAACATGTTGAAAGCATTCAGGTGATCTGCAACCAATCTTCCATCCTCCATCCTTAGAGAATACAACTTCTTTCTCAGAAAAAGTTTGTTCACCAGGGATTTGGCTTGATAAACATCACCCAACTTCTTCCAAAGGTCTTTTGTGCTCTTCTCCTCATGGACATTTAACAGGATAGAATCAGCTAGACTGATTCTTATGAGACCCTTAGCCTTCTAATCTTTGAGATCCCAATCTGCTTGTGCCATTACGGTTGGTTTTACACCAGATACGGTTTCCCATAGGTCACGATCAACAAGGATGTCTTCCATCTTAAGTTTCCATAACTCAAAATTAGTGCCATTGAATTTCTCCACCTCTAATCTTCCGGATGTGCCTGCCATCTCTTTCCTGCAACAAGACTATAGAATGCTCTGCACAAAGCTCCCACTCTTTCTAAGATTAGCTCAAAAAACCCCTACCCAACAACTAGGACCAAAGGTGATCGAGCTCTGATACCAACTGAATGGAAGCTAGGTGTGCAAAAATCACTTCCTACACTAATCTAATGAGGAGAGATGAGTGCAAATTTGTTTTAATCTTTATAGTTACAACAATGTTAACCCACTAACGGAGATATTGCAGCAAACACATACACAAGAATGTAAGACAAAAGAAGAGAGAGACAAGATATACACGGGGAAAACCCTTACGGGTGAAAAACCTCACACTCCAAAACACAGCTCAAATGTATTCCATAAACAATGAAGGTTACAATACAGTCACAGAGTGAATGCTCTTGCAGGAGTCTTTGACACTCGTATCTAGAGACAATCCAGCAGCATAACAGTACCTGTCAATCACATAATACATCTCCTCTCCAAAGCACCTGTTTATAAAGAAAATACAAGGCAAAAATGGCTCTATCTTGGGATGGACGTCCAACATGGATTCATGGCCCAAAACAGATGCCTATGGACACTTGTCCAACATTGTAAGATGTTTACGACACTTGTCAAGTCGCCCCATCCCAAAGAGGTCGCCTATTCCCAATTTGGGTAATAACAGATACTCTTACGACTTTTACAACTGTCATAGAATCCGTCATACTGACATATTTTATAGCTATAAGAGAATTTGTCATAAACAAGCTATAAATAGCATATTCTCTTACAACATGTCATAACTTTCCTTGGGATGCCCAAAGATGCCTTTTTCAAAGATGCTTCTTGACACATTTCTTCACTTCTCATAAAATCTTCCATTTCTGACTCTTACATGTCATAGATTTGTCATAGGAATATGTCATAACCGTTTTAGTCAATATTCTCTTACACACTATCCAAGATGCCGAGACATGGCAAAATATTCCTACCACTAAGTGGGACGTCTATCTCCTCATGTGAGGACAAATTTACATTTGGTCATCTTTCGCGTAGGATGACACATCACCGTGTCAACTCCCACAAGATGACAACATAGGATTTGCATCATAATTACACAATAGGAAATAAATGAATAAATACAATGAAATAATACAAGGAATTACCAAGGTTGAGACACCTTAATTCCCAACAGTCCTTAGCTCCTTTTATCAAAGAGGTTCAATTAGTTTTCAATACATTGATAGAGCTAGAGGACCTTGTACAAACATCTATGGCTCAAGCATAGGAGGCATCCTATGAATGTACCATTGAACTAGAGTGCCACTTTAGACTCTTATAGAAGATCAATTTGCCCTTGGACAAAGAGTGGGAGAAGCTTCTAGATTCTCCTTAGGTTGATCTACTTTCATTTATGAGCATGGACTATCATTGTTGCAACCTACAAGCATCGACTAAAAGTAAATTTAATACACATGATTTGTACCCTTGGTCTTAATTTGATTGACTTGTATATCCACCATGAAATATTCTCCCCTATTCATATACCTATTCATTGATCCTAGGTGGAATTCATATTCTTGCAAGTGCAATCTTTCTCTATAATTGTGTGTCGACACTATAACAAAACAGGCAATTAGCACCTAAAATAGCGCCAGAATTTAGTGCATTTGAGTTCATTAATTGGACACTTTTGCTAGCACAAAACTCGGTGCCAAACTACATGTTCAGTTCGGTGTCATTTTTTGCGCCAGATTTTGTGCCAGAAAAGTAGTGCAAGTAATAGCGCCTCCTTTAGCGCTTGGAATAACGCCGAGAAATACGTCCAATTTAATGTCGGAAATAGCACCTAAATTAGTGCCCAATTTAGCTTCTAGTTTTGCTTCCATGTATGCTCCCATCTTTGCTTCTAGTTTTGCTCCCAGTCGTGCTTCCTGTTTTGCTTCTAGTATGGCGTCGAAAATAGCTTCTTTTTTGGCTTCCTAATTGACACCAAGTTTTGCTTCCATTATGACATCCTTTGTTGCTTCTAGTTTTTCTTCCATTATGACGTCCTTTGTTGCTTCCAGTTTGGCTTCCAATTTTGCTTCAAGTTTTGCTTCTTATGTTGCTTCCAGATTTGCTTCTAGGTTTGCTTCCGGTTTTGCTTCCAGGTTTGCTTCCAATTTTGCTTCTATTTTTGCTTCCATTTTTGCTTTCAATTTTGCTTCCAAATTTGCTTCCAAATTTGCTTCCGATATAACGTCACTTGTTGCATCTAGCTTTGCTTCCATTTTTGTGTCTTTGTTCCAAAAAAGGTGAGTGGGCCAATCTTGCTTTCTAACCACCCCATCTTTCACCTTATAGCCTAGGCTAACCTGATACTCCCTAGTTTTTGAGCAGCTCCATCTTATTCTATCCTCTTTGCAAGACAAGCTCACAGACCTATTTGATAGAATACTCTCTAACTCACTGATTTGTGCTCCATCCACCTGAAGACCCTGAAGTATTTGAAATATTTTATAGGATAACATTTATAAAGAATTTTAGGGAAATGGACATCCATACAAATTAACACCATTATACTTATTAAATCTCCATCAAAATAAAATCTACAACAATATCCAGTATATATAAAATAATAAGATAATTATTATAACATGATCATCATCTATAATTAAAACAAGTGAGTCAAATATCTATAATTTAATTGAATTTGACAACATCCATCTTGAGCAGTAAATTAAAATCATCATACGTAATAAATATCCATCCAAAAATCATCAACCACTTTCAATATATATAAATTGAGAGGTCAATACTGATAAGATCATCATCATATATAACTAAAACAAGTGAAAGCCAAATATGCCAGTAGATCAATAACATGTCAAAATGATACATGTCCAACAATCGACATAAGTCAAAATGATACATGTACAAATGATATAAGTAAAAATAATAAATTATGTAACTCAAAATGATACAAGTCAAGATGATACGTGTCCAAACGATAAAAGTCAAAATGATACATGTCAAAATGATACAACTCAATAATACTGCAGGCTGTGAAAATGATACATATGATAGTAACCATGAAAAGAGGCATCATAATGATATATTAGCAATGATCCATGATGCAGTCTATATGATCATGAATGCCACTAGCTATTACTAGCAACTGCCTCATCATCATCACCATCGTGATCATCATCATCATGATCATCATTGTCATCATCATCATCATGATCATCATTGTCATCATCATCATCGTCATCGGCCTCGGTGTCTTCTGTATCTATGTCATCATCATCCTCTACCATGTGATCTGTACCAGAACCAACATATTCTGGATCTATATCATAAGGATCATCTTGATCTTCTAGAAGACCCGTGTTCTACAAAAAAAAAATATTTAAACTGAAAAGTTATTATTTATTTCATGCAATAATTTATTTTTTTGTTATATATATAATATTCCAACATATGAAATGAAACCATAATCATATTACATCATATCAAAGTGCACATACCATAATGAAATTTCCAATGATGTAAAACATGCAACAATTCTAATAAATGTTAGTAAAGATCATAAAAAAAATTTGTTATACAATTTAACTATCAACTGTAAATTCTATTACATAACCTTAAGTGACAACCCTCTACATTTTGTGCTATATATGATTATGTTTGCCTCGATAGAACATTTTTCCCTTGGAGACCTTTCTTCCATGGGAATCATGCTCTAAATGATGATTCTTGAATAAATAAAGTAGTCGAGGTTGAAAACCAGAAATGGAGGTCTCTTCTGTCAGGAAAAAAAATCAGGCAAATGTTGAAAACCAGTAATGGCAGCTAAGTTGCCTAGAGGAAAGATTGAAAACCAGTAATATCGGTCTTTTCTTTGAAATTCCCTTTTCCTTCAATAAAATTCCTTTTTGCAGTTCTGCAGGTTGGCATGATAAAAAGAATAAAGAACTCCTGATGGCTTCAGAGAGCTCTCGATAGCTCTAGATGGCTACAGATTCCTCCAGATGAATACTGGCTAATACTACCCTTCCAAGCACCATTGGGCACTATTTTCTATGCATCACAAAATTTGATTTGGTAAATAAAGTTAAAGCGAAATAATTAAAGGGATGGATACTTTATAAGGTATATATTTTTTTCTTAAAACTTATATAATTATTTTAATATGTTTTATATATGCCACGTGTTTCCCAAAGTGCCCACATGCAGTCTCACACTCCATGATAGTTGCATCAATTATTGCAGTCCGATAGGTGGCAGTCATAGGATTGTTCGCAGGTCTCACGTACTTCAAAATAAGTTATAAGTACTGGTCATCATTACAAACAACATTTGAAATAAATGCCATAAAAGGGAATGAGTGACAGATTGAGAAATCGTTATAACCAGTACTTATGATTATTTATGGCAAGTACAATGAAACGACATGAGAAGTAGGATTGCTGGCATTAGCTCTGAATGTGTATGGAAAAGCAATTAAAGTGGCAGCTGAGAAATTATGCTTCGCACGCGGCTATCCTAGTTCACAACTCTGAAGTACACGCCAACTTGTCAATCTCTCATGCAATTACTCCTTCGCACATACCTGCAATTGACAACACAGAGTTCATAATTCTGCTGTGATGTTCACAACACGCCCCATTTTACTCCTTAGCAAAATAGGGACCCCTGCTGTGGCTTTGCTTTTTGCTTCTGTTTTGTGGGTCTGTCCTTGGTGGTAAGGGAAAAGAGAGTGAAATTTGCAAACTTTGATAAAATTAGTGAGAAAATGTATTTTAAGTGCCAGTGCCTGGTATGGTTGGATTCCTTGTCAAAAATGAGCCAGGGTTGCTTTTTGAATCATCTAAAAATTTGCCATATTTTTCAAGTTATGCCCATTTTGGTAAAATGTATTACAGGGGTTTAAATAATGCAAAGTTTCAAATATTTAATTAAATGTTCCTAAGTGTTTCACAGGCTGCATGGAGCATGCAAAGTGTCACATTCTGCATGGGTTTCGCAGCAGTTTCTAAATAGTTTTCGGTCGTGCGGAAGGTACCACTTGTCACCTTCAGCCATAGCCCCTTTTAAATTTAAACCATCCACGAGCTTCGAAAGTTTCCGAAAGTTTCTTAACAGTTTCAACAGAGTTGCGCGGAAGACGCTACGTGGCGCCTTCTGTAATGGCCCCTTAAAAGTTTCTAAAAGTTACAAAAGCAGTGCGGAGTGTGCCATGTGTCACCCTCCACAGAGCCCCCTTAAAGTTTCTTAAAGTTTCAACAGCTGCGCGGAGCGTGACAAGTGTCACTATCTGCAAGTCCCTCCATGGGTTTCTGCAACAGTTTCTAAGTAGTTTCAAAGATTGTGCGAAAGACACCACGTGGCGCCTTCCGCAGGAGCTCCTTAAAGTTTTAATAGGCAGCGCGGAGCGTGCCACGTGTCACTCTCCGCTGGGCCCCTTAAAGTTTCTAAAGTGTTTCACAGGTTGCGCGGAAGACACCATGTGGTGCCTTCTGCGAAAGTTTCTATAAGGTTTCCAAAGGTTTCTAGAGCCCCGCGGAGTGTGACAAGTGTCACTCTCCGCAGACCCAGCGTAGAGTTTCAAAAAGTTTACAAGGCCCCACGGAGTGTGACAAGTGTCACACTCCAAAGTATGACCCACCAAGCCCCTTAAAGTCTCAGCAGCGATGCGGAAGACGCCACGTGGCGCCTTCTGCCAACAGTTTCAAAAAGTGCCTCGATAGTTTCTAAGAGTTGTAACGGACGCGTGGAGAGTGACAAGTGTCACTTTCTGCAGGAGGTTCATGAGTTTCGAAGGTCTCTCACAGCAGTGCGAAGAGTCCCGTATAAGCAGCGTGGAGAGTGAAAGGTGTCACTATCCACGGACCTTCAAAGTTTCCCGATGGGTCCCTTCAAAAAGTTTCTTAAAATTTCAACGGCTGCGCGGAGGCCGACAAGTGTCATCTCCTGCAGGCTTCACAGGTCCCAGCAAAGGTTTCTAAGTGTCTCAACTATTTTTTATGGAAGCACGGAACGTGACAAGTGTCACATTCCACAGGCAGTTTCAAAGAGTTTCTGAGAAGGGCACGGAACGTGACACGTGTCACATTCCGCAGTGGTTTCAACAGCCCCTTTCGATTTTAAACAGAGCGCACGGGTAGCGACAGGTGTCTCGCGCGGGAGTCAGGGTTTCGCAGGTTTCATTGGGTCCCTAGGGTAGTTTCGCAACAATTTTTTAGTATCTTGAGAGTCCTGCGGAGGCTGCCATGCATCGCCTTCCGCATAAGCAATAGTTTCATAAGCCCCTCGTGCGGAACGCGCCACGTGTCACTCTCTGAGGGCACCGTTTTTTATAAAGGAAAATAAAGGGCCATTTTTCGGCCAGGCACAGGAAGTCGGTGGGCAGTTTTTTAGGGCCCGTTGATAAGGTTTTTTGGGCGCCAATAGGCAGGAACTTTAGCGATAGGTTTTTAGGGTTTTTTGACACATTTTGACCCTGCGTTTGCATCATTTTTGGTCCGCGATGGTTGACCTGGTAAGTTTTTGACACAGTTACGTAGTATGAATGCATCTTTTTGCAGGTTTTGACCCAATAGCCGCGATTTTGGCTCAGCCCCACTTGGATCTAACAGGTATTTTGTTTCTCATTGTTTAATAATCAATGGTACTTATTACTGGTCTATTTTTTGCAGGTTTGCAGCTGAGGAAGAAGCTGAAACTTAATGGCAGTGACGTCTTGGGAGGAGAATCAGATTTTAGAAGCCAAGAGAAGATAAGGATGAAGTGCAGAAAGTCAAGGGACATCAATGAGAAGACCCAAATGCAGATAAAACATAATGACAAGTAGGTTGCAGAATTTACTTCTGAATTGCTAGGGTTTTAGAAAGGGGCATATTTTTGCCCAGATTTGACACATATTCAGAAATATTTTTGAGAGGTTGGTTCACCTGCATTTAATGCTGTAACCTAGGGTTTGAACCATGGCTTAACCATTAGGGTTTTAGGCTGTATTGAGGACAATCAGAAAGTCTATATATTGTGCCTTAATACATTGTAATACTTTACAACAGGGATTTTAGGAAAACACAGGGATTTTAGCTTAGCATAGTTTAGAAGTAGAGGAAGGAGGTCACCTATTTGTCTGCAGTAAGGAGTGCGTGGAACATCTGGCTTCCTTATTGTATCTGTAAAGCTTGTAAGTTCTCTGTAGTTTGATCAACGAAACTAAGAGTCATTCCAACATTGTAAATCATGTATGATTGTTTGTTTTTAATACAATAGAATCTGGAGTTCTGCATCTATCTTCTGAGTGTTCTCCTGCTCTTCTTTGTGTTTTGAAATATTATCTTTGAGAGCTTGCAATTTTAAATGTATGTTTGTGAAAATGCTCAGAACTTACATTTAAGGTTTTTACTGTGGATTTGATCAAATTGCTATATGATTTACATAGTACATAACAGAACAATTAGATCCTTCGGTAGAGTAAATGATGTTTAGGTTAGATCTTTCTAACTTTTCCCAACCCATTTGAAATATTTAGTTGAAAGCGTAGAAATTTGAAGGAAATTTGTCTCATATTTGAAGAAGCATGAACAAGGGTTAAAAGTAGACAAGTTTTCATAGATATATAAAGAGGAAGGCTGCAATAATTCAAGACAACCATCTAAAGCTTTGCAGCACAGAAATACTTTTATGCAAAGGAATGAAAAAGTATTGACATATCTTATGATCTTTTTACATAGTTTGAGTCCAGTAAACCACAAAGAAACCCTAAACTACGTAAGGCCCCTTGAACATTACAGCTTCACATTGACCAACTGAATTTGACCAATAGGACCATTGTAGACTTGGGATTAAGTGAATCTTAAATGATTCCTTCTTATTTTTCAAGTATAGTTTCAGTTCATTATATATGAATTTTAACTTATTGTTATGATTGCATCAAAACAATCACCAATAGTTTTCTGGCGCTAGAAGGAGGGCCTGACTTGAGTTAGGGTTTGTTTCAAACTGGCTAATAACAGTGATAGAGTGACTAGGTCTAGATCCAATTCAGGAGATATATTTGTGCAACTACCTGATATAAGGCGAAGTAAGAGCCCTTTAATTTAGAATCCTAAAATATCATAAGCAGGAAGTTCATCTGGAACACCTCCTGGGTCACTTTTTAATATCCGTAGTATTGTGAGTCCTGACAAATCACTATTCAGATCTTTAAATCTTGGTTCAGGCACTCCTGGAGGTCCTAATCCTCCTAGAAATCCTATCCCACCAATCAATCCAGGTATTTCTACAAGTTCAGGTCAAGCTCAAACACCTGCAATGGCTTATTTCAATGTTCATTCTCCCATATTCTTCAATGATTATCATGAGATGCCCAAAAATCTAGAAAAGATATGTCCCAAGTACCAGTTGCATCAGGATCCAGAGGATCATATTAGAATATTTAAGGAAGCATGTTTTAGGGCTATGTTAGAGCATGAGGATGTCGTGTGTAGATTGTTTCCCTACACCTTTAATGAACAAGCCTCTAACTGGTATGTAAACTTACCCAACGGTTACATTTCTTCCTGGTCACTTATGGAAGAAGCATTTCTGTCAAGATTTAGAGGACCCATTGACCCTTGCGCTTTGTATCATAAATTGGCTACTATAAAATGAGGTGAGGGAGAGCTGATTGATAATTTCAATGATAGATTTCAAAAGGCCTACTCTAGGCTAGTAGCCCCTTATACTGTGGATGATGATCCCTTGTTGGCTATGTACTATGCAGCCTTGGATCCTCTAATTGCCATGTTTGTCAAAAGAAAACCTGACATAGATTCAATATCCAAAGCCTACAAAGAGGCAGCCTCAGTGAACCAAGAGATGAGGCATACAACTTATAGCCCATTTGTTAATGGAGGGAATTTTGGGGTGCAGAATTAGGCACAACCATGGAATGGAGCCCCTATGCATCACACTCCATTATTAAATCCGGTTCCTTCTTACACACCTGTGTATAGTCCTACCCCAATCCAAGCCATAACTCCTTACACGGGTAGCACTTCCAATAACAGTCAAAATAATGGTCAGCCTTTCTCCAACCTCCTAGGGATACAACTGTGGCAAAAGCATAGGAGGAAAGGGAAGAAATCAAAGAGATCACTACACATTTGAAAAGGTTAACCACCGAAGTGACACAACTAAGAAATGAGAACCTCTATGGAAGAGGCAACCATAACTACAATCAACATCAAAATCACAACCAAGGCCAAAATCAAAACTATAGTTTCAATCAAAATCAGCAGTACAATCAGAACCAAAACTATAATCAGCATCAAGGCCCCAACTAGGGGCAACCAATGCAAAATAGAGGGCCAGTGATAGATAATAGGGCCTGGGGCAATAATAACATAAATCAGAATCAACCTAGGCCACCCAAGACATGGAACACTGGGCCCAACAACCGTACTCTAGCTTCTCCTTTTGAGAACATAGATAATCATGATGCAAAACAAACGGCTGGCATCCAAATGGCCAGTACAGCACCCAAAAATTGGTGCAAATTTCACAATACCAATGCCCATGCTGAGCACGATTGCCCATAGTTCCACTTAGCAGCTAGTATTTTTAATATAGATGTCCAGCCTCCTACCTTTGAATTTCTTATTCCCAAGGGTAATGAGGTAGTACCCTCAGGATATGACACAACATTAGTCTTAGAAACATTTACCTTTGCAACTACAGAAGAGAAAGAGGATGAATTGCTAGAAGATGAACCATACTGTTGTGAAAATATTTATCCTGAATCAGCCTTTGTGTTAAATGCATTTCAGTTTCCCTTTGAATCTGAAAATGAGGTATTAACTGAAACAAAAGAGGTGCAGGCCTTTCAACAGACAAATAAAAATCACACCTACAATTTGAGGAACAACCCTAGGCCAGGAGGACCTTTTACCACTTCCATTCCTCCGAATAACTTCAATACACCCCCAGAACAGAATGCCAGCAACAATCTTGCCATACTTAAAGCTAATCAGCACATAAATAACGGAACAACAGTACAAAAGGATCAAACAAGTAAAACTGAAACAATAGAGACAACAAGATTAATGAGTTACTTGTCAGAGGAAATAAAGAAAATTAAGGTCAGTATACCTCTAAATGAATTATTGAAGACCCCAGGGATCAGAAATGCTTTTATAAAATCTCTGGATACATCCATGACAGACGAGGTTTCTACTGATATAACTGTTCCTAATAGAGATTCACCGCCTAAAGAGAAGAATAAGAAAGTTGAGCACCCTTCCAATACAAATGTAGTAATACATGCGGATAAGAGGGATACTCCCCCTTTCTTATTAACTGTTAGATTGTGTGGGAAGAATATACACAATTGCATGGTAGACTCTGGTGCCTCAGCCAACGTAATGCTCTTAGGAATATGTGAAACTCTCGGGCTGACTCCCACCAAATTTGCCAAGGTTGTCACACAATTAGATAAGACTGAGGTTAGCGTGATAGGAGAACTCATGAATGTTCAAATGCAATTAGCTTCAGACCCTTGGGTAAGCCAAATCATTGATATTCAAGCAGTGGATATACCCGTAAATTATGGAATGTTGCTAAGTAGGGATTGGTCCAAGACATTAAATGGATATATGGCCACTGACGTTTCACATATGTGGCTACCTTGGAGAGGTGTCCCAAACCAGATTAGGATAGAGGCAGAGCCCATGATGAAACACATGATAATAGAGTATAATCGAACTAATGAAATATTATATGCTGTTGTTGAACCCAGTGTATATAGAATTAGCAACAATGGGGTGTAGATTGAAGAGATCATGATGTTAAACATAAAAAAAAAAATGCGTCAGCAATAGGACATCATTATTCATTGAGTCTGATGGAAATTCTTCAGATGAAGAAAACAATGCAATAGACAAATTTGGTCATGCCATTAGATAAGAGGTGGAAGAGTGCGTTAAACACAATCTCCCGGTCCAATGTAAATTGTATAAAAATAGGTGTAGAGTGTAGGAGTCAAGGACAACACTGAGAGGGGGGGTGAATCAGTGTTGTGTGAATTTTTAAATCTTTTTCAATATTTAACTTGCAGAGCACAAAGAAGAGAAAGTTATCATTGAATTGTCAAACACATATGCACATAACTTTGTCAAACACATAAACAAAACTCATGATTAAAACATACAATCATAGAGAGATGATTAAGACACAAGAATTGCACGAGTGGAAAACCCTCCAGGGGTAGAAAAACCACTCCAGAATTGCCTCACTGGCTTAACTGAAAAACATGCCTCACTGGCAATACAAATTGTATCTAAGAGCACCAACTCCTTATGGAGCACCAACTCCAATCCCAAACAGAAGCACCCACTTCCAACACTGATATACCTCACTGGTAATCCAATAGGTCTCACTGACCTACAAGCCTCACTGGCTAATACAATCACTATAAACAAAACATCAAACTTCGTGTGCAAGACAAGATTGCTGTTCAATCAGATTTGCACCATTGTATACAACCTTATACCTCCTGTTAGATTTTCAAATCAAAACAAGCTCCATATACAAATCTCTATAAACAATTTTCTCTACAAATTAATCAGATCCATACTACATATCAATCTTGTATTTTAATCCTCCATTCAACAACACTAAATATCAATCCTGTATTCCAATATGCACAACAACACTACTTTACTCTGTCTGTTTTATTTATGTCTTACAAGTCTCAATGTCTTGATCAATTGAATTCATGATTCATGCACCTGATTGTCATTTCAATTGCATATTGTCTTTTAATCACCTTGTCAATCTCTGTATTTGATCCCTGTCAGTTCATCATCAATCTGCACAACATTACTCACCTCATCTTATTAATACACAAGACTCTTTAAATCACAAGCATCTATAATATCATTAAATAAAGTCTGAATATACTTTCACAACCCTTCATATTCTCTTCTCTATTTTTAAAACAAAATATCTTTCCGTCAATTCTATGCATTAAAATTTTTTTGATCTTCCTCTTCTTTGTACATGATCCTTCACATTCTTGACATTTCAATTTGGACAATTTCTGTATTCAATATTATCCCTGCAAATAAAATCTTCAATTTGATAAGACAAAAACATCATTCAATCCTGTTGATCTTCCTCAAAAATATCTTCATGAAAACCTTTCATATTCTATATCTGTGAAGAAATTACTTTTCTCTTCATGTCTATGACTGTTCATTTTCTTCCTCTCTTCCTCTTTGCAAATTCCTGCAATCTTATTTCATCTTCAATAAAATCAAAAAATCAATTCATCTTTGAAAACCAATCTGCCTCAAAAACAATCTTCAATCTGTAAAGAATCTTTCTCATTGCATCATTGTTATCTCTGCAATTTTTTCATGAAAATCTTTTCTAAAATTCTTCAATAGTTTTCTAAAAAAAATTGCTTTTAAAAAGCAATAGTAATCTCCTATAAAGGCTCCTTAATTCTATAATCAATCTTAAGCCATTTAATTAAAAATGGAAATTTAAAAGAAGTTTCCAAAAATCTTTTATATAAATAATGCCCACTTATATCGGGCTCCCTCCTTATACCATGCACCTTTCATAAAAATTTACATTTTAAATGTCATAAAATGTGACATGCCAAAGTTGCTAAGTTTAAACACAAATAAAACAAACCTTCCCTTTTTGAATGTGTCACGGACCCTCCAAAACATTTTCAATTGTTTTTAAATTCATAAAAATCTCCAATGAAAACGCGCTCCATAAACATGTGAAGAGAGACTTCCCGCCCGAGGCCTTTTGAAAAGAGACCGGTGGAGTCGGTTAAATGGATGAGGTGGGCCGGTCACCACCATGACTAGGGACCCCTCCAAATGGTGGTACTTAAGTGAACTGACCCGTTCTAGCAGGTCACCATTCAAATAGAACATAAAGTGTAAATGACTGTCAAACAAGGCTGTTTAACTTTCAAGCCCATTTAGGGTATGAGAGATGTTTAGGATATTTAAAACAAATGGTGACACCTTGACCATTAGATAGCCTTCATTTTTAAAGCAACATTCTTGAAGCATATGAACACACTTCAACACTGAGATAAGCATCTTTATGAACCATAACTGTGACACCCTGAAGAATATGAAAGCAAATGATTTGGTCTAACCAAAGCATCACAAATGATATGACATGTATGAACCTATCCATTCCTCTTGGCAGACCAAGATCAGATATCACAACTCACTGCAGTCTAAGCTCATACAACATCTCTTGTGAGAACATATACCATCTCCTATAAAGCATCTTATACATGATCAACAAATACGAAGACAATAGACAAATCACATGCACACCTTTGGATACCATATGAACAGTATACATCCTAATCTTCAACTACCACATGAAAAGTATATATCTTGATCTCAACATCACACATCAAGTGTATTCATGTGATCCTTTGAATACCAACAACTGATATCATCAACCTTGTCAAGAACCAACACATTGCAAACCTTTGAATACTAACAATTGATATCATCAACCTTGTCAAGAACCTGATGAATAATGAAGACCATGCCTACCAAGAATATGTCATGTTCACTGATATGACATTGTGAAGAACACATCTCTCCAACTGATTGAATATGTCATGTTCACTGATATGACATTGTGAAGAACACATCTCCTGATGATGCAAGATCAAACCTGTGAAGTATAAAACCATTCTCTATATCTGCAAGATGATGTCTCATGCTCCTGAACACTTTTGACATCAATGACAACCTGACTCCATCAATCTCCCCCTTTGTCAATGATGGCAAAACCACCTGATGCATATTTTTCTTTCTCCCCCTTTTTGACATCGGATGACAAAGACTATTATCTCCCCCTGAGAACAACTCCACTGAAAAGATGTTATAGCTTGATAATTTCAATCACCCTGCAATATGAGAACTTTGAAAAAATAAACTTTTGTTATCTTTGAACCACTTACCAAAATCTTTGAAGCCATATGACAATACCACTGTGAAGACGAAGACTGACACACTCCTTCTTGATAACATCACAAACTTTCAAAACAAATAGTTCTTCTTCAATCAACAACCTTTTTGACTTGAAATAAAAAATCTCCAAGATCTTCCATGTATAAAAGATCACAAACAAATTACTACTCAGAAATACCATTGGTAAACACTGACAAGACTAACCAACATAACTCAACTCAACTCAACACTTATCCACTTCCTGAATTAGTCATGAAGCAACATATCAACCATCTGCTATTGCTGATTTTAACTTCTTCTGATGAAATGCAGGATATCACCATCAATGTCATAGATTGAAGAACTCTGTCTGAAATAATTAGTGAGGAAGATCATCAATGAAACAAGTGAAACACTATCTCCAAATCACCTGAAAGCTTTAATACTTATGTAAAGCATATGCCATAAAACATTACTCAAAAAGATAGTAAATAGGACCATCAAAATTTCTTCCTGCAACCAAACTATTCTGACACCTTTTCTAACATGACAAAGAATGAAGACCATCTGAACTATCCTCCTGTTCTGCACAAAACACTTTTCACAACACACTGTCAAATCTGATATATACATAACTACATCCTGCAACCAACAAGAACTCCTGCTTCTTGACTTTGTCATTCAAACAACAACAAACAAATTGCATCAACAAATTCTTCCTGTAACAACACTTTGCACAAATCAAAAGCAGAGATAATTGTTATGAATTGAATTTTCATTTTCAGCCACCTTAGCCAACACATGCTAATTTCTGATAAGAGCTTCTTGAGAGCATCTTAAGCTCTTTGTCCTTGCATTCACTGAACATGTCATTGATCATGGACACCTGATACCACTCAAAACTGGAGATACACAATTTTCACATACCTTTCTGAATCATATTAATTATTATACCAATGAACATTCATTTTGCAACCAAGAATGAAGATCATCCTTCTTGACATGAAAGGAATGAAGACAATCTTGCAGTTCCTGCACATCTTTTGTCAAATTTGATCATATCTGAAACCTACTACAATCAACAAGAATTCCTATTTCTTAATTTTATCAGTAAATCAAGATTTTATTGCAACAACACTTTGAATTGCAATGACAATTCATCCTTTGTAGTCAGGATCAAATTTGTGCATTAGAACTCCTGAAATACCTTTTCAATATCTTGAAAGCATAATAAACCAATGAACACCTGTATCACTATTATACACTGAAAATCAGCAAGGTTAGCAACATCAACATCAATAATTACAAAGCATGGTAAGAATGATAGACAGACAAGATCATCATATCAAATAATCTTCTTCCTGAAAATTCTCGGGGTTAACTGATAGAACATTTGATACCTCCCTCTTA
Source organism: Cunninghamia lanceolata (assembly GCA_027924645.1). Classification (NCBI taxonomy): domain Eukaryota; kingdom Viridiplantae; phylum Streptophyta; class Pinopsida; order Cupressales; family Cupressaceae; genus Cunninghamia; species Cunninghamia lanceolata. The sequence continues at coordinate 6,136,555 of BSBN01000119.1, read as the reverse complement.
CTTCATGCTATGTTATGCAATAGATGTGATGACTTGTGCAAGATGCACAAGCTTAGATTCTGACTTCTCTTTACTTTCTTTCTGCTTCCAAATCTTCATAGGTGCTTTCTTTCTCCAAACCTTTTCAACCTTTTTCTTTTCCCAACCTTTCAAATTAGGTGATGCTCTCCTGCAACTGTGTGCTTTATGACCAAGAGAGTTGCAATTATAACAAATTATGTTATAATCAAAATCAATTGACTGATAATACCTTTGAGCACTGATTTTAAGCTTCTCTGTAGGATTATACCTTCTATGTACTTTGCAATTTATTTGTATGTGTCCAACATTATTGCATTTGTAACAAATAATATCAGTGTTCCTTCTGCAGTTAACTGATTTGTGCCCAAATTGATTACAAGTATAACAAAAACCATTAAATGAATAGTTATACCTATACATGTATGCTTGTCTAACAGGAGCACTTCTTCTGAAATTTCTTCTTCTTTGATTATGCATTTTGTTTTCAGTGGCATTATTCAAATCAATCATCTTTTTGGGAGTCTCTCTAGCTTTTGAACATTCCCCTTCTTCAAATCCTAATCCAGTTGTGTCATTATGCTGCTTCTGTTTGCCCAACAACACATGTAACTTGCTTGTGCTTTCTTCAAACTTCTGATACTTCTTAGATAAAGTCTTGAGACCATCATAATCTTTTCTGAGTTTGATAATTTCACCTTCTAGTTTTAGATTCTCAATCCTTCTAACTTCAAGGTCAGATATTGAAACATCTGCTATCCTCTTAGCTTCTTCAATTTCTGTCTTTAATCTAGCAACTAGTTTATCTGAATCATCAATATATGTCTTTAAACTAATAACTTGACATCTAGCCTCTTCAAGATTTGTAGATACAATTTCAAGTTCTGAATGTACATTATCTTTAGATTCTCTTTCTTGTTGCAGCAGCAAATTTAGTTTCTGATTCTCTCTCTTATACTTCTTGAGCTCACTCAAAGCATATATAAGCTCTCCTTCCATATCAATTTCACAATCTTGTTGATTATAATCCTGATCATCATCACTCTGATCATCATCACTTGTAATGCTAGCTTCTTCTGAATTTGATTGGGATTGAACTTCAACTCCTTCATTTGAAAGTCTCTTTTCATTGCTACTTTCTTCACATACCAGAGTGTCCTCTTCTTTATCATTACCTTGGTAAATTCTTTTCAATCTCCTCCACATATCCTGAGCTGTAACACAATCCATAACTTTACAAATAACATCATTAGACAGAGCAGATAATATAGCCTTCTTTGCAATATCATTATATTCAAGAACTTCTTTGTTATTTGCAGAATTACCATTCTCAACTGACATAAGAACATCATATCCTAAGGAGGATAAATACACTTGCATTCTAACATACCAAACTAGAAAATTTGAACCATCAAACTGAGGAACATCTAAAAAATTTCCTTCTAACACAATATCAGACTTAACATGGAGAACATCTTTATCAACTGAATTTATATCAACATTTGAATTTGATATGGATAATATCTTTTGTGTCTTCTGACCAGAATGATGCTTAAGATTTCTCATGTGCTTATTTCTCCCGCACTTACCCATTGAACTCCACACACAGGACCTACCCAAGCTGATTAAGCTGTAGAAGGGAAACTGACTCTGATACCAATTGTAGGAGTCAAGGACAACACTGAGGGGGGGGTGAATCAGTGTTGTGTGAATTTTTAAATCTTTTTCAATATTTAACTTGCAGAGCACAAAGAAGAGAAAGTTATCATTGAATTGTCAAACACATATGCACATAACTTTGTCAAACACATAAACAAAACTCATGATTAAAACATACAATCATAGAGAGATGATTAAGACACAAGAATTGCACGAGTGGAAAACCCTCCAGGGGTAGAAAAACCACTCCAGAATTGCCTCACTGGCTTAACTGAAAAACATGCCTCACTGGCAATACAAATTGTATCTAAGAGCACCAACTCCTTATGGAGCACCAACTCCAATCCCAAACAGAAGCACCCACTTCCAACACTGATATACCTCACTGGTAATCCAATAGGTCTCACTGACCTACAAGCCTCACTGGCTAATACAATCACTATAAACAAAACATCAAACTTCGTGTGCAAGACAAGATTGCTGTTCAATCAGATTTGCACCATTGTATACAACCTTATACCTCCTGTTAGATTTTCAAATCAAAACAAGCTCCATATACAAATCTCTATAAACAATTTTCTCTGCAAATTAATCAGATCCATACTGCATATCAATCTTGTATTTTAATCCTCCATTCAACAACACTAAATATCAATCCTGTATTCCAATATGCACAACAACACTACTTTACTCTGTCTGTTTCATTTATGTCTTACAAGTCTCAATGTCTTGATCAATTGAATTCATGATTCATGCACCTGATTGTCATTTCAATTGCATATTGTCTTTTAATCACCTTGTCAATCTTTATATTTGATCCCAGTCAGTTCATCATCAATCTGCACAACATTACTCACCTCATCTTATTAATACACAAGACTCTTTAAATCACAAGCATCTATAATATCATTAAATAAAGTCTGAATATACTTTCACAACCCTTCATATTCTCTTCTCTATTTTTAAAACAAAATATCTTTCCGTCAATTCTATGCATTAAAATTTTTTTTGATCTTCCTCTTCTTTGTACATGATCCTTCACATTCTTGACATTTCAATTTGGACAATTTCTGTATTCAATATTATCCCTGCAAATAAAATCTTCAATTTGATAAGACAAAAACATCATTCAATCCTGTTGATCTTCCTCAAAAATATCTTCATGAAAACCTTTCATATTCTATATCTGTGAAGAAATTACTTTTCTCTTCATGTCTATGACTGTTCATTTTCTTCCTCTCTTCCTCTTTGCAAATTCCTGCAATCTTATTTCATCTTCAATAAAATCAAAAAATCAATTCATCTTTGAAAACCAATCTGCCTCAAAAACAATCTTCAATTTGTAAAGAATCTTTCTCATTGCATCATTGTTATCTCTGCAATTTTTTCATGAAAATATTTTCTAAAATTCTTCAATAGTTTTCTAAAAAAAATTGCTTTTAAAAAGCAATAGTAATCTCCTATAAAGGCTCCTTAATTCTATAATCAATCTTAAGCCATTTAATTAAAAATGGAAATTTAAAAGAAGTTTCCAAAAATCTTTTATATAAATAATGCCCACTTATATCGGGCTCCCTCCTTATACCATGCACCTTTCATAAAAATTTACATTTTAAATGTCATAAAATGTGACATGCCAAAGTTGCTAAGTTTAAACACAAATAAAACAAACCTTCCCTTTTTGAATGTGTCGCGGACCCTCCAAAACATTTTCAATTGTTTTTAAATTCATAAAAATCTCCAATGAAAACGCGCTCCATAAACATGTGAAGAGAGACTTCCCGCCCGAGGCCTTTTGAAAAGAGACCGGTGGAGTCGGTTAAATGGATGAGGTGGGCCGGTCACCACCATGACTAGGGACCCCTCCAAACGGTGGTACTTAAGTGAACTGACCCGTTCTAGCAGGTCACCATTCAAATAGAACATAAAGTGTAAATGACTGTCAAACAAGGCTGTTTAACTTTCAAGCCCATTTAGGGTATGAGAGATGTTTAGGATATTTAAAACAAATGGTGACACCTTGACCATTAGATAGCCTTCATTTTTAAAGCAACATTCTTGAAGCATATGAACACACTTCAACACTGAGATAAGCATCTTTATGAACCATAACTGTGACACCCTGAAGAATATGAAAGCAAATGATTTGGTCTAACCAAAGCATCACAAATGATATGACATGTATGAACCTATCCATTCCTCTTGGCAGACCAAGATCAGATATCACAACTCACTACAGTCTAAGCTCATACAACATCTCTTGTGAGAACATATACCATCTCCTGTAAAGCATCTTATACATGATCAACAAATACGAAGACAATAGACAAATCACATGCACACCTTTGGATACCATATGAACAGTATACATCCTAATCTTCAACTACCACATGAAAAGTATATATCCTGATCTCAACATCACACATCAAGTGTATTCATGTGATCCTTTGAATACCAACAACTGATATCATCAACCTTGTCAAGAACCAACACATTGCAAACCTTTGAATACTAACAATTGATATCATCAACCTTGTCAAGAACCTGATGAATAATGAAGACCATGCCTACCAAGAATATGTCATGTTCACTGATATGACATTGTGAAGAACACATCTCTCCAACTGATTGAATATGTCATGTTCACTGATATGACATTGTGAAGAACACATCTCCTGATGATGCAAGATCAAACCTGTGAAGTATAAAACCATTCTCTATATCTGCAAGATGATGTCTCATGCTCCTGAACACTTTTGACATCAATAACAACCTGACTCCATCATAGAGTCCATGATAGGCAACATTCTGAGGAGAGTTGTGAAATATGCAAAGACATCGTTGAATATGAATACAAAAAATGCATAGGGAGGGTAGAGTTACAAGAGGAAAATGAGAATCCTGATCCAACATAGGAGTACGTTCAGGATAATGTAGATGCCTTGATTCCAGATTTAGGAGAAGAAATAAAGGACAAGGGTAGTTGTCTTTTTGATTTACCAGATGGAAATACACATATGCAAGTTAACCAAACAGAAAAAACCATGAATAAATAGGACAACACCGCACAGACAATAAAAGAGACAAAGCATGCCAAGATAAAAGGTCAGAAAAGTAAAGATGGTATGTGGACATTAAAATGTGATGGGTCCAAATCAAGACAGGGTGCGGGTGCAGGTGTTGAACTCATAGATCCTCAGGGTAAATCACATCTGGCAGCATATATAGATTACAATTTTCCTGTACTAACAATATTCTTGAATACGAAGCCTTAATTTTGGGACTTGTCATGGCCATCAAGAAAAGGGTGAAAACAATCAGAGTATTTTCAGACTCTGAATTAGTAGTCAGACAAGTGAGGAAACTATATGCCTGCAATTAAAAGAAAATGATTAGTTACAGACATAGGGTATGGGGTTTAATAGATGCGTTTGATGCTTTCAACTTAGAGCATATCCCTAGAGAGTTAAATCATAGGCCAAATGCACTAGTAGTTGCTGCTAGCACATTAGAACCATTGACACTGTCAGGATTGAGACGATTTGCTGTTGAGCTAGTTAATGTACCCAGTATCCCAGACAACGTTACACACTTTCAGGTATTTGGGGGGGATCAGCAAATTATTGATTTTTTGACTTGTAATGAGGCATTTGAGGCTCAAATCATTGATGAGCAAGAAAGGCCTGAAATAGCATGGGACGAAGAGGATATAATCAACTTGAAGAGCAACTTCTTACCCAAAGGAGTAATTGAATTAGAACATATCTTTGACTTCGATGGAGTAATGAGACAAAAGGACTTGCCCAAAACAGAAGGGGGTAAGTGTAATTTATATAACTTAGGGACAGAGCAAAATCCACAAAATGTACTAATCGGAAAGGCTTGCTCTAAGAAAATTAGAAAAGAAGTTTTAGACGCTTTGAAAGATTATAAACACGTAATAGCATGGACGTATGAAGACTTGAAAACATTTGATGAGTCCATCATAACTCACGTAATACCTTTAAGACCAGAGGTTAAGCCATTTAGGCAGAAACAAAGGCTTGTGAACGCCATTCTGGAGCCTTTAATCTTTGAGGAAGTTAAAAAATTGTTGTTTGCTGGAATAATTTTTCCAGTCAGACATTCAGTCTGGGTAGCTAACTTAGGACCAATGAGGAAGAAAAACGGAGACATCAGGTTATGCGTAGACTTTAGAAATTTAAACAAAGCATCTGAAAAGAATAATTATCCTTTGCCTCCAATAGACAAAGTGCTGCAAGCAGTAAACGGGGCAAAGATGATGTCTTTTTTAGATAGTTTTTCAGGTTATAACCAGGTCTTAATTGATAGAAAAGATAGACTAAAAACCACCTTCACTTGTAAATGGGGAAATTATGCATATAGAAGAATGCCTTTTGGTCTGATCAATGCAGGTGCCACTTTTCAAAGAGCCATGTACATTGCGTTCCATGGATTATCAGGTAAGTGCATTGTTGTGTATATGGATGATTTGACTGTGTATTCCAAGGATGCATCCACTCACACTGAAGATCTCAGGAAAATACTCAAGTGATGTGAAAGGTATGGGATTTCCCTTAATCCTAAGAAATGTATATTTGGCGTAACTGAAGGTAAATTATTAGGCCATGTCATTTCTGAAGATAGAATTTCGATTGATCTGGATAGAATAGAATCCATAAAAAATTTGCAAATACCAAACAGTAGAAAAGAGTTGAAATCATTTTTTGGTAAAATTAACTTTGTTTGGAAGTTTATCATGGGTTTTGCAGAGATCGTGCAGCTGCTAAATGCCATGTTGAAGAAGGATGCGTAGATAGAATGGACGCCTGTGGCTAGGGCTGCATTTGAAGATATCAAGGAGGCAATTTCTAATGCTCCTGTATTGGCAAGTCTAGAATACACAAGCCCATTTTACATCTACTCCTTCACATCTTCTTATTCAGTTATGGCTGCCTTGACACAGAAAGGTGAAAATAATGAAGAGAGGCCCATCGCATTTATGAGTGCGCCGCTGAAGGATGCACAGCTGAGGTATCTAGACACTGAGAGACAAGCATTTGCATTAATGAGGGCTGTGAAAAAATTTAGACACTACATTCTGCGCAGCCAGGTCAAAGCCATAGTGCCAGACGCAGCAGTAAAAATGTTGCTGATGCAGAACGAACCTGGAGAAAAAAGAGTCAAGTGGATCACCACGCTACAGGAGTTCAACATGGAAATCATTCCTATGGAGCTGGTCAGAGGGTAGGCGTTAGTGCAAACAATGGCAAATACGGATCCAGATTTGATAAAATAGTAGTACGTATTGAATTCCTAGAACGCATCAGACTGGTATGGAGATTTAAGCACCTTCTTGATAGCTGGAAAGTACCCAAATAGAATGAAAGCTTCTCAGAGGAGAGCTTTGAAGATTAAATCACAAAAATATATGATGCAAGGAGGTCTTCTATTCAGGAAGAATCACGATAGAATTTATCTGAGATGCATAAACAGAGTTGAAGCAGATAAAGTGTTGACAGAACTACATGACAAGTACGGAACCGGCCATGGTTCCCATCTAGCTAGAACACACAAAATACTGAGGGCGGGCTATTACTAGCCCACGATGTTCAAAGATACTGAGAGTCACATCAGAAGTTGCCACACTTGTTAGATTGCAGTAGATAAAGGGAGAAATCAGGCCAATCCACTACAACCTATGATTGAATCAAGACTATTTGCACAGTGGGGCTTGGATTTTATCGGAGTCATCAATCCCCCATCTTCTGTAGGACACAAATTTATACTGACGGTAACAAACTATTGTACAAGGTGGACTGAGGCTACCTGCTGCAAATTCTCCACAACTGAGGTAGTTATCAAGTTCCTTGAAGAAAACATCATCACCAGGTTTGGAACTCCCTATTCATTGGTATGTGATAATGGCCCTGCTTTCTCTTCTTTAAAGTTTTCTAAATGGGCATTTGAATATGGGATCATTTTAAGGTTTTCTTCAAATTATTACCCTCAAGGAAATGGATTGGCTGAATCAACGAACAAAATTTTGTTAGACATAATCAAAAGGTTGATTGCAAAGAGTCCTAGAGAGTGGAATACCCTGTTAAGATATGCATTATGGGTAGATAGGACCAAGTTTAAGACAGCTTTATGTAGCACACCTTATCATTTAGTTTATGGGACTGATCCCATACTTTCAGTAAATTTAAGAATACCAACCTGGAAGTTTGCCAATGAGTATCTAGGCTTTGATGACCATAGGGAAGCCAGAATAGTACAAATGCTACAATTAGACGAGAAAAGAGGTTAGGCCATCGAGAAGTTTGCCAAACACCAAGCGGTTGTTAAGAGGTGGTTTGATAAAAGGGCAAGAGTCAAAACATTTAGGATATCAGACTTAGTGCTATGCTGGGACAAAGCACATGAAAAGAAAGGAAGCCATGGAAAATTTGATAAACTATGGCTAGGTCCATTACAAGTCTCAGAGATAATAGGAGACAATACATTTAGACTTAAGACCTTGACTGCAGAAGACGTGCCATTACCAGTTAATGGCCAACATCTGAAACACTACTTCTAGGCCTGAGGTAAAGGGCAGTTTGTTTTGCTTGTAATATAGTGTAAGTAATGTCTGGTTCTTCTTTTGCTATTTTCTTTTTTTGGGGTTGGCTGTTTGTATAGTTGTGTTTTCTGTTTGTTGTTTTGTTTCTATTTTGTATAGTGTTGTTTGTACAGCCTGTTTGTACAGATTTTTTTCTATTTTTTGCTTTTTGTACATTCTGTTTGGTTGGTTTGTTTGTTGTCTCCTTAGCAAGGATCTTTATTTTACTTTAGAACATTAAGGAGCAGACTAGCAACCATTGAAAATAGCATAAAATTTAGGATATTCAAGTTAATTATTTGTAATTTGTGCATAACTTGTGACTGTCATGAATGTAGAGAGTTATTTATCTTCTAAAATTTTGTATTCAATAAATGTGATTGAGAATTCGAGGCAAGTTTCTCACGATGACACACCTAAAATCCTTGGGTTTGTTGAACCTATCAGTGTAGATATTAGGTGAAAAATTAGAGGTCACCCTTGCTACCATTACAATTCTTAGCCTAATTTTAGCAAGTGTCCACTCCTTGCATCATGAAGCTACAAATTGCTATATCTTGTGAAATCTCTTTCAAAATCAGAAAATAAAAAAAAAATAATAAAAATAAATAAAGCAGATTATACTAAAAATTTAGATTAAGCCATCTAAGTAACTCTACCGGGGCTATAGACGCTTGTTGGCAGTGGGGCTCTACTTAGGAGAATTGTAACGATAACCTTGCCAGGGCTATTGACGCTCGCTGGCAGCAAGGCTCTATCCGGTCGGCTATGAGGGAATATCCTCACCTACGTAGGCTAATGTCAGTCACTAGTTTGTTCAACTGATCTTCAAGATGAGGCTTATTAATCACGTGCACACAATTAAACTGAAAATAAAAATTCATGCACCCTTATTGAATGCCTTAAGTCTCAAGTTCAATAATAATTTACAAGATGGATAGTTGGAAGTTATGCATTTATTTCACTTAGTTTTCTTGAATGCCTTGAATTTGGTTGTTTTATTTGGTTGCTGGTTGTTGTGATGTTCACAACACGCCCCATTTTACTCCTTAGCAAAATAGGGACCCCTGTTGTGGCTTTGCTTTTTGCTTCTGTTTTGTGGGTCTGTCCTTGGTGGTAAGGGAAAAGAGAGTGAAATTTGCAAACTTTGATAAAATTAGTGAGAAAATGCATTTTAAGTGCCAGTACCTAGTATGGTTGGATTCCTTGTCAAAAATGAGCCAGGGTTGCTTTTTGAATCATCTAAAAATTTGCCATATTTTTCAAGTTATGCCCATTTTGGTAAAATGCATTACAGGGGTTTAAATAATGCAAAGTTTCAAATATTTAATTAAATGTTCCTAAGTGTTTCACAGGTTGCGTGGAGCATGCCAAGTGTCATATTCTGCATGGGTTTTGTAGCAGTTTCTAAATAGTTTCCGGTTGCGTGGAAGGTACCACTTGTCACCTTCTGCCATAGCCCCTTTTAAATTTAAACCATCTGCGGGCTTCGAAAGTTTTTGAAAGTTTCTTAACAATTTCAACAAAGTTGCACGGAAGACGCCACGTGGCGCCTTCCGCAATAGCCCCTTAAAAGTTTCTAAAAGTTGCAAGAGCAGTGCGGAGTGTGCCATGTGTCACCCTCCGCAGAGCCCCCTTAAAGTTTCTTAAAGTTTCAACGGCTGCGCGGAGCGTGACAAGTGTCACTATCCATAGGTCCCTCCATGGGTTTCCGCAACAGTTTCTAAGTAGTTTCAAAGATTGTGTGGAAGACACCACATGGCGCCTTCTGCAGGAGTTCCTTAAAGTTTCAATAGGCAGCGCGGAGCATGCCACGTGTCACTCTCTGCCAGGCCCCTTAAAGTTTCTAAAGTGTTTCACAGGTTGCGCGAAAGATGCCACGTGGCGCCTTCCGCGAAAGTTTCTATAAGGTTTCCAGAGCCCCGCAGAGTGTGACAAGTGTCACTCTCCATAGACCTAGCGTAGAGTGTCAAAAAGTTTCCAAGGCCCCACGGAGTGTGACAAGTGTCACACTCCAAAGTATGACCCACCAAGCCCCTTAAAGTCTCAGCAGTGACGCGGAAGACGCCACGTGGCGCCTTCTACCAACAGTTTCAAAAAGTGCCCCGATAGTTTCTAAGAGTTGCAATGGATGCGCGGAGAGTAACAAGTGTCACTTTTCACGGGAGGTTCATGAGTTTCGAAGGTCCCTCACAGCAGCGCGAAGAGTCCCGTATAAGTAGCGCGGAGAGTGACAGGTGTCACTATTCGTGGGACCTTCAAAGTTTCCCAATGGTTCCCTTCGAAAAGTTTCTTAAAGTTTCAACGGCTACGCAGAGGTCGACAAGTGTCATCTCCCACAGGCTTCACAGGTCCTAGCAAAGGTTTCTAAGTGTCTCAACTATTTTTTTATGGAAGCGTGGAACGTGACAAGTGTCACATTCCGCAGGTAGTTTCAAAGAGTTTCTGAGGAGGGCACGGAACGTGACACATGTCACATTCCGCAGTGGTTTCAATAGCCCCTTTGGATTTTAAATGGAGTGCACGGGTAGCGACAGGTGTCTCGCGTGGGAGTCAGGGTTTCGCAGGTTTCATGGGGTCTCTGGGGCAGTTTCGCAACAATTTTTTAGTATCTTGAGAGTCCCGCAGAGGCTGCCATGCATTGCCTTCCGCATAAGCAATAGTTTCATAAGCCCCTTGCGCGGAACGTGCCACATGTCACTCTCCGAGGGCACTATTTCTGATAAAGGAAAATAAAGGGCCATTTTTCGGCCAGGCACAGGAAGTCGATGGGTAGTTTTTAGGGCCCGCCGATAAGGTTTTTGGGTGCCAATAGGCGGGAACATTTAGCGATAGGTTTTTAAGGTTTTTTGACACATTTTGACCCTACGTTTGCATCATTTTTGGTCCGCGATGGTTGACCCGGTAAGTTTTTGACATAGTTGCGCAGTATGAATGCGTCTTTTTGCAGGTTTTGACCTGATAGCCGCGATTTTGGCTCAGCCCCACTTGGATCTAACAAGTATTTTGTTTCTCATTGTTTAATAATCAATGGTACTTATTGCTAGTCTATTTTTTGTAGGTTTGCAGCTGAGGAAGAAGCTAAAACTTAATGGCAGTGACGTCCTGGGAGGAGAATCAGATTTCAGAAGCCAAGAGAAGATAAGGATGAAGTGCAGAAAGTCAAGGGACATCAATGAGAAGACCCAAATGCAGATAAAACATAATGACAAGTAGGTTGCAGAATTTACTTCTGAACTGCTAGGGTTTCAGAAAGGGGCCTATTTTTGCCTAGATTTGACACATATTCAGAGATATTTTTGAGAGGTTGGTTCACCTGCATTTAATGCTGTAACCTAGGGTTTGAACCATGGCTTAACCATTAGGGTTTTGGACTGTATTGAGGACAATCAGATAGTCTATATATTGTGCCTTAATACATTGTAATACTTTACAATAGGGATTTTAGGAAAACACAAGGATTTTAGCTTAGCATAGTTTAGAAGTAGAGGAAGGAGGTCGCCTATTTGTCTGCAGTAAGGAGTGCGTGGAACATCTGGCTTCCTTATTGTATATGTAAAGCTTGTAAGTTCTCTGTAGTTTGATCAATGAAACTAAGAGTCATTCCAACATTGTAAATCATGTATGACTGTTTGTTTCTAATACAATAGAATTTGGAGTTCTACATCTATCTTTTGAGTGTTCTCCTGCTCTTCTTTGTGTTTTGAAATATTATCTTTGAGAGCTTGCAATTTTAAATGTATGTTTGTGAAAATGCTTAGAACTTACATTTAAGGTTTTTACTGTGGATTTGATCAAATTGCTGTATGATTTTCATAGTGCATAACAGAACAATTAGATCCTTCAGTAGAGTAAATGATGTTTAGATTAGATCTTTCTAACTTTTCCCAACCCATCTGAAATATTTATCTGAAAGCGTAGAAATTTGAAGGAAATTTGTCTCATATTTGAAGAAGCATGAACAAGGGTTAAAAGTAGACAAGTTTTCATAAATATATAAAGAGGAAGGCTACAATAATTCAAGACAACCATCTAAAGCTTTGCAGCATAGAAATACTTTTATGCAAAGGAATGAAAAAGTATTGACATATCTCATGATCTTTTTGCATAGTTTGAGTCCAGTAAACCACAAAGAAACCCTAAACTACGTAAGCCCCCTTGAACATTACAGCTTCACATTGACCAATTGAATTTGACCAACAGGACCATTGTAGACTTGGGATTAAGTGAATCTTAAACGATTCCTTCTTATCTTTCAAGTATAGTTTCAGTTTTATATATATGAATTTTAACTTATTATTATGATTGCATCAAAACAATCACCAACAAATTCTTTCCCGTTTGAAACAAGAATTAGAAAACAGAAAGAAAAATAGGTAGAACTCCATTGAAACACCTTGTTGTAGAATCATACACAATCAAGTGATTGAATGGGTAACAAGAGGAAAACAGAGCCAAAAAATGCAATCTTTGATGATGCCAGTGCACAGGTATTCCAAGAAGCAGGGTGGTTAGAATTCTTGCAGAAATTTGAAGGCTTTGAAGCTGAGTTGGTTGAGGAATTCATCACCAATTTCCACAGAACTTTCACCATGGTCAAGGGGGTAAGGATTCAAATTAACCCCACCATATTTAGTCAGCTTTCTGGTATTCTTACTATTGGTGTTGATTTATTTGTAAGTAAACCCTCATATAAAGAATTAGTTCAAAATTTCCATGTTGCTCCAGAGCCCCTACCCCGGTACATTGTAAGTAAGGGAGAAAAAAAAGGCATTGAATGGACCAGTCTTCCGGACCCATGGAAGATGGTGGTCATGTGGATAATGAAATTCTTTACATGTGATGGGAAGTATGGTGTAGTTCTGGGCCCTAGGATGCAGTTGATTACCCATCTGAGACATGGAGCAAATAGCCCTCAACACTTGATAAATGTTCCCGCTTTTCTGCATGCTAACCTAGTCACCATGATGACCAAAAGAAAGAACAAAGAAGGGAAGATAAGGCACCCATGATTGATACACCTGATTATGAAGCACCACTTCTTGTCACAAGAAGATGGTCGACAAAAGTGGGAAGATTGTGTTGCCTTGTAGCTAAGAAGAAAAAAAGTGAACCATCATACTTCTATTGTATCTGTTTCAGGAGACCCTATCACAGTTTCTTCTATGTCTCTTGAAGTGTGGTTCTGATAGCTCTGGAGAAGGATAGAGCAGGGTACTCAAGCAAGTGAGGTTGTTGATACAAGAATCTATAACCACCAGTTGGTTATCTCTTCAGATGAAGAGGAAGAACAAAACCCTACCACCACCTCAGGCAAACAATCATCCTTTGCTGCACATCTAGGAGAAGAAGCTCAAGAAGAAGAAAGGGGAGTTGAAGAGGCTGGTGGCAGTGAAATTCTAGAGGAAACTGGTGAAGGGGATGTTCCACAAGAAACAACACAGGCTATTTTGCAACACAGCTGCAGAAAAGGGAAAGAAACCCTTGAGGAAGCCTCTGAAGACACCACAGCACAAGAAACAAGGTTTTCCCTGGCTCTCTCTAAAGCTAAACTTGAGTTAAAGTAATGCAAGGCACAATTGGAGGCCATGACCTTGCAATTGAAGGCCAAAGATGAGGAGCTAGAAAAGAAAATGGCAAAGGCTGAAGAGGAGAAACAAGAAAAAGAAAAAGAAATCTCTATTTTTAAGAAAGAAATAGATAGTCATAAGGATATGGTGGCCCAAAGGGACATGGAAATTACTCAACTCAAGCAAAAGATTGATCAACAGACCCTTGTACCTATCTCATTGAATGTATATGCTCAAAACCAGCAACTTACACTTGAGAATGGACAGCTTCGGGGTGAAATTATACAACTCTAAAAGGATCTAAAGGCCCTAAGACATGAGAAGTTGGTAGTGGAAAACAATCTGGCTCTGGCCTGTGAAACAGGGGAAACCCTGTTAGCTCAACGACCACCATCAGGTGTGTATGCCCTATTCCTTAGAGAACAATATTTAAGGTGGAAATTATTGAGGATAAGTTGTAATCTCCCTTTTGATTTTGACAATGATATGGAATTCGTTGAATGCTATTTGCAAAACCCAAAAGACCAACAAAAGCTATTGTGTGAATTCTTCCAACATGGCCACATCATCAGGCATGTAAATACTTCAATGCTTAATTTGTATGTGGGAGAACTTCAAATCAGGAGCTATCTATCTTTGGTCCAAAACAACAGATTGTGGGAAGACAGAATGGATGAATATAATACAATTGCAGGATCCATTGGTTTGTTAATGCACCATGAATGCCCCAAGACTACCTGGTTCACCAATGCTTTTAAGGCCAATGCTTACAGGTAAGGTGTTATGGCTTATTATGTGCAAAACTTAAATTCTTGTATTGCTGATATCTCCCAAATGTAGTAGTTACAAGCTACATATGCAGGTTTTGTTGGAATTAGTTCAGACAATTGAAAGGGGGGATGAATCAGTTGTCTCACAAATTTATCCTTTTATGCTTTTATTCTTCTTTATCAATTTACAATCAGATTACTAATGTAAACATTAAATCATGAATCAACAACACAAGCAAAAAAAATTGAACACACATAACACCAGAATTTTTACATGGAAACCCGGTTAAGGGAAAACCACGGTGGGGGTTAACCCACAAGATTCATACCCTGTTAAATGTACTTAGAAGAAAAGAGAAGGCACATGCCTTCAGGCTCACTACCTAGAGCTCACTATTCAAGAGAGGATCACTGCCTACAAAATTTATGTTTGATACAGAAAGAATTAATTGATAAATAACATCTCCTTCATGCCTGGTTCAGTTTCATTGAATGCTCACAAAATTTATGCTTTGCCCCAAATATTTCTTCTCTAACTCTTCATCAAAACAAATCTTGTTCTTCTATTTCTCCTTTGCTCTGCTCTGGCTTTGATCCTTTCTTCAGATTATATTATTTTCGCACAAGGATGATTTTCCACAAATCATCAAGTATTTATACACTTCATCAACCTTGGAATGAACATCAAGGTCAGCACTACAAACATCTGACTTAATGCGAATCACTAAGCTAATGGCCAAACATAACTGGGACTCAAATCTTCATTAATCAACATGCCATGCTTGAATCATCCGGTCAGCCAAGACTAGGAAGAACAACAACATCAAGAAGGAAATCTCCATTGACATGCTCAAACTTCAATGCGGACCTCCAACATAGTAGTCACACAATCCAGAGACTTCCCGATGAAGGGGTAAATCATAAAACACACAACAATAGAAATTGCACACAAAAAAGGACTTTCTTTATTGATGTGGACAACTTATTACATTACAGAAGCTCAAATACAATCAAAGAAATAAACCCTCGACAGGCTGCAACACATTACAACTTCCTATCACCAGACGCAGGAATCATTCGCCTTCTGTAACCCCAAATCAACTAGGGTTTCTATTTTCTGCCTATTCTTGACTCTACGCTTCCCCCCTTCACTCTACTACCCCCAGGGTTCCCAAAAATGGTTATTAATAGCCTTTTTGGTGGCCAACAACCTAATTTCAAAATTTACATCTCCCTCCAAAAATAGGTTAACTTCTGAGAGCCATAACTTTTGATCCGAGTGTCTGATTGACGAACCGTTTTATGTGTCAAAAAGTTCGCGGAGTACTCTACGCGCTAAGAACTTGCTCTACTGATTCTGGCCATTTTCAGGCCTATACGGGGCCGTTTAGTGCCTCAAACCTGAGTTTGAATAATTTTCAGGTATTTTTTTGGAAATCAAAACTTTAATATCTTTCAGCTTGCAAATGATCTTTGTGTGATTCCTTCACCAAAGGTCTTATTTTTTAGTTATGAAGCTTCCTATAAATTTTCATTTCATTCTATGCCCAAATGCAAACTTTCGAAAAATAACAGGTTACTATTTTTAGTAGTTTATAAAAACTAAAAGTTCTACATCATTATTCAAGAGATTATGGAACCAGAACCACAAATTTTGAAAAGAAATGGAAAGAACATCAACAATTTTGAAACACATCTTTTTTTTGGGTGATGCAAGATTACTCCTACACCACTAGATGCTCCTGCATTAGACACCCAGGGTAATTTCAGAACTGAACTTGTCATGTCTCAGGTGTTTGTGTGAGCAAAACCCAAACGGTCAACCTCTGCCTTAGACAACCAAGAAGAATATTCAACAGGCCTTCCTTTCCATTTCACTAGATATTCTTCATATTGCCTGTTCCGAGTACTTCTTCCCACACGGCTATCCAAGATCTCTTCTATCTCCTTTGTTGAATTAGATGCCGGAATACTCCACTGTTTTTCTGTTGGTCCATCCTTTGTTCCACCTTCATGATATTCCAATAAATTAGCAATGTTGAAAACAAGGGAAATGTTGATCCCACTCAGCAGCTCTACCTCATATGCATTTCCTGAATCATGTTTCTTCAAAATTTTGTATGGTCCAAATTTCTTCATTTTCAGCTTATTGTATGTTCCAATTGGGAACCTTTCTTTTCTCAAGTGTACCATGACTTCATCTCCTACCTAGAATTTCTTATATCTCCTCTTCTAATCTGCCTTAGCCTTGTACTGAATATTCATGTTATTAATGTGCTTTTTCACCTCTTCATGCAAATTCTTCATGTGTTCTGCAAAGTCTTCAGCCTCGACACTTGTCTTTTCTCCTTTGTCTAGATTGCTCAACTCTGAACCATTTCTTGGACTATTCCCATATACAATCTGGAATGGTGATTTAACAGTACTCCTATTGACAGAAGTGTTGTAAGCAAATTCTGCCTGTGGTAAAATCAAATCCCATCCCTTGGGCTTATCTCCTACTAAGCATCATAGCAGGTTACCCAAACTCCTATTCACCACTTCAGTCTGTCCATCAGTCTGTAGATGGTGTGCAGAATTAAACTTCAAATATGTTTTTAACTTCTTCCACAATGTCCTCTAGAAATAACCAACAAACTTGGTATCTCGATATGAAACTATGCTCTTAGGTAGACCATGTAGTCTCACCACCTCCCTGAAAAATAACTCTGCAATATGAACAACATCATTAGTCTTCTTTCAAGGAGTAAAATGTGCCATATTCAAGAATCTGTCCACCACCACAAAAATGGAATCATGTCCTCTCTATGTCTTTGGTAAATCAAGAACAAAATCCATACTAATATCATCCCATGTCTTCTCTGGTACAAGTAGTGGCTGATATAAACCTGTATTCTGACTTGCTCCTTTCACCATCTGACATACTCTGCAACTCTGCACAAATTTCTTCACATCCTACTGCAACTGTGGCCAATAATAATTTTTACCAACAATAGCAATGGTCTTATCTCGACCAAAGTGTCCAGCCAATCCTCCACTATACTTTTCATTAATCAGGTTCTCTCTCATGGAACTCCTTGGAATGCACAACTAGCTTCCTCTAAACAACATGCCATCTTGGATTATGAAATCCAACCATTTTGTCCTGACCAAAGTAACAGGTTCCAAACAAGCTTTCTAGGCCTCTACAAAATCTAGATCTTCAGGATACAAACTTTTGAGCTCATCGAACCCAACAACTTCTATCTTCATTTCTGTCAGCAAATTTTGCCTTCTGCTCAAGGCATCTACAACTCTGTTGGACTTCCCACTCCTATGCTTCAAAACAAAAGTATAACTCTGCAAAAACTCAACCCATTTTAAGTGCCTTTGATTCAACTTTCCTTAACTATTAAGATAATGTAAAGCCTAATGATCAGTATATAAAATAAACTCTTTTGGAAACAAATAATGTCTCCATTTCTTCAAAGCCTGAACTATTGCATAAAACTCCTAATCATAAATAGAATACTTTTTCTTGGCATCATGAAGCTTCTCACTAAAATAGGCAATGGGCTTACCTTCTTGGCTCAAAATAGCTCCTATACCACTACCACTAGCATCACAATCTACCTGAAATACCTTATTGAAATCTGGAAGTGCCAAAACAAGTTGTTCTACGAATTTCTGTTTCAATGTATCCGAGCTCTTATCTTCTCCTTTATTCCATCTAAACTCTTTTCTATCCCCTCTCATTGTCTCAGTTAGGGGTGCACAAATGCTACTAAATATCCTGATAAACTTTCTGTAAAAACTTGCCAAACCATGAAAAGATCTTACCTCTGTGGCACTCCTTGGTATAGGCCATTCAAGGATAGCTCTCACCTTCTTTGGGTCCATCTTAAGACTTTCCTCTAAGACAACAAATCCTAGGTATACCAACTCCTTTGCAAAACTACATTTCTTCAGATTAACCAACAACTTCTCCTCCCTCAGCTTCTCTAAAACTCTTCTGATATGCATCAGATGCTCATCCCAAGTCTTACTAAAAATTAAAATATCATCCAAATAAACAATAACAAAACTTTCCAAAAATTCTTTCAATACCTCATTCATGAGCCGCATGAATGTGGTTGGTGCATTGGTTAGCCCAAATGGCATGACTAACCACTCATACAAACCTTCCTTTGTCTTGAAGGCTGTCTTCCATTCATCTCCTTCCATGATATGGATCTGGTTATATCCACTCTTCAGGTCAATTTTCATAAAGTACTTGGCTCCACTCAAACAGTCCATTATGTCATCCATTCTTGGCAACGGAAACCTGTACTTGATCGTGATCTTATTGATGGATCAAGAATCTGTACACATTCTCCATTCTCCATCTTTCTTTGGTGCTAGTACTATAGGTACTGCACATGGACTTAGGTTCTCCCTTATCAGTCCCTTCCTTAACAACTCTTGAACTTGTCTATTCAGCTCTTCACTCTATGCAGGAGTCATTCTGTGGGCTGCCTTATTTTGCAAACTAGCTCCTGGTATCAAATCCATTTGGTGACTTATCTTCCTCACTAGTGGTAAACCTTTTCGGACATTATCAGAGATAATATCCTAAAATTCTTCTAACATATCTGAGACTTCTACTGGTACATCTTCACATTTCTCTTGACTAATCTTAGGAATCAATGGAAAGCAATGATGCTCATGCTTCATACCCTCCAAAAACTTCCTACCATCTACCAAGCAGATTCTGGCAGTACTACACACCTTTTCTTCCACCTCCTTCAAGGGCTTCAACTTATGACGAACTCCATCCTTTGTTAGGGAATATGTGTTTGCACGACCATCATGGATAGCGCTCCCATCATACTACGACGGCCTCCCCAATAGCATATGACATGCATCCATTGGTATGATATCACACAACACCTCATCATGGTAGTCCCCAATCTTGAACTTCACTAAACACTGCTCATTGACCAAAGCTCTGTGGTCCTTCTCCAACCATGCAATCCGATATGGATGTGGATGCTTTCTTCTTGTCAATTTTAACTTGTCAACCATCTCTTCTAAAAAAAGATTATCAGTGCTTCCACTGTCAATAATAATATCACAACACTTACCTTCACATTTGCACCTTGCGCAGAATAAAATCTTCCTCTGATTTAGTTCTTTCTCCTCATTCAACAAGGTTCTTCTGACCACTAGGGTTTCTCCCCTTTTATCATCTTCAAAATGCTTAGACTGTGCATCTTCATCTACATGTGCAACTCGTGCATTACCTTCAGGTCTTCTATTCATCCTTCTTTGATGTTGTGGACATTTGTATGCTCGATGCCCTTCTTCTCCACATTGGAAACAGGTTCCTCTAAAACCTCCTCTTCCAGGTCCTTGCCCAGGTTGGCCTCTTCCTCTTCCTCTTTGCTCACCATTGTTTTGGTCACGGGGGTGGTAGGCATTACCCCCTCTCTGATTTTGACTAGTGCTAGCTTCTTCACTTTTCTTTTGATCTTCATTACGGCCTCCATAGGGTCTTCCACTAGTCCTTCTACCTTGACCTCTTCCCCTTTGCTTGCTGTCAAATCTTTTATTCAGTTTCTCTTCCACCTTCAGGGAAAAATGGTATGCATCTTCTATGGTGGTCATTCTGATTAGGCTCAGCTCCTCCTGAATACTTGGCCTCAACCCATTAATGTAACAGGCTACCTTCCCCTTGTTGGACTCTGCATGGCCTGCCCTGATAGTAATTTTATAAAACTCTTCTATATACTCCTTAATAGACTTGTTACCTTGCTTCAGTCCTTGCAACTTCTTCAGCAACTCCATCTCATAGTCCACAGGAATGATCTGCTTCTTCAGTTTCTCCACCATTTGATCCCATCTAGTAATCTTTCCTTTTCCTCTTCTATTCCTCTCTAATTGGACCTCCTTCCACCAAATATTGGTGTGGCCCTTCAATTTTATTTTTGCAAACTTGCCCGATCTGGGTCCTTCACATCTTCATATTCAAAATACTTCTCCATGTCATTGATCCAATCAATAAGGTATTCTGGATTCAAATCTCCAGAATATGTAGAAACTTCGATCCTGAGCCTCTTTCTGATCTTCAAAATGGCCCTCAACAACCTAACTTCTGCAGGATCTCCTACAGATTCTTGTTCTTCCTCAGATAGCTCTTCTTTAGCTTCATCTTCATTTTCTTCTCTTATTCTCGGCTCAAACCCTTTTCATAGCTCCTCTTGAAGTGCATTGATTTGCCTTTGTAGGGCTCTAAAACCCTCTTCTGTCAAAGCATTCCTCCTAATACAATTTCTTCATGGAGGCATCTTGATCTCTGCAACAAACCCACAACTGCAGTTCCTGGTGCAAACTGCCTCACGATCGTCGATCTGTCTACACACTCAGGAACCCTTGCTCTAATACCACTGGATGAAGGGGTAAATCATAAAACACACAACAGAAATTACACATAGAAAATATAACTTTCTTTACTGATTTGGACAACTTATTACATTACAAAAGCTCAAATACAATCAAAGGAATAAACCCTCCACAGGCTGTAACACATTACAACTTCCTATCACCAGACTCAGGAATCATCTACCTTCTGTAACCTCAAGTCAACTAGGGTTTCTATTTTCTACCTATTCTTGACTCTACGCTTCACCCCTTCACTCTACTACACCCAGTGTTCCCAAAAATGGTTATTAATAGCTTTTTTGGTGGCCAACAACCTAATTTTAAAATTTACATCTCCCTCCAAAAGTAGGTCAACTTCTGGGAGCCATAACTTTTGATCCAGGTGTCTGATTGATGAACCGTTTTATGCTTCAGAAAGTTCATGGAGTGCTCTACGTGCTAAGAACTTGGTCTGCCAATTCTGGCCATTTTTAGGCCCATACGGGGCTATTTAGTGCCTCAAACCTGAGTTTGAATAATTTTCAGGCATTTTTCGAGAAACAAAAACTTTAATATCTTTCAGCTCACAAATGATCTTTGCGTGATTCCTTCGCCAAAGGTCTTATTTTTTAGTTATGAAGCTTCCTGTAAATTTTCACTTTATTCCCCAAATGTAAACTTTCTAAAAATAGCAGGTTACTATTTTTAGCAGTTTGAAAAAACTAAAAGTTCTACATCATTATTCAAGCGATTATGGAACCAAAACCACAAATTTTGAAAAGAAATGGAAAGAACATCAACAATTTTGAAACACATCTTTTTTTTTTGGGTGATGCAAGATTATCCTTACACCACTGGATGCTCCTACATCACTTCCACAAGCACATTGAATTCAACAAATCATCTGCATTCCTCCAAATCATCAGAATTACTTGTATCTTCCTCTGGAACCTCAAGAACACTATCTGCCATGATTGTCACTTTAGAAAGATTGCTTATGGACCTCCAAACCATGAACCACTTGAATGGATGATACATACTGACTTCCCAAACATGACTCCAGATCCACAGATCATCATTTGACATATACAGAACAATCCATACCTCTTTCCTGTCACTCTGTCTCTTCTGAACACTGCAAAATTGGTTCTACTCAGATGGCCATAGCTTCTTCAAATCTTCATACAGACCCTTCAAAGCTTAACTAAAGCTTCTTTAGACAATCCTCTATTTAGCCATATTCTGCATACATTGATCCTCATTAAATTTCTCAACATCCTCAACAATCCAGTCTTCTACACAGGCAACAAAATAGGATACAATTGACACCAATTGCAACAAGGATATGTTGACATTAATGACAACACCGATTAGGCACATATTTGCAACAATCTCCCCCTTTATCAGTGATGGCAACATATGATGTGAAAAACTAATTCAACCATCAAGACAAGAACTTCTCCCCCTTTCTCTTATCACTTCTACAACTACTTTCTTCACTGCTCCCCTTTTTTATTAGCAACTAGTTTTTCACATGATTTCTCTCCCCCTTTGACATCAATGTCAAAGGGCACATATTTGCATTCTTTTCTCCTTATTTTTGTTTCAGACCAAAATCAAAAATTGCATGCAGACTACTCCCCCTAAGTAGTGCCTCTTTAACATCAATTCAGATCACAAGATATGATTGTGAGTTCCACCGGACTGATGCACTTTAGTGCATCTTAATTTTGATCAGGAGGGGCAATAGCCCCTAACTTCTCTCTGAGATACTCAAAAGTATCCTTGGGAAGAGGTTTAGTGAAAATATCCGTAATCTGATCCTTTGAAGACACAAACTCCAACTTGACTTCATTCTCATTTACCTTCTCTCTCAAGAAATGAAACTTGATGGATATATGCTTTGTCTTTGAATGCAACACCAGATTCTTTGAGATGCTTATTGCACTTGAATTATCACATAAGATTTCGACAGGCTCCTCAAACACAATTCTGATGTCCTTCAACATTTGCTTCATCCACAGAACTTGAGTACAATTGTTTGCTGCTGCTATATACTCTACCTCTACTATAGATAGGGATATTGCTTCCTACTTTTTGCTTAGCCAAGAAACCAATCTACTTCCCAAGAAGAATACACCACCACTAGTGCTTTTTCTATTATCCACATCTCCTGCCCAATCAACATCTGTATATGCATGAAGAGTGAAGTCATTATCCTTTAGATACGATAATCCATAATTAATGGTCCCTTTGAGATATCTAAAAATTCTCTTGACTGCTACAACATGGGATTCTCTAGGATCAGCTTGAAATCTACCAACAAGCCCTACTGCATTCATGATATCAGGTTTGGTCTGAGTCAGATAGAGTAGTCCTTCAATCATTGATCTATACCTTTTTTGATTTGCCTTAGGGGAGTCATCATCTTTGCTCAACTTACATCCGGTTACCATAGGCCTACCTACTGGCTTTGAATCTTCCATTCCAAACTTCTTCAATAATTCTTTGACATACTTAGACTAAGATATAAAGATACCTTTATCTGACTGAGTGATTTGCAGACCTAAGAAGAAATTCATCTCACCAAACATGGACATCTCAAATTCACTTTGCATCTGATCAGCAAATGTTTTGCACATGCTCTCATTTCCACCAAAAATGATATCATCAACAAATACCTCAACAATTAGAACATTCTCATGATCAATCTTGAAGTAAAGATTACTGTCAGCAGTACCTTTGTTATATCCTAGCTTTAGCAGATACTTATCTAATCTTGCATACTAGACTTTTGGGGCTTGTTTGAGTCCATATAATGCTTTCCTCAATCTGCAGACCACGTCCTTTTAATCATACAACTGAAATCCTTCCGGTTGCTCAATGTAGACTTCTTCTAACTCTTCATTTAGGAATGCTGATTTGATATCCATCTGATAGACCTCAAAATCTTTATAAGCAACAAATGCAAGAAATAACTTGACTGCTTCTATTCTTGCCACTGGAGCAAAAGTTTGCAATTCTTCTCCTAGTTTGAACACCTTTAATTCTATCTCCTATGATTTGATCTTTAGGATGATTCATCCTTACATGCCTAGGAGTTTTGGGATTTGTTTGAACTTCTGATTCTTGAGCTTGTTCCTCAACTTCTGCACTAGCCTCTTGAATTACTAGATTTTTCGGATCAATCTGAATCTGAGTTTGCACTAGCTTTTCTTAACTTGGATTTTCATCTTTATCATCTGAATCATATCCACAAGACCTGGAATGTCCTTCCTTGCTCTCATCAACACTGGCATTAGCACTTTCAACAATCTTTTTCAACCTCTTGTTAAAGCACCGGTATGCTTTGCTTTGAGTAGAGTAACCCAAAAAAATTCCTTCATCACTTCTTGCTTCAAACTTGCTTAGATCCTCATCTCTTTTGATAGAACATTTACTACCAAAAACTCTAAAATATCTCACAGTAGGAGGATGACCAAACCAGGGTACATAAGGAGTCTTACCAGAATTGCCTTTGATCTGCACCCGGTTAAGAGTGTAGACAACAATACTCATAGCTTCTCTCCAATAGATTTGTGGAACATTTGCTTCCATCATCATGGTCCTAGTAGCTTATTGAATGGTCCAGTTCTTTCTTTCCACAACTGCATTCTGCTAAGGAGTCCTAGGAGTAGATAACTGTCTTTTTATTCCTTGCTTCTCACAGAATGAATCAAACTCACCAGAGGTAAACTCTCCACCTCTATCAGATCTTAGACACTTTATCTTCACACCAATCTCATTCTCCACCATGACCTTGAACACTTTGAATTTGTCAAGAGCTTCTAATTTTTCTTTCAAGAAGGTTACCCACATCATCCAGGAGTAATCATCAATCAACAACATGAAATATATGTCTCCTTGTACACTTCTAATTCTAGCAGGACCACAAATATCAGTATGCACAAGTTCCAACAATCCACTTGATGACTATTCTTTACTCTTGGATGAAATTATGTTCTGTTTACCCAATTGACATTCTCTGCACATGCTATCAGTAGGTTTCACAAGTCTTGGAAGATCTTTTGTACCCTGAGTGGAACTTATCTTAACAATGTTATCAAAATTTCAATGACACATTCTCCTATGCCAAAGCCAACTCTGATCCACATGAGCAATCAAGAAACTTTTACCCAAACTACTTAAATGAAAGATGTTACCTCTAGTCTGAGTACCAGATGCAATTTCAATTCCAGAGCTTTCCAAGATTCTACATTTTCCATCCTTAAATCTGAGGTCACAACTCTTATCAACCAACTGTCCAACACTGAGAAGATTATGCTTTAGTCCTTCGACATACAAAATATCATTGGTGTTAATCTTACTATCAAAAGAGATGGATCCTCTGCCATGGATTCTACGAACTAAATTGTCTCCAAATTTCACAAGCCCACCTTCATATTTTTCAAAGCTTACAAACTTACTTTTATCACCAGTCATATGATGAGAACATCCACTATCAATCACCCATTCATCCTTTTCAACAACCTGAGTAGCCAAGGTACTTTCCACATTTGCATAGCTAATAGATTAAGTAGACACTAGATCTTCTTCTTTGATAGCAATGAACACGCAATCATTTTCAGTGGAACCTCCATGATCAGATTCATCATCTGTGATTCCTTCTCTAGCTTCTTGGACATAGTAGCATTTCTTCTGACCTTTATATCTGTTAGGTTTGGTTTTGAAAATTTCTCCAGACATCTTGAGGCAAAATGACCAATCTTATTACAAGCTAAACATTTGAGTGGCAACTTTCCTTCATACTAACCAGATCCTCTTAGCATTCTTTTGGCAATAAGAGCTTCAAGATCTATAGGCTCAATTTCATCATCTTCAAGATCCTTCCTTGCCTTCACAAATCTATTTGACCTTGCTGAAGAGCTTTCACCCAGATCATATCTTTATTTTCCATATACATTGGCCTTAAATGCAGATTCAAACTTAGGAAGAGAATCACCAAATTCACTTAATTCAAAAGTTGAAATTTTGCCAACCAGCTGATTTCTTGTAACTTTTGAGACAGTCATGATCTCATCTATAGCAGCAATCTTATGTTTGTATGAATTAGGTAAAGATCTGAGCACTTTTTCCACAATCTCTGATTCTTCCAAAGTTCCACCAGCACACCTGATATGACACACAAGTTCATTTATCTTTTGCATGTAGATTGTGATGTTTTCATCTTCACTCATCCTCAAATTTTCAAAATTTCCTCTCAGACTTTGTAGCTTGGCACATTTGACAAATTCATCGCCTCATACAAATTCTCCAACTTCTTCCAGATTTCATGAGCAATTTTTAGTCTAAAGACATTTGTCATTTCTAAATCAGGTAGGGCACTCAACAATGCTTCTTTAGCTCGAAGGTTATTTTTAGCATCTTTGAATTCATCTGGGTTGATGGACCTTTCTCTAGAGGATTATACTCATCCTTAGTTAACACCTAATAAGCTTCACCCATGCATTGCAAATGGCACTCCATGTGACTCTTCCAGACAGAGTAATTTGTTCCACCAAATCTCAGACTATCCTTCTTGTAGGTCGACATCCTGGATCTCCTCGGGTGGTTAAACTCCTTTTAGAGGAACTTGGCTTTGATACCAATTGTTGGAATTAGTCTGGACAACTGAGAGGGGGGGTGAATTAGTTGTCTCACAAATTTATCCTTTTATTCTTTTATTCTTCTTTATCAACTTATAATCAGATTACTAATGTAAACAATAAAGTATGAATCAACAACACATGAGCAAAAATAAACTGAACATACATAACACTAGAATTTTTACGTGGAAACTTGGTTAAGGGAAAACCACAGTGGGGGTTAACCCACAAGATTCGTACCTTGTTAAAAGTACTTAGAAGAAAAGAGAAGGCACATGCCTTCGGGCTCACTGCTTAGAGCTCACTGCTCAAGAGAGGCTCATTGCTTACAGAATTTATGTTTGATACATAAAGAATTAACTGATAAATAGCATCTCCTTCATGCTTGGTTCAATTTCATTGAATGCTCACAAAACTTATGCTCTGCCCCAAATATTTCTTCGCTAACTCTTCATCAAAACAACTCTTGTTCTTCTGCTTCTCCTCTACTCTACTATGCCTTTGATCCTTTCTTCAGATAATATTATTTTCACACAAGGATGATTTTCCACAACTCATCAACAAGTATTTATACGCTTCATCAGCATTGGAATGAACATCAAGGTCTACACTACAAACATCTGACTTAATGCAAATCACTAAGCTATTGGTCAAACATAACTGGGACTCAAATCTTCATTAATCAACATGCCATGCTCCATAGAAATGCTCTTAGATCCTCCACAACACACTTGAATCATCTGGTCGGCCAAGACTAGGAAGAACAACAACATTAAGAAGGAAATATTTATTGACATGCTCAAACTTCAATGCGGACCTCCAACATAGCAGTCACACAATACAAAGACTTCCACAAGCACATTGAATTCAACAAAAACATCTGCATTCCTCCAAATCATCAGAATTACTTGCATCTTCCTCTGGAACCTCATGAACACTGTCTGCCATGACTGTCACTTTAGAAAGATTGCTTGCGGACCTCCAAACTATGAACCACTTGAATGGATGATACATACTAACTTCCCAAACATGACTCTAGATCTGCAGATCATCATTTGACATATTTGAAACAATCCAGACCTCTTCCCTGTCACTCTGTCTCTTCTAAACACTGCAAAACTGGTTCTACTCAGATGGCCATAGCTTCTTCAAATCTTCATGCGAACCCTTCAAAGATTAACTGGAGCTTCTTCAGACAATCTTCTATTTAGCCATATGGTCTACATACATTGATCCTCATTAATTTTCTCAATATCCTCAACAATCCAGTCTTCTACACAGGCAACAAAATAGGATACACTTGACACCAATGGAAACAAGGATATGTTGACATCAATGACAACACGGATTAGGCACATATTTACAACAGGTTTGAGGACTTGCCTAATGTTCTCAAGAGGAGAGAGCCTGTTTCACCTGCCAATATCAGATGGATGACTAACAAGGTACAAAAAATCATACCATTAATCCAACAAAGACAACAAAATTGGATTGGGATGAGATTTAGACCTCCACTAATTATGATGCCAGCTCATCGCTTAAGTCACCCAGTAGCACAACCAATGAGAGAAGGGAAATTTAGTACATGGTTCAACAGGGTGCAAGAAACTAATGGGTTCCAGCCCAAAGGGAGACAACTGTTCCAATACAAGGATGAAGAAGACTACAATTACAACACAATTATGGAGGGAAAGAACATATTGGATAAATTAGATGAAGCATAGCCATGAGGACATGGATTATATTCAGTAGGGGGAGATGATGAGCCATATATTTGACTCATCTATTTCATGATATTTCCTATTCTTAATACTTTCACAGACACTTTGGCATATATATTTACATATTATAATTATGTTTGTCTTTTGGTTGGATTATGCACACATTTGGTTTTCATTTCCTTTAATAAAATCTCTTACTTTATTTTACTGAATTACATTTCAAAAGTGCATATCTTATGTATTGTGGTACAAAGTTGTGAATATTTGTAGAAGGCTTGCAACAGGGAACTACCAGTGGTCTTCGAATCCCTCTGGAGCCCTCTGTCCTAAAAAGAACCTAAACTCTGGACAGCTCCAAATGGTGAATACCTTCCAAGAATCATCCTCCCCTTCAGTCAATGACCGCCACAAGCCAATCGTAGGATGCAAACATAACTTCCACCTCAATCAAGCAGCTGTGAAGAGTAACATCACAACGTCACCACATTTTTGGTGACTAACTGAAATATCTGTTAGCTGACCTCAGTTCCAACTGAAGTCGCTGCCACCTAGCACTGCACCATTTTAGGAGAATCATCCAGTTTGCTAGACAGTTAGACTAACGCAGATCTCTGATCTGTAGTTATCGCAGAGGAATCATGCATGTAATAAATTATGCACTGGCTCTAGTCCCAATTCGCTTTAGTTAGACTTGTTAATTTCTTCTTTCCAATAATACTTGACTGTATAAGTTGGAGCAATTTGTCTCTTTCTAGTTAGTTCTAGTTTCTAATTTTCATAGATAGTTATCGCCGGATTGTTGTAACAGGAGGAAAGTTCCTCGTTTTCATGCTTGTAATTTTCGTCCATTCCTAGACTATGATTTAATGCAAATGAAGGGAAATTTTTGTTGAAAGAGTTAGTTGAGCAATGAGGATCAGCTCTGGCTAGGAGAGTACGGCCCACTTACCCATCTAAGAGAAGATCTCTCGATATTCTTGTATGTGTGCAATTATGTTATGTTTTCTATTCTGTTAAGTTTCCATTTATCTTCTGTGTGATTGTTAGTTAAACTATTCCCTGCAAAATTGTTCTTTAAATTCTAAAAACACTAAAAAGATAGACTTGTTATTTGTCAGCATTGTCATATTTAGAGTATTTCATTGCTGTAGATTAACAGTGGATACAATTGATCTTCATTTACTTTTTTCTAGCATGCTAGATTAATTTCTTTTATTGCAAGTGTGTTTATTTCCAACAAGTGTGTTTATTTCAGCAAGTGTGTTTATTTCCAGTAAATTAATATAGTTTCCTTCCAAGCAAGTGTGTTTATTTCTCAGCAATTAGATAGATCTTTATTTCTGTATGCATTTTCATTTTTGGCACGACCCACAAACCAAGTTCCATCCAAGAAAACCATTTGACCAAACCCCCCCATACCAAGAAGTCTTATTGCAAATCACTCTAGACACCTCTAGATTGATAAAAGTAAATGATGATGTATTAACAAGCACTACTAGGGTCGCTACAACACAAGCAAATTAATCAAACATCCTTAAAATGACATGATAAATGGAAGGGCATAAGAAGGAAATTGAGCACTTGAAACATCAAGTGGAATACTACAAGGCTGCAAGGTATGACATAGGTGATTTCATGGAATATGCATTAGAAATCCATGATGACTTGACCTTGGTGCAAAAGGAGTTCTACAAGGATGTGTTAGATCTATAGGATGCCTACCAAGATGCATCAAAACATTCTTACATGTTAAAATAATGGCAACATCGTGAGGAAGGATGACAAAGATGCATGTGGATCACTTAGTAGAATGACAACATGAATTCAAGGAAACACTCCTTGAGATACCAAGGAATCACTCCTTGAGATACCATGTTTGAGAGAAAAGAAGATAAATCAAATCAACATGGGACTAAGTTACTCAAATGATACAACTCATAACTTAAATGAGGACACTTAAGAGATATTAAAAGAACATGGTCATTAATTAAAAGATGCAATGAAAATAAGGCATGAATGTCACCCACTGCCCTTTAAGGCAAACAATATTTTTTTCCTCAACATGAAATAATGGGACAATTGAGTGGGATCTAGGGCCAACAAAGAAGCACTTTAGAACTCATCCTACACATCAATAAACAACTCAACACAAGAAATGCAAACTGATATATTAACACAACAATAGTCAACTAAGTTATTGAAAGTCAACTATTGATACCTCGTTCTCCATCCAGATTACAAAATTGATCCACTTTTTTCTTTGTAACATTTCCTTTTCAAATTGTGTTGGATGCTGGCCATATTTCTCCTCCTGTCAAAACATGGCACATGGACTAGTTAAACTAATTAATATGCAATCATTTACTTTTTCCTAGGAAATAAAAAAAATATCATTTAACATATTAAATATACTTACAAATGTATAGATCAAGGCCTGTAAACCTTTCTGGCCACTGTGATGTGTGGCACAAAGTTTATCAAGCCTAGCCTTGGAGGCCTTGTCCTGAAACATATACTAATTCAATTTAACTATGCACAAATAAAATTTAAAAAATATAATCTTATGAGCAAATTCAAATACCTACGTACTCTCCTCACCGGACTTCCTCCATGCATCAGACTTCTCATATGCTTTTACAAGCTCTTTCCATACTTTCACACTTACATCAATTGGCCTTTTTTTTAGCCTTAGCTCAGGAGGGAGTTTTTTTATCTTCTTTGTTTGGTTGCACCGAAATGTCTTGTAGTTTTGAGACATTTGTAGTTTTATCTTCTTTATAGACCAACCTGTGCCAAATTTAGTCTCCATGTCATGGATAACTGCTTTTTGTAGGTGCATGGGTATCTTTGAGAATGGAAAATGTAGATGGTCTTTGAACCGTTGAAGGCATGATTCGTTCAACCTATTCACAAACATTTTCCTAGCATCTGTCATTCAAACTTCCCCTAAAACCACATCGTATTCTATCTTGGTATCATAGCTACCAATGCAAGATGCAAAACATGGCGTGGTGGAAGAAGTATGTGTCCTAGGAGTGGCTGGAACATTGGAAGTCTATGCTCCCTATTCCACATTGTTAGATTTTATTGTTATTGATTTCCTCTTGGATCTTTTGCTCGATCTGGGACTGGTTGGGGAATCAATTGATTCCCTTTGACATGATTGATTTGGTTGCAATGTTTCAGGGGCTTTACTAGATCATTTTTCTATGTATCTGGCAAGCATTGTCAAGTCCACACCATCCAATTTGTTCACTGTCTCTACCCCCAATATGGAAGCCAATGCCTCTTTATCTTTGTCACTCTCATGTTCCTATATATATATATAAAATAAATTTCTTCTTTTAAATTTAGAAATAAAAAACTAAAAACTAAAAATCAAAGAAACAATGGAAACATTTACAAATCTATAAATTGACAATGAATTACCTCATTGTGGCCAGAGTTTGCTCCCTTTGCTCCCTTCCCTCTATTGCTTGAGATTTTGAGGTGACCTAGGGCAAATTATTTTCGTCTAGTTTGTGGAGGCAAATGAAGTACACACTGCCAGGTATGAAAGTTTTCTTCTAGTTTGTGGTATGATAGTTTTTTTTCTAGAAGCTTTGTTCTTTGTCACATGGATTGCGAAAATCTCTTGATCATCATTAAAAGATATGAAGTTCTAATAACAATGAAATCTATGACATTGTGCATTCAATATCAACCATTGAAAAATTGAAATCCCAATCTATCAGAACAACAAAATATAATTTAGATAAATCCTTATTTTTTTTATCATTGCAACCCCTTTTTTTTTGTACGGCCACCCTCGCTATATCCTATATAAAATCGAACCCTTGTTTGACCTAAAATTTTTAAATTAGAAACCACATGACCTTTCATTGAAATCCCTTTCATCAAAAAAATTAAGGAAATAGTTCACAAAAAGTAAATTTGAGGAAGGAGGCAATGTAAATATCTTGCGATGAAATAATTTTTTTTGCATAAGTTTTAAAAACGCAATAATGGGGTTTCAATTTTTTTCTATGGTAAAGAAGTTGCATCAAATAGATTTTAGTTTTATTTCAAAGACAAGGGTTTAGTTTTTATATACGTAATGAAGTTGCAGCAAATAGATTTTTGTTTTAATGCTAGAAGAAACAAGGAGATGATGCAAATACCTCTTCCTTTACGGGGAAGATTTCCTCCATGGACTTAGGTTGATCCCTCAGAGGGTGAACCTTGTGTTCTCTATTCGTACTGCCCTTCAAACTCACCTCAAAACTTGCAATTTGATATCTTCACCTGATTTTATTTGCTCTCCACCATTTCCCTGCGAGCTGCCATTTTTCCCTTTTTTCTCCTCTCCCCCGCAGCGCCCTCCTCTCATCTCTTCCTTTAGGTAGGAATTTTTAATTTTTTGTTTTTGATTCATTAGTCAGTGCTATAGTCGTCATAGTTAATGATGACTTTGGCGCTGACTTTCAGCCCTAAATGTAATCTCTTTGGGGCACCAAAGGTGGTGCAAAGTGCGCCTAATTTAGTGCCTAGTTGTGCCAAGCTGGATAAAATGTTGTCATATAGTTATTAGAAGCACTTAAATAATAGTTTAAAATAAATTTTAGTAATTTAGTATTGTTATGGACCATGTGTCTCTTTGATGAGGTAATTAGTTCTTAATTTCCCATGATTTAATTCCCCAATTTTGAGGTTAATTTTGATTTTTAATTTTTAAAGGTTATGTATCTATTACCTATCATTCATTTAAAAAATGTAATGAAATTAAAAAATAGATAAATAATTTTAGAAAATATGGTATAGGCTATAAAAATTCGTTAATATTTTTTTTTAAATTTCAAAAGCTACATAATTCTATTTAGCAAATATGACATGAGATTCATAAGGAATACATTTTGATGTATAAAGATTATGCATTTATTTTATGAATCTCATTTCATAACAATTTTTTTATATTTGGACTATGGATTGGGATTCGAGTTTTCATTACATTTGTATTATATTTGTCTAAGTTCGTAGCAAATAAAATACACTATAGTGCCTTGTAAATGTCTAAAGACTCTTCATTAGCCTAATGATCTTTTCTAGGATTAACCATCAATGACTTAATTCTCCCATTGCATGGGTAATGTTTGGTCTAGTGTAGACCTTAGCATACATCAAACTACGAACTGCACTAGCATAAGGAACACACGCCATATCCTCCATCTTTATGAGTGTTAAAGGACACTACTTAACTGAAAGCTTAATTCCCATAGAAATAGGAACACTCAATGGTTTGCTAGCTTCCTTGCTTAATACTACAATACAGTGTTCACGTACTTAATCTGTCCCAACCAAAGGATTATGTTCACTCTCTCTTCTAATATCCATACCTAAGATATACCTAGCATCCCCAAGTCCTTCATATTAAACTATGTTAAACGCTGAGACTTCAAATCCCTAATTACATCTTTTCTATTACCAAAAAATAATATATCATCTACATATAGAGTGATAACAAGGAAATTCAATCACTATCCTATTTGTAGTAAACATAATGGTCTGATTTGGACATTAGAAATCCTAGTCCCAAAACAAAAGAATCAAATTATTGGTGCTACATCCTAGGAGATTGTTTGAGACGATAAAAAAATTCAATCTACAAAACAATGACTCATTACCTTTTGCAACATAGTGCTTTGGATATGAGATATATATCTCCTCCTCTGAGACACCATGCAAGATTATATTCTTCACATCCATTTTCTCTATCTCTAAAGCAATAGATAACAATAACATAATAGATTTCAACTTAGTGACTGGGAAAAAAAATCTCACCAAAGTCTCTCCGAGCTCGATCTAGAAATATCCTTTCACAACTAATCTTGCCTTGTACTTTTCAACATTGCCCACTAAACCAATTTTTTCTTGAACACTCATTTGAAAATAAAAATCTTATATCCTTTAATTCATTGAGCTGAGTCACATGTATCATTCTTTTCAAGTGTATCCATCTATTTCCAATACAACATAAAGTAGGTCATGCTATGTATCAATCTTTCTTTAAAGTTGTAGTAAATTGTTAAGTCTTATATGGGTTGAGCCATTTGTAAATATTTGTTGGCTTTTATTTGATAAGGGGATTTCTACATAACCAAGCCAACTTCTTTCACCACGGCCTCTATGGAGGATAAACACCAATCATGAAAATTAAAAAATCAAGAATTAAAGTTTTGGATCTTATCTAAGACAAATATTCTCACACTATCCAATGTAAAGTAGGTTTCAATCAAGAATAAGGAATCCAATCTCTAGTTTTCAAAGAGAAAATATCTACGGTTTTAATGAATTTGTGGAAGAAGTGTAAGGTAGAGAACCAGCTAAAATTATTAGTGGTAGAGAACCAGCTAAAATTATTAGTAATAAGTTTTCTTTCATCTAGGATAACAAGGCATCAGGGAAGGGATATTCAACTAAAATTATTAGTAATAGGTTTTATTTGTAGTCAAGTTGTAACTAAATGTATTTTTGATGTGAATTTGTAGTCATCTTGTAATCATAAGATTTGAGCTCTAGTTGTCAAGATTCCGCATGTAAACTTTTTGTGAAGAGCAAAATGTTGCAATGTCCTATTTTGTTTTCATAGTGCATCTTAATGAAAAGCAAGCATATTAACAAGATAATTTCAACAATATTCTCTTGGTGCACAACTATTATGTGACTATTGTCATTGTTGTGTATTACAGGATCTAAAGGAGGCCATGGAGAGAGGACGTGGACGGTGTATAACTACTAAATTGCAGAGAGGAAAGTGGGTGGAAATAGATATGACAACGGAATCTACAGATACAATAGAGGTAAGAAGAGAAAGCAACCTCAACCAAAGGAGGAAGGTGTTTATGAATTCACAAATGCTACAACATAGAGGAGATAAAGTCATTTTTTTGTCCATGAGGCCTCTGAGGTCAAACTTATTGGTCGAAAATGCACAAGAATGGTGATTAAATGTGATTCTATGATCAAGGGAAAAGTTTGAAAATTAGGATGGCCAAAACATGATATCAATATGTCAAATATATGACTAAAGTGAGGTTTTGTGTTGGATAGCATATTCATTGAAATGATATAATTGGTGTACTAAACATTATTTACTATATTGTGTATTATAGGGGCCAGACAAGGCCATGGCAACAGATCGTGTCATATCAAATGAGGACACAACAGATGAAGCGAGACATCAGGTACTCAAATTTTGACTTAACTTAGGAAAAAATGATTGGATAGCATTTTGTGATACATCCATCTTTTTTCACAGTATTATTGAAATTTATAATGTATTATCCAATCTTGACATAAATTAATGCATGTTGTTGATAATTTTAGATGGAGATTGGAGCAAATGTAGAGCCTGAGCATTCAACTAGCAAAAGAAAAAGATATGTACGTGGATGTGGACCTAAAACTGTTAAATCACGTAGAGGACAGTGGGTGGAAGAGGATATGACAATGGATCCTACAGACACAACAAATGATTGCACTTAATAAGAGGTTGGTCAGGACTATAGTACATGGGATGAATACTTTGAGAAAATTGTTGTTTGTGGATGTTTTGTATGTTGTGGAAAGAAACAATTCAAATGAGCGATTGTACAAAGACATTACATATATGATGAGCTTCCAAACGGTAGTATGCCTCCTATAATCGATTCAAATCCAATAGGAATTGTGGTAAGGAATTTTTTAATTTGATATAAATAACATGTATACTTTGTTTAAACATTGTTTTATATTATTTAAATAACTATTTTTTTTCTTAATGGATACTTGTAGAATAAAGTTCTTGGTTTAAAGTTTCTTGGATCACTAACTTCTAGCCTAGAGGGCAATGATCATTTATTAGATGATACATCTAACAAAAATATGTGCTAATATACCAGCTCAGAAGATGAGGAATTAATAAAAATAAGTAATAGAACAAGAACCGGTTTAAAGATGCATAATTTACTTAAAGACAAGGGGAAGGTGGACTACATACCCTATGAGAATGAAAGTGATGGAGATGATGACTTGCCCCTAAGTTTGAGATCAATTTACAAAGAGACATTTGATCATCGACTATATTGTGCTTGGCCTAGTGATTAACAAGTACCTAGAGTGTACGAGGTGTTTCAATTTTAGGGATACAACTACATGATATGACCCTCCAATATTCATGGAGCGAATCTAGGCCTCTTTATTGTCCAAAATGTACATGTGGGATCTAAACATATAAATAATTTAGAACAAACCACTAGGAGATTAATGCCATATTATGGTCCATCATATTACAGTGGTGAATGGAGAAGGCTAGCAGAATATAAGCCTAACATGTCAACATATGGTCTAAATTTGAATATGTATACACATCGTCTCCAATTGGAAAGTGGAAAAGAAATGAATAGATGTCATCGTATGTATATAGATGGATGTGCATACACACACAAAAATATTGCAGGATTTATAAATAGTAGTAAGGGAAGGGACCCTATTGTAAGACCGAATTGCTAATTTGTTGAGGTTATAAATGATGAAGATGGAGATATGGAAATAGAGGTTGATAGATTGATAGTGGTTGAGGCTATCATGGACCTTACCATTGGGGATGAGTTATTGATTGATTACCCCTTCTTAAAACACACTCCTGCACAAAAGAATAGGGAAGAATAAGGTCTCCCTAAGGATGTTCTTAAGGATAGAAAACCAAAGAATAATAAATGAGTGTGGACTGATGTTTTATAAACTATGTTGTCAAAACTATGTTTTATTTAAATTATTGTATAAAAAAGATAGTCTATAAAATAATGTTCCATTATTCAATTGATGTATATATGTTCATACAATTTATGTTTTTATTTTTAAGCCATATTTGATTATATTTCTTTGAAATCGATACATTTATGATTTATCCAATTGTTGCCAAACATTAAATAATGCTTGCGTTTGTTGATAGGTAGAAGATGTTGATGAAACACATACTAATACCCAAGATCCAACTGGGTTATTAAGATTTCGACGGGATGATCCAAACCATCCTTTAAACAATATTAGGGTGAAAAGAGTAACATTAAAGAGAATACTACCAGCTGAGAAATTTGAAGAGCTGATGAGATCCGCATACACTGATGACATGCCACCTAGCCTTAATGATGATGGTCATGATAGTGAAAATGCAGTGCATGAAGAAGGATTGAATGAAATGCTTATATGTTTCTTTGGGGATGGAAACAATGATGACAATAATGATCATATGGTTGAAGTAACGATGATAGCAGGGGTAATTACCACCAACGTAATGTTGATGATAACAACCTAAAAGACTGCATCAAACAAGCAACAAAGACACCTGTGTTCAAATCGGGTGCAAGTAGAACCTCAAATTGACATGCACATTATTATTAGAAATCAAGTCACTATTTGGTTGGTTAGACAAAGGATTCACTACCCTACTGAAGTGAGTTGAAATCTATTTCTTACTTTGCATTGTCAATTGGTGTACATAATTCGTAAACATTCATGAACTTCGTTTATATTTCTTTAAGGGGATTTTAAAACCATATATTGTATATAAATAGTCCTAGTATAGATTGACATATCAAACATGTTCATCATAAGTCAATCATTCAATTGATTTAATCTCTAGCAATTTTACAGGGCACTAAAAACTAAAATATTCCCTAAAGAGAATGTGTTGCCATCAACTTGTAGATAGGCGCGTCTGTTGTTGGTTGAGTTGGGGATTGAATATAAGCAAATTCATTCATGTAAAAATGATTGCATTTTATACAGAGATGAATATTAAAACAAGGTAGAATTACCTGTATGCATAGATAAGAGATATCATACAGATGTACAAGGTCCTAGAGTTCCAAAGAAGGTTTTATGTCACATGCCAATTATACCTAGACTTCAACAAATGTTTCGTTGCAAGTCACTTGCACAATTGATGGACTGACATGTAAAGAATAGGAGTAAAGATAGATTAATGTGAATTTTGGCTGACTCCAAAGCAATGAAACACCTAGAGGAAAAATGGCCAAGAAAATTCAAAGATGAACCCCGTAGTATCAGGTTTAGTCTTGCAATTGATGGAGTGTGCCCATTCTCTTTCATGAGCTCAAATTATAGTGTTTGGCCAGTCGGATTGATAGTATACAATATTCCCCCATGGATGAGTGTTAGAAAGGAGCACCTTATGCTGACTCTCATTGTTCTAGGAAAACATCAAGTTAAAAACATGGATGTTTATCTTGCACCTTTTATTGATGAGATGCAACTGCTATGGAAAAGCATAAGAATGTATGACATATCACTTCCTCCATCAAATAGGTCCTTCATGTTGTATGGTCTGCTATGTTGGACTATGCATAATTTCCTAGGACTTGGTGTTTGTTCTGGTAAGATAAAATATTTACGTATTTACACTCATAATTTATTTTCATCTCAACTTTCATACTTAGTTTTATACTATTTTTTTGATATTATTAACATTGCTTATTGAATTGCAGGGCTTCAAACAAATGGGATATTTGCATGTCCAAGATGTGCAGAATAATTTCAAGGGCAGTATTCTAAAGATATACATAAATTTATTTACGCAAACAATAGGGTTTTTCTACCACTAGATCATAAGTTTAGAAATCGCCTGAAGAATCAATTTGATGGAAAAGTTGAAAATAGAGGCCCTCCCATGATTATGGGCCAGGTGATTGGCTTAAGAAGTATGAATATGTTGAATTGAAAGCTTGAGAGGAATTTTTTGATCAGTGTGATTCAATTGAAGAACCAGAACAAGTTGTAGTTAATATGCTAGAAGGAATGAAAAGGAAATCCATTTTTTATGAGCTCCCTTACTGGAAGGATCTGTTAATATCTCACCTATTAGATCCTATGCACATCTTCAAAAATGTCCCAGATTCTACATTTTGACATATATCAAGCAAAGAGAAGGACAACTTGTCCTTGAGGAGAGATATTGCTCTTTCGCATACCAAAATTGATAGAACACATTTGTGGCCATGCAGGGAAAATGAAACATATGTAGAAGCTCCATGGATTTTGAAAAAAAAAAGAGCTATACCAACTAAAAAATGTCATCCGTTCAATAAGGACACCTATTGGCTATGGGTAATCATTGGTTAAAGCTTTTACAGTTGATGGACATATCATAGGATTTAAAACACATGATTTTCATAATTTTATGAAGGTATTATTTATCATCATTTAACATTTACTGGTAACATTGATTAAGTACTAAATATATTTTGATATTTTGTTGTATGAGAAAAAATTACTAATGACCTTTTCATAAATGTGTTTGATAGCATATCATGCTATTAGTAATTGGGGGGATTCCTGTCTTACAGTTGACTTAAGGAATGCCATAAGTCGATTGTCAGCATTTACAAGGTATGTGGTTATATGAAATGTTCATGTGTGAGAGACGTAGAGATATTATATTGCATTTTGATTTTTGATTAAAGATTCATACTAATTTAATATTCTTATATTAGGTGGGTGACCTCCAAGGAGATCCACGAATGTGAAGTGCCAAAATGGAAGAAGGAAATTGTAAAAATTGTATGTGTATTTGAGAAGGAGCTCCCTACAAGTTTCATGGACCTATAAGTCCATTTACTTATACACCTAGTCAATGACATTGAATCGGCGGGTGTCGTATCAACGAGGTGGATGTTTTTCTTTGAGAGGTATATGAAAACTCTAAAAAGATATGTCCGACAAAAGGCACATCCAGAGGGTTGCATGGCTAAAGGGTATGTATTGAATGAAGCATTTTTTTTCCTATGTGAATTCCTTGGTAAGGATTTTGAAGATGGGCCACACTTCTGGGATGAAGAACGAGCATCAGATATTATTGATGGAGAAAAACCACAATCTAATGGTGTTCAAGTAGAAATTAGTAAGTAAATTCATGATCAGTGTGGTTG
Organism: Cunninghamia lanceolata; assembly: GCA_027924645.1. Classification (NCBI taxonomy): domain Eukaryota; kingdom Viridiplantae; phylum Streptophyta; class Pinopsida; order Cupressales; family Cupressaceae; genus Cunninghamia; species Cunninghamia lanceolata. The sequence goes on along the minus strand of BSBN01000119.1, from coordinate 6,096,230 downwards.
TTTTTCTTGCAATCATTAATTTACTCTGTAATTTATTTGTCAAAAAAATAGCATAACATTTGGAGTTTGAAATAAACATGTTGACATGTAATAGGTGTAGATGAAAGTGCTATACTCAACAAGTTCATTCTGTACCACATGGACTTTATGAACAAATGGATTGATCTGTATGATAAAAAGAGAGAAGAAGTGTTAGAAGCAAGGAGACAATTTAAGAGATCGAACCCAAGGAATACTCCACTTCCCATTGATTTGCTTGGGGAATGGGGCAAATATTACACACTAGAATGGGTTACTGAACAAATTCAAAATCAAATAGAAGATGAAATCAACATGTCTAGAGGATGTGAAAGAAAGGTACAGTTGGAATTTTATAAAATGTTGTTTCCTTACAGTTTTGACACTATTAACTATTTTAATATTCGTCATTATATTTGTTTTCACTAAAATAAATGGTCTTTCACAGGCAAGGAAATATCCATCAATGTGGGCATATGGTCGACATTATCATGTAGAAAGTGTAGATGTAAAGAGACGATCCTTCGATTGTGGCATCATGGTTGACTTCAGGCAATCCAGTCAATCAAGCTCAAAAGATAAGAATATAATTGAAGGGAATCTACAATATGTTGGGAAAATACAAGAAATTATTGAGTTAGATTACTGCTCTTTTAAATGTTGTATTTTTAAGTGTAGATGGTATGAAGCATTTGAGAGGACACGAAGACATGATACCCATAGTGGATTGTTTTCTATAGATTCTTCATGGTTCCTATCGGAGGATAAGGAGCCTTATGTTCTACCAATTCATTGTGAGTAGGTATTTCTTTAACTCAAACAAGAGGCGGTAGTGATCATTAATCTATTATTTCATAGTTTATTACGAATATATACATGTGTTTATTAATCAATAAAATTGTTATAACATACATCTAATATATGTATGTCGTTCATGTGCAAGTATTTTTCTATGAAGATATTTTGGACCTGAAATGGATATTTGTCATACATTATGATCCAAGATTAATGCATGTATTTGACGATGCATTAGTGGATATTGAGCAAAATAATGATGGCTAACAAAATGAGAGGGATTAGAGAACATCAAAGAAATTGACATCCATGATGATGTTGAAGATGGTTATGTTCAGGCACAAGAAGACAACAATCCAAAGTTAGATGATGTTATGGAAGACAACAATATTAATGGTATAGAAAATGATGATCCAAATACATCTGGTAACAATATAGATGGTCTACAGTCAAATTTCAATGATGATGAAGAAGATGCAGGTCAAGATGATGATGATGATAATATTAAATACTTGAAACAACATATGAACATTGACAATGATACACTGGATGACATTGTAACAGACAATAATGTTAATGATTAAGAATTCTAAATTTTTAGAATTATTTGCAATCCATGTTTAAAAAAGGATGATTCTTATGGCCTAAACTTTGAAATGCTTCAATAATATTATTTGTGTCAATACAAATTACCTATTGCAATATCCTTAAATTGTTCAATCTTTGGTATGAATCGTTGGCAGAAAAAATTAGGATTACTTGGATGCTTCTTCCATTCATTTTGTACCAACATATGTTCATGAAGACACAAAAGTTAATAAAATATTAATGCATGTATCTCACAATTATTTAAATAAGCAACTTTGTTAACTTTATTATTTTTAAATAGTTTCCATTTTTATGTTGAACATAATTTTGAACATGTAACTGAAAACATCCACAGTAATGTTTTACTGTATCAGCATATTCATTCACATAAGCACAATATTGAGGCTCAATAACTCATATTCATTCAAATATAAGAAGAAATAAGTATGACAAACATAAGAAAAATACAGAATGATGACACAGTCATAGAGAATCTTTGATAATAAGATGTTCTATTTCATTCATAAGCTCAAAAGTTACACCAACAGAGTTTTGGTACACCCTTCCACTCATTCCTTTATTATTTTTTATCAAAGTTTATAGAGAGATTACATAATATCAACCATAATCCCTAAGACATTAACCATTAAACTACCTAACCCCTAAGCCCCAAATCCTTTATCTTTTGACCTATTAGGTCACAAAACGTAGGTTGTTAACCCTAAGAGGTTGCCATGCCCTCTTGACACTTTTGGCTAACGACACAGGGTAGATATGGCTAAAACCCCCTCTACTTCAGGTTTTGCCAGACCTAGGTGGGTGTACCTTAATAATTAGTGCAGAATTGATTGACCTTCACAATGGCAAATTGGTGTGAAGTAGATGAAAGGTTTTGAGAATGCTTCTAAGACTAGGGTTTGCAATCTGAAAGTATGCTAATAAGTGAGATCAATGCTTTATCTATTGGCCTACAGGGTAAGAGTTAGTGATGTATGAATCTTTATGTTGGCTTAACTCAAATTGCTAAGCACTTAAATAAATCTATACCTTGTATGCATGTGCAAGGATGTCAGGTTACATGGTTCTTCTTAATTATCCCAATGATGTTTCCCTAAATTATGGGTTCAAGTTTAGAGGTTTAGGGTTTAGGGTTTATAGAGAGAGATGAATGATAGGGAGATATAGAGGAGACTGAGGAGAGAGATAGGGAGATAGAGAGTGAGGCACATGGCCAAGGACATAGGGAGAGAGATTGAGAGGTAGAAGGATGATAGAGATAGGGAGATAGGGAGAGATATGGATATAGAGGTTTAGAGTTGATTGGATTTAGAGTTTAGGGGTTTAGGTTTGCTCAGGTTTGGATATAGCTAGATAGAGAGAGCAGAGATAGATCGGGAGAGATAAAGGAGACAAAGGGGAGAGATAGGGAGATAGAGAGTGAGAAAGATGTCTAGAGAAATAGGGAGAAGGATTGAGAGGTAGAGGGACGATAGAGATAGGGAGATATGGGTTTAGGGTTTCTCAGGTTTAGGGTTTAGGAGCATTATTTAGGGTTTAGGGTTTATGGTTTAGGGGTTAAGGTTTAGAGGTTTAGGGTTTAGTGTTTAGAGAGAGGACCAATAGGGAGATATAGAGAGTGAGGGACATGGCCAGAGACATAGGGAGAGATATTGAGAGGTAGAGGAATGATAGAGATAGTGAGATAGGGAGATAGAGGTTTAGGGTTGCTTGGGTTTAGTGTTTAGGGTTTAGGGGTTTGTGGTTTAGGATTTAGGGGTTTAGGGTTTATGGGTCAAGGGTTAGGGCTTAGGGGCATTATTTAGGGTTTATGGTTTAGGGGTTAGGGTTTAGGGGCATTATTCAGGGTTTACGACTGCATGTCAAAAGAAGTCTCTCTCTCTCTCTAAATCCCTCAACCCTAAATAATGCCCCTAATCCCTAACCCCTAAACCCTAAACTCGAGCAACCCTAAACCTCTATCTCTAGGTATCTCTCCCTTATCTCCCTCTATCTCTCAATCTCTCTTCCTATCTCTCTGGACATCTCACTCACTCTTTATCTCTTTATCTCTCCCTTTGTCTCCTCTCTCTCCCAATCTATCTCCTCTCTCTACCTATAGCTATCTCTCCCTATCTCTTGTCTCTCTCTCTCCCCTATCATTCCTCTATCTCCCTATCTCTCTGGACATCTCACTCACTCTCTATCTCCCAATCTCTCCCATCTGTATCCTCTATCTCTCCCTATCTGTCTCCTCTCTCTCTACCTAGCTATCTATCCCTATCTCTCTCTCTCTCTTGCCTCTCTCCCCTATCATTTCTATATCTCCATATCTCTCCCCTCTATCTCTCCCTCTCCCATATCGATGAAGGAAATGAAAACAAGAAAACTAGGACTCTCTCTCTCAATCCTCTCTTTCTATCTCTACCACTCTATATGTATATCTCTCCATCTCTATATCATCTCTCTTTCTAGCCCTCTCTCTCTCTCTCTCTCTCTCTCTCTCTCTCTCTCTCTCTCTCTCTCTCCCTCTCTCTCCCTCCCATTAGGTAGGCTATTTTGCACATGGTGGTCATATCCTTTAGGTCCAATCACCTCCAAACTTCACAAATAGATAGAGCATAATTCTAAGCATCTTTCATAAAGACCACTTCTCTACATAGGTGAAACTAATACCACTTTACATTTTTTTCCACATTTAATACTAATTCTTTTCCATTTTCCAAGTCCTACATGTGTCCAAGTTGTATTGTTTGTCAATTTTTTAGTCTAATTGTTAGTCCTAGCTCTCATGGTTATTAAAATGTTAGTATAGTTAGATTTATCGTTAGGTAACATTAATTTACACATTGTTGTACAAACAACCACACTAAAAAATAACCTTACCTAATTAAGGTTAACCTTTAAGGTTCTTTCATTTGGTGAGCCTAATAGATCCAACTAGTTCAATATTCTTATAGTCCATGCTTAGCCTTCCAAGAGAGTTCATCCCATGTTAACTTTGCATTATGTCCTCACTTTCCTCTTTCTAGTTGTAGTACTCTTATTTTCTAATCCTATCCCTATATCATACTATTGTTGTTGACTTTTCTTTCCATCTTCATCATCATAGTCCTAGTTATCCTATTTTGAACCTACCATTTATCCTGTCTTGTACTTTTTCTATTCATGTCAATTTTAATAACCGAGCCAAATTTTCCATAAATTCTTCTCCAACAAACCCTAGACCCTCACCCAAATCCTTACTTTCCTAAGAAAAGCCCTTCCCCAAACATCATTTGATCATGTGGCTCCTTCCATTACTAGACAGGTGCCCCTACTTTCCATTATTCATCCAATACAATCCTAATGTTATAGCTCACATTCCCACACCTACGTTCATAGACTCCATTCCCCCTATCAACACTATCATTGATAATCATTTTAAGGAGTCTCCCTTGAATAATCATTAAACCATGGATTATCCCATATCCCCATCTTACACTTTCCTCACCTTTGAACCCTTAGAAGATGACATTTAGGTATCCCCACCATTACCAATCACACTTTCTAGAAATCCCACATAAGACACCTTACCCATCACTTCACCTAGGTCATCACCAATTAAATCACTTCATTACTCCATTCAACCATACCCATACCACCTCTTTCTCACTCCACAACCTATATTAACGCATGATTCATCCCATGACATGCTATAGTTACCACAATGCCAATTCACTCTACCATCATTCTTCATTTATCTTATGAATCACCTTCCTTTCTTCCCATTCCTTAAGACATCATACCATGACACACATCCCTTCCTCCATTACATCCTCCCTAACCCTTCCCAAACATTGATAACCCACTACCCATGCCACCTCATTTTCATAACACATTTGACCATAACATTGCCACAACCATCATCACTCATCCCGAAACCATCCTTCACCATGTGACATTTATCTAACAATTAAATTAAGCACACTTTGCACCACCTTTTGCACCCCAAAGAGATTACATTTAGGGTTAAAAGTCAGCGCTAATTTAGGTGCTCAAGTCAGCGCTAATTTAGGCGCTAAAGTTGGTTCTAATTTAGGTGCTAATTGGTGCCTAATTTAGTGCTTACTTGTTCTGATCGACGCAAAAAATGCCTAATGTAGTGCCATCCTAATAAATAGCGCTAACATTTTCAAAAAAATGGAGCAAAATACATTAAAACAGTGGGTGGAAGCAAAAAATGGAGAAAAAAAAGGAGCTAATCACAGGGATTTGTTGTAGTGTGATCAAGATGTGTGTTTAATGCTTATCTATTGTGCTTGGTCAAGATCTATGTGGCATGATTTGATTGAAGGTCTATGCCCTTAGTACTATATGAATTGAATTGAGACACAAAGGTCTATATATGCATAAATGTAATTTATGTAATTGGGGTTTGTCTTTCAGCCAATTTTAGACACCTATAGCCAAATGATCTAGAGAGAGAGAGAGAGAGAGTTATGTCAGAAAATGTCTCCCTAGACTTTTTCCCTCCTAGGTTTAGTTCCTAGGTCCCTTGCTTTGCATCTTGCATGTTCATTCTGACTCCCAAAAGAAAATGGCTTGAAACCCATGTCACATGGGGCATGAAGGATAGTGTAGCACTTAGCCCTACCTTGAAAAAGGACTTGTGAACATGGGTACTAGTGCCCTTGTCCTGTCCTATTTCAGGTAGGTCCCAAATTTGAATTTCGGTTTGGTGACCGTTAATTAGGTCCCGTGCCGACATCTTAAGTTTGAATTATGAAGTTCTTAGCGGGAATGTGTTTAGTTGCATATATAAGCATGTTTAGGGTTTCATTTGTATACTAGAAGATGATTGTAAACTTTTGGCAAACTTATGATTTTAGAGCATTCAATTATTCATTGTTAGAAAGTAGAGCATTGTTATTGTGTTTATGATTGTAGATTTGGCTTCATCTTCTCATGTGTTGAAGAGTCTTCATCAATGTGAGATCAACACCTCCAAGGTGATATCTATTTGTGTTTGAATCATTTATCAGTTTGTTTTGCCTCTATCCTGTAGGGATACACACTCTTTATCTGACAACGATGTTCGAAAGACTTGAATGTCTCTCTGGGGCTTGACTGAGGTAAACCTCTAAACATCACAACCCCAAACCACTCTCCTTGTGATTGCAGATTATAGGTGTCATGTCTTGATGGAGTGGAGTTGCATGGAACATTAACATAGTATGTAGATTTTACATCTTTGAAGAAAAGCACTGCTCGAACTCAAGCACCAATGCCAGTGTCCTTCGAGGTTGAAAAAATAGAAATCATTAGGAAAGTGACAATCAGCATCTGAAGAGGCTTCGACACCCTAAAAAACACTCTGCCTTGGACTTAGGTTCGAGTACCAGTGTCCTTCGCATCTCCCAAGATAGAAATGGAAAATACAGTGATCATTAGTGTCAGAAGGAGATTAGGATTCCATGAAGAAAACACTACCTTGGATAGGGGCACCAATGTCAGTGTCCTTGAGTATTCTGCATCTCGAACTTCAAAAAATGGTCAGTAACTAACTCTGGCTACTACCTTAGTCTACAAACATTTGTCGTAATTCATTATTTTACTTACTGTTTTGCATAATTAAGGTTTTAAGGGTATTTGAGCATTAAATTGACACACCAATTAGCAATCTATGAATTTCCACATCATTCCAAGTGACAACCTAACTTGTAGGTGAATCCTCTTGTAAAAGTGTGATTCAACTCGGTTGATATGTCCTTGAATGTTTGTAGTGAAAGGAGGATTTAACCCTTTTATTCATTGTCCTCTTTTTCTTGTAAAATATTTTGGTGAATCTGTTTTTATTTAAATTTTTCACCTTGTTGAGTATTGTACTCTAGATTTGCATTCATTCATCTTATTGCATTTGAAAATTTACAAAAAAATTTAAAATTTTAAAAAATTTGGCATCTTAGGCTTGCATTTTGGCATAATTTGCATCAATTTAATTTAATTTCTATTATTTTAATTAGGTATGATTTAAATTACAGAAATTAATCATTAATTAATCATTGGCATTGCATTTTCATGCTTAATTTGTTAAAAATTGCTTGAAATTGTGCATTTTTCATAAAAACCTAGTTTTGCAATAGCTAGGGTTTGTAGTTAAAATCTTGTCTCAGATTTTACTACCCTTTTCAAACACTCATTTAAGACTAATTTCTAATTGTAGTGTTTCATAATAGTGTCTTTTTTGTAAAAAATCATGTCTAGGGTTTAAAAACCTTGCATTTTCACTAAATTTGGCCTTGTCGTCTCTCTAGAATTACATTATAGGCGTGTTATGAAGGATATTATTGCATTATTGGACTGATATTGAACTTATTATTTGCTTCCCTTCTTAAAATTCTTCACAACACCTCTCCCTTTAGTGATTTGCATTGAAAAATTGTGAAAAAGGTGAAAAATAAAGCATTTTGGATCTTAAACATATCTTGTTCCTTGGGATTGTTTTATTAGTTCATGCATTGAGTGTTGTATGATTTTGTATGAGTCGTATAACCCTCTACCTTAATAGAAATATCCATTTGAGGAGAAGTTTAGACTAATGGGATCTAATGCTCTTGAAAGTGATAGCATTCCTACCTCTAAAAATCCATTGAACACCTTCTTTACAAAAGGAGAGACAAATTTTGCAAGATATCATACCTCCTATAACTACAATCGAAGATCAAATATTTCATGATGTAGAGGACACTATTGAAGTGGTAACACTTGTACCTAATGAGAAAATAAATAAACTTGATAAAGAGCTAGCCCATTTTCAAGCATTTATGGAAAATTAAAGGATAGCAGAAGAAGCTATACCTGCGATTCATAACATAAGAGAATTGATAAAAGAAGGACAAGATGATGTTAATGTGATTTGAGGTTTAGTGCATATAGTACATAATAATGTTATGCCAGTGACTGAATGTGTGAATGTTATTAATAATATGTCGTCATCGTCTCATACACAAGTATCAGCACCTATACTGACCACTGGAATGTCTACATTCACATCAACAATTTTAACTACTAATACAAATTATGCTTGTAGTAATGCTACCACTAGTATTAGAGTATCTAATGGCACTAATTCACAAAATTACAATGTTGTGGGATTCAATTATCAAAACTTGGTACCTAAGGTGACCTCTTTTATGAATACTTACTCTCAACCACCTCTCCATCCCACTTATTCTCAACCACCTTTTACATACAACTATTCGCAACCACCTTCCACTTACAATTGCTCTCAACCACCTTTCAGTTCCATTCACAACCAATCCCCTCAAAATGTCATGCACATGGCTTTAAATTCTCAAATTGCATCTCCTAATGATGCCCTCTTAAACCAACTCTTGCAAGGCAAGGCTTCTCTACAACAAAAGGTGACAAGCTTGACAAATTCTTCACAACCTAATATACCAACTTATCATGCTTGTAATCCTCTATCCTATGCAATATTGAGAACTCTCATGCCCGAGAAGTTTGAAACTTCTCGCTTTGAAAAATATGGTGGAAAAGGTGATCCTAATACTCATGTGGTAGCATTCACAGCTATGTGTAGTGATTTCTATTTTGAAGAGAACTTGTTAGCAAAAATTTTCCCGCGATCTCTTAAAGATATTACTTTAGAATGGATTTTCTCTTTACCTCCGAATCTAATACTCTTTTTCGCAGCTAGTTGATCAATTCTTATAGCATTTTCAAACAAACATTATACCTCAAGTCTCTTTGATTGATTTAGTTCATTACAAGCAAGGTCCAAAAGAAAAATTAATTGAGTTTATTAGTTGGTATCAAGCTCTTTATGCACAAATTCAATATCAGATGAAGGATGAGGATGTTTAGAAGGTGTTTATTACGAATCTACAACCCAACATTCGAGATAAGATTTTGTTGATAAAGTATAACTCTTTTCAACATTTATGCACCACCCTTCGTGATTACCAACTTTCCTCTAGTCAGTATGAAAACTAAAACTCATCGGCTCAAGTTGGTCAATCCATGGGTGGACCTTCACAAAACAACTTTAAGAGGAATAATAAGAGTTTCATCAAAGTTAATGGACAAAATTCAAATAATTTTTCACAAGTTCCGCTATCACTAATCCGAAGAGGACACTGTTTTAGAATAGACAACAACAAAGCCAATTCACTCCGATATCTAACTCCTATCATTCTGTCATGAATCAAGCTATGAGTAATAACCTCTCAAAACTTCCTCTAATTAAACCGTTGGATCCTAGTAGAATGCAAGGACCTTACTTTGATGCTAGTGCTTTTTGTTATTTTCATCGACAACAAGGACATGATATTAAAAGATGTATGCGTCTTAAACATGAAATACAAGACCTCTTCGACTCGAATGTTATACATGTATTTAGTGTGAATGATAATGGAAATAAGTCGGTTGCTCCTCTGAATCAAAACTTACAAATCTTTAGTAATCCATTTCCTAAGCATAATGATAACAACATGATGGAACAAAATATAGTAGAAGTGGAAGATGACTATTTGGATTATGATGAAATAGTGGGTGTTGGTCCCCAAATCAACAGACAGTAAACCCTAAAGGTTTGCCACTTCTTATGATTAGATTTACTATGAGACTTGGCCAACAAAGACAGGAGATGGGTTGCACTTGTCTCCCTTGCACTTTAGGTTCTGCCGCACCTAGGGGGGTATCCCTCATTTACAACAAAAAGATTTAGCTTTTCAATACCAGGCAGAATATTCTCAGGCATGCACCAAGATTTATTGGATAAACCCTAGAATGGCAATATTCTTGGACTACCTCACTGGTTGAATCTGAGAACATGCAACTAGAGCCCTACTCCTAAAAATCCTAAAGTTTGCTAATGGTGAAATGGTTTTTTGTTTTGATATTTTGGTTGTAAGATTAGGGCCTGAATCATAAAAATGGTCCAACTATTGACTGATGCCTACCTTTGGGCTCAGAGTCAAACTACAGCATGTTGAGTATTTCTCATGAACATGACACAAACATATTTCAAACGGTTTAGCTTGCCTCTACCTTACAGATAACACCCAAGGAGGAGTATTTCTATTGACTCTTCTTACAAACATCCTTGCTATCAAACATTCCTCTCCATATTTGATTTAAAATTTTTAATGCGTTCCTTAAATAGAGGTAAAAAAACCAAATATGCAATACAACAAATGAGCATTCAAGAACTTAGATACCCTTAGTAACTTAGTCCAAAAGAGAAACATGGATAACAATAGAGATAACAAATAGAAATACATGCCACAACATTATTCATTTAACACAATCTAAAACGGATAAGCTGCTCATAAAAATGCATACAACACACAGAAGATGAAACTTACAGCACCAAAACTAGGGCAACCAGTCAAAGATGGAGCCTTTATTCACTCCTCAAAAGCTTCCCAATCTTCTTAACCCCATTTTACAATGAGGAACAACATGCTCTTATAGAAACAAGAGCATGCTACCCTAAAAATTAATACATTTTGGAGGTAGATAAAATATTTTCATTACATTTTGCCTCCAAAATACATTAGGAATAAAATATTCTATAGATAAAAGAGGAGAAGATTAAACAATAAATAAAACATGTTTTAATTTCCTCTTTTAATTTTTTACATTTTCACTTTTCTGGATACTCCCAATTTTGCACGACAGCAGCTGAAGACTCCTCATTCCTTTGTGTGCGACTGCAATATGAGGCAGTATGGCTTCATTCTACTCTTCCTTGATTGCATTCATCCTCTAGATGACATAGAACAACATTCAACAGCTGCAAATGTCAAAATTTTACATCATTGGGTCGTTTTTGCTGATACAAGGGCGTTTTGCACTCTTTTGGCAGCAAAAAATCATTGCAAACGAGCTAAAAATCTCTGTCAATGCATTAGGAATGGTCTTAGGAAGATTTTGAGCATAGGACAACATATTTGAGCCAAAAAATGCCTCCAAAAATTGGGTGGAAGTGCAAAAACGTGATCAGCCTGTCAAAACTGTAGCAAAATCCACCTGGAGCTGCAAAATCCGTTGAAAATGCCAGGGAAGTGAAGGAAATGCGTGATATTAACCTGCAGAAGAGGAGGAACAACATAAAATGCCATGCGATGGTCATTTCACACCATCGCAGGGTCTAGAAAGTACACAGAGGGAGGTGCCAATCGTGCATTATTTTTTACCTTTAATAAACTTTCAAAGGTTTAATAAACCTTTTCCCTTTAATTTGCCTTTAATACATTTCATTTAGAATATTTAAAATGCCATTAAAATATTCATTTTTAAAATTTGCAATTTAATATTAAAACTTAGGCCAATTTTGAATTTCCTCCATTGGGCAATTGACATTTTTTCACCGCGGGCAAACCAAGCATCTGATGACCACCAAAAATTGTGCAAGGGCATTATTAATAATTTCAAGAAAACCCATTTCCTAAGAATCTGTATCGCCGACCGAATTCAGGGACCTGCTTTGTAAACTAACCCGCTGGATGAGTTTGCCGCAACTGAGATGCATTAAAATAATGCATCAAATGGTCTCCGATTTTTATGAAATTAGAGCTGGAGACATTTAAGACCAAATCAAGAAATGGGTCGCCCTCAGATTTGTGAAATTTAAAACTTTTCAGAATACCAATTTTAGCCTGGTCGCAGTCATGAAACAATTAAATACCTCATCAAAACTCATCCCGGGAGCACGAAATTGAGCAGATATGTTACCAAATGTGCCAAAAAAATTTCACCAACTGGATTTGCAAGATGATTTCAGAGTTGCAAGATTTTAATCAGCGAAGGTGGCTTCTGGGGTAGATTGAGCAACCTGTCGACCTAGCCTTTGTCAACACCTAGAAAGAGCATAGACACTTCAAATTCTCAAAATTTGAAGGTGTCAATAGTGGCTCTGATTGGGAATGTATGCCCCTTGTGGGCATAGCAAGAATCTAGATCTCTGGGATGTAGACTAGGTGCCGAATCCATTGGGCTGCTGAGTCAATACTCCATCTTGCATTAAAAATCATACCTTCAAACTTTGTTTGGGTGGCCCTGAGCCACCAAAATTGAAGAACCAATACCTTCCCTTATCAAACACCTAATTTCGATTTGACTGACCCAAACACAATATGAAAACTTGATTAAAATTTGCCTGATCATATACACTGTCACTGACATCTCTGACCATTTCTCTGAGCCTATCATTGTCAATGTAATCTTTGTCATTCTACATCTTAAAATTAGGCATATAACCACACCTATTGTCATACCCTTCACCTTCAAGTAATGTATATATGTTGTATTCATCAAACAATGCATCATTATATGGTATGTAACATTTCTCATTATCTAACTGACTGTTATGCATTACCAAGCACTCATCCGGCTGATCTAGACACTAAAAATACTCAAAATTTATCAAGTGGATGGGATCATCAGGCCTAAATTCATCATAGATTTGCATAGAAAATGGAAAATCATCATAGGAACATTGAGGCAAACCAAATAAACAATTCTCAGAAAAACAATCATAATCATTTATATTGCTCATTCCATCACCCGACTACTTTTCACATAGGCCTGAAAATTTTGCCATGTCAACACATTCTGAAATAGCTTTACTTGGGAGATTTTCAATATCTTTTGTATCACTAATTGATGGTGATATCAACCTCTTATCCCAACACTCATCATTACACACATCTGAACCAATTGATGTTGAACACACATTATCCATAATATGCATATCAATATTATTCTCACAAGGGCTGAAGATCTTTGATTCTGATTTATATATCCCCTCCTCACAAACTGATGCAACACCTGGATTATCTAAAAATACAGCTATCTCCTCATACTCATCATCATTTGTAAAAAGAGGGTTAATCCTACACCAATAAGGAATATGATTGACAATGTCCAATGTATCTAAAGGCTTATCGTAAAGGAAATTCACTCTTATTACAAAGGTCTCTACACCTTCTACATGACAGTTGCACTCTTCTTTAACACTACCAAATCTAGAATCATAAGAAGAACATGCCTCATCTATGAACTAATCATAGACTTCACCTTTATCATCCAATTGCCTTACACATGAAATTTCTACTACATCAATGCACTATGAAACTGCATGATCTGTATCACTTTCTAGCTCTCTAATGCTTCTGATGAAATTGATATTGAATCCTGATCTATATGATCACAACTATGCACAAATGAATCATTTAAGCATGAACATTCCTTGCTAAGGACTGGCATATCAATATCACTTTCACACTTTGTGCATCCTTCCAACTCAACTTCATTCAAATCGTCATGAGCAACAATATTATGATCATCATGATTAGTCTTAGGAGATAAAGGTCTATGAGCAAACTTAGTAATTTCATGATCATTGTATGAATCACTTCTCCCATTATCACCCTGCACCATTGAAAAATTCATCTTCTAAATCATTTTCATCATACAATTGCATACAATTTTTTGATTTATTTTTGGTGTCTAAGAATACCTTTGTCTCCTTTCCAATTATATTTATGTGAGTTTCTGGTTGATTCATTACTATTATTTCATCATTCCTTACATAATCACTCTTGATTTTGTCAATAATTACAACCCATTCACATACCTGATTAAGGCTTTGAGGCTTAAATTTCTTTGGCAATGAACTCAAACCTGATTCATATATTTCAATAAACAAGTCAATAAATGTATCTTCTTCAGGCTTGCAACTATCAAGAATCTACAAGAGGACATCTAAGAATCTGGCAAACAAAGAGTATGCTGACTCTCCCATGAGTCTCCTTATGTCATACAAAGCTTGAACATACACCATGGGGTCATTGTTGTATACAACTTGCTGGCAATTTGTTCGAGGCTCTACATGATCAGCATTATAGATTGATGCACAAACTGGGACAACAGGGGTGTAAGTGCTCTGACACTCATTTTCAAAACTTGAATGACACCTTTCATCAACATTGGGGGCCCTAGGGCAGAAGACATTTGTAGAGAAATTACCCTTGTGCATTCCATACCTCCAGTTGTTTTTAATGTCCATGGTAGTTTGATATGCCTGATGAAGTGTTGTAGGCTCCTTATCTCTCAATCTGTAGCTTATTTTCTTGTCAAATGCACCCAAATAAATGAGTAAAGCTACACCATCATTAGGTCTGATTTTTTTAGGAACTCTTTTCAATGCCTTTACGAATCTGAGGTTAAAGGTTGGAACTAATTCATCTTTTTCAATATGGATATCCATGAAATCATTGAAAACTGAATACTCAGATATTCTTTCACCAAACTACTCTATGAATGCTGCCATAAATTCACTCCAAGAATGGACAGAGCATGCCGGTAAATAAGAGAACCAATCCCTTACATCTCCCTTTAGAGATTGAACATTTTTTCTATGGATCATTTTCAACTATTATGCATACTATATCATAATATATGAACTGAAATTCACAACATAAGAGTATGCAAACTTATTTCCAACATTTCCCTTTTATCTAGTGCTAACTTCACCTAGTAGGGGATCATTTAAAACTCATACACCATGGTTTTCACATAAGCTCATTTTAAAAAACCAAAATAGAAATACCTCGACAACTGTAGTAGCTACTAATCTTTCTTCTGAACTGAAAATATACTGATTTGAAACTTTTTTACATCCTTTATCAGGTTCTTTGTGCACATAGTCGCCACCTCTTTTATAGAGGAATGCGTCTTATGAAGCTGAAAACTCCTTACAACATTTCTTTCATTCTGGGTTCTCCTCAACAACAGAGTCACATGAAACCTCTTCAAAATATGCTTCAACCAAACTTGTCCAGGTCTAAAACCCTCTTAAAATCTGAAACAAATATCCAGGTTCCATCAAATTCTAGACTCTTCTCTCATGGATATGGCATTGTCCCCAATAGAGTCACCAGTTTTGTTGGTCCCCAAATCAACAGACAGTAAACCCTAAAGGTTTGCCACTTCTAATGATCAGATTTATTGTGAGACTTGGCCAACAAAGATGGGAGATAGTTTGCACCAAGATTTGTTGGATAAACCCTAGATTGGCAATATTCTTGGACTACCTCACTGGTTGAATCTGAGAACATGCAACTAAAGCCCTACTCCTAAAAATCCTAAGGTTTGCTAATGGTAAAATGGTTTTTTGTTTTGATATTTTGGTTGTAAGATTAGGGCCTGAATCATAAAAAAGGTCCAATTATTGATCGATGCCTACCTTTGGGCTTAGAGTGAAACTACATCATGCTGAGTATTTCTCATGAATAGGACACATACATTCTCATGAATAGGACACACATACAGATTTCAGAGGGTTTAGCTTGCACCTGCCTTACAGATAACACCCAAGGATGAGTATTTCTATTGGCTCTTCTTACAAACATCCCTGGTATCAAACATTCCTCTCCATATTTGATTTAAAACTTTTAATCTGTTCCTAAAACAGAGGTAAAAAACCAAATATGCAATACAACAAATGAGCATTCAAGAACTTAGATACCCTTAGTAACTTAGTTCAAAAGAGAAACATGGATAACAATGGATACATCAAATAGAAATACATGCCACAACATTATTCATTTAACACAATCTGAAACTGATAAGCTGCTCATAAAAATGCATACAACACACAGAATATGAAACTTACAGCACCAAAACTAGGGCAACTAGTCAAAGATGGAGTCTTTATTCACTCCTCAAAAACTTCCCAATCTTCTCAACCCCCTTTTACAATGAGGAACAACATGCTCTTATAGAAACAAGGGCATGTTGCCCTAAAAATTAATACATGCTGGAGGTAGGTGAAATATTTTTATTACATTTTATCTCCAAAATACATTAGGAATAAAATATTCTACAAATAAAAGAGAAGAAGATTAAATAATAAATAAAACATGTTTTAATTTCCCCTTTTAATTTTTTACATTTTCACTTTTCTGGATACTCCCAATTTTGCACGGCAGCAGTTGAAGACTCATCATTCCTCTATGTGCGGCTGCAATATGAGGTAGTGTGGCTTCATTCTACTATTCCTTGATTGCATTCATCCTCTGAGATGACATAGAACAACATTTAGCATATTCAAATGTCAAAATTCAGCCAAAAATCATTGCAAACGAGCTAAAAATCCCTGCAAATGCATTAGGAATGGTCTTAGGAAGATTTTTGAGCATATGACAACATATTTGAGCCAAAAAATGCCTCCAAAATTGGCTGGAAGTGTAAAAACATGATCAGCCTCTACAGCTTAATCTACGTGGAGCTGCCAAAATCCGTTGAAAATGCTAGGGAAGCAAAGGAAATGCGTGACATTAACTTACAGAAGAGGAGGAACAACAAAAAATGCCTTGTGATGGGCATTTCACACTTGAATGCATTCTTTTTTGCCTTTAATAAACTTTCAAAGGTTTAATAAACCTTTTCACTTTAATTTGCCTTTAATACATTTCATTTAGACTATTTAAAATTCTATTAAAATATCCTTTTTAAAATTTGCATTTTAACATTAAAACTTAGGCCAATTTTGAATTTCCTTCGCTAGACAATTAACGTTTTTTTACCGTGGGCAAACTGGGCTTCCAATGACTGTGAAATTTGCATAGGGGCATTATTAATTATTTCAAGAAAACCCATTTCTTCAGAATCCGCATCGCCAACTGAATTCAAGGACCTGCTTTGTAAACTGACTCATCGGATGAGTTCGCTACAATTGAGATGCATTAAAATAATACATCAAATAGTCTCTGATTTTGATGAAATTAGAACTAGAGACATTTGAGACCAAATCGATAAATGGGTCATCCTTAGATTTGTTAAATTTGAAAGTTTTCACAATACCAATTTTAGCCCGGTCGCAGTTAGGAAACAATTAAATACCCCATCAAAACTCATCTCGGGAGCACGAAACTAAGAAAACATTTTACCAAATGTGCCAAAAAGGTTTCCACCAATCGGATTTGCAAGATGAGTTTAGAGTTGCAAGATTTTAATCGGCGACGGTGGCCTCCGGAGTAGATTGAGCAGCCTGTCGACCTAGCCTTTGTCGACACCTAGAAAGAGTATAGACACTTCAAATTCACAAAATTTGAATGTGTCAATAGTGGGTATGATATAATTGGATAAGGAAAAACTTGATAACACACCTCGTCCACGAAGGAATGGTATTTATGTGGAGGTTCCTCCTTCGTTATCCCTTCAAGGATCGGGAGATAACAAAAATGCATTGGAAAGACAAACAAAACAATCAAAACAAGAGATTATGACAAAGGAAAAGATTCATACAATGTAACATAATTCTTCTCTCTATGATAGATGGAATCAACAAAATAAGAGAGCTAAAGAGCGGAAAAGAGTAAGACAGTTATCATCAGTAGGAAATAACAGTGGTTCCCCTCCTCATACGCAAAAAAATATTTCAAATTTACAAAGATTTGGAAAACAAGCACCACATGGACATTCTGAGAATAAAGAACAATCAACTATGAACCACTCAAACTTCACACAAAACTTGATGGAGCATCTCTCCAAGATGCTCGCAAGTTCCAAATTTTAGTACAGTTGGGTAAGTGCAAGAAGATGGGGGGCCAAAAAGGGGTCTTAAGTGGCCACTTTTTTTTTCTGAAATCAAGAAATACTGGCCTTGGATGAGAAATTGAGCATAGTTACACTTAAAATTTGGAGATGCAACCAAACCAATGTTCATAGTGCTCCGAGTCTACTTTCTAAACTACTATTTTGTTTTGAAAATGGCATAGATTAAGGGGTTCAAAAGAGGGAGCCACAGAAATTGGTGTTGTTTCTGTCAAAAAAATATAACATAGCATGTTTTGTGGCTCCCTCAAAATGTCAACTTTTTTTTAGTATTTTTAAAATTGCTTCAGTGAGAAATTAGCTAATAGCATTTAGTTTATGTCTGATTTTTCTAATAATTTTTTGATGAATATTTGATTTTTTACTAATTTTCAAAGTGGACACATCCTAAAAAATAGAATTTTGGCCGTGCTACCCCTATAAATTTTGAAAACTAATTGAAAATCATTTTTTTATTTTTTTAATATTTGTAGAATGGAGTCTAGTTTCTAAATATGTAATTTTTTTGAAATTTGAATAAATAGATAATTTACAATGAAAAAAAGACCAAACAGTGGTTTTTGCCTAAAAACGGAGACACAAACAAAAGAAATTAAAGATGAAAGGCTTAACGTTGTTAAAATGTGAAAAAAATCACATCGTCAAATAGCTAAGAGAAAGCCTAACATTACCCAAGTGTTTGATTTGTTTGACCTTGAAACACGTTCAAATATGAGGGTTAGCACGAACGAAATTATGTGAAATCTTGAAGAATTTGGAAAAACACGTCTGTCACTGTTCATAAGGCACTCCAGCCCTTTGGGTTGGAAATCCAAAGCAAATCCCAAGCCCAAGGCTTGGGATTCCCAAAGCAAGACATAATGTGAGCACATTATAATGCACTCACATTATAACGCGCTCGCATTATGTTTTGCTTTGCATTTTTCCTTTCCTGCAAGTTTGTTGTTTGTCATGTTTGACATAACGCGAGCGCGTTATAACGCGCTCGTGTTATGTTCCCCTTAAATTTTTTTACGTTCAAGGCTATTAATCATGAGGGTTAAGGGATAAGGGATAGGGTTGGAGGGTTTAGGGATAAGGGATTAGCGTTTAAGGTATAGTATCGAGCCCGTTGATGGTATAGGAATAGGGATAGCGTTTAGGGTTTAGGGATGAGGGATTAGAGTTGAGGGATGATAGATTAGGGTTGAGGGTTTAGGGTTTAGGGTTTAGGGATAGGGTTGAGGATCAAGGGATTAGAGTTAAGGGTTGAGGGATTAGGGTTTGACATTGAGGGTTGAGGGTTGAGGTTCCAGGGTCAAAGGTTTAGGGATAGGGTTGAGGGTCGAGGGATGAGGGTTAAAATAGAGTGTGGAGGGTGTAAGGATTAGGGATAGGGTTGGAGGGTTTAGGGATAAGGGATTAGGGTTTAAGGTATAGTATCGAGTCTGTTGAGGGTTTAGGAATAGGGATAGCATTTAGGGTTTAGGGATGAGGGATTAGAGTTGAGGGATGATGGATTAGAGTTGAGGGTTAAGGGATTAGGGTTTAGGGATAAGGTTTACGGTTGAGGGTTAAGGGATTAGGCTTTAAGGTATAGTGTTGAGGGTTGAGGGTTTAGGATTAGGGTTTAGGGTTGATGGATTAACATTTAATGTCGAGGTTACGGTTAGAGTGTCGAGGGTAGAGGGATTAGGGATAGGGTTTAGGGTTGAAGGTTTAAGGATTGAGGGTTGAGGCTTTAGGGATGAGGGTTTAAGGCTTAAGATATAGTGTCAAGTGTTGAGGGTGTAGGGATAGGGTTTAAGTTTTAAGGGTTAAGGGTTGAGGGATAGGGATTAGGGTTTAAGGTATAGTGTTGAGGATTGATGGTTTAGGGATAGGGTTTAGGTTTGAGGGATTAGGGTTTAGGGTTGATGAATTAGGGTTTAATGTTGAGAGTTAAGGGTTGAGGGTTGAGGGTTGAGGGTTGAGGTTGAGGGATAGGGTTAATGGTCAAGGGATTAGGGTTAAATAAGAGTGTCGAGGATAGAGGGATTAGGGTTTAAGGTATAGTATCGAGCCTGTTGAGGGTCTAGGAATAGGGATAGCGTTTAGGGTTTAGGGATGAGGGATTAGAGTTGAGGGATGACAGATGACGGATTAGGGTTGAGGGTTGAGGGATTAGGGTTTAAGGTATAGTGTTGAGGGTTTAGGGATAGGGTTTAGGGTTGAGGGATTAGAGTGAAGGGTTGAGGGATTAGGATTTGACATTGAGGGTTGAGGGTTTATGGTTTAGGGTTTACGGATAGGGTTGAGGGTTGAGGGATTAGAGTTAAGGGTTGAGGGATTAGGGTTTGATGTTGAGGGTTGAGGGTAGAGGTTCGAGGGTCAAGGTTTTAGGGATAGGGTTGAGGGTCGAGCGATTAGGGTTAAAGTAGAGTGTGGAGGGTATAAGGATTAGGGATAGGGTTGGAGGGTTTAGGGATAAGGGATTAAGATTTAAGGTATAGTATCGAGTCTGTTGAGGGTGTAGGAATAGGGATAGCATTTAGGGTTTAGGGATGAGGGATTAGAGTTGAGGCATGATGGATTAGGGTTGAGGGTTGAGGGATTAGGGTTTAGAGACAAGGTTTAGGGTTAGGGTTGAGGGATTAGGGTTTAAGGTATAGTGTTGAGGGTTTAGGGATAGGGTTTAGGGTTGAGGGATTAGAGTGAAGGGTTGAGGGATTAGGATTTCACATTGAGGGTTGAGGGTTGAGGGTTTAGGGTTTAGGGATAGGGTTGAGGGATCAAAGTTAAGGGTTGAGGGATTAGGGTTTGACGTTGAGGGTTGAGGGTTGAGGTTCGAGGGTCAAGGGTTTAGGGATAGGGTTGAGGTTTGAGGGATTAGGGTTAAAGTAGAGTGTGGAGGGTGTAAGGATTAGGGATAGGGTTGGAGGGTTTAGGGATAAGGGATTAGGGTTTAAGGTATAGTATCGAGTCTGTTGAGGGTTTAGGAATAGGGATAGCATTTAGGGTTTAGGGATGAGGGATTAGAGTTGAGGGATGCTGGATTAGGGTTGAGGGTTAAGGGTTTAGGTTTTAGGGATAAGGTTTAGGGTTTAGGGTTGAGGGTTGAGGGATTAGGGTTTAAGGTATAGTGTTGAGGGTTGAGGGTTTAGGATTAGGGTTTAGGGTTGATGGATTAGAATTTAATGTCAAGGTTAGGGTTAGAGTGTCGAGGGTAGAGGGATTAGGGATAGGGTTTAGGGTTGAAGGTTTAAGGATTGAGGGTTGAGGCTTTAGGGATGAGGGTTTAAGGCTTAAGATGTAGTGTCAAGTGTTGAGGGTGTAGGGATAGGGTTTAAGTTTTAAGAGTTAAGGGTTGAGAGATAGGGATTAGGGTTTAAGGTATAGTGTTGAGGGTTGATGGTTTAGGGATAGGGTTTAGGTTTGAGGGATTAGGGTTTAGGGTTGATGAATTAGGGTTTAATGTTGAGAGTTGAGGGTTGAGGGTTGAGGTTGAGGGATAGGGTTAATGGTCAAGGGATTAGGGTTAAATAAGAGTGTCAAGGGTAGAGGGATTAGGGTTTAAGGTATAGTATCGAGCCTGTTGAGGGTCTAGGAATAGGGATAGCGTTTAGGGTTTAGGGATGAGGGATTAGAGTTGAGGGATGACGGATGATGGATTAGGGTTGAGGGTTGAAGGATTAGGGTTTAGGGACAAGGTTTAGGGTTAGGGTTGAGGGATTAGATTTTAAGGTATAGTGTTGAGGGTTTAGGGATAGGGTTTAGGGTTGAGGGATTAGAGTGAAGGGTTGAGGGATTAGGATTTGATGTTGAGGGTTGAGGGTTTATGGTTTAGGGTTTAGGGATAGGGTTGAGGGTCGAGGGATCAGAGTTAAGGGTTAAGGGATTAGGGTTTGACGTTGAGGGTTGAGGGTTGAGGTTCGAGGGTCAAGGGTTTAGGGATAGGGTTGAGGGTCGAGCGATTAGGGTTAAAGTAGAGTGTGGAGGGTATAGGGATTAGGGATAGGGTTGGAGGGTTTAGGGATAAGGGATTAGGGTTTAAGGTATAGTATCGAGTCTGTTGAGGGTGTAGGAATAGGGATAGCATTTAGGGTTTAGGGATGAGGGATTAGATTTGAGGGATGAGGGATCAGGGTTGAGGGTTGAGGGATTAGGGTTTAGGGACAAGGTTTAGGGTTAGGGTTAAGGGATTAGGGTTTAAGGTATAGTGTTGAGGGTTTAGGGATAGGGTTTAGGATTAAGGGATTAGAGTGAAGGGTTGAGGGATTAGGATTTGATGTTGAGGGTTGAGGGTTTAGTGTTTAGGGTTTAGGGATAGGGTTGAGGGATTAGGGTTTGACGTCGAGGGTTGAGGGTTGAGGTTCGAGGGTCATGGGTTTAGGGATAGGGTTGAGGTTCGAGGGATTAGGGTTAAAGTAGAGTGTGGAGGGTGTAAGGATTAGAGATAGGGTTGGAGGGTTTAGGGATAAGGGATTAGGGTTTAAGGTATAGTATCGAGTTTGTTGAGGGTTTAGGAATAGGGATAGCATTTAGGGTTTAGGGATGAGGGATTAGAGTTGAGGGATACTGGATTAGGGTTGAGGGTTGAGGGATTAGGGTTTAGGGATAAGGTTTAGGGTTGAGGGTTGAGGGATTAGGGTTTAAAGTATAGTGTTGAGGGTTAAGGGTTTAGGATTAGGGTTTAGGGTTGATGGATTAGCATTTAATGTCAAGGTTAGGGTTAGAGTGTCGAGGGTAGAGGGATTAGGGATAGGGTTTAGGGTTGAAGGTTTAAGGATTGAGGGTTGAGGCTTTAGGGATGAGGGTTTAAGGCTTAAGATATAGTGTCAAGTGTTGAGGGTGTAGGGATAGGGTTTAAGTTTTAAGGGTTAAGGATTGAGGGATAGGGATTAGGGTTTAAGGTATAGTGTTGAGGGTTGATGGTTTAGGGATAGGGTTTAGGTTTGAGGGATTAGGGTTTAGGGTTGATGAATTAGGGTTTAATGTTGAGAGTTGAGGGTTGAGGGTTGAGGGTTGAGGTTGAGGGATAGGGTTAATGGTCAAGGGATTAGGGTTAAATAAGAGTGTCGAGGGTTGAGGGATTAGGGTTTAAGGTATAGTATCAAGCTTGTTGAGGGTCTAGGAATAGGGATAGTGTTTATGGTTTAGGGACGAGGGAGTAGAGTTGAGGGATGACGGATGACGGATTAGGGTTGAGGGTTGAGGGATTAGGGTTTAGGGACAAGGTTTAGGGTTAGGGTTGAGGGATTAGGGTTTAAGGTATAGTGTTGAGGGTTTAGGGATAGGGTTTAGGGTTGAGGGATTAGAGTGAAGGGTTGAGGGATTAGGATTTGACGTTGAGGGTTGAGGGCATTTTCTATCAAGAACTTGATTATGAGGGCTTGCCCCTTCATTGTTATGCTTATCATATGGTGGAGCATCTGGCAAGCTCTTGTAGGAAAGAGATGTGATCAATGCAAAGGATGTGATCAATCTATAGCATGACAAAATGCGAGAGCATTATAGCGCGAGCGCGTTATAACGCGCTCGTGTTTTGTCTTGCTATTGAAACGGTAAAAAAGTGGTTACCCCCGTGATCCAGGCCCACATGCTCTATTTTCTAACTGATTCTGCACATGCTCTGACAAAAAAGAAGTGCTTTCATGCTGTTGGGAAGTTCACATGCACATTTAACACATTGTACCACCTTTGCATGATCTTTCCACCACCTTTTCTGCTTTGCCAACTTGAGAAGGAGGAAATAACATAGTTTTCACACCAAGTTTGATATATATCTATTCAAGTTTTAATTTTTGTAGTGTTACAATGTTAATTGTGATTCAATTTAAGGAATTTAACATTATAGATTGGTTAATAGTATTGTTGTTAGTAATGATATTTGAGTGTTATTCAATTTAACATTGAAAAGGAAGCAAGTGGTGAAAAACTCAAATTGTTGAGGAGTATCAAACACAGTTTTATGGTAAATTTCTAGAGAAGTATCCTCAAATTAAAATTTGTCAAAGATATTTTGAATTGCTAAAACCTTACTATGTTAAGATAAATCACACATGCACTACTTGTTGTTGTAGATTACATATTGAATTTTCTAACCATTTTGATGCTTATAGGTCTATATGTTTAGCTATGCATACTAACAATTATTTGCAGGGTTGTGCCAGATGTGCCCCACCAACATCTTCAAGAGACTTCATATCAAGAATTTTATGTGACAGAGAGGAAGGTCAAATATTCTACAAGAAATTATGCTTGGATGGCACATGTCATCATTGCGGTGGCTTGCAACATTTGCCAATATGTGAACATATGGAAATAACTCATGCGGTTGGAAACGAACTAGTAGAGTTTGGCAAGTATAAAACAGTGGCATACAATACAAAAGATGGTAAAGAAGAAAAGAGGTGTGAATACATTATTGAAAAGATTCCAGTGTATCAGTTTATGCCTATATTTCGTGACAGTATAGTGTATGAGTATGCAATATATGCCCATAGAGCTTGATGGTTGGACTTGCAATTCAAGTTATGCAAGGACACATTTCTGGTTGGTAGCATTGTTTTAGTCATCGACTTTACAGAGAACTACAGTCTATAGCCACAGCATGAGGTGCAATCACAATATTACAACTTCATACAGGTTTCTATATTTGTGCACATCGCATTCATTCATGCGAATGATAGTATAGAGGATGACAGAAAGATCATAAGGGAGTATAATTTCTATATTAGTGATGATCGCACGCATTCTACGGAGTTCGTGCAAGGTTGCTTTCAGGTGTTCTACAATGATTTGGCTAGAAGGGGTTTATCGTTCAGTCAGCATATCATAGGGTCGGATAACTATGCGTCACAATTCAAGAACTCATGAAATTTCTATTGGTTGAGTAGGAGGCATAATTTTATAGGTATTCAACATATGTGGAACTTTTGTGAGGCTGGGCATGGAAAGGGGGAGCATGATGGTGCAGGAGCATGTATCAAAAGAGCCATAGCACGAGAAGAGTTAAAGTATAAAGACAATGCAAAATTGATTGTCAAGTGGTGTAATGCTTCCATGGGTCCAGGTAATGAAGGTAAGTCTTTAGTTTGTAGATTTTTTTGGTTGATAGATGATACTAACATTGCACCATATGAGGATTATTGTACACTAATAGGATCAAATGGGATGCACTCTTTCAGAAGCTCAATTGTAGGTTCATAGAGTATCCATACACAAAAGATGTCATGCTTTTGTTCTTCCTGTACAATTCAAGTCTGGGATGAGTGCGAGTCAAAGGAGTGGGTTGACGAATGGCAGTTAAGTTATCTTAGCCCACTTGACACGTATCGACCCTTGACAGCACTGGAACTAACACAGATGGAATTGTCAGTTGACTTTGACCACATATCAGATTTAGTTCAACCAGGTAATGTCATCTTACTTTGTAGTGTTTTTGTAATGTTGACTAATTTCATCTAATTTGCTACACATATCAATGTAGGGCACGTATATGCAGTTATTACAGATGAAGATAATGAAGAGGGAATAGATTATTACTTATGTCATTGTGTTGAGGCTAAAAAGAAATTGGAGGCCCCTATTACAGATGGAGAAAACATCGAATACCCTACAGGCTTAGTGGTTATTACTGGAACATAGCTTAGAAGGTACCCACATAAGAGTGTTAATATTTGGCTATTTCAGGACTTTGACACGCATCAGAAGATTCTTCATTACTCGAATCTTGTCGTGGCATCCAATGTTCTTTTGATAAAGTATCGGGGTAGACCTTTAAAAAAAATATTGTGGAAGGTGCGTGAGTCTGACCATGAAGCAATACTTGACACAATAAAGAGTAGAGTAGACCCAGATGGTTCATTGGATTAATTTGTAAATATTCACATTGATTTTGTAAAGTCATGTTACATTGAGTTGTAAGTATGCACATTAATTTGTAAGGTTTGTCTTTTTTTATTTCCTCCTACATTTTCACAATATGTACACATTTTTACATCATCATGTTATGCATTTTTGGTGTCCTGCTCCTGATGCAACCAAACTCATAACTCACCCTACTTCCTCTAGACACCATTTGATGATCTCTCCAACACTCTGGATTCAAGGTGCCCAATCATGATGATGACCTATATACCATTCTCCCAAGGTGCTCATAATGAATGAAAAGAAAACCAAGGGCACCCAAGCTTAATAGACTTATTTCCTTCAATTTTGATGATCCAAACTCTTGCAATACGACATCCACTTTCATGCCTTTAGATCTTCCTTCATATACAGGGTGCCAAATCAAGTTAAAAAATCTACATAAGGGTGCCAAAATAGATGAAAGGAGACATGATATGTGCCTTAGGACTCCATGCTAAGGTTTGAGCCATTAAAGTCTCTTGATATTAGGCGCTCATGATGATGAAACTTAGAGCTTTTTCCTTTCCTTTGTGCTCATCTAAGATGTTTGAATGATAAGGAGCACCTCGACCTCTATAATGTACATTGGGCACCAAAATCAAGGTGATTTTAAGTCACTTTGAGTCATTTGGGGTCAGTTTGAGTCTTTGAGTCATGTCACAAAAAAGTGTCAATGTTGTCAAGTTGCACAAAGCAACTTTTGCATTTTTGGTGTCCTGCTCGTGATGTGACCAAACTGACTATTCCAACACATCCAGATGGGTACATTTATGCTAGGCATGGTCCTATTTTTCACCCAAACATGTTGAAACAGTCTGAGCTACATTGTACCGACGATATCCCTAAAGAGTCCAAATTACAAAAAGGCAGCAATCTTTGACGAGATGTTAATCAAAAACCGTGTCACTTAGAAATATTCTGTCTGAGGCAACGCAATCATGTAAAGTACCTCTACAATAACCTCTCTCGGTTTTTTATATCTTTGAGGCATTTATCGGTGGTGAAATGTTTTCTGATGCCCCAAAAATCATCAGGAGGCAGTGTAAAGTTGCAAAGGGGTGTAACTTTTGTGCTGCTCCTGATGCGACCAAACTGACTATTCCAATGCGTCCAGATGGGTACATTTAAGCTAGGTATGGTCCTTTTTTTCACCCAAACATGTCGAAACAGTCTGAGCTACATTGTACCCACAATATCCCTAAAGAGTCCAAAGTGCAAAAAGACAGCAATCTTCGACGAGATGTTACTCAAAAACTGTGTCACTTAGAAACATTCTATCTAAGGCAACACGATCATGTAGAGTGCCTCTATAATAACCTCTCTCAGTTTTTATATCTCTGAGGTATTTGCCCGTGGTGAAAGGTTTTCTGCTACCCGAAAAATTGTCAGAAGGAGGCAGTGTAAAGTTGCAAAGGGGTGTAACTTTTGTCCTGCTCCTGATGCGACCAAACTGACTATTCCAACGTGTCTGAATGGGTACATTTACAATAGGCATGGTCTTGTTTTTCACCCAAACATGTCGAAACAGTCTGAGCTACATTGTACCGACGATATCCCTGAAGAGTCCAAAGTGCAAAAAGGCAGCAATCTTTGACGAGATGTTACTCAAAAATCATGTTACTTAGAAACATTCTGTCTGAGGTAACACGATCATGTAAAGTGTCTCTACAATAACCTCTCTCAATTTTTTATATCTCTGAGGTATTTGCCCATGGTGAAAGGTTTTCTGCTGCCCCAAAAATCGTCAGAAGGAGGCAATGTAAAGTTACAAAGGGGTGTAACTTTTATCCTGCTCCTGATGCGACCAAACTGACTATTCCAACGCATTCGGGTGGGTACATTTACACTAGGTATGGTCCTTTTCTCAACCAAACATGTCGAAACAGTCCGAGCTACATTGTACCCACGATATCCCTAAAGAGTCCAAAGTGCAAAAAGGTAGCAATCTTTGACGAGATGTTACTTGAAAACCATGTCACTTAGAAACATTCTGTCTGAGGCAACATGATCATGTAGAGTGCCTCTACAATAACTTCTCTCGGTTTTATATATCTCTGAGGCATTTACCCGTGGTGGAAGGTTTTCTGCTACCCCAAAAATCGTCAGAAGGAGGCAGTGTAAAGTTGCAAAAGGGTGTAACTTTTGTCCTGCTCCTGATGCGGCCAAACTGACTGTTCCAACGTGTCCGAATGGGTACATTTACGCTAGGCATGGTCCTATTTTTCACCCAAACATGTCAAAACAGTTTGAGCTACATTGTACCGACGATATCCCTGAAGAGTCCAAAGTGCAAAAAGATAGCAATCTTTGACAAGATGTTACTCAAAAACCATGTCACTTAGAAACATTCTGTCTGAGGCAACGCGATCACATAGAGTACCTCTACAATAACCTCTCTCAATTTTTTATATCTCTGAGACATTTTCCCGTGGTGAAAGGTTTTCTGCTGCCCCAAAAATCATCAAAAGGAGGCAGTGTATTAAGTCAGGATGAAAGCCTATTCACTCTAGGCACCTGTTGTGACCAAATCACACATTGCCCCATTGCAAATGGGGATCCCCTACTTTTTTTGAACTCCAGTGCGTTTGACTAAGCTTAGATGATGACTTGGGGTTATTGCATGATGAGGTCAGTAGTGTTTGAGTTTTAGAGCTCCTTGATGACCTAATCCTGATAGTGGGCGCATAGAGGAAGGAATGATTAAGGTGCACTTTGATAATCATTTCACCCTAGGTGAGCTCCTAGGTAGAATTTGGAGTGGAAGCCTCAAATAATACCTTGGATTTTTAGATGCTTATTTTAGCTCAAATTATCATTATCTTGCACCTAGAGTTGGAGTCTAACTGCCTAGGGAGTCAAGGAGCATTTCATCATCTAGAGAATCCCAAACATGTGCCTTGAACAAGTGATGCTACAAGTGGTGAACAAAATGGGTGCCTTGAAGAATTGAGCCCTCCAAGACATCTTGCAATTGCCTAAAAGTCCAAAATTTACACAAGTGAGTTAAGGCACCATTTTCCATCTCCAGAGCCTCCTTTGAGTGCCTTAACATGGAGTGAATGTTTTAGTCTATGAAAGATTGCTCCTAAATAATATAACAACCCCTTGAGTCACTAGGATGAACTAAGTTAACAAAATAAACTTCATTAAGGCAGGCGCACTTGTGCATCTAGACAACTCCAGTTTAGCGCCTGAGAAAAAGCATGTTTAGATCCATAAGTTTGGGGAGTATTGAGTGAGGTAAGTCTTCATGAGCATATACAATGACTTAAATCCATCAATGATGAAGTAAATGCTTATTTGAACTAAGGCGCAATTTCACTCCTTATAATCATCTTCTGGCACCTTGAAAGCTAAGTGTTTGAAACTATCATGATTTGCACCTAGATGAGGAAGTCTCTATAATGAGTTAAAGCCACTTGAACGGAAAGCATGAAGGGAGCATCCAAACTTACCCAAGGAAGCGCCTAGAGGAATGGAAGTTGAGTTTGAAGATAGATGACCTTTCGAGTGCACTTGCCCTTGAGTGACAATTTGATTTGGCACCCTTATGTAAATTTAGATATGATCTAGCGCTTTGAGGTTGAGTGGAGTAATCTTGGTGCCTTTGTGTGTTGTTTTATACCTTGATGAGCGCCTTGGAAGAATGGACGTTTACTCACCCTTGAGTGCCTTAGTTCCAGAGATTGAGTTCGAAGAGTAATACTCCTCAAAATGCCTCTATGAGAGTGATAAAACTAAGTAGCATAAGAGATGATAAGTGTAAGAGCTTAGGGACTCAAGGCGCATTGTAGGGTCAAGAACATCAAGTTTGTGCACCTAAGGGGAAAATCAAGCTTCAAACACCTCATCAAATGGCGCCTTGGTAGAGGAGTTGCCAAAAGACCTTAAAATTGAAAATTTGATAAAATAACTCACATTATGAGTTTAGGTGCCTTTCCAAGATCAAGCTTTCATATAGCACCTTGAGTTGTTACTTTCATATTAGCCCCCTAGCATAAAGAAGAAGTCCTCAAATGTGCTTTAAGGAGGAAGATTGGTGATGGAAGTAATTATGAGCACCCTAGAGTGTTTGAAGTGGGAAGTAGTAAAGGATAGCGCCTTGAATGAGTTTGAGCACCTCGAAGAGGATTGAGTGCTTAAGGGATAATAGGATCTTTTGAGACTATTGGTAAGTGTTTGGAATCATTAGAATTTTGAAAATAAGATAAAGACCCTAGGCGCTATCTCCTACTTGGAACATCACACATGGGAACATGGAAACTAGATTGATTGAAGGAATGATACTTTAGCGCCTTGAGGGTGAATGAGTCAAAATAACACTAAATTAGTGCCTAGTCCAATAGATTGAAATCATCTTGGGCGCATTTTCTTGCTTTAGTTGGGTTAAACTTATTTTGGCGCCTTGGTGAGAAGTTCTCTAGATATGAGTTAGAACCATCAAAATAATAAAACTTGCCAAGAAAGAGATAGGCATTTTTATGAAGTTTTTCCTCAATGTTGAGCGCCTAGGAGGTAGATTGCTCAAGAGAGGGTTAGATACTCTGTATTTCACTCTATTGTTGACTTGTCTAAAAATAATGGAAGCATAGAATTATCAACTTTTGAACCTTCAAACTCACTATTGGTGAGACAACATACCATCGGCGAGCTTAAAATTTCATCGGTCGATAGGCCGATGCCACCATGACTCCATTTGATTTCAGTTCTGACAAACATCCCATCATTGACTCTTATCGATCAGACAGACCACTATCGATGACTTTATATCCTTTCACACCGATGTCTTTGTCACTCCAATACGAGACTCTAAGTCCCTCGCCTATCGGTAGGACTTAATACCATCAGCACACTCAAAAACTCTTCTACTAACACACCGATCTCACAAATGACAACCTTCAGACCACACCCATTGGTGAGACTCCAAACATCGATGAACTCTAATCTCATTGGGCTAATACACCGATGGATTTTGACTGTCAGTGTGACTCCCTTCATTAGCGAATCTCTCAACTGCTCTTCCGATGTGCAGATGGGATTATCTTCTGATACACCGATGTCTTCGACTTCGAACCACACTCATCGGCAAGACAGACCACTATCGGTGAAGCCTAACCAAGGTCTGCCGATACGCCGATATGACCAACTCTTGACGTCGATACAAGGTTCTTTTACAGGCAAAGGACGCCAGGGCTTATGGGGCTCAATTTGATGTATTTATTGAAAGCTCAAGGTGAATTGATGCTTATTAAAAATGCCACTTAGTCCTTCATTTGCATTATAGGCACCATTTCCTATTGACTTATATACTCTTCCTCATGCTAGGGTGCCATAATGAAGTGGTTTAGACAATAGGTGTGCTTCACTTACCAGAGGCTTGTTCTCCTTCCACCTTAGGTGCACTTTTATGGTGGAACATGTATCAATGGGTGCCTTGTCTTAAATGAATTCTCTCTCTAAGTTAGGTGCCCTTTTGAGGCTTTATGAGTTGCAAATTGCACCTTAACCCTTCATGCTTGTTGCTCAATGTTTGAATGTTTAAGAAAGTCTCCTTTAGGCACTCATCTTAATGACTTTTTCTCAAGGCGCAATCCTCCTAATGACTTGGATATTCATCCTAGTGTTTCAGAATATCAGGCTACCAGACTTAGTCATTTTCAGGATCTCAAACATAAAGAATAACATGATGATTCATTTTTTTGTATTGCATATAGTTGACATTCTATGCTACTCATAAAGAATATTTAATATTTTCTGTTCAACATGATGATTCATTTTTTTTTTAAATACAATTTTTATCTTTTAGTTCCAAAATGAGGTTTAGGTGATACTTGAATAACAATAGCTAGCTTATTGGATCAACAAACATCCTATGTAATACAATCGGACTTTAAATATTTGAAGTAGCCATCTACAAATAGCCATTCAAACATGGATTTATAATGCAAGTATGGACGCCATCAATAAAAAAGATTTGTATTAACCAAATATCCATATAGGCATACATCAATATCTGTCGATAAAAGTATAACATATATACAAAATAGCCATATAGGCTTACAAGAATGCCATATAGGCATACAATGTCAACTATGTACAATACAAAATATATGTCCACAAATGCCATATAGGCATACAACAAAGGAACACAATAAAAGGCCATTCCCCTCTAGCTGGTGAAGAGAATAAATCACGAGTAGCCTTTGATCTTCTAGGGGATGGAGATGCGCATGTGGGTGGTCTACTACGAACCCGAGGGCTACTCCTCCTATTTAGGTCTTCCTGCATCTTTACCTGTTACAATAAAAAATATAGACATTAATATATAGAAATTACATGTTATAAAAAATGAAACATTTAACAAAATAATCACTTACCGCTAACATATAATCTGTCTCCTCGCTTGCCTCAGTAGCAGGAATAGGCTCTGGTGATGTCATGTCGTATAGAAACCATCCATATAGAAATTAAACTTCAAATCAATAATCTTTTGATTTTTCAAAAATAGACAACTATAACAATGAATGTAAATTGAAATTTACTAATCTGCCTCATACCCCTGTCAATGCCATGGAGCTATGAATCGCAGAGGCCACACCCTGCTCCATTGCCCTATGAACATGGGGAGGTGTCTCTGCAGCCTGCATCATTTGGAAATAAAACAACATTATTCAATTACGAAAACTATAATAGTGATGCAAATCATAGCTCCTAACATACACACACGTTCATCTAAACATGGAAGTACACACAATAAAGCACACAAATCACATACAAAAATTTAGTAAGGACAATTCATTCATTAAACTATTTATTTTATTACCTCTGTAAAGCTTTGCAGTCCACCACCGCTGGCAGGTGTTGCCGTGAAATATATAGTATTAACCTATTCAACATCCAAAATTAGATATTAGAATACCATTCATATAACAATGCTATTCACATGTAATATTTATAATTGTTTACTAGTTACATACCTCGACAGTAGATGATCTAGTGAAAAATGCAGGTGGAGAACCACTGAAAACTGCATCGACGCTATGGCCCTAAAATTTCATTAAAATCATCAATTTAAATTAGTTAATCTTGTATTTCAAAAATGAAATTTAATAAATTAAATTCAATAAAATTGCTAATATTTACCTGAGTATCAAGGCTGAAAGTCTCACTCAGGAGGGTATCTGTCATCACCATCTGCTTAGTTGTAAATGTAGTCTATGCACTTGTGTCCTGACTGTCCATGGGGTCATAACCACAGGCTGACCTGCAAGCTTGACAAGTATGGGGTGGGACCCTACTCCTCGCACTATCTCCCAACCCACTCTATGTTGCAGGACTGGCATGCTCTATGATGCTCTGGGTCAAGGCACTAATCGACTGAAGTGTATCGACCTCAACACTCTCCTTCACAATGGAAGGGATAGAAACATGCTCGTGGGCTGGTCTGCTAATTACTCATCTCACTACCCATTGTGGGTCAAGACGTGCCCCTGGTCTATCTTGTGCTAACCCCCCACCTCTACCCTGGAAGTCTCGCATATCAAAATAGTTTGGCACTTTATTAAGGACAAACTCGCAGTAGAGTTTCCTCAAAAAGTATTGCGGGACCTCATTATTATTGCATGGAGGATGGTAAAAAACCATCCACCACCTCTGTCCAAAATTGTCCCTTATCGATGGTTGTTGCACCAATGGATAGGGAACCTCTTGCATGTAATGGGTGGAGGTTGATTTGTTTGTGGGTTTGTGAAAATTGAACACAAGTCTAATTTTGTAATTTGTATTTTTTTCACATCTTGGTATAACAACTTGTCTACATAGTAATCTCTAAACTCTCTCTTCTTATCCATCCAATTAGTTATTTGCTTGTTAATTGAATCTACATTTGATAACATAGACTCAAGAGATTCGGCAAGTGTGGACCTATGCAAGGTTGAAGTGGAAGGATCTTTCAACCTTGCAATTATATCTTCAATTTCTTTTTTGTTGTTTTCAATTTGCCCCATTATATTTTCTTGTGTTCTAGGGGCATGTCGAGGAATGGATGGAGGAGGTTGTTGTTCTGCAGGTATTTCCTCCTCAGGATTTTGTGGATTTTGAGGAGGAGGAGGAGGAGGAGGAGGTGCAATAACATTTCCTGACAATTAATGAAATAACAATAAAAAATCAACTAAAACCTACCTATTTAGAAACAAATTCAAACAAAAAAACAAATATAACTCACTCCTTTGGCGTGCTCGACGTCGTGGCGGCATTTTGGTAATGAATTGATAAGGTTTTTGTGTTGAATGGAGTTTTGTATAACGCGAGCACACTTTCTAGGGTCTGCAGGCCGCGGGCATAGAGGAGAAGAAGAAATGAAATGAGATTAGAAACCCCTTTTTTTTATTTATAGACAGTCATAATGTGAGCGCATTATAACGTGCTCGCGTTATGACTTAATTTTTTTTGAAATTAATTTGGCCACTTTTTGGCCCCCCATCTTTTTGCACTTACCCAGTTGTACTGATAGGTGAGTATTTTTAACCCTTTATCTCTGTGTTGTGTTTCCCCTGTGATGTGTTATGTGTTGTTTAGGCCTCCTAAGATGACCTTTGATACTCTTGTAAGGTCAAGGATACTAGGAGACCACCTCTGTTGTGACCCTTCTTCTATTTGTATCATCATTTTTCTATATATTGTTTCTCTATTTTCATTGTTGTGTTGTGTCCTAGGGGCATAACATTGCGGTTGGTGACCTGGGGGAACCTTCCTACGTGACGACCCTGAGGTACTTGTTTCTCATCTCTTGATTTATTGTTTACCTTCCTCTAGTGGCTCTATCTAGCTGGCGGATGACGAAAAACAAATAAGACTGATATGGACCATGTGTCCCTTCGGCAAGTAAGCAAAAATAGACCTAGTCCATACATGACGATGGGGTTGATTTATATTATCTGATGCTTGGCTAGTAGAATCACTTTGTCTGATATTTTGATGTTGTCTTATCACACTAACAAACCATAAAAATATAGCTGCTCCATGCACTTTGTTTATCTTGGGTCTCACCTTACTTATACTCGGTTCTGAGATCTCTGCAGTATAGCCCCACGGTTATACTCGAGTTTCGAATCCATTGTATAACCTTGACTTTTGATGTGATTATGTTTATTAATTGATTTTGAATCATGTGATGTGGTTATTATCTTAGAGAAATATTTCTAACCTCTCTTCTTGTAGGAAACTGTGTTTGTGGGAACATTCAGCAATCGTAAAGTGCATGTCACTTCTAGGGGCATGGGCTTTGCGAAAGCTCTTGTTCTCTTGTGTGTTTTCTCTCTACCTTAAAGTACTTGATATCGGTACTTACATATATAAGGTAAGCTATCTAATGATTTTAATACTAATGAAGCATGTTTGTAAGCCCTTTGCGGAGGTGGGATGTTGTATCTCTGCGCGAGTGCACATCTTTATTTTATATTGCAATGAGAAAGCCCTCTACGAAGGTAGGATATCGTATCTCTTGAGCTAGTGTGTATCCTTTTATTTTAAGCCCTCGGCAGAGGTGAGGATGGTGTATCTCTTGAGCTAGTGCACATCCTTTTTATTCTAAAATTCCTCTGAGTAGGCAGGGTTGGTGTATCCTCCCTTAAGCGTGTCTTTGGCGGTTGTTGTGGCATAAGCCCAACCATCAGGTGTGCCTATAATGTGCTTGAGATGGTGGTGAACCTAGCAATAGGCTCCTTCCATTGCTTGTTTTCCGTGTTTTAGAAATATAGTATGTCTTTGGCATGCTATACGACATTCGTGTCTTCTGTGTGTTTTCCATGTGTTTTCCCTTTTGTATGGCATGTTTGTTCCCAAGCATAGTCTAAAGATGTGTGGCGATGAGTCCCACCTATGCTTTGGGATTTGTATGGCGTGTTTGTTCTCAATTGTAGTCTAAAGGCGTGTGGCGATGAGTCCCTCCTACACTCTGAGATTTGTATTCCGTGTCTTTTGCCCCATATGCAATATAAAGACATATGATGATGAGTCCCTCCTACATTTTGGGTGGTGTGTTTACTTTCCATGTACTTGCATTTACATTTCATATATATATGAAAATGAAAAATAAATAATCACTGCATTCACTATATTCATCATGTTTTGCATTTCTTCAATGTTGTCGTCTCTGTGTTTTGCATGACTGTAACTATCTTCTCTGTGTTTTGCATGCCTATTACTATCTTTGATGTGTTTTGTGTGTTTGCAGCATGTTTTCTCTAATGTCTACCCGAGACTGGGGGATATAGATAGTTCCTCATTCTTTGTGTATACATTAGCTTCAAGTGCCTAGCGTGCTTGTTGTGTTTTGACCGTACTTTAATGCATGTATGGGCCTTGCATTTATATATACATTAAAGTCGGGGCTAAATGTTATGTTGGAAAATGTCTCCCTAGACTTTTTCCCTCCTAGGTTTAGCTCCCGGGTCCCTTGTTTTGTATCTTGCATGTTCATTCCGACTCTCGAAAGAAAATGGCCTAAAACCCATGTCACATGGGGCATGAAGGACATTGTGACACTTAGCCCTACCTTGAAAAATGACTTGTGGACATGGGCACTAGCACCATTGTCTTGCCCTATTTCAGGCAGGTCCCAAATTTGAATGTAGGTTTGGTGACTGT